>ML677371.1:17617335-17841769 GCA_007922305.1 Dermatemys mawii | reverse complement strand
GCCTGCTTCATCATTTCGTCTGTTACCTTCAGATTCTCATCACCCATCTCTTGGGGCTCATCCTCATCGGGTTCAATCACCCCTTCATTATCAATCTCCAACTCACTCTCCTCACTGGACTCCTTCTCCCACTGAGCTTTTTCTTGACCCCATGGGGCTATCTTATCAGCTCTTCCTTTTGTCAGAGCCTTTTTCACTCTCTCCAGTGTCTCCCTGTGCTTACATTTTTGCTCATTCGTTGTTTTGCGTTCAGAGTTCTTCTGGGTTCTCACCTGCACTCCCTTTAGCACATCACTGGCATCTTCATCATAACCCAGTTTGCAAGCCAAGGCCAGGTCACATGCTGCTTCTTCCAAGAGTCCCAGGAGCTGGAGTGCTTTTCCTCGCAACTTGTAGGGCTGTGCTAAGAGAGGGTTGAGCTCTATGGCTCTGTTACAGTCGCTAATGGCAGCATTGGGTTTCTGTAGGTGCACAAAGACATTGGCTCTGTTAGTATATGAGTTGGCAAGATATGGATTTAGCTTGATGGCATCTGAGAACAAGTCAATTGCTTTCTGAAGTTCACCTTTAGACAGGACATCAAAAGCCTCCCTATTCTTTTCATTGGCCTGCTTCGTCATCTCATCTGTTACCTGCAAGTTTTGGTCTCCCATCTCTTGGCAATCATCTTGGTCTGGATCAATCACCTCTTCTGCATCAGTTTCCAGATCATTCTCTTTGTTCCCAACCTCTTTCAGGAGCTTATCTGTCTCTCTGAACATTTCACCTGCAGCTGTATGGCTTGAAGTGGGAGACATGGAACTTTCCATGCTCGCTACTGATTCCCGAAGAAAGCGGCGATCTTCAGAATTTATAAAGCCCTGATTCAATTTTGCCAAGTCCTGAATCTCACTATGAACTGTCCTAGGATTCATAGTGCCTATCCCAGGAGAGAATATGGGACACAGTTTGGTCTCAGTGGAGGAGGAAGGAAGGAAAGTGACTCACTCTAGACAAAGATTTGGTTAATAAGTTAATGTGAGATCTCATAGCAAACATCTTTGTTCCTTCTTCTCCCATTGTTCTGAATCCTCACACAAGGCTAAAAGTGATCCTCAGGGTCTTATTGACTTCATAAACTGTGATGGTTTTTGTGATGTCATAAAGCATGTCATCATCAGAATCCTGGGATGTGTTCTTAAAGTCATGTGCTGCCAATGTTTTAAGAAGGAGTTCCCAAAAAAATTTACCTCTTCAGTCTATAATATATTTTGTCTACCAGGGGTGCGTATGCTGCAGACAGAAGTGGGTACAAGACTGGAGAATTTATTTATGTGTTTTCTCCTTTGAACAAAAATTCTTTTTCACAGCCATAGGCAGAATCTGTCAAACAATCTTCTATTAAGCTGTGGTTTGCTGATATGTTTATATTCCATCAGTGAAAACATACTATATTGATACTATAGCATAATGTTCAACTTGAGTACTTTGAAGCAGGGAATGGGAATGAAAAAAGGGTGAATGCACGGAATATCCTCTATGACATTTTCCAAACATTTGGGAGAACTTGTCTATGCTGACATTTTAAAAATTGCTCTTCAGAAGCATTTTGAAACAAATATTTCAGGAGGGATGATTTAGCTGCTTCCAGACAAGCCAAGAACTCCACCAGAGTCACATAAAAACCCCCAATTTCACTTCAAAGGGCTGCTAAAGTGTTTTCTGCATGTCACTGTGATGTAAGCATCTTTACATAACTTTTTTCATCAATTCAGGGTTGATGAGTCAGCCTCTGTGGATCTCTGTTGCCTGTGGCACTGACAATCCAGGTGCCAGCTAATGCCAAAGTCCCCATGCCTGACTTGGATACTAACAAATACGTAGCTAGAATTAGTCAGGCTCAGCTACATATTAGTACTGATAAATAGATATTAAAGTTATAAAACGTGCTTAGTGTTTAGACTTTATTGAATGTTTATAAGTTGCTACATGCATTATTCTCACTTGTAGCACCCATATTGTAAGATAATATTGGAGCACTCGCATTGTGATTCTCTGAAATTGTGTAAATCACTAGACAGGAAGGAGACATGAATTAGCATGAAACACTTGCTTTCAACAGAAGGTGTTAGGCCCTGCCCATCAGACAAGGCACATTGACACCAGATGAACTATTGTGGAACATCCAAGGATAAAATACTTTGATTGATCTTCCCTTCCCCCTGTTCCCCCAATGAAGAGAACATGTGAGTGAATTCCTCCTATCAGCTGAACTGGCTGCTCAAACAAGGGGTGGAGGGATCGGATAAAAACCCCTAACAAGAAGAAACTGTCTATGCTGCATGAACTCTTGAGTGCAAAATTTTCTAGGCATAAGCAAAAGATCTCACGTGTTGAACCTGGGTTAGGCCTAAGATTCATATAGGGCTTGCTTATTATAGCAGTTTCTATTACCTTTTGGAGCCTATGAAAGTAACTCATCTGAGTGTGTATGTTTACCTGCTTTAACCTTGTCATTAACTCTCATATTTCCTTTTCCTAGTTAATTAATCTTGAGATAGTTTATTATGGGATTGGCTACAAACATAGCTTTGATGCCAGTGACCTGGGCTAAGTGACGGTTCCTTTGGAAGTGGGAGTAGCCTGAATATTATTGTGATTTTTGGGGTAAGGGACCATCTGTCACAAAGGTAAGCTTGCCTAGGTGACAAGATACATTGGAATACCCAAGGGGATGGTCTGTGACTCCATGATTAGGCTGTTATACTGACTGAGGAGTTTACACTTGGTACTTGGTTGATGAAATCTAAGTACAGAGCTCACAGCCAATTTGGGATTTGTACCCTGCTCTTAACAGTTTGCCCTGAGGTTGGTATTCACACTTTTGAACTATTGCAGGACAGCTTCAGTAAGGTTTGCCCTCCATGGTACAGTCCATTAGATATCAGACTTTCCTAGGTATTCCTTTGTGTCATTTCTTGAATTGGGTTCTGCTCTAGAAGTTCCAACAGTGGGGACTGGCATGGTTGGGTGCTATAGCAAGGGAATTTCTAAGCTGTAAGACCATTTCTCCAAATCCCTCTATGTCTCATGGTCAGGCCAAGACAAAATCCTGCCACTTCTTCTTCCACGACATATAAAATGTCCTTTCCTATCCACCTCAATGGCTTAAACTCTTGTTCATGCTCTCAGCATCCTACTTCTCAACTACCACCTCATCCTCCCCTCTGACCTTCTGGATATCCACCTTACCTCCTTGCTCCAAAGTCTTTGAATAATGAGGTTGCCAGAATCATCCACACCAATGTGGCAAAGCTCTGGCCTTGTCCCTGTGAGTCCTGTGCTTCCAGGCGGTTTGTGCTAGCCTCAGAGGCTCACTGTGACCCTCCACGTAGCCCTTCTCTCTCTAGGCCAGGGTTACAGTCTACTGAGCCATTTTCATCATCAGCCAGCAAAGCTGTTGGTGAGAGAACTCCCACAGTCTCTGTTGTCCCTTTGGGCTTATTTCGGGACAGTATAACCTCCTGTCCTGCTAGGGGCCTGAATTCCCCTTCTAGGAGGTGTTTCAGTAGTAGCAGGTTGGGGGGAACTCAGGCCCGCCCTTTACGCCAGGTTCCAGCCCAGGGACCCTAATGGTAGTAGCTATTAGCAGCCAACCTTTCACTGACAGAGTTGCTACTTTTCCCTGGGCTACTTTCCACCACTCTCCCACTTCTTCCTTACCTCAGGGTATCGCAAAGCTTCCTCTCCTCCAGCTCCTTTCTCCTTGGCTTCCCCACCTGACTAACTGGGAGGTTTTTAACTGGTTTCAGCCAGTCCCTGATTGGCTTCAGGTCTCCCAATCAGGCTAGCTATTTCTGCTGCTTTCTAGAAGCTTCTTGATTGGCCTGGAGTAGCCTTTGTTTGGCCATCCAGGGAACAGGGACCTCCACATCGTGAGGCTGATATACCTGCCTTCCAGCATTCTCTTATACCCTTCTGGTCTGACTCCGTCACACCAATTATTTACCTTTGAACTCCACTCACTGCCCACTGCATTATCTGGGTGAGGGAATATCCTTTATTGGAACAGCTTGTGTTTGTGAGAGTGAGGAGCTTTTCAGCTACACAAAGCTCTTCTTTCTTCTCTTCTCAAAACAAGCTCTGTGTAGCTCAAAATCTTCTCTCTCTCACCAACTGAAGCTGGTCCAATGAAATATGTTACCTCATCCACCTTGCCCATCTAATATACTGGGACTGACATGGCTACAACACCGCAGACTGCACTATGTATCAAGTTCACACTTTTTGGTCTTTCATATATAGCACTACATCCACACATCTCCAGTGTGTACCTCAGAACTTGTCTTTTTCCAGGTTTCCTCCAATCTTTTTCCAGATTTCCCAGGTTTCCCCCAATATACTCTTCAGCCAATGATGGCCTTTGTACATGGAGCTTCCACTTAAAACCTCCTCCCCAAGTGACTACACCTCTCTTTACATAGTTTTTTAGAATTCACTTCTGCCAGATCATCTACGCTGAGTCAACACACTTAAAACAAAAACCAACCAAAAAAAAATCCTCAGTGTAGCTCAAAATCAAAAATTAGCTAGAGATTTCACTCTCCTCAGCTTACTAACCCATTTTTTTAAACTCAAAAAGGGGAATGAATGGAAACAAGAGATGAAAAACTAAAACACAAATTAGAATGTGACTATTACTGTAATAAGTCTAATGATGCCACCTAGTGGAAGAAGGTGATTACTTTAAATGTATCAAACATTTGTTTTACAGTAGATTCTCGATTATCCAGGATTGCGTTAACCAGGTTGTGGATTAACCAGGATGTCAAAAAAAAATATGCGTAACTCGCAGGGCCCGCTCTGGCTCTGTTGCTGCCCCAAGCACAAAAACAAAACAAAACAACCCACCAGGGCGCAGGACAGCCAGTGAACTAACACCCCCTTCCTCCGGTGAAGGGTGGCTGGTGAACCAACACCCCCACCCCCCATATTTCCTATGAATGGTGATTATCCAGGATTTTATTAACCAAGATTAATTTTTTCCCTATCATCCTGGATAATTGAAAGTCTACTGTATCTACGTAAGGAGTTCTTAAACTTCACTGCACCGTGGCCCCCTTCTGACAACAAAAATTACTACATGATCCCAAGAGGGGGGATTGAAGCCTAAACCCGTCCAAGCCCTGCCATCCCAGGTAAGGGGGCCAAAGCCAAAGGACTTCAGCCCCAGGCAGGGGGCCTGTAACTTGAGCCCCAACACCCACATTGGAAGCCCATGGGCTTCAGCCCTGGGTGGTGGGGCTCAGGCTTGGGCTTTGGTCCTGGACCCCAGCAAGTCTAAGCCAGCCCCGGCGACCCCATTAAAATGGAATTGCTACCCACTTTGAGGTCTCGACCCACAGTTTGAGAACCACTGATCTACGTGTAAAACACAATCTCTAAATTATATTTTTCTTAAAATGGTTGCATGAAAAATGCAGAAGGAAACACCTCTGAAAATAAAAATGTATTTCAAATTACCACTTAATATTTTAAAGCAATAATAAGTTAAACAGATCTTCAATGGGCACCCTTAAATTTTGATATTTGTTCTTTTTTCCTTCACTGTTTTCCTTAATCAAAGATGATAAAAATTGTCTAGGTCGACAGACTGAAAATCTATCAGTCTGACTACTATATGATTCTTCATCCAGATGCTGATTTTGAAGTTGCCTTAAGAAACCTGGGGAAATGATCCTGTTTACAAAATACACATTTAGCAAAACAGGTGACATTCTCTACTATGCTATGGCTCCTTTGCACTGCTCTGGTCATGCAAACTTTACTAACTTTGCTAAGAGGCTATGACAGACTAACCAACTATGTGGGCATTTTCCATCTATAAATGGAAGCCCTAGTTAGTTGAGAGCTGGATAGCAGCACTACACCACCAGATCGTTCATCCATCCCCCACAGTGCAGAGCATGGCTCGGGAGAAAAGCAGATTGACTGGTGCGCTGCCATGCCTTGGAAAAGCCTGGCTGTGAGAATGGCTCCTGGTGGTCAAAGGCAACTGGGTATAAATTACAATAGCCCTAAGGCTGCTCCAACTTATATCACAGGCCAAATTGCTACTGGATGGCCTCAAAACCAGGGAGTGGCATAAAAATCTCGTAGTGAGCAGTGTAGCCACTGACTCTGTGGGTGCTCTGGGGCTGGAGCATCCACAGAAAGAATAGTGGATGCTTTCCACCCTCAGAATACCAGCCAGTCAGCTGTTTGGCAGTGGGTGGGAGGTGCTAGGGGGAGGGGGCAGAGCAGGGGAGGGAAGAGGTGGAGTGAGGGTGGGGAAGGGGCAGTGTGGGGGCAGAGCCTTGGGGAAGAGTCGGGGTGGAGCACCCACCTGGAAAAATGAGTCCGTGTCTGTGGTGAGCAGGATCTAATTTGTCTAGGGCATTAGTAACACACACAGTACTGTAGTAGCTGGGCAATCTTGAATGACCACAAGTGGTCAGAACCTCTGTTTTGTATTTCATCCAAAAGTTAGCACTTCCAACAGTATTATTCCTCCTCTAACACTGTGCTGGGCAATAGTTTAGTAAAGACCCAGACAGAAGAATGCCATCTACTGAGTCACAAACACTGAGTCTTCCAATATCCTTCCTAGAGGTCACCTATCCTTCCACTGATTCTGCCTGACCCCAGTTTAGTTTATAAAATCTGACAAGATCATCACCTGAGTTATTATGGCTGCATATTTATTACAATATTATCAATCTGTGGATAACAGAGTTAAATGCATTGTAATCCATGCAACAAAAAAGTGATCACAGGTGTGATGAAAAATTCCTGAATTATCAAACTTTGCCAGTCACAAAGCTTATTCAATCAGGTGCTGCTTTCCACTCAGATGATTAAGGAGCAGTGTAGATATTTGTTTACATCAGGATCCATGTATATATAAAATAAAAATCTGCCACATACTGAATGATGGGGCTGTCATTCTATTTTGGATTTTGGAATTTTCAGGTGTTAATCACACACAACTGCAGACAAAATTAACAAAAGCAGTGAGTGCTCAGCAATTCTGAAAATACTAGCAACTAAATAAGTTGCTTCACTATTTTAGTTTGACAAACTGTAACAAGGACCCCTTGATGGAATTATAGCAGCACAATTCACAGCTGCTGTTACTTATGCTCTATAAAGTGTCACCAACATCTGTTATTGCAGTAAAATGTTTCTGCTAGTATTGCAATGAGATTGTAAGCTCAGATGTAAATACAATTTTGTTTTTCTCTTGACAATGGTACAAAAGATTAGAAACAGGAAGTAATCAGGAGTATTTTTAAATCAAATGTGATATAAATCCATTGTGTTGTTATAGAATCTGATATCTACAAAAACAACAGACCTTTCATTTTCCAGATGCTTGTTTGAATGTGCGCTTGTATTATTAAAGGTTTTCATCTGTTACGTTGCTCAGCTTCCTGCATCAGTTTCGCACTACTATTTCTTGTGTTTAATATTCACCCATAAGCCAGGGTAGATGGAGAGATGACCCTTAACTGTACTAGCACCCAGGTCAGTCTCAGGCTCCTCAAGGTTTTGGAGGCATCAAATTCACACTCATCATGCCCAGATGCTTTACACAGGTGCCAGCCTAGTCACTCCCATGCTAACATTACATAGTCAAATTATCTCAGTTGTTTAGCCACTTCCATATTCATAACTTGATAGCTATTGCTACAATAGCTGGTGTAAAACTGGTAACAGGTTGATTGCGCTAGTGGGGAGTAAAATACATTGTATGTAAAACTGAGATCCACACTATCAAAGCTAAAATTCTTGATTTCTTCCCCTCCCCCTTCCACCATACACACACTTTACCAGACAGACTATGATTTTCAAAGGCTTTTGTGGATATTACAAGTTTATTAAAAATACATTATGATGCTGTCTGGAGTGGCTCATGGTTGTGAGTGCCTATTTTAGTGCAGATTGTAAAAACAAGGCAGACACTGTGAACTGGTGGTGAGTTCTATAATTAGATTTCACCAACCCAGTAACAAATGTGAACTCCTGGATCGCTATAACAGTCTTACCGTGGATTCATGGATAGTTCCCTTAGGCCCTCCCGATAAACTGGACTTTGTGATAAACGGTCACTTACACCAAAAAAACACACTGTACATATTCATGCTGCTCCAAGCCTCAAGAAACCTGTCACTTGCCCCAGATCAATGGGTATCCTAGAATGCCCTTACACCAATGACAACACCTGTAGCCAATCCTGTAATAAACCACCTAATGGTTTCTTAACTAGGAAAAAGAAATGAGAGTTATTTACAGGCTAAAGCAAGCAAACATACACACACAAGTAGGTTATCATCTCTACAACTCTTAGGATTTAGATCTGCCAATTCAAAATGTCTTTCAGGTTGGATCAAGGAGCAGCCCCTTGGGATTTCTGAGTTCAGTTAGGTGTCTCAAACCCTGTCAAAGTTTGAAAGCCCAAAAAGATGGGGAATTTTCCTTTCACTTAGTTTTATTTCCTTCATTTAGCTTCCAAGTCCACACAGGGTAACCAGACATCAAGTGTGAAAAATCGGGACGGGGGTAATAGGCGCCTCTATAAGAAAAAGCCTCAAAATCGGGACTGTCCCTATAAAACCAGGATATCTGGTCACCCCAAGTCCACATGATGAGCTTCCTTGCACATAGCATTTTCAAGGTGTGGCAGAGCCATTAACTAGTACTTGGTGAAGCACAGTGGAATGATGTGGGGAAGAGGGAGCTATTTCTGACCTGCTCTGGAAAGACAGGATTTCTGTTTCTGAAGCTGTCAGTGCCTGACACCTGTCACCCACACTAATTTCACACTATTAAAATGTCAAGGTTTTCAGAACAATCATTTCCTCTGCCTTGACAGAAATCCCATGTACAAGTTCTTAACTTCCATATTTCTTAAAGCAAGTTTTGATTCATAGATTCCAAGGCCAGACGGGACCACTGTGATTATCTAGTCTGACCTTCTGGATAACACAGGCCTTAGAAGTTCCCCAAAAATAATTCCTGGAGCAGATCGTTTAGAAAAAAAAACCCAATTTTGATTTTAAAATTGTCAGTGAGGGATAATCCACCACAACCCCTGATAATTTGCTCCAATGGTTAATTACTCTCGCTGTTAACAATTTACGACTTTTTTCCAGACTGAATTTGTCTAGCTTCAATTTCCAGCCATTGGATCATGTTACACATTTCCCTACAGTGCATTTCCTTTCACTTCCCTTCTTTTTGTTAAGGATTGATAAGTGTTGCAGCTGCATAAGGAATTTGGGGATTTATGAAAAGCAGTTTTATTTTCCCCATCCCTTCCTTTTCCAGCTACATAACGAGCTCAGGGTATTGGGCCCTTCCTCGCTTCCCTGCAAACTGCTGATTAAGGGAATTTGAGGCTGCAATTATTGCAAAGAAATGTATTTTCAAAGCAAAAATTATTTGTAGACTATGCTGATGCAGTCTAAACAGTAATCAGGGGCGGGAATAATTATATTCAGTGTATAGCTATTTATATTCATTGTATGGACATTCATATTACTAAATAAGGGTTTTGGGGGTGTTGTAAGGAATATAAATATTTACATATTAATTTAAATAAAAGCGTGTGATGTAATTAACTCAGTGCTTACTCACAATTGGGTCAAGGGGAACTAATACTGCAATAAAGAAGCCAGTCTACTCAATCTGTCTCTGGGTCCTCCTACTTATTCTTCTAACATCTGGCATCAGAACTGGCAACAGAATCCCAGGGGAGAGTTGGGCGTGATCACCACGTCTCGCCATGGATTCGATGAGTAAGTTGAATGGGCCCTTTACTGCAACCCTGGTTAAGGAGTTTATTAATCAACTGGTAGGGAAATGGGGGGTTCCTCATGCGGGCCTCCCCTTCCAGGATTGTCTGGATTGGCCAGTCATCTAGGGATGTGTGGAAGCTTTCCTGGCATCCAAGTGCTCCCAGGAGTTTATTAATAAACTAGTAGGGAAATGGGAGGTCCTTAGGCAGCCCCGCCAGGGACTGTCAAAATTGGCCAGGGGTGGATGGAAGTTTCCCTGGCGTCCAAGTGCTTTGTTTTGTTGCAGGTTTATGGGAGGAGGTTACCAGTCTTCAAAGCAAAGTGGAAATTCTGCAACAAACTGCTGACTAACAGCGCACGGTAAATCATCACAGTGTGCGGGCAGCTGAAAATGTATGAACGTTTTTAATCGTCTTAAATCAAAGAACCTGACCCTGAGGGGTCAAGTAGATGCCTTAAAGCAAAATTCTTGTTCCCCAGCCCCCATTTCTCTTTTTCTCTCTCTCTCTCTCTCTTCCCCTCCCCTTCCCACTCTCTCCCCTCTCACACTTTTGGTCTTCTGAAGTTTTAATGGAAGGTACTTTAAATACTTAGTAAAAAGTTTGTTTGAACAAAGCAGGACAGAGTCTGCTGCATTCCACTGAAATTTTTTAGAGTAGAAGGTCTATGAGTGACCATGGAAACAAATATTTTACTGCCTTTTTAAATAATCCCAAGGTAAAGGAAGCACAGGCAGCTGTGTATGGCAAAGTGGCTGTGTCTTTACAAGCAAAATATACCACCTTAAAAAATTTAATGCACAAGTGAATAATTTAAAGTAAGTGAAAAGTTACAAGTAGCTTTTGTAGAAATTAATGCTACAAAGTTTTACAAAAGTTTTTTAAAAAGTAAATGATTACAAGTTGTAAAAATGTTAAAAGGTAACAGTTATAAAAATGTTAAAAAATAACAATTGTGGTATTATAAAAGGAAAGTTTGTGCCTTTAAAATAAAACTCAATTATGTAAATGTAATATATGTGCAACTCATTACAATCATATTAAATGGAACACTGGCAGTTAAATTAAACAAAGGGGTCAGGTGGCTACTCCCACCACCAGGTTTTTGACCCCAGGAGCCTTTATAGCTATTCTGAGGGAAAATGGGCCCTTTCCCCACAGAAATGGTCTTTAAATGACTGCTGCAGGCAGCAAGCAGCCAAATACTCTGATCTATATTATTTAACTATTGGACAAGTTAATCAAAATCACTAAAAGAACGTGAGGCATTTCTACTGAAATTTAATTAGACGGTCTCTAGTTATACAAAATGTAAGTGTAATTGGGGTAAAATTATATAAAAATAATAAAAGCAGTGCAAGGGGTATTGGGCAAAAAAAAAATTGTGCGTAAATCATTTTGTGTAATTATGTGATGTTTTAAGTACTTAAACCAACACTCATGGTTAGTAAAATCCTGTTTGTAAGTTGAAAATAAATTGGTTTTGTTTTGTTTTTTAAATTAAAAAAAATAATGTCACTAAACTCCATTTAAATTTCTCATTCAAAGTTGCAACACTGACAGACCCTTGTGCTAAACACGGGCAGCTTGTTTAAAGTGGCTTTGGTATTTAACATTTGGGCACTACTATGATTTTTATAAAGTTTAATATCTTTTAAACTAAGGATTACAAAATATGTTCCTAGCTGGAGCAGCCAGTACTGGAAGAATGGGGAGAGATTCTAGATCCTTTTTGGGGGTAATAAATAGCAGCTAAAAACTGCAACAAAAAATATCCACAAAAAAGTTAAGACAGTGCCCCTCTGGAGCAACAGCAGGGGTAAAATGCACAACATTGGGCTAGCTCTAAGTAATCTAACTGTCACAATGTTAAACCTAAAAAAATGCTAGTAAGTAATTCCGTAACAATGTATAATGTGTATAATTTTTTTTGTGGGTGGGCAGGATTTTTGAGCATGCTAAAAATGGTAATTAAAAGCAAATTTCATGTCAAAGGGCTCATGGTAATACTGCCTCTCAGCTATTGCCTGTGAATAAACTTTAAAGCTTGGCACAGCAGAAAAACCATTACAAACCTGGTCTATTGTACAAGAAGGGAAACTGAGATAGAAAACCTCATAAATTTCATGAATGAACAGTGGGATAATTCACCCTTTCCCTTTAAGGGTAAAAACCTCGCCTGCCTATAGAACAAAACAAGAAAACTATAAAGGTATTTCTTGTTTTTTCCTGCCGTTAAAAAAATTGTCAAAGGAAGGGGCATTCTTAAGCAATAATCTGTCCCTCCCAAGGGGCTGGGAAATGTTTATTTTGTTTTTCAGACACTTTATGGGCAAACTGGCACCAGTGAAACAACAACCCAGAATACCATGGATCTACTATCGCAACAAAAATTGTGTTGTGTGTTTTGTGTTGTTTGCCTTGTTATTACCATTATTTTGTAAATGTTATACAAGGAGGGTTAACGTATATAACAGCAAAGGTCAGTGCATGGTATAACCTGCCTGAAGAGCATGGTCTACCCAATATAGGGAATCAAGTTATGTACCGCATTGCAGGAGAATACAATTCATTCCCAATTCCCAAATAGAAGGTTCCTTACCTATCTTCAACCAACTGGGGCTCAGCCTGCTGCTATTAAAAACAAAAAATTGAAAACAAAAATGGGTTTATTGCATGCAAATAAAAAGATACAAAATAAAAATTAAAAACGGAAATAAATAAATTCTGTTGCATGCATCTTACAGGTGAACCCACATAGGGAAAACAAGGCCTGGCCTGGAATAGCACAATCATTGCTGCTATTCTTGCTATTGTAAATCCTACCCAAATCCAGCAATGTAAAATGGCAAAGAAAGGAAACAAGTGAACTGTTATATCCGCAAGTGGTGATAATAAGGCAAATAAGGACTTTAAGAATTTACCCATGAAAAACTGTACTACTAATCCCCCCATAGGAATTTGGCAATGTCGGTACATGGTGTATGAATTGGAGGGGAAATCCTAACCTGGTACAAAATATCAAGTTTATCAGAAAATATTGCACGATATATGCCATAATGAAAGACAGTGGGAAACAGTCATCCAGACAGGTGGTTTATCACAAAGGGCCCAAAAATATAACTCTCTGGTCTTCTGGAGTGTTTGGGTTATGGGGTTCCACAATTGGGGTGTGGTATTACCATGTGTAATCATAATGGTACTCCATAAAGGACAATCTTTAACCTTGTAGTTATGTACATACCAGACTGGGCATGAAGTCTCCCCTAAAATGCTGAGAATAACACAATTTAACTGCTTTGCAGAACGTAACCCTACAGGTAATATGGAGAAGAATCCTCGTTTAAGATGGCCACAGTCAGAGCTAATAATAATTCCTTATGGGTGAACAAGTGGGAGCTCCTCAACGTGTCCTTTCATCCATTACATGGATGGGTGGTACACGCAGAGACGGTGAGTACACCAGGTACACTCCAACTGCAGCACATACATAAAAGGGTTGAAACAACAATTCAATTGGTGGGTAAGGAAATACACATGGAATTGTCACTACAGAAGGACTCTATCAGCAGTAGGAACCACATATTTAGGTGTATGGGATATTGGAGACAACTGAGTAATTAAATAATTAATAAGCCAAAATGTCAAATGTCAACAACAAATCAATGAACTACTAGCACAGCAACTATCTGCAACTGCAAAAAAATAGAAAAGGGTGGCAAAGGTGAACCTGCGGTTTACTCAGTGAACAGGAAACCTTGTAACAAGGGTGAAAAGTACCTTCAAAAGGCTAACTTAAAAAAAAAGTGTACATAAAAATGCAAAATGCTCAACTAGGGGGGCTAGCATCTGGGTAATAATTGCAATGGTACCTTGAAATAAGACAGAAACTAAAGTAGTTTCCATAAGCCCTATGGGAATAATACCTTTTGTGCTAAGGTCATTAATAAAAATGTTAATATAGAAAGGTCTCAAGACCTATCCCTCAGGAACTGCACTAGTGACCTCCCTGCAGCCTGACAGTTCACCTTTCAGTATGACCAAGTGTAGTTTTCTCTTTACCCAGTTCCTTATCCACCTTTTAATTCTCATATTAATCCCCATCTTCTCCAATTTAACAAAAAATTTCCCACGTGGAACTGTGCCAAATGCCAGGTAGAGTAGATCTACTTCATCTCTTTTGTTTAAAACAGGGGTAGGCAACCTATTGCATGAGTGCCGAAGGCGGCATGCGAGCAGATTTTCAGTGGCACTCACACTGCCCAGGTTCTGGCCACCTGTCCAGGGGGCTCTGCATTTTAATTTAATTTTAAATAAAGCTTCTTAAAAGTTTAAAAAACTTTATCTACTTTACATACAACAATAGTTCTGTTATATATTATAGACTTATAGAAAAAGACCTTCTAAAAACATTAAAATGTATCACTGGCACGCAGAACCTTAAATTAGAGTGAATAAATAAAGACTCGGCAGACCACTTCTGAAAGGTTGCCGACTCCTGGTTTAAAAAATCATTTATCATCTCAAAGAAGGAGATCAGTTTGGTCTGGCAAGATCTATCTTAACTATTTCCTCTTTCAAAATTTGTTCTAAGAACTGGCACACTATTGAGGTGAAACTATAGTTTCTTGGATTACGTTTTTCCCTTTCTTAAAAATGGCTACTATGTAACTAATTCTCCAGTTACTGGGTATGACCCCCAAATTTGTAAATTCATTAACAATCCTTATTACTGGGCTTGCAATTTCATGCACCGGTTTCTTTAACATTCTTGGATGGAGATTATCCCCCTGACCGCCCCCGCCAGTTTGGTCCCAGTAAACTGCTTGAGTTTAACTTTCACCTCAGCTGGGGTAATTTCTGCTTCCCCATTTCCATTATCCATCCAGCCACTACCCCAAAGCTCCTCATTATCCTTATTAAAAACTGAGATAAAGTATTTGTTTAGGTGTTGGGCCATGCCTAGATTATCTTTAATCTCCATCCCATCCTCAGCACTTACTGGTCCCACTTCTTGCTATAGAGCTTGATTCTACAAATCCTTTTGCACTTAGAACTTCTGGTGAATTTGGCTCACAAATCATAGATACATTTAAAGATTGTGAGATGCTCAGCTACTGTGCTAATGGAGGGGCATATAAGTATGACAGACAGCTAGATAGATCCTGTTAACCAAAAAATTGATAAATGTATTTACATTTGTTTTACAAACAGAGAAAAGTGCATACCCTGTATACAAGGAGCCTTCTTGGGCTCCCTGATACAACCCACAATTGCAGCTCAGAGTCAAAAAATTTATTTAGTCTCTGTCAAGATTTTGCGTCTTTCCTTAAACTTGTACCTCATTATAATATGATGGATTGTGTTGTCCCATGGTATTTTACAATGCCGTGCATTTTGAAGTGCATACATTAAGTTGATATTCCATGGGTGAAATCCTGGTTCCACGGATATCAGTGGCAAAATTCCACAGACTTAAAATGGGCAAAGATTTCACCTTATATGGTTATTTTAATGCCCAGGGAAGGTACTATGGACTGATTCTATCATCTCTTCCATGTGCACATCTGAGGAGAGGTGGAGAGAGTGCACAGGGAGAAGCCAAAATCCAAGTGTTTACATTTCCTCAATCCAAGCACCAAAGGAGCCATAGTGCACTGGAAACCATGAATGGGTTGAGGCTGTGGTTAAGTTGGTGAGGGTGCATGCTGCACCACTTCTTAGCATGCTCTCCCAACTTCTCTGGAGAACATTTCTGCCTATCACCTCTACAGAGAGAATGTCTCTGTAAACCACTGATGGTGGGCTGCTTCTCCCCAACTCTCTGCCCCCTTGCTGAACTGTGGGATTTACAATCACACTATAGCCCCAACACTGTTGCTTAGTGACTGCATATTAACCTGCCACCTTGTTTCTAAACTGTCATGACAGTGTGTTTTGTTTCTGGTTTGTGTCTGCTGAATTTGGATCAATAGTCATTCACCCACGTCTAGCGGCAAGTTGGAAAGAAAATGGGTAACTGAGTTTATAAGACTGAACTATTCAAGTTAGAGAAAAAATTCTTGAAGTTTCTACAATGATCTATCCGAAACAACCATCCAGCTGGATAGCACATAATCCATATAACCAATAAAACAAACAGAAAAGCTTAAGCGTAAGGGAATGGGGTAGCATCCCTTTAAATTGTTGTGTGCCCTCTAGGGGGACTCACGATGTTCTATCATCAGAACAAATCCTCTAGCCAAATATATGGTAAGAACAGGTGACAGAGTCTTGCAACCTGTCATAGCTCCTGTTTCCAACATTACACTTTGAGGGGTGATGGTTACATCTCACTGCCATGGCAAATCAATTCTTACAAAACAAGGATCATGGAGTCTATTTTTATTCACCTGATTAGAGATCAATGAAATGTTATGATCTGTAATTGCACTATACATGGGTAAGTGGAGGCAGTAGGGAACAGTCAGACCTGTTTCCTGAGCATTATAAATGAAAATGACCAGCACAGAGCAACACTGAGGAATTCTTGCCATCTTACTTGCCTATTTCAATTAATGAATGCTTTTAGATAAGTGCTCCTTTTCTAAACATGCACAGAGACATAGAAAAGAAATCTAAATTGAATAAAACTACTGCTGTAATTAGGACAATCTTGTGATTTAGAGGCCTGTTAGTTGCATTATGCAGGAAGTGCCATAATTAAAGAACAGATTTTGACACTAACAATGGTAGTGTAGAACATAAAAGTTACATTTACAAAAACAAATTAGTGGCACAAAACGTTATAAACTGATCCCTTCAGAAACATATTTTTCAAACTGAACAGCATACATGGAAAAGCCTTTTTGGGGAGTGCATAAAAGAATACATTTCACTCAAGGAAATCCTGCCATGGATGAATGTAAGGCACAAAAGGCATTTCTGAAAAGAATCCAGACAGAGATGATCACATCAGACAGCAGAATAAGGTTTGTGGGTAGAGAACTGCAGCGAAAACCATGTACTTCATTACCTTCTAATTTAAGGAAGACCAGATAGCTCAGAGAATTGTAAAAAAACCTTCCACCTTTCCCAACCTTGATATTACTTAAGATCTTCATATTACTCACTTCTGGCTGAATCAACACGTTTGAATTTTTTTAACAAAAAGTCAAACAGATCAATAACCCAGCCCAGAGAGAACTGGGAAAAATGGAAACACATGTGGGCAATATCCATTTACATATTCTTGTACAATGCATTAAAAATAATTCCTCAGAGAATGTTACTTAGTGTAGGATATTTTAAAAATATACTTTTAACATTAAAAAGGTTAGATTCAAAAAATAAAAAATCTCTCTTTAAAATTGCTGCACAATTTCTTTTGTTAATTACCCACAATATGAACAGTGCTGGTCAAGAAACAAAATAAAGACAGTGTCTAGCTTTAAAATATTAAAGATAGAAACAGAGACAATAGGTTTCCCAGCACAAACTATTTAATATGCTGTTTGGTGAAGAGTTCATGTGACTAACTCAAGGTTAGTCACACAAAGTGCCATAATCAGAAGCAATGTATAAGAGGGTGTAAGTCTGGTATCTTTAAACCGGCATGAAGGAGTCTAAGGTCCTGTCTACACTAGAAGGATTTTGCCAGTACAGTTATATTGGTATGGCTATACCAGTAAAACCTTCTAGTGTAGGCAGTTATGTCAGAATAAAAGTGCTTATACCATTATAACTTATGCCAGTTCTCCTGCCTGCCATAAACTATATTGGTACAAGTACAATTATACCAATATAATTGCACCTATTCTAGAACTTTCACTGGCATAACTATGTTGGTAAAAAAAAATCACTCCTATAACTGATACAGCTAGTCTGGTAAAATTTTTTAAGTGTAGACTAGGTCTAAGAAATATGTAGTGAAATACAGAGAGGGTGACTGAATGACACAGTTAATTTCCATGCTTCCATTCCATGTTTTAGACTCATTCATTACTAGTGTTGCCCACTCTTGCTACTTGATCATGGGGTTTGTGATATTGGATGTTTTATTTAAAGACCCAGCAGCCAGAGACATTTGATTTAGTGACAATCACAGCTTTCAGATTTGTAAAAAGTAAGTTTCTAGTCCTCATGGTTGCAAAAAAAAACTTGAAAATGTGACCCAGAGGCCACTAAAGCCTCAGGAAGCAGCAGCAGAAGAAAAAGAAGCCAATGTGCATTGTTTAAAAAATCCCATGATTTTTAATTCACTCATGATTTGGGGGGACCTGACTCATTATTTTAGAACACCTGGAATTTGTAATGTCAAGGACCACTAAAGCACATGAAAAACAATTCCTGAAGTCTGGTCTACACTACAGACCTATATTGGTATAATTGTGTCTCTCAGGGGTGTGAAAAATCCACAAACCTGAGTGATGGAGTTATACTGACCTAACCCCTGTGTAGACAGCACTATGTCAGCGAGAGAACCTCTTCCACCTGCACAGCTACTGCCACTCATGGATGTGGATTAACTATGCCCTGAAATTAATCTTTCCATGAAAGGTCACCAAAAGATCATTCTTAGGGGACTTCAAATATCCAAGTACCTTTTGAACTAGAATGTTGAAATTAGGTGCATTCATTCATTATGGGCCACTTTTAGAACATCTTGGAGCTGCTGCACCAGCAGAGAGAGGGAAGGAGCCCAGCAGACTTCTGGCCATTGGAGAGCAGATTGGAGCAACTGTATGTGTAGAGGAGAGGGGTGGCAGCTATTAAATAGCAGAATTGTCTTTGATTTAATAATTTGCATTTCTTAATTTTATTCTGGTTCCTAGTGATTGAGTGCCATATGAATATAAGAGCTGGGTGACTACTGACAAATATTACTTGAGAAATTTTTATTCCAGAAATGTTGTAAAACTCACAAATATTCAAGACTGATTTATTATTTTTACCCAACTCTCTACATTGGAAAAAATATTTGCAAAATCATTTATTGGAAAAATATTGTGAAATTCTTCAAATAAATCATTAACTATTAGCCGACAAGCTGTAATGATAGACAGACCCTTGCATAAGCAAAGATTGTAAGGTCAGTCCCAGTTTCTTCTTGAGGGAGCTCACTGTATAGTCTTCCTGAGAAGTTCTATCTCATGGGAATGAACTTTACTCTTATTGTGGGAGGTTCCACTGTGCCAGAGGAACCAAATTGTCAAACACCATTTTCATTTCAGAGCATGAGGCAGTCTCTTAGATATCCTGGGACAGGCCATAGAGCATCTTGAGGTAAGGATCAAGACCTTAAACTTGATTTGAAATTCCATGGGAAGCCAGCATAAGGAGTGGAGGACAGGTTTGATGTGTTGGCGGTAGCCCATGCTGATGAAGAGATGTGCTGCAGTATTCTGTACTAGCTAGAATTTCTTAAGCCTTTAAAGGCTTCATGGCCAGGTATATCACATTGCAGTAGTTCAGACAAGAAGTGCCAGATAGTGTGAATAACCGAGGCCAGGTCTTGATCCACCAGGGTGGGATGGTGTCTCCTAGCCAGGCCTGCTGATGGGGAGAGGGGCAAAGGGGCCACTTGCCCAGGAGCCCACACAATGTAAAGGGCCCAGGGACCCTCAGCTGCTTCTGCTGGCAGTGCAGCAGACTGAAGGCAGGCTTCCTGCCTGCATTCACTCTGCACTGATCCTGGAAACAGCTGGAAAGGCCTTACAGTCCCTCAGGGCGAGGAGTAGAAGGCAGGTGGTCTCCGCGTGTTGCCCTCATCCCTAGCGCCGACTCCACTGCTCCCACTAGCCGGGAGCTGCGGGACCAGTGTATGTAGGCAGTGGAGCATGGAGACCCCCCCAGGTCTCCCCACCTAGGAGTTGCTGCCAGATGGTTGTGCTGGTCACTTTTGGGAGCCACCTAAGGTAATTGCCGACCCTCTGTTCTCCAATCCCATGTTCCAGCCTAGAACATGTACCCAAACTCCCTCCCAGAGCCCACACCCCCACCTACATCCAAACTCCCACCCAGAACCCAACCCCTCAACCTCTCCCAGAGCCTGTACCCCACACCTCCTCCCACACCCAAACTCCCTCCCAGAGCCCACACCCCCTCCAACACCCCAATCCCAGCCTGGTGAAAATAAGGGTGGGGGAGAGCGAGCAACAGAGGGAAGGGGATGGAGCAGGGGGCGGGACCTTAGGAAAGGGGTGGGATGAGGGCCCGGCCTCAGGGAAAGGGTGGGGCAGGGTGGAAAAGGGTCTTTGGGTTTGCGCAATTAGACCGTTGGCAACCCTACCGGGCGGGCATGTGGAAGACTGTGCCAGAAGAGCATGCCCAACAGTGCAGCTGGCAGTTCAGCGACACCAGCCAGTGCAGGCACAGCAATGCCCAAATGTCAGGCCAACTGCATCCACACGGGCGCAGCTTGTGTGTGCGTGGGGGCCCTCTGACTGTTCTGTCTGGGGCCTGGAATTAGTGTTGGCAGGCCTGCTCCTTGCTGACAGGAGATGGTAGAAAACACTACTTGTAGATACAGATATGTGAGAGCTCAGTGTCCGTGAGGAATCCAAAAGAAGTAAACTAAGCGCTGAAGTGACCCATTGTGGGGGTGCAGCTTCAACCAAAGAAGGCTGCTCCCTGGTTTCAAACTCTTCATAGTGCTTTCCTCTGCCCACCAGCATCACCTGTCTTGTTTGGGTTCAACTTCAGCCAACTGTTCTTCATCCATGAGCTGACTTGTTCTATGCACCAGTCCATCTTGTTAGTAGTAATGGGGCTGTATGTGATGTAGAATCAGGGCAACTTCCTCAAGGAAAATGGCAACTTGCATTTTGGCGCCCCCCTCACTCATCATCCTTTGTCCCCACGGGATCCCTGGGCTTCCCCCCAACCCCATCATCTTTGGGCCCTGCTGCCTTCCCCAGTATTTAATTTGTATTGAAAGAGATGCCAGAGCTCAGCCCTGGCACAATTAAGCACTGGCAGGGTGGCCTGATACCAGTGGGTGCTGGCTGAGTATGCAGCTCTGAAGGCAACACCACTGCCAGCAGCAGCACGAAAGTAAGGGTGGCATGGTATATGGTGTACTGCTACCCTTACTTCCGTGCTGCTGCTGTGGGTTGTGGTGCCCGGTGCTCAGCATGAGGCTCAAGGCGGGCTTCGCGCTGTCACACAGCAGCTGCATCTTGCCATAGCCCATGGCCCTCCTCTATCCACTCCTGTCTCACCACAGCACCATTTTAGATTTTAGGGAATGGGGGGAAACTTTAACCATTATTCCAGAGACTGCTTAGGCACCTGAAAACTCTAGGGTTTTTGCTGATAATAACATAAGAATTAGCTAACAGGAGCACTGCATCTAATTGTTAGATAAAGAAAGAAAAAATATATATAGAAACACCATTTAAAGCCACGTTTAAAGTTTACATGTCAGTTTAGAACAATCAGGAGATAATACAGCAAGATATTCCCAATCCCAAGCCTTGAGGTATCAGTTCTGGAGTTTTAACACAAATATTAGAAACACACTTTTGAGACTTTGTATGCTATCTTTAGAAGAGATAAATACAAATAAATAAAATCTGCTTATTTTCTCTAACAAACACACTCTGTGTTACAGCTATTTTAGTCAATTATTTTTCACTCCACTAAAAACATACTTAATTTTAACATACACGATTAAGGTTTCCCCCCCTCTTTTATTCAGAAAGGGAATTTATTTTTTCTAATTTTTTTGGCATTTATTTTTACTGCTCACAATCATGTACATGACTCACTAGAATTTGACTCAATCATTACTATTGGTATTCTAGCTGGAACTTCATTTATTTTCATGCAAATTTTAAGTTATTTTACAGATATAACTAAAAATACAATTTAAAAATAAGCAACCTTCATCTGCCCAGTGTTTAAAGTTATGTGTTTAGCTAATGGTTTCTAAACTAGCACTGATAAGGTTAGTACAAGCTAAAGTTACATTCTAGAAGTATACTATTATTTGATTGTACCACTTTTAAATAATGAACGACAAAGCATAATATGATGATAAAAGTAATAATGATAATTACTCCAGCCACGAGAGGTTAGGCATTTTAGAACTCATTACTCAAGGTATTAAATTTAAGCGTAAGAAAGAAACAAAATTATGAAATGCATACACCAGTCAAAACACTAAAATAACTGCACTTTGAAAGCAGAGACTGTATGTGCATTGCAGGAAGTACCGAGAAGCATTAGTAACAATAACAATAATAACAACACAAGTATGTGTTGAGGGTTGAGTGTGAAACAGACAGTGTGTGTGTGTGGGGAGAGAGCGTTCACACACACACACACACACACACACACACACACGCACAGTGTTTGTATGTGAGAAACAGTGTGTGAGAGAGTCAGTGCATTGTCCCTTTAAGCAGAGTGGCACTCAGCAGTTTGAAAGCTTGTTCAGACAGCAGCAGCAGCCCACAGCAGCTCCATTTCACTCCTGAGTCCTGTCCCTGCTCTTCCCCCATGCTGCGGATATGGGGTACGTGGTGTGGGGGAATGACACCCTGATACCAGTGGCCTCTCAGTCCCAGACCAGCTCTGCACAGCAGACAGGAAACCTCCTGGGAGCAGCTAGCCAGAGATGGCTTCAAGGCAGGGTTCAGGAGCAGCAGTAGGGGGATGGGCACTCCTGCTCTAGAGGCACCCTGCTTACAACAGCAATCCAGGCTTTTGCCCTGTTCACCCTTATCAAAGGCCGTCTCTGTGTAAGATAGGTAGAGTTGTGTGTCACTTGTGTATTGCTGGCACTGGAGTCCATGTCGTTTGACCAGTTCTCCTAGTGTTTGCATGCGAACACCGAAAAGGATCACAAAGAGAATTGAACAAAATTACTATCATCTAGTCAGTGAGAAACAAAAGGAGGAACACACTGGTTTTGTGGCCAACTGTTTCCCAGGGCTATTTTTAATCTTTGTTGACACTCCTTGATGATGCTGAATACATAAATAAAATTATATTTAATATAAAAAGCCCACAAACGATTAACTTGCATGTGGCTGAAAATAAGGAAATACACTATATTGGAAGTACAGACTTAGCCTTCAGCAGTAGTTGCATCATGCTGAAATAAAACATTGCAAGTATTTTATCCAGAAAACATCAATGAAATGGTTTCTCTTAATCACCTCTCATACATAAACGTATCCTCTGTCTGACTGGTAAATCTATTTCTCAGTTAACTTCTTTATCTTCTATTTGCCCTTTCAAAACTTTATTCTGGATTCTTCACACCCTTTGAGTTTCAATGTCTTTTTTTTATACAATCCTTGTTTCTGTCAAAATCATATTTTTAATGCCAGTGGAGATACAGATATTCAAAATGACCATATTCCTCAGTTCTTCTGAATACAATTGAATAAAAATTTTGGAATAAAAGGTCAACTTTAAAAATGCACACAATAAATTCACTGATAAAAATCTATTCTAACAGCATCCCCACCTTCTCCACTGCCACACATTACATTTTTTATGTAATCTTCACTGAATTTTAAGCAGTGCAAATCAGAAGATGGGGCTTATTGACTGCTTGAGACTAGCAAAATTTCTCTCATGCCCACAGTGCTGAAGGCTGATCTAGTGGCACTTCTTAAATTAATGAAGCTGATGCAGGGAAATAGAGCACAGACACTTAATCACTTCCTTCAGAACAAAGAATCTTAGCTATCATTTTTCCTAACATTAATCCCTTAGTATGCCCTTTCTTCACATGCACACTTCCACAGCCATCGTGGAGGTGAAATCATCATTCTTCTCATTGTAAATCATATAGAAATGCTTAGCAAATAAACAAAGACTTACAACCACATTAAGATCCCTTAGTGGAATGAAAAATAATTTTTAAACCCTCAGAAGCAAAGACATTCCAAAGGTTCCCCAGGACAGAATTAACCACAGATATTTATATTATAAAATTAAGGAAAAAAAGGCCCTATCTTAGGATCTTCTATAGCAGTGTTTTCAAACTTTTTTTTCTGATGACCCAGTTGAAGAAAACTGTTGATGCCCGTGACCCAACGGAGCTGGGGATGAGGGGTTTGGGGTGTTTTTAGGGGCTCAGGGCTTAGCAGAGGGTTGAGGTGCAGGGTTGAGGGCTGTGGAGTGGGGCTGGGAATGAGTGGTTCTGGATGTGGGAGGGGGCTCTGGGCTGGAGCAGGAGGGGGTCAGGGCTCTAGACTGGAGGTGCAGGCTTTGGGGGGGCAGAGATGAGGGGTTTGGGGTGCAGGAGGGGGCTCTGGGTTTGGGAGGAGCTCAGGGCTGGGGCAGGGAGTGGGGTGCAGGAGGGGATCAGGGCTCTTGGTGCTGGCTCTGGGGTGCCAGGGATGAGGGGTTTTGGCTGCAGAAAGGGACACCAGGTTTGCAGGGGCTTGGGGTTGAGGACTGGGGCACGAGGTTAGGGTGCGGACTTACCTTGGGTGGCTCCCCATCAGCGGTGGTGCTAAGGCAGACTTCTTGCCAGTCCTGGCACCGTGGACCATGTTATGCCCCAGAAGTGGCCAGCAGCAGGCCAGGCTGCTAGGCGGAGGCATGCAAGCAGCTCAGAGTGGCTCTCACTCGCAGGCACCGACCCTCCTCAGCTCCCCTCTCACTGTGGAGACAGTGCCTGGACCAGGGGCAGCGCGAAGAGCCCCGTGCCCCTCCCACCACCTGCCTAGGAGTCGGACCTGCTGCTGGCCACTTCTGGGGAGCAGCGCGGCATCAGAACAGGTAGGAACTAGTCTGTCTTAGCTGGGCAGCACTCCTGATGGGAATTTTAATGGCCTGGTCAGCGGTGCTGAACAGAGTCACTGCGACTCAGTGCCTTCCATTCCCCAACCCAGTACTGGGTCGTGACCCACAGTTTAAAAACCACTGTTCTATAGCAATCATCACCATAGGCTCTAAGGTCCGGATCCTTAATGGGAGTCAGGCACCTATCCTGCAAGCTGGTCGGTGCACGCAGGTCCCCCAGATCTCTTACTCACAGCTCCACGTTATATTCTTGATTTCCCCTTGCTCTTCTTATTCTCCTCACTGTTCTCTTGTTTACATTCACCTGTTCTGTTTACTCCATAGGCCCGATCCCCCAATATCTGGTTCCTCTATAGTTATCCAGACATGTGTAAAGTTAGTGCAATCTGGGTATAAAATGCTACCAAATCACAATTTTCCATTCCCTTAATACCTTGAATACTATGTGCAATTCTGGTCATGCCATCTTTAAAAATATATATATTAGAATTGGAAAAGGTGCAGAGAAGGGCAACAAAATTTATTAGGGGTATGGAACAGCTTCCATATGAGGAGAGATTAAAAAGACTGGGACCATTCAGCTTAGAAAAGAGATAAGTAAGGAGGGGGGATATAATAGAGATCTATAAAATCAAGAGAAGTGTGAAGACAGTAAATAAGGAAGTGCTATTTATGCCTTTGCATAACACAAGATCAGGAAAGTCACTCAATTAAATTAGTAGTCAGCAGGTTTAAAACAAAAGAAAGTATTTCTTGACACAATGGACAGTCACCCCGTGGAACCTGTTGCCAGGGAATGTTGTGAAGTCCAAAAGTATAAGTGGGTTCAAAAAAATAAGTAGATAAGTTCATGGAGAATAGGTCCATCAATGGCTATTAGCCAAAACAATCAGGGACACAACTCCTCCTAAGCCTCCAGCTGACAGAAGCTGGGACCAGATGACAAGCGATGGATCAGTGGAAATTGCCCTGTTCTATTCACTCACTCTGAAGCGTCTGGCACTGGCTACTGTCAGAGACTGAATACTGGGCTAGATGGGCCGTTGGTTTGACACAGTATGGCCATTCTTATATTCTTACATTGATGGTAACAGGACTACACAAGATGCAAGGCCTGAAGAATCAAGTCCTCCTGTCCATCCTTTCCTATCCTCCATATTTTATCTTCCTGTTCCCTCCTATCACCATATTCTGTTCTTTCCCATAGCTTCCTTTACTTTTTTCTCTTTTTCTCTGTCCTTTGGGCACCCATCTTTCTCAGATCTTCCCCAAGCAATCCATTTTCTCCCTCACTGTCAGCCTAGGGTTGACAACTTTCTGACTGCAGAAAACCAAACACCCTTGCCCCGCCCCTTCCCTAAGGCCCCACCCCCGTTCACTCCATCCACCTCCCTCCATCGCTTCCTCTCCCCCACCCTTGCTCACTCACTGATTTTCACTGAGCTGGGACAGAGGGTTGAGGTGCAGGAGAAGGTGAGGTGTGGGCTCCACAGTGGAGCTGGGGCTGAGAGGTTTAGGGTGCAGATGGCTCTGGGCTGAGGGTTCAGGTATGGGAGTGGGTATGGGCTCTGGGCTGAGGGTATTGGCTCCAGGATTGGGCCAGAAATGAAGGGTTCGGGGTGCGGAAGGGGGCTAAAAAGTTCAGAGTGCAGGAGGGGGCTCAGGGCTGGGATGCAGGAGGGAGGTGCGGGCTCTGGGAGGGAGTTTGGGGGCATGAGAAAGCTCAGGGCTCGGGCAAGGGTTGGAGTGCAGGAGGGAGTGCGGGATGAGGGCTCCAAGCGGTGTTTACCTCAGATGGCTCCCGGAAGTGGCTACATGTTCCCCTGACTCCTAGGCAAAGGTGTGGACAGGGCCAGGGGGTTCTGCACACTGCTCCTGTCCAGGCACTGCCTAGCATCTCCCATTGGCCACAGATCCTGGTCAAACACTGCCCACCCTGTTTGAGCCACTGCCTGCTGCTATGAAACGAGAGAATGATATTTCACAGCATGTGTAGGGGTGGGGAGGAGGAGAGGATGACCACCCTTCAGTCATTGCAGGAACTCGCTTCTTGTTCCCATTCCAACCACTCAAGGGGCAGCAGCAGGTTTTTTTTTTAACATAATACCCATCACCATACAGCTGTGTTCTGCATAAAAGCCTAAAATACCATTAATTAAAATAAAGAAGGGGTTCAAAGACCCAGCAAGAAACAGACACTGCCAAGAGAAAGCTAAAATAAAAATATACTCCAGAAAGAATTTTCTCTTCCTAAAAATGTATGAAGAGACACAAAAATATAAGACAGGACTGCTGCTTCCAAACAATGAATATCCAGAACCAAATCTACATTAGCATATTACATTATAGGATAATAAATGCTTTTCTCTGTTGAGAGTTATTATTTATTACTTACCTACAGGCTTGTAAATCTCATGAAAATGTATAAGTTCAGGCACAAAACTTACTTGCCCATCCCCATCATGATGACAAGTAAAATGAAGGGAGGTTGGGGTGGTAGTAATACTTTATCACAAAGAAGTGCTCGTCCAGGACAGGTAGAATTTTTCAAACCTGCTGTAAGGGTGTAGTTGGCTCTTCATAAATATATACACCAGGGATCGGCAATGTTGGCATGTGGGACCGCAGGGTAAGCACCCTTAGCGGACCCCGCCGCTTTGTTTACCTGGCGTTTCGCCGACCGCGGCTCCCATTGGTCATGGTTCGCCGTCCTGCTCCAATGGAGGCTGCGGGAAGCGGCGGCCAGCACCGCGCCGCTTCCCGGAGCCCCCATTGGACTGGGATCGTGAACTGCAGCCAGTGGGAGCCGCGGTCAGCGAAACGGCAGGCAAACAAAGTGGCAGGGCCTGCTAAGGGTGCTTACCCTGCGGTCCCACTTGCCAACGTTGCAAATCCCTGATATAAATAGGTAAGATCCTTGCCTTGAAGACCTTAAAGCCCAATTCATGGAATAACTGGTCAAGGACAAGAAATGAAGGGACTCACCGGAACTATTCAAGAAAGTGGATGGAAGGAGGAGAGAAAGTACTTGGTGCACACAAAGCGAATTCAGGCTCTCTACCTCCAAATCTAGTGCTCTGCCCACTGGACTGCATTGCCTCTCCTGACCTGAACCTGAATAGATAGCTTGTGCAAGCTGACAAGATCTACCCCATTAAAAAGGCAGATTTCTTTTCACGAGGAAAGCAAAAGCTTCAGGTGGGTTCCGATTCAGGAAAGCATCCCTATTCATGAAGGGCATTTAAACGTGTTTAAAGTTATGTACATGCAGAAGCCTCATTAATTTAAAGGGGCTTTAAGCAGGTGCTTATATGCTCTTCCTAAATACAGCTGCTTTCCTGAGTCAGCTCCTCAACAGCTCTTGCCACAAGTAAGGCATGGTATAGAAATTCAGGCTGGAAACCTAGGTAATTCGGGTGAGGTATTTAAGATTTTTGTTTTTTCTGTCTATACAGGTAATTTGAACAAAGAAAAAGAAACACAGCTGGCCAGTAATACATTTAATTTTAATACGTTTCAGCCGTAGTATTCCAGGCTGTGAAACAACAGCAGAATGAGACCTATAAAAGTGTGAATCAGTGAGCCAAGTAGATAACATCTCACAAGAAAAGCCCACATAAAACAAAACTGAATTATTGTGCCAAGCCAAAAATGTTTTCCAAACCTAAATGGTCTTTGAAATACAAACTTGAGATCTCCCACTCTGAGGTGCAGAGAGCCCGCAAAACTGAATCAATGGGAGTTGAATGCACTTCGAAGAGAATTCACTGAGCATGTTGCAGGATCCAGGTCTGAATTTATGGCACTTCTCAACATCAAAGAAAAGGTATTCTACAAAGCTGAGAGTGCAGAAACAAAGATAATAAGTATTCAGAACCCTTAACAGCTTTATGTGCTTTCCATCCATACATCACTATTATAGGATTTATCATTTCTATTTTACAGAAATTAAAGAAGTTAAATGACTTGCAGCAAATCACTATTCATGTATTCTGCCCTGTAAGAACTTAGGACCTTGATTTTAGAAGGTGACTTAGTATAACCCATAATTGCACATAATGATTTTAGATGTTCAAGGGTAAAATCAAAGACTTCAAAAACAGATTTATTCATGGCATGAACACAGAATGCAAATACTTCACTGCAGACACTATTTTGTTCCTGTGCTACAAGCATGCTATCTACTCCTACTCTGAAACTAAACGGCTCCTTG
Source organism: Dermatemys mawii (assembly GCA_007922305.1). NCBI lineage: Eukaryota > Metazoa > Chordata > Testudines > Dermatemydidae > Dermatemys > Dermatemys mawii. Next base: position 17,812,991 of record ML677371.1, on the reverse strand, counting down.
TGTAGTGTGGCTATATGTCCTTGAAAATCAAGAATGACCCACTTCCCAGGGCCTGACTGATTTTACAAAAACAGTGTTTTATCTAAGTTTACAAACACCCTCTCGCCCCAACTCTGGACAGCTTTCTCAGTGCAAATTTCCCGCATAAAGACTGAAGAAATATGCACCTCAAGGACAATTCCTGCCCCAGAGCTCTCTGTGATTTCCCTCATCCAGATGAGACTTTGAGTCACTCCTTTTCACCCACAGAGAGTCAGAGACTAGACCCCATCTGACTCTGGGCAGTGTTTTGAGGGGCAAGCTTATAGACAACTCAGTCACACCATCACCACATGCATCTTGCTTCCGACCTGTCTCCTGACCTTTGTACTTCTTCTATCTCCCCTGCATCAATGCAGGGATGAAACAAGAAAAGCACAGGAAATTAGAAAGAGAGGCAGAGAGGGCATGTTTTTGTGGAATGAAAGGGAAGAAAGGAAAAGAATTAAAAGTAGAAGAGTGAGTACAGTGTTCTAAAGCTCAAAAACCAGAAGGCAAAAAGAAAAGGTTCACATATAGTTTTCTTAAAATCTCATTAATTTTTAGCTAGTCTAATGATTTTGGTAGTTTCAGTTACTGAATTATGAATATTTGGATCGACAACACTGATGAATCAGAAGTGTAGGACTGGAAGGACACCAACAGGTCACCTAGTCCAGTCCCCTGCTCTTATGGCAGGACTAAGTAATAAGTAGACCATTCCTGACAGGTGTTTGTCTAACTTGTTCTTAAAAACCTCAAAGGATGGAGATTCCACAACCATCCTAAGAAATGATTCCAGTGCTTAACTCCCCTGACAGTTAGGACGTTTTTCCTAATGCCCAACCTAAACCTTCTTTCAAAGAAAGCTATTAGGATCGTAAGCTATATTTGTTTTATGTATTATTAGAACTGTTTATGTGTTATCTGGTGATTTTATTGATATTGCCATCTTGAATTTTGCAAGCTGTAGTTGGAAATCCATCTATGTCTGCCTTCCCCAGATAGTCTGGCCCTCTTTCAGAGGCATAATTTTCTGATTGGTAGCCACACAGGCTTAATCTACCCAGCAACCCCAAAGGTGAGAACGTACTACCTGACTCTAAACTAATCTGCCCAGAGACAGAAGGATATATATATATATATATATATATATATATATATATGAACCCAGTGCACCAGTCACACCGTGGAGGCAGCTCATGTCCATTCTTTCTGTGCAGTCTTTGAGAGGAAAGATCAACATCTCTAAGGAGTCAGAGCTTACCTGAGTAACATCGTGTTTGATCTGAGTTCCTCTTGTGAGCTTTCAACATCACAGTATAAGGTCCGGATCTATCCCACTGAAACTGAGGCAGACTTAGTTGACATGCCGTGCGTTTTGTCTCTTGGTGTCATCCATCTGAAAGTAATATTAATTGTTATTCATACGCCCATAGTCTGTTAAGGTAGTCAGTGGGGGTCTGGGCTTCAAACCTGCCTTGGGATATAAACCACCAAGCTTTAATATATATTCAGTTTGTTCTGTTTTATATACATTGTTTCCCCCTCTCCCACTACTGTATCTTACCCTTCGATATTTTAAGTGACCCCAGAAGACAGATGCTGGAGGGGTAAAAGATCCTGCATATAGGGGAGAGGTCCTGCTAAACAACTAAATTAGAACGGTTATGACCCCATTTATCTTGTTACTACACAATATCCTGTGACATGATCTTTTCTTGACAAATCCATGTTGACTGTTACTTATCATCTCATTATCTTCTAAGTATTTGCAAATTTATTATTTGTTTCATTATCTTTCCAACCACTGAAATTAAGCTGCATGATCTGTCATTCTGCAGGTTGCCCTTATTCTCCGTTTTTTATAGATGGGCACTATATTTGCCCTCTTCCAGTCCTCTGGAATCTCTCCCATTTTCCATGAGTTTTTGACAATTATCACTAATGGCTCATATCTCCTCAGAGAGCTCCTTGAGTATTCTAGGATGCATTTCATCAGGTGCTGCCAACTTGAAAACATCCAGTTTGTCTAAGTAATTTTTAACTTCTTCCTTCCCTATTTTAGCCTCAGATCCTACACATTTTCACTGGTGTTCAGTATGTTAAATGTCCAACTGTTACTACTAACCTTCTTGGTGAAAACAAACAAAAAGTCATTTAGCACTTCTTCCATTTCCACATTTTCTGTTACTATCTTTCCCACATCGAGTAATGGGACTTCCTTGTCCTTGGTCTTCCCGACACTTCTAATGTATTTGTTGGATGTTTTCCTGTTCCCCTTTATGTTTCCAGCTAGTTTAATTTCATTTTGTGCTTTGTCCCTCCTAATTTTGTACATGTATGCTTGTGTTGTTTATATTCCAGGATGTTTGTATTCATCCTTCAAAATTTGACCTAGCTTCCACTTTTTGTAGGACTCATTTCAGTTTTAGATTATTGACCATCTCCTGGTTAAGCCAAGGTAATCTCTTGCCATACTTCCTATTTCTCCTAAGCAATGGGATAGTTAGCTTTTGTGCCTTCAATAATGTCTCTTTGAAAAACTGCTCTCTTGAAGTGTTTTCCCCCCTTAGTCTTGCTTCCCAGAGGATCGTACATACCAACTTGCTGAGTTTTTTAAAATCTTCCTTCTTCAAATACATTATCTTTATTCTGCTGTTTTCCCTCCTACCAGTCCTTAGAATCATGAACTCTGTCATTTCATTTCACTTTCACTCAAGCTGCCATCTGCTTTTAAATGCTCATCCAGTTCCACATTTGTCAAAAGCAATCTAAAACAGCCTCTCCCCTAGTAGCTTGCTCACCTTCTGAAATAAATAATGGTCTCCAATGCATTCTAAGAACTTGCAGGACAGCACCCTTCTTACCCCTTGATTCCTTACCCAGAGACTTTCAACACGTTTGTATCCTATTTCCATCTCCACCTCAGTCCAAGGGTATACACCTTTGATAATCAAGACATCAACTCTTCCTTGTTTTTCCTGCCTGTCCTTCCTCAGCAAACTGTACCCGTCTATACCAATATTCCAGTCACATGTATTACCCCACCATGTCTCTGCAATGGCAACTATGTCATAGCTGTGTTTATTCACTAGTGTTTCTAGTTCTTCTTGTTTATCCCCTATTTCTTACTTTGGTACACACACATAAGATACTGATTTCATTTCCCCTCTAGGTTTTCTCCTGCCTCTGCTATAATTGCCTATAATTGCTCCCGCACAGAGTCTACCCCTTTTCCTAGTTTGCCATGTGTTGACTTACCTCTGTGCTTTGGGCTCCTCAGTGTTTGATGTTAGGCTCCTAAATACATATTTGGACAGCTGCATAAATGTCAAATTTTTAGCTGTGCTGAGTACTCTCCCCCGCACCCCCCCAAAAAAAATCACATTGAAGCTAATGGAAGCTAGGATTGCTCAGCACTTTTCAAATGTCTGTCCATTTTTGCCTAAGTTCAGGCACTCTCATATGAAAATTTGAGCTCTATTAGGGCATGGGATTTTCCTCTTGCCTAACAAATAAAAAAAAAGGTGCGCCTGGGTTTGTGTATTATTTGACAACAGCAGAAATCCCACACATGTCAAAACAAGGTAAATAACACCCACTGGCTACCTGCCCCTTCCCCCTTACACAATGCAGAGCTGCCTATATACACCCCACCCCCCAAAGTATTGTCTGTTGGGAACGGTCCACCATGGTAACTCCTCTAGCCCAGAGCCCCCCCTTCCCTAGCTGGGTAATGCCTGCAAGAGGTGCACTGGGTCCCTCTTCAGAGAAGGAAGCAAACCCCCATCTTTTTGTTCTACGTTTGTACAGCACTTTGCATGGTGGGGGCTCACAGGCTCTCCTGCAATACGGTTAACACAGCGGCTCACTCCAGGGCGGAAGCTGCTACTATGGGACGCCCCGTTATGGGCATGTAACCGCTCAGTAAAAACAAACACAGGGGCTGTTACTACCCCCCAGATCTCTTCCCCGACAGGGACCCACTGCGGAGCGTGGCCCAACAGAGCAGGGGGATGGGCCGTAGTGACACCTACACACAGCGGGCAAAGATGGGCTTGAACCCTGGCCCCTCCTCCCCCCCCCGAGCACGCGCGCCCCCGCCCGCGCACACACAACACTCCAGCGTTCCATCCCCCCGCCACTTCTTAAACGCTTAACGCTCTCCGCCTGCGCACGCGCAGATTGCGACGCCCATCCTCTCCCCAGCCGCCAGGGAGTGGGCGTGGCCTGCCGCATCGCCTCTCAGCGCTTGCGTCGGGGGGGCTTGTTGGGGGGGAGGGGGGATGAGGATGTCATCATGCCAGTGGGGAGCAGGCGACGGCGGCTTGGAGGGGAGGGATGCGTTTAGGTAGCGGAAGTTCCGATGCTGATTCTTTTTCCGGTTCCGGTTCTTCGCCGTGGCTTTTGCAGTTGCTACGTGTCCTTAGCGCGAGCGGCTGGTTCTGTCCCGGAGCCTCAGGTGAGAGCGGGGAGCGGCTCCTCCGCCAGGGGGCCGGGGCGGCGCTTCTTCCGAGGGGCCCTCGGGGAGCGAAGGCGTCCGAGCGCCGCCGCTTTCCGTGCGCCCCCCCGCCAGTGCCCGGGGCAGCGCGCTGGGCTCCCGCCGCCGGCTCCCCCTCGATAGCTCGGGGGCGGGGGTGACTCTCCTCCCGCCCGCCCCTGCGTTGGGGCTGTAACGGGCCGGCGAGCCTCGCAGCGGGCCCGGGGTTCGCTGAGCTCGTGTCTGAGGGCGCTGGGGCCGGACTCGGGCCCACACGTAGCGAACCCATCTCCCCCTCACCTCGGGCCCGAGAGGGCCGAGCCCCGCACACTGGGTAAGAGGAGCGGGTGTCGAGGGGAACGTGAGTCCGGTGAAAGCCTCGGTTATGGACGCGCCGCAAAATCCTGGGCATAACCCAGCCTAGCCCTGAGCCCGGGCAGCGCCTGTGGTTCCCCCCCCCCCATCTTTCCCCCATTTCCTCTACTGCCCAGCCACCCTCGCCCCCTTTTATTTTCGGTGGAGAGCTTGACCGGTCATTCCTCTTCAGGGAGAACCGAGTAGTGAATCCCAGCAAGGTCCTGCTCCATGACTGCAGCTCCGAGGCGTTGGGGTAGTTAAAATGTTGAGCGATCTAATTCCCCAAAGAAAAGGGCACTAGTTTCGTGTCTCTACACGTTTAATAATTGCAGTTGACAGCCGTGTGTCAGGAAACTGCCCCCCACCACCCACCCACTCTTGTAGGATGGTCTGCCTCACTAAAGACACTTCTGGAGATGCTCAAACAAAACTGTAAAACTTGTAGTAGATTTGTAACTCATTGTATCCCTCTAGCAAGTGAAAACCTATTCCTTTTCAAAATTTTAACTGATAATTTGAAGATAGCATCTGACAGTTGGATCTTGCTCTTTGTAGGTACAAAAACCTCCTTTGCTATCTATGATGTAGATTAGGGCTGGGAATTAGAATGGGATCGTCAATAAGACTTAAAGAGGATGCAAAAATTGGAAGTCAAAGTTCATGATTCTTTGGCTTGATTACTTGACTGTTAACTGGTGTGGCTCCATCACAGGGATACAAAATACCTTGCAACAAAATATGGATTTTTAACAGCTTTGTAGATATAAAAAATCTAGAATTCTGACATTGTGTGTGATTAAAGTGTGAACATTTTCACATTCAGTATTTAAGATATATTAAATAAGACCAGCAGAAGGGCAAAGGGAGTATTTGCCTGTGTGTAAGATGTGAAATGATTTTTCAAAATGATTCTTGAAACAGTCTGTGTATTAAAATGTGACACTTACTCTTGCAGGCAATCATGGATCAAGTAATGCAATTTGTTGAACCCAGCCGTCAATTTGTAAAAGATTCCATCAGGCTTGTTAAAAGATGCACTAAGCCAGACAGAAAAGGTAAAGTATACAAGAAGAAAGATTAAAGGGGGCAGGGGGGCAGGCATCTAGAGCTATAATCTCATTTGACTTTCATTTTCTCTCATGATATTGTCTGAAACACACAGAACGGGAAGTTCACGTGTTTATAGGCATACTGATGTCTATCTTTCATGTTGACTGATTCTCAATTTTGCGCTTGTGTAGCAGACAACCTGTTTTGCACAGTTTTGTCTGAAAAATCATGAGATGCACTTAATTCTGTGAGTAACAAAACTAATTTGATAGATTTTTTTTTTTCCTGCTTTACTCTTTGCTGAAGTCAAACTTGTGATTGCAGTATGGTAGTGAGTTTCTGAAACAGTCTATACAGCTGAAGTGTTCTGAACTGTAACTTGCTTAATTTCAGAAATCTTTCGATAATGGCTTTTATGAACACTTCCCATCCTGATGTTTAGTCTGCTCAAATTTATCTTGTCCAGGGTCACTAACTTGATTTTTCTTGTTTTCTTTTGGAAATTGAATGCTTTAGTACTTTGTTTACAATATTGTCAGTGACTTAAAAGTTCAAGTTAGCTTATCTGGCTTTAAGTAATGTGTGATTCTTTATTTTGTAATCCTACAAGTATTAATCCCTGGAAACCTAGTATTTCTAAAACTTGGCTTATTTTTAGAAATAACTGTCTTTGGCTCTGGGCATTACAATCTAAAGGGCACTTCTAAAGTGCCTTTTATCTTAATGTTGGGAGAAACTTTCAAAGGCACAAATCTCTCCATGGTCATTGTAGTAATCTAATCTACTGCACTTGAAGTGGTAGGTTTAAATTTACAGAACTAAAATCTATTACTTCTTATATTGCAGAATTCCAGAAGATTGCCATGGCAACAGCAATAGGTTTTGCAATAATGGGATTTATTGGTTTCTTTGTGAAATTGATCCATATCCCTATCAACAACATCATTGTGTAAGTAAATCTGAAAAGAGTAATGCTAGTATCAGAACAGTGTTCAGAGTTTAACTGACAACTAAACTTAGTATTTCAGTGAACATAATCATAAGGCCACTTTGGTATTCATTTATCCAAGTACTTACGTGGCCCCCATCACTATACTACATCAGCACTTCAGCAACTTTCAGGAATTTTCAGTAAATCACTTTTGCTTTCAGATATTAGTACTTCATCTTCTGTTTACTAAATGATATACTGCAAAATTTTAGTACTATTCATTGCACTTGTAGATGAGAGAAGATGGCCCAAGATGTTTAGAAGCTAAGTGTTGAACATTTAAATACTCCTGGGGAATTCTGCACCACTGTGTAATGCAGAATTTGTGCAGAATTCCATGTTTCACCTGCAGAATTGAGCTCCTGGCTGCCACTAGGGGCTGCAGGACTCAGCAGAGCACAGCTGACAGTGAATGATGTGTCTAGCCCAGTGGGGATAGAGCAGTGGTTCCCAAACGGAGGTTCATGAACCCCTGGGGGTTCACAAAATGTTACAGAGGTTCTTGGGGGGGGGAAAAATCTCTAATGGTGGACAGACCTGTCCCTAGGCAGAAGGCCGGCAGCCTGGAGTTCCTGGACTTCCAAGAGCTAAGCAGATCAATTACACTGCATATCTATCACACTGAGGAGATTTAAACTTCAAGATTCCTTATCAGAAATGGAAAGGGAGGTGGATATTTTTTGCTTTTTTTAAAATTAAATAGGCAGCTAGTATTATTTTTAAAATTATTTATGAAGAACAAGTTAAGCTTTGTTGTAACATGTGTTTGCCTGGTCTGCTCAAGACCGGATATAATAAATATATATATATATAAAAATAACAGGCTTATTCAAAGTGATACAAGCTACAAAAGTGAGATCTTGGAAGAGTGTTGCTATTTTCATAATGGAATAAATACTGTATTGATAAAATAATAAATAGCATGTAATAAGCATGTCAAAAACAAATCTTATATTTCCAAAATCACTACTTTTATAATTTTTACTCAGGTAAAAGAGAGAATCCCTCGAAATATTCATTTTTAGGAGTGGGTTTGTGAGTCTTGATATTTTAGTGAACAGGGTTCACAGGTGGTTAGAATTTGGGAACCACTGGGATAGAGGCTGCCCAGCTTGGTCCTCATTGGGACAGGAGAGGACATGGGAGACCCAGCTCTGGCAAAGGGTGAGGAAAAGCCGGGTCGCACCACACCATGTCCCCTGGTGGGCAGTAAAGAAATTGGGGGTGCATGCAGCTTTGAGAGGAGGGGTGTGCGGATGTCTGGTCTCTGGGTGTGCCCTGTGGCTAGGCTTGGCAGGGGAGGAGAGTGCAGGGACCCCTTATAGCACCCTCCAACATACCCCAATGGGAACTGGGTTGTCAGTTTGTATAACTCTTGGGGAATCTTTTTTGTTGTGTGTATCTTGACAAATATTTTGAAACAAATTACCAAAATAATTGAAACTGGAGTGCTTTATTTGTCAATACAACAGTATAAATATGCAGAAATTTTTAAAATGAGCGCAGAAATTTTTGGTGCAGAATTCCCCCAGGAGTAAATAATTGCTGCATGTTTAGACTGTACAGTAGATTGTTTGGATTTTACTTTTAACTTTCCACTTATTTTAATTAGAATTTTCACCAAGTGATTCAAACACTTGCAGAGAATGTACTATAAATGATCCATATAGTTTTGAGAAGTTAATGTCTTGAGGTTGTATTGGAAGAAGTCACCCATCAAAGTTAAAATAGTACTAAAAATACTTTTATTAAAAGTAAAGCAAAGTTTCCAGTGTTGTAGAATCGTAACTTTTGTACAATATACCACAATTTGTGTATTAAGCTTTTGCATACGGACATTGAATTTTAAATCAATCTGATAAGTAGCACTACAGAAATCACTGATATTGAAGGTTTCAGACACTTAAGTTAAAACTTCCTAACTGGTTAAAATAGCAGTTGTTTTGGCAAAGTTGTTCTCAACCATTCCCCTAGTAGGGACACACATTACAATAAAAGTTTCAGGATTCCTCTCCCATCTAATCAAAGAAAAAAGGGTGACTGTAATTCTCTAACACAGGGATCAGCAACCTTGGCACGCAGCCCCCCCAGGGTCAGCACTCTTGGCGGGCCTGGCCGGTTTGTTTACCTGCCGCAGGTTTGGCCGATCGCGGCTCCCACTGGCCGTGGTTCGCCGCTCTGTTGCAATGGGGGCTGCGGGAAGGGGTGCAGTGCTGGCTGCTACTTCTTGCAGTCCCCAATGGACCGGAGCGGTGAACCGCGGCCAGTGGGAGCTGCGATCGGCTGAACCTGCGGAAGCAGCAGGTAAACAAACGGGCTGGGCCCGCCAAGGTGCTTACCCTGCAGGGTCCTGTGCCAAGGTTGCCGATCCCTGCTCTAACTTCTCTGTACTGCCCCTTTTTTGAAGCAAGAGTGGCATGATCCTCAAATTAAGAAAACTGTCTCAGAGCGAAGATGAGACTACGTTGCTGTGTAATGTCTGTCCTGTATTTAAGGCATAGTGGGGACTTAGTTCCAGTTAGAATGGGATGATGTGATTTAAGATAGAAGTTTTACTTGAAACTGATCAAACTCTCTTGTTCTACAGTGGTGGCTGAACACTCAAGAAGATCTTTTACCTGAAGGTTGGAGTGATGGACAATGGGAGTTGGGTGTGGGGGGCTTTTTTGTTTACTAATATTCCATAAGTCTGTATCTTGTTTGTTTACTGCTATAAACTAGGTTAAGATTTAAAACAAGCTTGACATCTGAGTGGGTCATACTTTGTTTTACTGACTCTTTCAACTCTCTAGGCTCAGTAAATAACTTACCTCATCTTGTACAACTAGCAGCACACAGTGATAAGGTGACTGAACTGCCTTCCTTGGTTTATTGCTTTCAGCAGTAGAATAATTCTTTACATATTCCTACTTTTGACCCAGCATTAGGCGGTACTAAAAACTAACTCTAAATCTATTCATAGTAAAAACACTAACCTGCTGCCATTTTCCTATACTGTGTCTTTTAACCTGAGGGGGGCGGGCCCTACAAAAAGGAATGTGCCTATATAAAGTGCTGTCAGAAGCACAAAGCAAGCTGAAAAGACTTCGCCTTAGTCTTTGTGTTGAAGTAATCTTTGGTTTTACTTACAAAAAATAGGTTAGTTTTTCAGATCTTGTTCTAAACACCATCTCTTTAAGAGGCAACAGCTGAAATACAAATATTATAGATGTACTTACAGATCACACTATCAACTGAGGGCCCTGATCCCTTTTTACCAAACAGTTTTGGATTCCACTACTGTCTTTTCAGTGCTTTTCAAGATGGTGCAACTTGACACCAACATTAACACTAAATTTGTTATATACCATCGTGTTTAGCTTGTACTCAGTGAGGTATGTATTCTGTAACACTTTACATTAACAAACTCTTTAAAAGAAAATATACCAGTTTGGGTATCACAGCAGTCTCTTTAAATTTTACAAATTAAAATGCAACTTTATCCGGTTGTTCAAAGAACTTGCATGAACTTCTGCATACAAAGCTCATACAGTTGTGACAAATCTAAACTTAATCTATAAAAGCTTGCACACTAATAGTTTATTAGCACTTGATTAATTAAATGCTGCTTACCTTCTGTTAATTAGAAGTTGTAAATAGTACTTGGTACTGGAAAGTAGAAATAAAATGGCTCAACAGATAGCAGGATTAAAAGAACAGACAGCCTGCTATTCTAAGCTTTACTGTAGCAGTATTTATTGCTGTTTTCTTTTAAAATTTACAATTGGCTTTTAAGTCTACTTCACTTGAGTTATGTTACTAAACAGCAGGGCAGAAGATCAGCCTTTTCTAGTCACATTAAACAGCAAAAGATTTATTTATACAAACAAGTACTGTAGTACAGCAGTGCTGTAAGTCAAAAACATACATAATACATCAATTAAAATTAGGTTTGAGAAGAGATTCAATCACTGATTTAACAGTAATATTAAAACCTAGTATGACACACTCCTGCAAAGAGGTAGGAGTAGGTCAGTCTACACCCATTAGTCCCTTTCAGTGCTGCTGGTTTAGGAAATGCATGTGTCCTACACATGGAATTAGAATGAGAGATTCAGTCTTGTCACTACTCTCTTCCTAAAGATTTTTCACTTACTTATTGAACTCCACCATCTTTCCCTTTCCTTTGTTCCTCCAAATTTTTTTTTACTCCTGCCACAATAATTCTATTTCTCTTAATGAGTGACATTTTCCAACATGTTTAAAGTCTTTGGTCAACTGAAAAAAGACAGTTTAATCTTAAGCATTTTGCTTATTTTTGATACCCATTGTCCACAGCAACAGTTCATCTGTTTCTATGGTCACAACTCTAGATTCATCATAGGTATTCGAAGTGCTGACAAGTGTTCCAAACTTTAGCGCCTGGTTAGCTGTAAGAAAGAAAAATAATTTAAGTAAACACAGGCAAATCTCTTTACAAAGACATTTAAAGAACAAACTGCCAAATAAGCAAATGAAGTGACCTGTATTTCCTCTCTGGTTAAGGAGGTTTCAATTTCATGATGACTGCAATGAGGACAGTATACTCTAAGAAAATATATATATATATATCCTTTTGTCCCCTAAATTTTTATATCCAAACCATTCTTGAACCAATTATGTACCACATCTCAAAGGTAATTCTGTATCAATTAAAAAATTAAATCTATCATCTCTACTACAAATAACAAAGTAAAATGCAACCAATCTTAAAGCACAGGCCAGCAACTCACAGTGGCATGTGTGTGTTTGAAATTTATTTTTCTGCATAAACTAATTGAAAATAAGAATAGGTGAGAGAGAATCCTTCATTTTCCTCTGTAGGTTAAGAATTCAGCTGTAGTTCAATCATCAATTCACATTTTAAAAAATACTGATTTTGAGTTTGAAAGGCAGTTGAAGGAAACAACTTACATGAATCAAGTCCTTTCTTGGCCCAGAGTGACTCAAACAAAATATAGGCCCCATCTCCTTTTGGAATGAAGAAAACCCAGGGGTAGAAGAAAGCAGCTGTTTAACAATGCACAGCAATAGTTTAGGAAGGGAACTGAATGTAGCAGCCAACAAATTCCACCAAGGGGAATTTTAGGTAGGCAGAATTGTAATTACTCAAGTTAGAATCTGGCCAAGATAGCAGGGTTGATGCCTTTACACTTGCATGAAGTACCAGGAGATCTTTAAAGGCCAGCATGATTAAAAAGAGAAAACGGTCATATTCCTTTCCACCAATTTAAAGGTTGGGGTGTACTTGTACCTTTGCCACATATATCCCTGGGGTGAAGTCCGCTCTGGGACCCTAATTGCTAACTACACTTAACATTAACTACTATAAACAAACTATTGACAAGGCCCTAAGGCTTGAAGTCAGTAGACAAGAAACCACTAGCCTTTGCAATGCAAGGGAAGGCGCTCTAGCTCCATGGGCAGTAAGAAAGAACTGAGAGGGTGTAGGGTCAGCAGTGCCTGATATACCAGCAAGAGTGCGGCACTCAAGGGAGCGCCACTGCCAACCCTATGGATACCACTAAGGCAAAAATTTCCAACAACCGTGCACATGGGCATATGCACACCTGGAATTGACATGAGCAAGCACTCGAAGAATAAATGTGGAGGCTCCAGAATGACAGTAGTGGGAACCCCAGCCACTGGCTGCATGGAGGTGGGAGATCACCTTGCAGCTCCCCCTGAGGCATGGACTTGGCAGTGAGACTCCACCTGACCATGACATAGGACAAGGGCCAGGCCTGCCCCAGAAACACCCTGGGGCCCTGCCCCTCTGCGCCAGGTATACCAGGTGTGAACAGAAGGCTCAGCCTGGCAGGATCCAAATGTGGAGGGACTGAGTGTAGAGGAATCCATGTGTGGACTGAGAGGATTTTGTGCAGGGCAAGCTGGGGAATCAGAGTTTGGGGGGCCTCTGGATGCACAGGGGCAATGGGACTCTGCAGGGGCATCCAGGTGAAGGTGATTGGTGCTCAGGGGGGGTGGGGGGAGTATGGGAGAATGGCATTCATTGGGAGGGTCTGGATGTCAGGGGCCCAGCAGTGGGGTCTGGGTGCAGCCGGTTGAGGCTGAGTGGGTGAATGAGTGCCCATTAGGGTGCTCCAGGTACAGGGGATGGGGCTTGTCAGGTTGGGGGTTCAAGTGTAGGGGGTTCAGTGGGGGTGTGTGGTTTGGCTGTGGATGTAGGGGGTTGGGGCTCAGCTGAGGGGTCTGGGTAGGGGTGGGGGGTGGAGCTGGGCCAGGGGATCTGGATGCAGGGTGGCTCTGGATGCAGGGGATGGCACAGTGGGCGGTTGAGTGTGGTAGGTTTGGTGAGGGGGTTCTGGGTGCAGGAGGGTGAGGCTTGGTGGTGGGTTTCAGTATGAGAGGTCCAGATGCATGGGAGGTGGGTGGACAGGGGTGCAGCTCCTTGTACAGTGATCCCTTCCCCTGTGGCTGAGGACTAATGGGGTGTGGAGTTTCCTGCAGCCAGACGAGGTTTCTGGGTCTGACCCAGCCCCAGCTGCTCCTTACAGGGGAAGAGGAAGTCCTGTCCTCCCCCAGCCCAGCTGGGACTAGCAACTGAGCCTTTTACAGGGTAGGGGCCACTGGCTGTGACTTCACCCTCCCGCACAGGATTTACCTCTCTAACAGCTGCTCCAGGCACCCAAAACGACATGCCTGCACTGCTGGGGAGGGCTGTGACTGCTTTTATGACTTCCCTTTGCTTCCCCGTCAGACAGTTTTTTTTCGCAGGGAAGCAGATCTGTAGCAGACATGAATTCTGCATATGCACAGTGGTGTGGAGTTACCCCAGGACTTATAAGACCCACTGTTGTTCTTAGATAAAGGCCAGAAGAATGGAAGGAGTTAATGTCGGCTGACTACATAAGAGAGAGCAGCCTCTGCAGCTATCTAATCATAGTGGCCTATGGAGAATGCTTTCCTCAGGAGAAGGCCTTAAAATAGTTTGCACGCTTTATTTTGCAAGCTTTGCAGTTCATCTTATTTCTTTAAAACCATTTCTGCATTTCTGAACTTTCATGCTAAAAACTGATGATCAAGTTAAACATTTATAACATACAGTCAGCTTGTAGAAGCTCTTTGTGATCTGAAATGTCATAAAATTTCTTTACACTGTCTCACAGACATTTAATATTGTCATCTTTGAGTATAGTACACAGATTGTACATTGCAGCTTTAGGGAAAAACTCAAAAAAACCCTAAACAACGTATCTGTTGTTCAGCCTGGGACATTTCCTCTATAAATCTGATGGTTTACTAATAGTAGTTTTTGCCCTTTGCTTAAGATTATGAAAATTATTGTTTCATCTCCAAGTAGGAAATAAAGGCTCAGTAACAAAGCAAATGTAAAAAACCTGTCAGCTTAATAAAACAAAATTGGAAGCAGTACATCTTCATGAATAAAATGTTAAAAATGAAGTAAGTTAAAAGAGGGACAAGTCTCTGTAAATTCCTGGGACCAACACAGCAACAACACCAATACAAAAATAAGTTAAAGAAATATTGTCAGTAATAACTCCCTTTCTGGACAATAGGGGGAGCCTTTTATCTTCATCTGCATGGCACTTTCTTTGCAAGAATGGAAACAGAGGTGAACATGCAGAAGGATATAAACAACACTATTGATTCACACAGTTCAAATGGAAAAGTTCAAATGATTTGCTTTCACACCTAGCCAACATTTCAACTAGTGTAATTAAGAAAACACATTTTTAAGACAGCAAATGAGCAGTAATGTGTGGCAAAGCAGAGTTGAACTGGAAAAGATAATAGAACTAATGCAGCTTCTACATTTAACTGTTAGTCTTTCAGGGAAAATTTATTACATCCTAATGTTTGTGTCACAACATCATGATGCTAGATTATAATATTCTCAAAGTATCAGAAAATAGAAACAGTAAAGCTCTATTTGTTAATATCTGATCTCTTCATCCCCTGGCAAATGCAGGATTATTCATATAGTACCTGTTTTTATTTTATAGCCAATCTAGTTTGAAAAGTCTCAAGCAATGGCTCATCTACTCTTTTCAGGAAGTTTTTTCTGCTATTCACTCTATTAATTTTTCCTTTGTTTAGTGTTATCCCATTACTCCGATTTATACCTCCATTTAGACCTAGGCAGAGAACAGAAGCTATATTTTCGGGGAGATTGAGATTTTAAAATCAGTTTTCACTCAGTTTCATTACAGAAAAATGGCTTTTTTGATTTTTACTTTATGTTATAATTATAATACAGAATAAGAAAATTTATAATGAAAGCCATTTCAAAAGGAAAAATCAAAAGTTTAGTTCCAATAATGTTGAAACATCTTGTTTTGATCTTGGAAGTTTATTTCCCCCCCCTTCCCCTTCTGAATTGGAATTTTAATGAAAATGAAACAATTTTGCGATTTTCAGTTCAGATAGAACTGAATTTTCTGATGGAAAACCGTTCTGTTGAATTTCTTCTAACAAGTTCTATCCCTATTTGCTATATTATTTTTTCATATCCCTTCATCTGTAAAGCCAAGCTGCTCTAATACCATGAGTCTAATTGTCCAGGCTTCCAAGGGACAGAAAGCATAACATATATTTTCAAACTGTAAAAATTACCTAAAAGGAACTCTGCCATCTATAATGTTGTGCTTTTAATGTGTGACATCACAAGAACTTCCAGGGCTAAAAGCAAATGCTAATCTGCCCTTGGAAAAGTGGGATCTTTTTCTCAATTTATACCTTTTCCACTGATATAAAACTCCTATCTCTAGCCTTGATGAATCACAGCCCATCTCTGGTGCACAAAGGAATACTGCCTTGTCATCTGGGGGGGGAAGTCAAAGCCGGGGTGATGGTGGTGAGAGAGAGTACTCTGGTGGCTTTTATTTGATATGACAGCTGCTTGAAGCTACCTAGAGACTTGGAATGCTGGCAGTAATGTAGAAAGAAATGGATTAGTGGGGTTGATGGTAGATGAGACTTTTGAAGGGGCATAATACATATAGTTTATTACATGGAGATCACTAGTACATATGTACATATTCTTTGGTATATTTTAACCACTAATGACCAAATTATAAACAAAGCCTCACATAATCTGTTGTCAACTCAGTGTTGGCAATTCATGATTTCATTGCAGGTCTTGAGATATTTGGTGTTCTTCTTAAAGCCCCAGTCCCCAGGGATATGTAGTTAGGTGATAATCTCAGCCTTTATTTAAACCAACCGGCCCCAATCAACCAAATAAGTTGCTAGCCCTTGTGGTTCCCAGAAAAAGCTTGAAAATGTGACCCAAGGCCACTGTAAAGTTTCAGAAACTGGAGGACAAATAAAAAGAACAGAACATTTATTTTAAAAATCCTTACGATTTTTAATCTAATCTCATGATGTATTGGGGCTTGACTCATGATTTATAAATGCTACAAACTGGCAATGCTGCAAGCTAGACCTAAATTCTGCTGCCAAGCCACCAGCTTTCTGTGATTCCACAGTACTGCAGACTGGACATTCATCTGCAACATCGAAACAATTAAAACAATTGAGTTGGTTTTATTATTATTATTAAATTATAACCCTCAGTCACAATACAGCTTCATTGTCCTAAGTCCTATAAAAACAAAGAGTAAATGGCAATCCCTGATCCAAAGAACTTGATCTCAAATATTGTATATGTTTTAATAATTGTGTGTATTCATATTTTAATATTAGTAAAAATATCTAACCCTTTAAGGTTACTTTCATGGTTCCCATGTGTCAGAAGTAGTATTGTTTAAAGATGAAGTTCATTCCTGTGGAGAGGCGCCTGCATAAGCCTAAACACCTCTTAGAACTCACTTAAATCCTCAAAATGTCATGAACGGGAAATGAAGGATGCATAGCCCTCTGCACAAGGAAGCATTTCACCTTAAAATACCACTGGATATGGCATGTAGTGGAGCTGGCCACCATCTGAGTGCCCTCTTTTGACTAGCGGTAGCTCAGCAGTACTCTGTCCCTGTCGTTTCCTTCACAGGGTTCCTTAAACTCAAAAGTCCAAAGGAAATAAACACAGTCCCCAACGGGCGTCCAGTTTATTCAGCCTTTAAGCACACACTGGCCTTTCAGGCCTGAACACCAGCTCAATGTCTCTTTCCCCTTAGCTGGTGGGTTTCTAGCTCTCTTTCTCAGAGCTTGGCAAGCTCAAAGTCTCTGTAAAAGCTAATCTTGCTTTGCTGCTGCTGCCGCCACCACTCCCCCACAACCATATCTTCACAGTTTTCTATTTTTAGAACCACTCCCACCACCCGCTGCTTTTTATAGGGAATCAGCTACTTTCCTGTGGTGTGTACCCTTTAGTACTCAGGGCGGGCTAGCCTCATGTGTTCCAGTCAATAAGGGGAGAGCCATTCTGTTACACGGCACAAGGGAATCCTGAAATTAATGTTAAAGGGTTAATTGAACACAGTATTCTCCAAACTAGTTAACTGCATAAATAAATAGCATTAGGTAAGAAATTACATTTTGAGGTGGTGGCGGCAGTGAATTTTCTGAAGATAATAATTATTGACATAAGTGATTTGTATTACCGTAGCACCTCAGACCTCCAGTTACAGACCAGGATCCCTCTGTGCTAAGTACTGTACAAATAAAGAACAGAGATTATGATAGACCTCTCCCAGCACTGGCAGTTATCGATGCAAATCATTATTGTGCAAATGGGGAATGGGCCAGGTTTAGTGGGCAAGTTAAACTTTGGGTGTGGGAGGACAAACAGCAAAATTCACCCCAACTCTCTCTTCAGTCATTTAATGAATCAGGTCCAGAACATTTAGGCGCTGATCCTATGTTTGCCACCAAAGAATTGGGGCCTTACTTTGACCCAGATGTGCTGCAGAGCCCAATACCCTTGTGACCAGAAAGGTTGTAATGGTGAAGTGTCTGCCTCCCTTTCTTCTTCCTCCTCTTCCCAGTTCTGTGTCTCACTTCCTGCAATATGTAATGTCACACCTTGCCAATTTCCATTACTGAAAATAGGCACCAGGGTATAAGCACAATGCCTCTAGTGGCATAGATATGTAGAATATCAGAAATAATTAATTACAAGCCCTATTAAAATGCATGCAATCCTCTCTCTTTCCTCCTAGGCAAATGTTGCATTAAGAGTGATAGAAAATTAAGATCAATAAGCAGAAACATACGTTAAAGTGAAATATTGAATTACAATTTGCTATCCTATTACAATTTATCTGGAGAGGATTTCCCTGAAGTCCTGTGTAAAGAGCAAAAAATCTGCATTTAAATAGGGATATGTTAATAAATGCATGAGCTTGTGCTTTGCAGGTCAGCATGTGCCTGTGGAAGAGCAAGCATTCCCTTTACTATTTATTTTTTAAAAATTATAAGGTTACAGCCTTATTTTCCTCTCACCTCCAATGTTTTTATCCATGTGTAACTTGACTGACTTCAATTTATACTGGTGGAAATGAAAGGAAACATCAGGCCTAGTCTCAATGTGCTGAAAACTGCAAGTTCTAAATAAAATAAAGCCTGAACAGCGATTTTCTGTAGAGCTGTACGGAGAACAGCAATTGTTTCATGGAGAATTTCAGAACTCTGTTTTATTCCCGTTTGGAATGAATCCCACACATTTTGAAATTCGCTGCAAACTAGAATTTAAAAAAAATTAAAAGCCAAAATGGTTCATTTTGATCATTTCAAAATGAAATTCCATCAGGCAGGCTGAGAAGGACGCAGTAAGCACCAGTTCCCAAGCTCTTGGGCTCCTGGCACAGCTGGCTCTTGACTCCCTTCATCCCACCACGCCCTCCCAGTCTCACAGTGCTGGTGATACTTTAATCTCTGTCATTGACATACACAGTCATGGGGTTTTTTTTATTAGGATGAACTAAAGCGCAGAATTCAAGTTAAAAGGTGTCAAGTGTGTCTCCATTAGCGATTCACCTTTAGGTGGTGTTTCCATCACCATGGTCCCCTGTTGGGCCATTTCAGTGGGGATGAAACAGCTTTAGTTTCTGCGGGGGAGGCTTGCTGTTTCGAGTCTGCCTGAGGGCTGAACTGAATTACCACATCCTCCAGTAAACACTACCTAATCTGCAATCTGTGGATTGGTAGAGGTGTGTGCATGGGGCACTACGTTGCCACAACTCCCTCTTCCAAGTGGACTTTCCACCACAGGCATCCTATGCCTCCAGCCAACATCACCCAGAGGTGAATCATACCCAAAGTGGTTTAACAGCTTTAACTCTTCATTTCATTGCTTTCTCTGACTTGAACCCCAGACATTTATAAGTACAGTTTTCTATCTGAATATTGGAACATGACTGATTATTTTTCTCCTCTTCTCTACACTATATTCTCTGGGTTCCTGATAATTTATGTTACACACCGATTCATGCCATATTAACAAGGCTTTCGTTTTATTTAAAATTTCCCAGGAAATTATCAATGTTTATTTCAAAAATTAAAAAGGGATGAAAATCTGTGCAAAAAAATAATTTCACAGTTTTCCAGAGCAGGGAGTGAGCTCTGGGGGTCCCCCACGTCTGCTCAGGTAACCAGGTAGCCATCTCTCCTTCCAGAGCAGGGAGCCAGGCCCAGGGAGTTTCAGCACTTCTTTATTTAGGACTTGAGCACTGATGTACATAAACACATGTTCATGTGTGTATTTTCCACTACCCGGACTTAGTTTAACAGTCTTGCATTTATACATAACCTAATTTATTATATATATAAACATCAACCTAATATAGTGTTTTGGATTTTCTTAACTTTATTGCTGTTTTCATGTACTTGAGTGGTCCAAAATTTGTGTGAAAAACACAAACAATAGCTTTTATAAACCAGAGAATTTTTTTGTAAAAATTGGTTAAAACCTCCCAAAGCCTTGCATATTAAAAACATAAGAATGACCATACTGGGTCAGATCAAAGGTCTATCTAGCCCAGTATTCTTTCTTCCAACAGTGGCCAACACCAGGTGCTCCTGAGGGAATGAACAGAACAGGTAATCATGAAGTGATCCATCCACTGTCGCCCATTCCCAGCTGCTGGCAAACAGAGACTAGAGACACCATCCCTATCCATCCTGGCTAATAGCCATTGATGGACCTATTCTCCATTAACTTATCTAGTTCTTTTTTAAACCTGTTATAGTCTTGGCCTTCACAACATTCTCTGGCAAAGAGTTCCTCAGCTTGTCTGTGTGTTGTGTGAAAAATACTTCCTTTGGTTTGTTTTAAATCTGCTGCCTACTAATTTCATTTGGTGACCCCTAGTCCTTGTGTAATGGGAAGGAGTAAATAACACTTCCTTATTTACTTTCTCCACACCAGTCATGATTTTATAAACATCTATCATATTCCCCTTAGTCGTCTCTTTTCCAAACTGAAAAGTCCCAGTCTTATTGATCTCTCCTCATATGGCAGCCATTCCATACCCCTAATCATTTTTGTTGTCCTTTTTTGAACCTTTTCCAATTCCAATATGTCTTTTTTGAGATGGAATGACCACATCTGCAAGCAGTATTCAAGATGTGGGCCTACCATGGATTTATACAGAGGCAATATGATATTTTCTGTCTTATTATCTATCCCTTTCTCAATGATTCCAAACATTCTGTTAGCCTTTTTGACTGTCGCTGCACATTGAGTGGATGTTTTCAGAGAACTATCCACAATAACGCTAAGATCTCTTTCTTGAGTGGTAACAGCTAATTTAGACTCCATCATTTTATACATATAGTTGGGATTATGTTTTCCAATGTGCATAACTATGCATTTATCAACACTGAATTTCATCTGCCATTTTGTTGCCCAGTCACCCAGTTTTGGGAGATCCTTTTGTAGTTCTTCGCAGTCTGTCTGGGACTTAACTATCTTGAGAAGTTTTGTATTTTCTGTAAATTTTGCCACCTCACAGTTTGCCCCTTTTTCCAGATCATTTATGAATATGTTGAATGGGTCTGTACTGAGTCCAGTCCTCTAGGGGACATGACTCTTTACTTCTCTCCATTTTGAAAATTGACCATTTATTCCTAACCTTTGTTTCCTATCTTTTAACCAGTCACCAATCCATAAGAGGACCTTCCATGACATCCCATAAATTCACTACATGAGCTACTGAGCCAAGATTTAAAAAATGTTTCCTAGTAATAGAAATCTCCTAGCTTTTGTAATGTATTGCTTATTCCTTTCACTTGTAATACATTTGTATGGAAAAAAAAAAATCCTTATAACAGGCCAGACTGGACTTGGGTACAAAGCTGAAATAAATGAGTATTGCACAGCTTGGGAGAGAAGAAATTCTGCTCACCCATGCCAGATGCAGGAAACCAGCACAGCTGCTCTAGACCCCACAGAGTGGCATTGGCCAGTGGATCTGCATAGGCAGCTCATCCCCTCAGCACAAAAGGAGTTCCCATGCATGGCTTCTCCACAGCCTGTTTCCCCATGCATCAGGACCACCATGGCTCTGCTAAACATATGGTCTCTTGTGCCTGTGGAGGGAGTCGAATGTGCCTAAAGGCGTCAACCTGAAGCCAGCTCCTGGTCTGCTTTTTATCTGAATTTGAACAGGTAGGCCTCATCCTCATATTCCTACAATGGTCTCCAACAATAATTCAGCTCTATCTCCAGTATCTTACACTGATACACACGGGTTGATTTGCCACACTGGAATAGTGTGCAAATATTAGGGTGACCAGATAGCAAGTGTAAAAAGGGATGAGGGTAATAGGTGGTGTAGGGGGTCGCCACTGGGGCTCGTCCCTCTGCGGGGCGGTTGGGCCCCAGACCGCCTCGCTACACACCCCTCAGCCGGGTTGGGGAATACCCGGGCCCGGGGCTCAAGTGCTCAGCCAGGCCTGAGCAGCGTCAGTTCAGCACGCCTTAGCCCGAAAGCCGGGCGGGCAACCCACCCACAGGGTAGGGTCAGGGGCTCAGACCCTCAAGCAGGGGCTGAGCAGCAACAGTTTGGCAAGGCCCAGGTCCTGAGGCGGGGGGGGCCACAAACACAGGGGAGAGTCAGGGGCTCAGACCCTCAAGCAGGGGCTGAGCAGCACCAGACAGCGAGGAATGACGGCGGGCTGAGGGGGAGACTGCCACCCACGGTTAAGGGTGGCAGGGGGGACGCAGGCCCACCCGCTCCACTGCGTCCCGGCCCAGGGCCCTAGCAGTGGTAACAGGCCTGCTGCAGTCAGTGGGGATCCAGACCGCAACACACTGACATAGGTTCAGACTCGTTCCCCGGGCCACTTCCTAACTCCCCCTCAAAGGGTACCTGGGGAGGCGTGGTGACCTCCATGGGCTCCTCCGAGTCGCTGTCTGGAGGCAGAGGCGGCAGCTCCTCGGGGTAGCCTGGACTGGGGAGGCTCGGTCCCTCTTCCTCCGGGTAGCCGGCACAGGGCAGACTGGGAAGCTCCTCGGGGTAGCACGGACGGGGTAGGCTCGGTCCCTCTTCCTCCGGGTAGCGGGCGCAGGGCAGGCTCGGCCAGTTCCTGGGGTAGCATGGACTGGGTCGGCTCGGTCCCTCTTCCTCCGGGTAGCGGGCGCAGGGGAGGCTCGGCCAGTTCCCGGGCTCAGGCTGGGTCACCGGGGCTTCCCATTCAGGAGCTCTGGCTGTGGCCTCTGGCTCCCTCCGAAGCGAGCTCCGGGGCTGAGCTTTTATACTTCCGGGTCGGCCAGCTGACCTCTGGGGGAGGGGCGCAGGTTTCTCCAGCTCCACCCCCTCTTGCCTCTGGGGAGGCTCGTCCCTCTGCGGGGCGGTTGGGCACCAGACCGCCTCGCTACAGGTGGCTATATAAGAAAAAGCCCCCAGAATCAGGACTATCCCTATAAAATCAGGACATCTGGTCACCCTAGCAAATATGATTAATGTGTGCGTTGAAAGGACTCAATTATGCTTCCGAACCTGTGGTGTTTTGGTGAGACAGGAGCACAGCACCCAAGTGGCAGTGACTGGAGCCATTAATCAGGGTAAAGCAGCAGGTGGCTACATGGAATATCCAGCAATACAATCATAAGGATTAATGCAAATAAACCCAGTACTTAAACTGTGGATCATAAGCCAACCTCCAACTAAGATGGCTTAGAAACAAGTTTTCCCTGGGAGCAGATTATCCCATAATTGTCAACTGCAGGGATTCTTCTTCAAACATCTGATACTGACCACTGTTGAGGACAGGATGTTGGACTAGATAGACCATTGATCTGACACCATATGGCATTTCTTATGTTCTTAATACTGCCCGTGGCACTAGAAAGAGTGTAGTCAGAAGTGACAGCTGTTGTTCCAAGTGTTAGTGTGCACTGCCCTTCTTCAAGCACTGGCCTTCCCGGCACTAGTCAAGGTGCAAAGGAAATGGACAACAGCCACATTTCCAACCCAGCCGACAGTGGGGTTTGCAATGCTGCTGGCAGTGCTAGTCATTTCACTCAAGGACTGCAGCCCTTGTAGGCTGGAGGAGGGGGTGATAAAAGCTTTCCTATATGTTAAATTCCAGAGCAACCACAATTTGGCTATTAGTGCTCTGATTATACATAGCAGCCTTTGCTCAAACTAAACTTTACAATAAACAACTCTACTATGCAGGTTTTAATAGCAAGCTGCCATTTCCTACAAGCATTTTATAATGTTTATGGAAATATGATATTACATTTACACAGGCAAATGAAAAGAACAAACTAGATCATTCATCCTTACGCACACAAGGTCATCACCAACGAAGCAGCTGCATTTTTGTTTAAACCATTCCTGTTGAAGGGATAATTATTATTATTTTAAAAATATACATTGATCTGCTGCAGACAGCTCACAAGGCGTATGCTCATCTCCTTGCTCTCTCTGGCAGCAGATCTATTTTTGAGCTCAGGTGAATGACAAATAAGGCCTATTATATGTCCAATAGAAAAGTGACAATGTTTATCTGTATCCTTTCTAGCAGCATTGGGCTGGGAAGTTTTTAAGCTTCCAATATGTAATTATTTTTACTCCTACAACCACTATATTATTACTTAGAATTTTAGATTACTGTACTTTCTTCATAAAAACAAATAGATACAGATAATATCACCCCAAGGATGAGACCAAACCAATTATTTCTGTTACAAAATGTCCCTTTAGATTTGCATGTGAACTTTCAAGGTCTTTTGATTTTTAATTTTAATCACTTGGTCTTTACATTAAACAAATTCCTTCTAGCAACACACTGTGTACACCTAACATCTACACTATTTCATTTATAAAAGTCATTATTGGGTTTTTTTTAAGGCGGTCTGTTTGTATAAAATCTTGCAGATGCAAAATATGGTGAACATGCACAAATTGTTGGCATTCATAGAGCGGCAGCCACTGCCAACTTGTTCTGTAGAAAATCAGGAAAGTGTCTACGGGCACCCAGAAAATATAGCAAGGAATTTCACAAGACCCCAAAGATTTAAAACAACAACAACAGGACCATAATCCTGCAATTAACTGGTTATTCCCACTGGAGTCAATACAAATATTTGTATAAGTAAATGTTACAGGACTGGGCAATTATTTGTATGAGAAAGGGTTGCAGGGCTGGGCATCGATAAATTTTAGCTAAATATATTAGCCTAAATCCTGAGTAGTGCTGAACACCAATAACTCCCATTAACTTGAATGGAAGTAATAAGCATCTCAGGATGCGCCTCACTGGAATGTACAACTTTTTTCTCTGTAAAAGAAATTCCTTGGGAAGAAGGGAAGAAATGTGAGGCTTTTACAAGAGTCATAGAATTGCTCTGTTTTCATTTCGGTACAGCCAAACTTGATATCTTTAAGATCTGCTTTGCCAAGTTAGGGCTATCCATATCCAAAATTACCAAGTGTTTTCAGCACTAAACAGAGATGGCTGGTTCCAGCATGAAGTCAGCCTGTAATATCATATGTGACACTATCATGTCACCATCCACCTTGCATGTGGTTACACAAAACGCCGTTAAACTTTATTTTAAAATAAAATGGAATTCATTTTGCGTCTTACATTTTTATTTTTCACAATGCAAAGAAGGTACAGTTTCAAGGGTCCCCTTTTGCAAGGCGCTGAGTGTCTCCTTTAATGCCTTAACTTCAGTGGAGGTGGGGAGTGCTCAATTGCAGGTCAGGGCCTCAAAGCAGAAATTGAACTCAGGTGGGGAAGAGGTGTGTCCTAATGAAAAATCTAAGCCAGCATGTATACAGGGAGTTGAATCTACATAAATCCATGGTGTGTCCACACCTTGAATACTTCCTAGTTCTGGTCATCTCATCTAAAAAAAGAGATAGTGGAACTGGAAAAGGTTCAGATAAGTGCAAAAAAAAATGATCAAGGGTATGGAATAACTTCCATATGAGAAACGACTAAAAAGATTAGGGATGATCAGCTTAGAAAAGATGATCAAGGGGGGATTTGACAGAGCATAGAGATCTTCCAGGGGGTACATTAATTTAGATATTTTTCTAGTTTTACAATAGCCTACATAAAAAGCACTAGCAAAGTCAGTACAAACTAAAATTTCATACAATTACTTGTTTATGTTACTCTATATACTATATATTGAAATGTAAGTATAATATTTATATTCCAATGGATTTATTTCATAATTATATAGTAAAGATGAGAAAATATGCAGTTTTTCAATAATAGTGTACTGTGACATTTGTATTTGTGTCTGATTTTGTAAGCAAGTAGTTTTTAAGTAAGGTGAAACTTGGGGATACACAAGACAACTAAGATTCCTGAATGGGGAACAGTAGTCTGGAGAGGTTGAGAGTCACTGTGATAGAAGTCTATACAATCATGAATAGTGGAAAAAGTCACCAGAAATGTCTTATTTACCTTGCCCCACAATATAATGGGATACAGCAAGGCCAGAGGGCAGCAGGAGAGTGTTAGAGGGAAGCCAGTTTACTAGAAGTTGGTTGGAGCCCCTGGAGCCAATTAGAGTAACTGAAGCCAGGCACATGATAAAATCCCCCTGCTTCAATCAGTCAGTTAAAAGGAGTTGGAGCAGTTTGAAGGAGTTGCAGCGGAGAGCAGTTTGGAGGAGTTGGAGCAGTTTGGAGAAGTTGGAGCGGAGAGCAGTTTGAAGGAGTTGGAGCAGAGAGCAGTTAGGAGGAAAGCAGAGGAGAGTTTGAAGAAGTGCTGCAGTGAGCTAAGAAGAGCCAGACCATAGGTAAAGGGACACCTGGCTTGTGCAGAGAGAGGGCAGGAGGCCCCACAAGCTGAAGGATTGGAGAGGGAAGTAGCCCAGGGGAAGGAATAGCTAGTTCAAATAGTTTACTGCTATCCTCAGGGCCCCTGGGCTGGGACCTGGAGTAGAGGGTGGGCCTGGGTCCCTCCCTCTCCATTCCCCTACTCTAGGATACTAGTGGGGCAGTTAATACCCTGTTCAGGGGCAAGAAATGGTGCCCTGAACCCCACAAAAGAAGAGAAAGCGCGGGACCCATCATAATAATGCAGGCAAATTTGCCACAATAAAAACCAGAGGTCATACGATGAAATTAATAGGCGAAAGGTTTAAGACAAATAAGAGGAAGTACTTTTTCCATGCAACGTACATTTAACCTGTGGAATGCATTGCCCTGAGGTGTTATGAAGGACAAAAGTATAACTGGTTCAAAATAGAACTAGATAACTTCATGGAGGATAGGTCCATCAATGGCTTTTAGTCAAAATGGTCAGGGATGAAAATGTATGCTTGTGATCACCACAAGTCTCGGACAGCCAGGAGGGAAAGCTGAGGGTGGATCTCTCCAAAATAGCCCTGTTCTGTACATTCCCTCTGAAGCTCTGGTACTGCCCACTGCTGAAGACAGGATACTGGGCTATATAGCTCGCTGGTCTGATTAGTATTGTTCTTATGTTTTTATCTCTGTAGTGGTCTAATATAATTTTTTTTCAGTGTATGCATAAGCTGCCTTGTATGTCACCGAAGAAAGCATTTTAGAGGTCCCTTGGATTCCATAGCACTCTTGATAAAACTCTAGAAAATTCCACAACTCTAGAAGATTCCACAAGGAACAATCTGGTATCAAATTGGGATAGGCTCTTTCTTCTCTCTAACTTCTGTGGACTCAGATTTTTATTTATTTTACTGTTCAGTAGCTTTTTCCAAGGTTCACATCAGGCTAATGGATTTCCTCTCCCCTCCCTACTCCCATTCAGCAAAATGTGCATGGCTTTTGATAGTTTGGGAATGTTTGAATTTGGACGTGGCAGTAAACAGCTGAACCAGTTCCACTGAGAATGCTGAGAGATGCCATGTAAGAACTTGGCAACAAGGGATACAAAGATAGCAGAAATTCCCATAAATTGGGCTAGTGGTTTTTCACACAGTTGTGAGATTCACGGTTCATTTTTATTCTCCCTGATTTCATTGTCATTCATTCTGGAGGCAATTATTATAGTAGAATGCAAATCTCAAGAATCAGAAGTCAGGTCCCCAAAACTATAAGAGTGGCTTAAAAATCATGGGTTTTTTTTAAATGTTGGGTTCTTTTTCTTTGCCTTCTGGTTTCTAAGCTTTTAGGATACACTCACTTCAACGTTCAAGATTTTCTTGTCAATCATGAAAGCTAGAAACTTACAATTTTTTGTCACGAATCAGCTGAAAATCTCCTGATTTCAGCAACTGGGCCTTTAAGAAAAACACAACTCAAAACTTACCATAAAAATCATGAGAGCTATTGTAGAGAAGAATTGGCAGTTACCAGGACAGAGGAATTTAAGTAACTAAACTATTAGTTCAATATTACTGAATTAGTTATATTTAAATTTATTGAAATTATGCAACCCACCATTTTCTTTGTTCTTTTTGTTTATTTTAAACCTATACAGTCAGAACTTTTGACATTATTTTCTATAAAAATATTAATCATAAAACAGCATAAGTTAGTTCTTGAGCTCTAGGTATCTTCTGCATGACCCATTACTGTAGCAGCTGACTGCCTTACAAATTCTAGAAAGGACACAAATGAATTGTATTGGTATATGAATACATACTTCAGATTACTTATGGCTCAGATATATTGGGAGATTTTTCTTAGTCTTGTTTATGTACATTCTTTGGCTTATTTTATCAACATACCAAGGGTTTCTGTTTGATGTAAATAAGACAGAGGATTTATCAGCTTTAAGACAGAGCCAAGTCCCAAGGATCTTACTCCTACTCTGAGCTGAATGCAAACATCTTTATTCTAGCCCTGAGCTCAATGTTGAGGTCTTTAACTCAGTTTTGCACTCTGGCGAATTCGCATTGATTTCAACAGTGAGTAGAACCCACAGTGAATGCAATTTTCAATTGAAAAAAAAGTTCTCATTCTCAGTATTCTTCTTTGAAGTTCCTCCCACCACACCCTTTTTTTTTATGTGGTGGGAGGGCGATTCCCTTTTGCAAATTGCCCTAGCAATATTTCTGAATTCAGAAATATTTCACATACTCATGGGCCTGTTATCGTTAAGGATTCAGTGGTTCAGGTTATATTTTCCTCCAGAGACTACTACCTTAACAGAGATAGAACAGGATTTCTGCCTAGGCGGAGTGAAATTAAAAGACTCATCATTAATCATTCAGTTTTGTATTAGATACCGACCAAGCCATATGATGTAATCTCTTGACACTTAAAAGCAGAGGCTTAATGCACCATTAAATTAATGTATTGGTATACTCTGCAAATACATTAATGTTTTAATAGTGCAACTGATGACATGTAGTCCAATCTTCAAATATGTTGCTCAAGATGAATTACAACAGTCACACTGCAGTATAATGATGTATGTCAGTGCAGTGGTCTCTACAATTTTAGTATATGGAGGACCTGGTGTTGGCTTTCAACTTAACCAGAAGTAAAAAAGAAACTTCACTCTCCAGCTTAAGAACTCTGGAGGAACCAGAAGGAAGACAAACTAACAAAGGCAGTACCACTAATTGGAATAGTGTTAAAATAAGAGACTAAATCAACTACATTACAGCTTGTCTGGATTTCTGTCAACACCAACTAATTTCCAGCATTTGGGTTAAAAGACAATGACAACTGTAATTGAAGAGTAAGGAAATACACTCTCAAATCATATCTTTTCAGGACTGTTCTGCATTCTTGTCAAGTGAATCTGATTTATAGCTTGGGACGTTCTTCATCTTGCCTGAAATCTCTGTCCTTTTTCAGGCAGATATTACTCAACACCAAACACTAACATTTGAGAAGCAGATGGAAAGACACATCAGTAATTACTGAAATCACCTTTCAATGTTTTATTTTTAATTTAAAATACATTTATAGGTGTTTAGTATTTTATTTCCACTCATTGGACATGGTGTTTCCTATTCTGGCCACTTAGTATAAACACTCCCTGATTTCAGTATCACTTAATAAAATATTTGATATTTATATAGCACTCCCTGTTACTTTACAGACTTTCATCAATCCATCCTGACAAAACCACCAACTAGTAATAACTGATATATTTTACAAATAGGAAAATGAAGCTTCAGAGAGGTTAAGAATATGCCTAAATCTACACAGAAACTGGTGCCATAGCTGGGATTATAAATCCTCGTGGGGCAGGAATTGTCTCCTACATATGTTTGCACATTGCCTAGCACAGCAGTTCTCAAACTGTGGGTTGAGACCCCCAAGTAGGTCAAGACCCCATTTTAATGGGTTTAAGATTAGCAGCCGTGTTAGTCTGTATCCATAAATAAGACGAGGAAGACTTTGTAGCACCTTAGAGACTAATCAGTTTATTTCAGCATAAGCTTTCGTGGGCTATAGCCCACTTCATCGGATGGGTTATCAAAGCTGGCTTAAACTTGCTGGAGCCTAGGGCTGAAGCCAAAGCCCCACCACCCAGGGCAAAGCTGAAGCCTGAGGCTTCAGCCCTCGATGGCAGGACTCAGATTACAGGCCCCAAGCCTGGATCTGAAGCCCCTGGGCTTTGGCCCCCTGCCCCGGGGCAGCAGGGCTCGGTCGGAATCAGGCTTTTGTCTCCAACCTTGGGATCCTGTAGTAAATTCTTGTCACCAAGTCACAGTGCAATGAATTTTGAGAACCGCTGGCCTAGCACAATGGGTCTTCAAACCCAGTCGGGACTGCTAGGAGCTCTCATAATACTGTTGGACCCCGCAATACTGCGATGATCGGGATCCAAAAAAAATCAATCGCGATAAACGCAGGGTCACGGTATTGCGGGGTTCCGCTGCATCAAACCAGCGCCTGCTGCCGATATCGGGAGCCAGCTGCGCCCCGCGCTATAAATGGATTCGCACTATAGCGGGGCGCGGTATTCCGGGGTCTGACTGTATAAACAACTAGAGCTGATTGAAAAATAGCTGTTTTCTGTGAGAAATTTCATTTTTTTTCAGCAAAGTTTCCCATGAAAATATTTTGTTTTTTTTTTCAATGAAAAAACAAAACCTGAACATTTTCAGTTTTTTAAACAGTTTTTGGTAAAACTTTTTAAGATTTCATCAGTTTTCAATTTCCAGTTTTTCATTAAAAATCTCAAAAAACATATGGTTGAAAATAAATTTCTACGAACGTTTCTCTCAGATGAGAAGCCATTTGTTGTCAAAACTACTTTTCAATGACAAATTTCAATCAGTTCTATAGACAAACAACGAAGAGCTCCTGCACTCATTCTGCACTCAGGTCATGCCTTCCTCAAAGCATCAGAGGGATGAAAATATTACATAGAAAAAAACTTCTAAATCAAAGATGCCATGGACAGCAGACTAAGGCAGTTCTCAAAGATATGGCAGGAATATAAGAGAAGGAAACAAATCACAGGCAAAAGAGATGATGATGATGAAAAGCTGGGCAAGTATTAATACCATCTGCAATTTCCAGATGATGGGGAAGATTGCTAGTGTGGGTGATTAGATCTAACTATTTTTTTGTTTGTTTTTTCCCACACATCTTTTAAGTGTACCTGTTTGCTTACAATTAAACCTGTCTCCAAGGCACAATTGTGTATTTTCAGTCAAGTTAAACTAATGATAAGAACATTTCAACCTATTGTATCTTGAGATATAAAAGCCACACAGCACTAAACTGGTACCACATGGTTTCATAAGAGCAGTTTTTATATACTTCCTATGCCTCACCTGATGTGTTTAGCAATAGTTTTAGAGATAGAATGTCACCTGCATTTTCCCCATGTGTTCTGATCTACAACAGCAGCATTCAGTGAGAACACTGCAAGAATTCAGGGCCACCCGAATAGAATTATCTGAAAAGAGCATAATCAAATTCTCTGACATCCCCATCACCACAATATGAGTAAATTTAGTTATTGCACAAGCAGAAGTGTTTTACAAGGCATGCAGTGACATACGTATCTAAGGACCGAACCTGGCACAATCTTTGGGCATTTTCATGACAAGTCAAACCCAGCTGTTTTAAAATGAGCCAGACCTGAACATGTATTCACAATAGAGATTTGACTTTTTGGATGCTGTAGAGATATGCATACTTTCTTCCTAGGCGTTTACTTGGCTAGTGGTCTGGAAAATACCAGCATTTTATGAGTCACTGGTCATACCCTAAAGATTTCTCCTGCTCAAACCTGGGACAGAATAACGTATATAAAATATTCTGTGTCTACTGAAGAATAGAATCTGCTTTTGGATTAAAGGCAGGGTTTGTTCTCAATATCACATTGTTATTAAATATGCAGCACTGCTCCACCGCTGACAGTGAGCCTAGCTTCAAGATCCCACAATGTCAGTGATCAAGGAAGATTTTACGTGTGTGTGTGTGTGTGTGTGTGTGTGTGTGTGTGTGTGTATACACACACATTCACATGTATAAGTATATACAGTAATAGTGCAGACTACATGGGCAGTCAAGTAGCAATTTTTTCCTTGAGAATTGTTGATGCTGTTGATTGCATGAATCTTGTGGAATTCAATGCAAATATGGAATTTCTGGGTTGCCCATACTTCTTGCTCTTTTGATTCAGAAATTTCCTCTGTCTTTTATGTTTTCTGATTTTTCTTTTCCTGTGCAGGCCTATGATTTTCACTAGATTTCTTGGAAGAGCTAGAATTGTTGGGAGATGTTCTGTAATTTCTTTCAGTTTCAGTATAAAATTCTGCGCCACTGTAATGTCCCCTTTGTTCTAATAGAAGTATTAGATCAGAGATATTTCAGATTGTGATTTAGAAATCCTTGATTAAGGTATCTCTTGTCTGATTTCTTTGATGGTTGCTATGGCTTTTGGATGGTGTGCCTTATTTCCACAAATTGGAGTCTTTAGTTTTGACTGACATGTGCAGGAGCTTGGACTTTTGCTTAGGTTTTGTCTAGTTTATGGCCTGAATCTTGCCTTTGTGTCCTCATGAAGTCAGTGTGATGCTCCTTTCCTTTTTCCTGAGATAAGGGAGAGCCTTAACCAAGAGATTCCGATTCCTCTTCTGAGGGGAAAGAATGATCCTGCTTAATCTTGAATTCCAGAGTCATTGAGAGGAACAGCACATCGAGGTACTGAGGAACTTTGAAAAATATTTGGAGGCATTCCCATAAAGGTGGCATCAGGCATTTTAGCCCTAAATGGGAAATTCTAAAAAAATTATCTAGCTGGGGCTCCCTTGTTATGAAGTAAACTGAGGAAATCCTCTTATAACTGGGCACTGCTCCTGAGACACATGTATGACCCAGAGCACTATTTCAAGGCCTAGCTGAAAGCCAGGGTCATGCAACAGATGGTCAGAGAAGGAAACACAGGGTCAAAGGAAGGGCAGGGGCTCTCCATACCAGCCACATGGAAGGTGTGGTAGGACATACTTGTGGGGAGCATGATAAAAGCCTTAATGGTGAGAGGCTTTAGGAGAGGTTATGCAGCAGATACTAAGGTTCCAGAAAGAATTACAGAGTCTAATAAAAATTTTGTTTTGAGCTGAGATAGAGAGGTGAACCTATACGTGAGTCGTGATATCACGACACTGCATGAGAATGTGACCTTATATTCAAGAATGAAATCAGGTTATACATAAGCTTTAGCCTAAGGAGTTCTGGGGCATGTAAGTGGAAAGGAGAGCAATAAAGTGTAAAATTTGAAAGCAATGTGCAAAAACATAGCAACATGATGGTTTTAATGTCAGTGGCAGCCAGGTGGATAAATCTCTGCATGCTACTTTGAATGTGTATCCATAAATAGTCAGATGATTCTTGGGCAAAGGACAAGGGCTTTTAAAGAAGGTGGGAACTCTGCATAAAGTTGTTACTCAGATAACAAGTCTTGAGTCAATCAGCTTCAGAGAGTGATTTACAGAAATTCAAAGCACATTATGCTGGAAATGGACCTAGGAGCTTAATGCTAATGCTGTACATTAGGACAGTCCTCTATTTAGACAGGGAGTTGGACTGCTAGCAGGGTATTGCTAAAACCCATCATTTTTGGGCAGGAGGCAAAAGGCAGCCGTAGATTTGACAGTCAGAGGGGAAAATGACATTTGAAAAGTCTGCTCACTTGATGCAATTCACTAGCTGACCTCTTTTGCCTGAGATAACCATAGATAAACTCCCATCAGGATTTTCATTCTCTCTCTTGAATCCCAGATATTAAGTCAGCAGAGACTGAATGTAACACGGAGATGACCTGCTTAATTTGTAGAACAGAAAATGGACAATATCATTGACATAGTGTAATGAGCCATTTCCCTTCTCCCCACTGTGATTAATGGTGTGGAGAGGAGGCCTGCTCTTTGAGCTGACAGACAGGATTCTGGCCCTAGGGGCATGCCCTATATATCGCTCTGTGTGAGCACATGCATGAGAGATTGGCAGCTCAGAGCTGCGTCAAGGACCTCTTCTATTGTCCAACTTACTCTATTCCAAACTCCTCACACAATCTGTCTAGATTCCAGGGAGGCATCTTTAGAACAGTCTTACTTGATGGAAGGAGCTACTCTTCTTGATGCACATAGTGCAAAGTAATGTGACAGTGACTGACAGCAAAAGGCGTGGGGTGGGGAAATGAGTTTGAACAGTAAGAGGTGGTCTGGGAAGAACTGAAAAAGAAAAGATTCCTCACTACAACAGCATATGTGCATGGGAAGACAGAAGAGTGAGTTGCTGTTTATTCTAGACAGTAAAATCAGTTAAGCTGACATAAGTGTGCTAAAAATGGTTTTCAGGTGATTACTGTGGGGCTTTTTTAAACCAGATTTTCCCCATATGGAAATTTTTAATAAGTTTAGGAATCTGTCAATGTGCTCCCCTCCCCTCAGTGTTAGGCAATGAGAACAGAAACCTCAGAGCCTAATCCTACCTTAACTTTGACTGGTATGGTACACTTCCAGGTACCTCAGGCCCTGACTCTCCTCTCATACACTAAATCCAATTATGAATTTTTATTAAATAAAACAATTAGGCTGATCAAATGCACTAGAATGAGGTGCACTGTATATTACTGGTGGTTTTGCAGTCATGTTATGGGTTCCAAGGTTCAAGAGCAGAAATTTCTTCCATCAATCATTTTTGTATCAATAATGAAAAAAACACCTGTTGTGCAAAATCTGCTACTCTCAAACATGGTGCATTCAAAGCTTTGGGTTTTTGTTGTTGATTATTTTATTTTGCCTTTTTTAAAAAAACGTGGGGAGTTGGAAAATGATGGTGGAAACAGAAAACATTACTAGAAAACTTCAGTAAACTGCAATAATCTGAACCAATAGTGCAGCATTTTGTAGTACTTGTTTTCAAAAAGGGGGATGCGGTGGGAGAAAATGCTATTAAAAATACAGCTAATGAAAAGACCGGAGACAGTAAAAAGATGTTAATGGGAAACGGGCTTATTTGAATGTTTATTACAGCTGCATCTTATATTCAGGGATTTCTTTTTACATAAAACACCGACTTCTAAAGTGACTGGTCGTATCTGAAACCTCCACCTCTGCTGCAATGTGGAATTATGAGTTCTACAAGCTATACATAGGAATCTGCCAAGCCTGAAGTCAGCCTCAAGGAATTGCCTCGCTATTAAGGTGATAGCACTGTGTGTATATGTACATCTGTGTCTATTTCAACCACACAAGTTAGTGTTGGGCCCAGTCTGCACTTAAAACTTACACTGTCATAGTTATAGTGCTCCCCTTCACTCCCCTCAGTGTAAATACTGTCATAGTTATGGTCATATACAGTCAGAGGTATGAAAAAACCACACTGCTTAGCTGACTGCTATGCTGACAAACCTCCCACTGTAGATGCAGCTATGCCAGCAGTAGAGGGCTTCTGTCAGTGTTGCGAATGTCATTCAGGGAGGTGGTGTTTTATGGCCAGACAATCTCCTTCTGTCCGCATACGCTGCATCTACAGTTGGGGCCTATGCTAGCATACTTACACAGACATAGGCTCTGTAATGTAAATATAGCTTTAGAAAAGGTCTTCTATGGTACCTGTCTCAATGCCAATGCAGAAATCATTTGGTCCAGAAACAAGGATTGAATTCTGGACCCTCAGATTAAAATTCTGATTCACTACCAACTCTGGTATCCAGGTGTACATAAATAAAGCACTGGACAATTTAGTACAGTACACTGTTTAATATATTAATACACTCTATTTTAGGAGTGCTCTCGTTGTCTTCATGAGGCACTGTAGCCAGAGCACTGAACTGGGACTCAGGACACTTGGGTTTTATTCTGACCTCTGCCACTAGTCTACTGGGTTACCTTTGGCAAGTCAGGTCACATCTTTGTGCCTCAATTCCCCCATCTGTAAAATGGGGATAATGATACTGACATCCTTGGTAAAGCCCTTTGAGATCTATTGCGGAAAAGCACTGTATAAGAGCTAGGTATTATTATTATTATAAATACAGTCTCCTCCACTAACAGATTAATTTGTGATGCTCCCAAACTTTACAGAAGTTTGGATGCAAGTGCAAATTTTGCCAGTGGCCCCCATTTCAATATCAGGGTCAAACTTTCTACAGGTTTGAAAGTTCCTGCCATTTCTATTAGTGTTCCCCATCATACATATGAGAAATCTTTTTCAACCAATAAAAACCTTAAAGCTAGTAGCGTGTGACCACTGCAATGGGTGTAGCAAAACACTGAAGCGAACAGCTCTTTCAAGTTCAGTTGCAACTCTGAAGGGCACACACATATCTTTAGGGTCAACTCACACTCAGTTTGGACCTAGCCCAGTTGGCTCAGCTAGCTGCTTTTTCCTTTAGCTTCTGATTTAGCCAAGCACGTAAGCTTAAAGCTAAGTCCATGCAGAAATCTGTTAACATTGACAGGATAGTAAATGCCTGAGTGTTTTGCTGAACTGAGGCCCCAACCAGTATTTGATCCAAGATTTGAAAAGGGATTCTATGGTGTAGTGAAAAAAGACGGAGTTAAAAACGTGGAGCTTATGAGCATTTAAGCAAAATGTGCCATGGGAGTGAAGACGACCTTACAGCTACAGGACTTCAGAATATCTGGAGCCAACAGGGCCGCTAATCCTTCATTATTTAAAAGCCTATTTTGACTTAAGCTCTTTATTTATGCTCTAAATAATGGGGAAACAAATCAATAATTGTGGGGTATGAAAACTATTCTCTTTTCTCCAACAGCTGTTTTTCTTACGGTGACTATGGTAATTTTTTTCCCATCTCTTGAATAAATGAAGAACACTTGCTTCACTTAGATATGCCTTGTCTGAGCCAAATGGATATACATTTTGACACGCACAGTTAAGAAGCACATGGCTCTGAAACTGAAAGGGCACTTGGTAAGAGAAGACTGGGGTTCAAAATACAGGGAATCTGGAAACCAAGTTGTCGCTCCCCATTTTGGCACAACTTTGTTCCAGAGGGCAGTAGTTTTCTTTCACACATTAAAATAAAATGGAGTTAATTTGACCCTAGTTATGCTGTGCCAATTTGAAGGGCACTATGCAGGCCTGGTATTACTTTCTGAGGAAGTTAAGGAGAGGAGAAGGGGAAAAAAAGCCCAAACCACCAGCTTCTAACACATGAACTAGAAATGTGAACTTGGAAATACATTCCATGAAGTGATCTAGACATTCCGACAGCTGCAATTTATCAACATAAATTACTGTGCTTAGCTGCAAAGCTTCTGTCATACAAAGACAGTGAACTTCCTAAATTGCCTACTGCCCTCTTCAATAATAATCTTAGGTTTTAAGATCTAGATATCCACTGATAAGAGACACCTCAGTGCATACAGTGACAGAAGAATTCAAGTCCCATGTACATCATTGGACATATTCACACACTGCTCTATTAATCTTTAGATTAGGGTTATTCTTCTGCCTAAATGTGGCAACAGATTACTTTTAGAGAAGAAAATGGGGGAGGGACACTTAGACAGGGTGCTTCTGAGCAGTAAACTGAGGTAGTAAACAAGCCTACCTGCCTCCCTTTAATTTTAATCAAAGAAAGAACCTTCTGAAAAAAGTGGCTGTTAAACCCCTACTCACATCCATAGATAGAATTTGAGGCACAGAATGGCATGAAGACATCAGGAGCTACGGTAGCTTTAGTAAATACAGTGGGACCCCGCAATATCCTGACGATCGGGATTAAAAAAAACCCAATCGCGATAATGGCGGGGTCGCGGAATTGCGGGGTTCTGCGCATCAAAGCAGTGGCCGCCGCCGATATCGGGAGCTAGCCGCGCACCGCGCTATAAGCGGATTCACGCTATAGCGGGGCGCGGTATTCCAGGGTCCCACTGTATAACTAGTTGTACGAACAAAAACACCATATACTGTGGATCCAGGCAACTTGTATATATTACATACTGCATCACTGAATTTTGCTTTTTCTGATCTCAGTTCATTGGGATCAAGTTACCTGGCAGTTCTGGAGGTGTTTTTCTTCCCCCCCTCCCCCCAGTCTTGTGTCTCCTG
Organism: Dermatemys mawii; assembly: GCA_007922305.1. NCBI lineage: Eukaryota > Metazoa > Chordata > Testudines > Dermatemydidae > Dermatemys > Dermatemys mawii. The sequence continues at coordinate 17,775,229 of ML677371.1, read as the reverse complement.
TTTTACCTAGGCCACTTATACTCCTCCTTCACATTTTGTCCATCTCTCTTGTCAGTTGTTTTCCTGGGGCCCAAACTTCACTCACACAGAACAGGCATTGAAGTCTATAGGAATTTTACATGAGATAGGTGAGCAGGATTTGACACTAACTTTTCCATCTGTGGCCATTGTTACCACTACTGGTGGATGTTCCCTCTTCCCTCATTGTGCAATGTTTTGGAATCATATTAGTTTGCATCTTAATTTTTATTGCTCATACTGATGCTTGTCTGTTGTACTCTAATGATCCTTTGCTTGACACTTTTAAAGCTAAACTGGATAATGCACCTGAAAATACACTGCAGGGAATAATCCTACATAGATATGGGTCTTTGTTCTGCACTGTTTAATAGATCTTCTATGCCACCTCTTCTCAGTTATACCTTTTGAAAACCATGCTCACCAGCAACCCAGTTTCATGGCAAATGCCCAAATTTATATTCAGGACACTTAATTCTCTACCCACATCAGTGTAAATCAGGAGTAACTCTACTGAAGTGAATGGAGAAACTGGTGCAAGTGAGAAGAGAATCAGAACCAGAGGAAAAAAAGCTGCCCCTAATTCAGTCATCATATTGCGTCCTTTCTTCTTTACAAACTTCCTGCTTGTTGTTAGGTTTGACTCTTCAAAACATGCTTTCTAGAACCCATACTGTGTTCTCACTTTCTTTACTGCCAGTCCCTCCTGATGGCATGTCAGGATGCAGTGAGTGCGTGATGCACTCAGGCAATCTCAGACCAACAGAACAGCCCATATAGAGCCATTCCTGTAACTGTAAGTTAGATCAGCAATGAGGATGTTCTAATTTATGCCAGGGGCCAAACTGGCCCTCCACACGGTCCCAGAATTAGTATGGGAGAAGAGGGTGGAAAGATGCTCCACCAGCCCTCTGGTGTTGTGAGCTCAGCTCAGGAATACTTGAAAACTGAGATCTTTGGATGTATTTATAAAGGACCCATATATTGGGGATTGGTCCCGCTTTGAGCAGGGGGTTGGACTAGATGACATCCTGAGGTCCCTTCCAACCCTGATATTCTATGATTCTGAGATAAAGTACGGTCTTAGCAGCCCTGCTTATATATAGTTTATGTACACATGCCCTCAGGAACACCATGTAAATCTAGGGTAATTTTACTGAAGTCAAGGGAGTTACTCCAGATTTATTGAGATTAGAACATGGCCTCCTGTGAATACCCTGTACTGAAAAGGCTCCAAATGAAGTTAATGATCTGGAGACAAAATATTCTTGTACACGGTTCTGACAGAGGCACTTGCATTGACCCAATCAGCTGTAGTGACTCTAAAACAACACTACAGGTTATTTAGGTCAGTTTCCTGTAAACTGAAAGTATTGGACACAGGAGACCAGAGAGCTTTTTGCCAGAAATCTGTATTTTAATAATTACATAATTGCATGTTTTTTTGCAATCTGGTGACTATTACTTATTTTAAAAACATCCAAAGAGTAAAACAGTCACCACTAAATGTTCTGATACCATAAATTTCATAATACAGTTTGTAACAACTCAGTAATTACTGTGAATAATTCATAATACGGGTTATAATAATGTGACGTTTCAGCAAATCCGTGTGATTTAGGATGTTTAAGTGATTTTATTTTAATCAAAAATTAAATTGAACTATAAATATGAAAAGAAATATAATTCAATTTTTTAATAATATAACAAATCCAGTCTGAGTGGAGGAGTTGGTATCTAGATCGTATGATTTCATTAGCAGTGTTTGTTTTAAATATAAAAATGTTAAACATCTGTAACATTAATAAAAAAGATCCGGATACCACAAAAGCTAATGCATATGAATAATTTCATGAAAGTACGTGGTTTTGTTGTTCAATGGGACAACTTGTGTTTAAATGTTTGTGAGATGGGGACCATGTTTTGCGGAACAAAACAGTTGTAAAATAATCCATCCTAATTAAAAAAAAAAGTATAAAAACAGAAGCATTTCTACCTCTTTTCTAAAAATCTCCTGGAGGGGTTCAGAAAATAAACAGTACAGTAGTGCAATACTTAGGTCTTGTCTACACTACTGGGGTAAGTCAATCTAAGTTACACTACTTTTGATGTGGCTTAGGTCAACTCACTGCATTGTCTATACCACGCTCCGTCAACGGGAGATGCTCTCCCATCGACTTACCTTTCTCCTCCCGTGCCGGTGGAGTATAGGAGTCAACCGGAGAGTGCTCTGCGGTCGATTTAGTGGGTCTTCACTAGACCTGCTAAATCAATCCCAGTTAAGTATAGACATGGGCTTAGAATGGCAGTGTTAAAATAAAAGTCATCATTCTGATTTACTTCAGTGTAATGCCATTGATTTCATACCACTTTCCATCATCATGTATGCTGATATAATTCCATTGGTATCAAAGTAGTTACTGCACCATGCAAACTGGAGCAATGCAGTGGGGAATTGGGCACATATTTCTTAACAGTGTTACTACCAATGTATTAGATTATGAACTTGGAATGGGTTTCAGAAATTCCAGGGCCAAATCTTGCTAACCTTACTAAAGTAAATAGGAGGTTGGTATAACTAATGCAATAATGTTTTGGCCCCCCAATGAGACTAGGCATCATTTAGCACAAGTCCCTATAATAAAGAAAATAGCTATGTTATATATTTCAGGCACCAGCACACACTGTTTCAAATGTTCATATTTTAAAAAACAGTTTTAATTTACACTTAAATACTTTTTTAAAAAATATCTTTTGCTGTTTCTTTTAAATAGTTCTATTTTGGGACTAAATTGTCTGACCATTGGAATGTTATCACAAGACACCAGAGATCCAGGAAAAAAAGATGAACATCAGTTATATTTTTTAAAAATAATTTTGTCTTTTAGTCCAGGAGTTAAACTATAAAAAGATTTGTATCCATATTTCACAAAGAAACATGAAGAGCCCAATTCTATCACTGTTACTTACATTGAATAGTCCCACTGAAATAAACATCAAGCCTTTTAACTTTCAATACCTGCACATAAGTAATCACTTCATTATACAATAGCTACTTATTTTTCTTTGACTAAAGGGAAAATGCTTATCACAAAACACAAAACAAAGCTATACTGGAAAATTATACCAACTTCAATGAATGCGGCTCCTTTCATTTTCCCTCTTGAAAGCCAAAGATCAGAAGTCTAAGTGGATAATGAATTTTCCAGCTTCTCATTTTGTTCTAGTATGCTGGTAGGGATGGAACAAGGCCCCCTGTGATTGGATCTACTGTGGTTCCACTCTATATGGAGTTGGCACACAGGTGATTTTGCATTACTGAAATTGGATTCTGTGTTAGGGCTAGAATAGTACCCCCTGGAAGGACTGCAGGGCTGCCCTCAGCCAAGAGATGGATAGATTTTGCTGCCAGCCATCTGGTAATTCTCTCTACAAAGAAAGAGGTCATTCACTCAGACTGTGTGGGAGAGAATTTTCACCTGAAATGAACTATGCCCTAATTTCCATTGCGCTTTACAGAATGCAATGGAATATTTTTTAACCTAATTATGAAGGTTACATCAAAAATCCAAGGCAGATGAGTTTTTACCTGAAGTTTTAATAATGACCTTTGCGATAGCTTGTGGCATTTTTTTCCTAATGTCCATTCAGCTTCTTAATCATTCATTCTCTTTAATAGACGCAATATATACCATAGCTTTGACAGTTCATCACTCGAATGGCTTTGACCACATTGAGGCACTTCTAATGTGCCCATTTGTACAAACACTAGATGGGATAATAAAGTATGCTGAACTATCAAGCTAAAATATTTAAATACTACACACTGTCCACTATGTAAACACCCCTACTTCCCTGACTGTGATAAGTAGGCAGCAGAGCCTACGGTGATGGGGGCTGTGATAGATAAGATAGATTTATTAGAAAAATAGAATGCCGTGTTTCTCTCTCTATATTTCTGAACCATTCTGATAACTGGGGGTGTCTAAGACACCATGTCTACATAATAGAACCTATTCTGGCATAGCCCTCTATGGCAGAGGCAACACATGCTGACAAAAAGGTAGCTGGAACACCACCTCCCTGCATGATACTAGCTATGCCAACAGAAGGTCTTTTCTTTCAGCAAAGCTGCATCTACATGGGGGTTCTATTGGCATAGTTGCTAGAGGGGGTGTTTTTTACCCCCACATTCCTTATCGAGATAGATATTCTGGTATAAGTTTTAAGTTTAGACTAGGCCTGATGCTTTTCCCACTTTTGTCAGATGGAGGAAGCAAAGCTTTATTTACTAACATAACCTTAAATATAAAATGATGGAAGGTTGAAACACTAGTTCTTGATTGGTTGCCTATCGTTCATTCATGAAATGTTCAGTGCTGTGGTGGCAGCAGCATATTCAACCTCCTGATTCTCATAGCTGCCCAAAGGTGCAGTGTTTTCACAGGAGGAAAATAATGTTTAATTTTACTTCTTTATTGGAGAAAAACAATTTAACAAACGGCCCCTGAAAAGAGGCATTTTTTGGAAAATTGACCAGTTGAGGTTAATGGCCCTTGGCCATGCTGTGAGCTATAAAATTTCCCAGCCAGCCATTAATTTCCATGAAATGCTGTGTGCCTGAATCATTACTGCTTAAATAAAAACACATATTGCATATGTGGCTGGCTCAAATTATTATTGGAATTTTGTTAAGCACAGATAAGAGTGTAAATGTAATCTGCTTTCAAAAAGAGGCGCTATTTTTGTGGGGGTGGAGGAGACACTGATGTGTTTGGCAGTTGAAGGAGCATTTAGAAGTCAAATGCATGCCCTGGGAAATGCCCTTGTTTTGTCCTTATGTGGAATGGTCATGTTATTAGAAACGGGAATTAATGAAAATACATCTTCATTAAATAAAAATAGTCAATTCCCTTAATTCTTCTTGCACATTCATGAAGAAATATAGTTGTGGGTTGTTGGGTTAAATCTCGTTTAAACTGAGGCTATGTGTCCACACTTAAAATACCACAGCAGCACAGCTACAGCTGCTGCTGTAGCACTTCAGGGTAGACACTCCCTATGCAAATGGGAGGGGTTCTCTATTGCTGTAGGTAATCCACCTCCCTGAGAGGCAGTAGCCAGGATGATGGAAGAATTCTTCCATCAACCTAGCATTATCTATGCCATGGGTTAGGTTGTCATAGAGATGTCTCTATAACTTATGTGGACTTTTCACCCCCCAAGAAACATCGCTATGCTGATATAAATTCCCAGTGTAGACCAGCCCATGCTATAGTGACTAGAGGGGTTCTCAGTGCCTCACATCTTCTGTTATAGCACCATCTACACCAGGCGTTAGGCCAGCTGAACTGCATCTCTCAGGGGCAATGGGTTGTTCAAATCCCTGAGAGATGTAGCAATCGTAATGTAACTTTTCCAGTATAGACAAGCCTCGAGTGTAACAACCACCCTTCATTCAGGTCAAAGATAAGGCCTAGTTTACACTAGGAAATTAGGTCAGCATAACTACATCACTCAGGAGTGTGAAAAATCCATACCTGGAGCAGCATAAGCCAACCTCACCCATGGTGTCAATATAGCTACCGCCTATCGGGGAGGCAGACTACCAATGCTGACAGGCGAAACCCTCCTGTTGGTATAGGTAGTGTCTTCACTGAAGCAGTGCAGCTGCCCTGCAGCAGCCTTTTAAATGTAGAAAAGCCCTATGAAACTATTGCAGTCTCCAAGACAAAGGCATACCCAAGGTCACTCAGGTGTTGTAATGATTTGGGCAGGGGGTTCTAGCTGGGCATTGTTTTGTGTAAGGGTGTGTGAGAGAGGGGGAAGAGTAGAAGACAGCACAGAAGGAGAGACAGAGGCCACATCTACATTTAAAAGTTAGGTTCACATAGCTATGGTGCTCAGGATGTGAAAAATTCATGGCTGCGTGCTGTACCTCTGCTGACCTAAACATAGCTAGGTCAATGGAAGAATGCTTCCACCAACGTCACTACTGTCGCTCAGGGAGGTGATGTTCCTACAGTGACAGGAAAAACTCCTTCCGTTGTGGTAGGAAGCATCTACTTTATGGTGCTACAGCATCCTAGCTATGACACCATAGCTGAGTCACTGCACTGCCTGTAATGTAGAGCTGGCCACACGCACACACAGCCTGAACAAGCAGAGGAGAAACCCTTCTGCGTCTGGACAAGCTAGCTAAAGAAACTTGGGGGTGCAAGCAAAGAAGCTATTTCCTATTGTTTGATTCCTCCATGTTTGTGGGTGGCGGGGGCAGAAGGGAGGGGGCTGAAGGACTTTGTACCAGGATACTGAACTTTCACTAGCTGTACAAACAAGATTAGATCACAGGTACTAGACTCCATCTTAAATTTCTCCTCCCTGCCACAACAATCCTCATGGCCCTGAATGTTAATCAGCTGCTACAGTCAAAAAGGGTAACAATACATACACCCCACCCCAAAAAGAATATAGTGAATGGTATATAACACTTGCTGCATAGGTATATATAAAGTGGTGTGGTGTAAGATTTCTTGGCATGAGTTTGGGATGCTTGTATTATATACCTGTGGCAATGTCATGAGTGTATTGTGCAGACACCCCAAACGAGCATCAATAAAACATATATCTCACAACTCATGTACTCTGTATATGCCCCATGCTATAGAAACACCAATTTACACGTGAGAGTTTAATAAAATTTTATTGAGGCTGTATTTTGCATCCTCAGACCTATAAAACTAGGTACTTTAATTGCCATCAGTCAGATGACGCAGGGATTGGAGGAACCGAAAGATTATAACTAGTAAAATTTTTGGAGCCTCTATAAATGATCAAAAATAAATTTTCTATACAGTGGCATGACTTTAAAGTCTAACAATTCAGGCTGAACAGGTATGACAGGTTTAAGGTCCAGTATCTTGTGATTATGAAAGGCACTAATGGGAGCTTTATGCCAACGGAACGAGGGGATATACCAGCTTTCCAGTGGGACAGAGCATGTGTGTCTAGCCAGGGACAATCCAGAGATACCAGACTTTAAAGTCTTAAGAATTTTATCTACAGGAAAGTTGTCCTAGCTCATTTTTAGAGGTTGTTTACATTCATATTTTTTTTCTCCCGCTGAAACAGAAGGAAACATGGGGTGGACTGTGCCCTTAGGGACATATTTATTTAAAAGGTAGGACATAGCTGTATCATCTCAGGAGTAGTCTGGGAAAAGAATTGTGACTTGCAGTCCTAATCAGCAGCAGACTACTTTCCATTGTCATATTGGAGGGGCAAAGCAAAGACTCTGTCCACTCCTCACCTATCTGTAAAGAGAGAGAGTAAAGGGCATGCAACTCCTACTCTGCCCCTTGCACCTCAAGTTGACATGTGAGGAGAACGAGTGTCATTTTGGAGGAACTGCATTACTCATTCATGGCTTTGCCACTCATAAATAACCAGGACATCCTAAATTAATGCTAATAAAACCTACCTACCACAATACATCATCTTAAATATCTTATTTATCCCGTACACACATATGCACATACTGTCTCTAATCTCATCTTCAACTTCTGTCTCTTTTCTCATTCCGTCTCTTTCACCCACAGGACAGTGGTACCTCCCCACACTCACTTGTCTAGTGCCACTCTGCCTTTTCAATCACTTTCTTATCTTCCCCTCCTTTCTTTTTCCTCTGTTCCCCAACCCTCTTTCATTCCCATCTCGTATCAGTTCTCACAATTAATAAATCAATCCTTTCCCCACAAAAAGTGAATTCTCCCCTAACAAAGGAATGGCCTCACTTTCAGAGTTGCTGAACACTTGCAGTTCCCACTGATGTAAATCGGATTCGGGGTTACACATAGCCACTGAAAAATAGTCCATAATGGAAGACTTTCAGCTTTCTGAATTTATCATTTATAACATACAACCTTCCAAATTCTTTCACCTTTAACCTGGCTTGTTTTGTAGACTTACTAAAGGTAGGTCTGAAAATGTGGTAGTGCACCTAAGATTGTGAAAGAAGGTCCAGTTAGTCTTCTGAAACTGTAAAAGACTCAGCACATACATTGTGTCTTCCTACACATTTGGACAGGGCCTAACACATTATTGCACTACCATAACATACGACAATCAAGGCTATGTTTTAGTCACGGGTATTTTTAGTAGAAGTCACGGACAGTTCACAGGCGGTAAACAAAAATTTCCAGCCTGTGTGACCTGTCCATGACTTGTTATTTACCTGTAACTAAAACTTGAGCCAGGGCCCATGAGTGCTCTGGGGGGTGGGGTGGAGGGTGGGGGCACTGTGGGTCTGGGGAGTGGCTCAGGTCCCCAGCAGCTGGCACTTGTGGAGGGGGAGCAGGAAGGAGCGGATGGCAGTGTGTGGCCTGGGACCCCTGCGGGTGCTGGGGGGTAGTGGTGGTGGGGCAGGTAGGCTCCCTACCCAGCTCTGTGTATTCTTGCAACTCCTAGAGGGAGAGAAGGCCAGGGAGGCGCCGCACACTGCCCCCGCCGAGCTCTGGTTCCGCAGCTCCCATTGGCTGGGAACCGCAGCCGGGGCTCAGGTAAACGCTGCCCCGGACCCTAAGCTCCTGCCCCAACCCTGAGTCCCCTCCCACACCCAAACTGCTGCTCTGCAAAAGTCATGGAGGTCACAAAAAGTCACAGAATCCATGACCTCCGTGACAGATCTCCAGCCTTAATCATAATTAAGGCTAAGATCTCGTCACGGATATTTTTAATAAAAGTCACAGACAGGTCATGGGCAAAACAGAAAAATTCACAGAAGCCATGACCTGTCCCTAAAAATATCCCTGACAAAATGGGGATCTGTCAATCTCCACATTACTTCAAGTGGGGCAGCTGCAGGGACTAGGAGATGGCTGTAGCAGCTGGGAGCTGTGGGGTATCCCTGCCACCTGCAGTTCGGGGTGTCCCCTATTGCCGGCAGGGCTGGGAGCTCGGGTGTTCCCCACCACCCAGGTAGGCTAGGAGCTTGTGTTCTTCCACAGCAGCTGGGAGCTGTGGGCCACCCCTTGCGGCCGGGAGCTTGGAGGTTCTCCCTCTGCCACCTGCTGGGAGCTCCCTGTCGCTGCCCACCAGGAGCGGGGGGAATTCCCGCACTACCCTGGTGGTCGGGAGTTCGGGGGCAGTCAGAAGTGGTGGGGGTACCCCCACCGCTTTCTGCCCCAGTGGGCATCAGGGGGCCCTCCAGCTCCCAACCACTGCAGACTGAAGTCATGGAGATGACTGGAAGTCACAGATTTCGTGACTTCTGTGGCCTCTGTGACTAAATCACAGCCTTAATCATAATACATCATCATAATTAGTTGACAAATAACTTCTAATAAAAGGGAGACCATATCTGAAGACAGGCCAAAGGGAGAAAAGTTAAGGTTGAGTTTTCAAACTTAAATTCTGCATTTCCTGGACCATATTCTCCACTGAATTCCACTTAATATAACCATTGACATCTGTGCAAACTGAATGTAAATGACACCATTCTGACCTGGGAGCATTTTACACCCACTTTGCACAGGTACTAGTGATTACAACTAATGCACAGGAGTGAAAAATTGGGGGCCTCTGATTTCAAAACCTTGATTTTTCAACCTTAACATTGTATTGCCTGGCAATTACCCAGTTTTCTGCACATGCAGTCCCACAGTGCTAGCCATCAGTCTGTTCCAGGAGCCCACTAAGACAATGCGCCATGATTAGGAAAGTCAGCAGGTAATTCATCAGAAAATACTCTGGCTCTTTTTCTTCCATTCTACAGAAACTCAACTTATTTATTGAGGGATGTGAAGTCATGAAAGAATCAGGACGCAAATATAAATTTTGTGCCATAAAGCTGATAACTAGTATTGCAAATAATTGACATCTTTAACTGGTACTGCAAAAGCCACTGAGAAATATATGTCTACTTATGGCAGCATGAACCCCCCACACCAATGAATTTTAGTAATTATTATTATATTTCATGCACCAAGCAAATGGTGCGTAACAGATTATCTTAAAATGTGAAGTTAAAGAGATGGTGAAGCAGTCTTTCTGCGCTGGCAGAATGAATAGAATGAAATTCTACCCTGTGCCATTCCTCTAATCAGGGAATTGGCAGTGGTATTATTAATACATAACTAAAGGCTTCTTATTTTAGGTTTTAAGTAATAAACTAAAACACAAAAATACCCAATACAAAAAAAGAAATGATGTTTATCCAATAAACGCCAGAAAATCACTGGAAAATGGTTACTTGTGTATAAGGACTTGTGTACACAGAACGACAATGCAGACTATGGGGGTGAGATTTCTAATGCACACTAATGTGTTGTACATTAACTATTCCATATAGACCTTGATGGTGCACACTCAAGGTTCCCTAGTTGGCTTTAATGTAGTGCTGCGTGAAACAGTACTCCATTAAAGTGCCTTAGGGAACAATTACAATGCGATTGCTCATTACAGCATACACTACCATATTTACCAAGGAAACCCTAACTCCCCCAATTTTGCAGGATTACTAAAAACTCAAAAATTGCTAAAAATAAAACCAAAAATATGAAATAAATAAATGTGGAAAAGCAGAAGCCCGATATGTATTGTGATAGAACTAGGTCAGTTGGGTACAACAGAGTAGTCGAAGACAGATATACTGGCCACTAGATAAGTAGTTTTCTGTTCCCTGATTGACCAGAGCAGGGGCTGCTCCAGATTAGGGTGGACACATGACTCCAATTAGCCTGCGAAGAGTCAGTTGAAGCTATTAAGCTAATGTGAACACCTGACTCTAATTAAGGCCCCTCTGATACTATGAAAGGGCTCACTCCCATCAGGAGGAAGAGAACCAGAGGAGAAGAAGTGCGGCGGAAGGGCTGGGTAATGAAGACACCCTCAAGCCACTGGAAAGGGAGCTCTAAGGTAAGGGTGAAGAAGGTGTTAAGCTAGAGAAGTGGGAGAGTGGTGGGGAAGTGGCCCAGGGAAATGTAGCAACTCTAGCAGTGAAATGCCGGCTGCCAACAGCTGCTGCCATTAGGGTCCCTGGGCTGGAACCTGGAGTAGAGGGCGGGCCCAGGTTCCCCCCAGCCCGCCACTACAGAAACACTTCCTGGGAAGAGAAGACAGGATAGGAGCCTAAACTGTTCTGGAATAAGCCCGTAAGGACAACAGAGACTACGGGAGTTCTCTCACCAACCTCCTTGTTGGCTTATGATGAAAAGGGCTCAGCAGACTGTAACCCCAGCCCTAGAGAGAGAAGGGCTACGTGGAGGGTCGCAATGTGGCTAGCATAAACCCCCGGAAGCGCAGGACCCAAGAAGACAAGGTCGGAGCTCTGCCACAATATATATATGTATGAGAGAGAGAGACAGGGTATATATAGACACATTTACATAACCATATATTTAGATTTAAGGCTAATTGTATTTTGTCCTTTTCTAACATTTGAATCTCTCATTCACCTTTCATGCACATTATTAAGTGATATGCCTCTCAGAAACACTGTGGTTCCAGGAGAACAAGGGCACTTACTGTGACGACTGAGATCTGTGACAACTGATTTACACAAATCCACCTGTCCTCTTACCATGTCCTCCCCACTTTTATTGTCAGTTTAGTCACAAGTTACATATCTAAATCCTAGATGAGAGCTCCCTTGGGCAGGGCTGAATTTGTACAGTGCCTCATACAATATTTGTTTATGCCTTGTTGTGGTTCCCACGCAGTACTGCAATGGAAATAGTCAAATAAAAATAGTAAATTATAACAGCTTAAATATGAGCCACACTTTTCCTATCTTCAAAATATTTGAAAAAAAAATCCATTCTACATCAGGATGCACCACAGATCTTTTGAAATTTTAGGGGGAAAAAAGAAGAGATTGCGAGACCGCACTATCTCAAAGCAGCCAATAGCTCAGTGATTAGGGAACTCACCTGGAAAGTGGGAATCATAGCTTCAAGTCCCTGCTCTGCCTGATTCAGATCAGTAACTTGGATTTGCATTTCCAGTGTCCCAAGTGAGTGCCATCAGGTGTGAGGATACTTGGGACACCTAGGGCTCTGAGTCACCTTGTTACTCCCTGCCTCCAGTGAGAGGGAATCTTTCTTATGGTGTCTGGATGACAGCTTCCTCACACCACCAGCCTTTCAGCCACTCAAGCACTCTCCTCTGGGCTATCCCAGCCCTAACTTTATCTTGCAGTTTAGCAGTAGGTGCTCCCCAATCCTGGGTCCTTTTGAATTGTTCTCCTGTGGTATTCAGCCCGACACTGACTGCTCACAGAAATTCCAGATACACTGCACCCCAAGCTGCAATCTCTCCCAGTTTTATTTAAACACTATGTCTGTAAATTAGACAGCACTTGTGAGCACTGACAATAAAACCAAGTAGGTTTATTTGAGAAAGAATTAACATTTAAATAGAAGTGAGACAAAATGATGGAAACAACTGGTTACAACACAAAATCATAAAATGTGAACCTGTGTCTAAACTAATCAATAGTTATCCTTCTGATCTAATCAAATAGGTTTCTGTCCAAAGTTGCAGAGTTGAGTGGTTTCACAAGAACCAGGATCCAAATGTTCATGAACGCCCCCTCTCCCATGCCTTAAGGTGTTTCCTCAGTGAATGGGTATAGAGTGCCTGTTATACTGAAACTGTTATTTTCAATTGTCTTTTTAATTACTTGATCACACTTTTTTTTCACAGCTCCCTGCCTCACTGACTTCAGTGGGTTTTGGATCAGGCCCTTAACTAATTAATTTTGCAAATTAGTTTTCCAGTATAATACTTTGGACCAAAATGACCACTGCATTTATGCCTTTGGGACTGAAAATATGCTGTAGAGGATGAGGCTCAAATTATGATGCGCTGAATTTGGCCCAGATGACTGACTGGCACTGAAATAACATGAGATGAGTATGCCAGCCTGATCTTGAGATGATTGAACATACATTGCTGGTAAGGTCTTTTGTTTGTATAAAGAATTTTGGGCCAAGACCCCACAATGAAAAAGGGTCTCCTGAAAGATTAACACGTTCTTCAGCATACTAAATAGAGATTGCTGCTAGCACACAGCAGTGTGATCCACTTAGCTTATGCACACAAAAGGAATTTTCCTGCTTCACATTTCTGAATTAGTCCATCACTCTTTGTGAAGGATTGTAAGTAATGGACTATAGCCAACACCCGGTCAGTCACTGACTTGCTTTTATTCTGATTTATGAACAAACAACTTCTTCCCACTGTGATCAGGATACAAGCTACCAGCTGATGGCCTTTTCAGCTGCAAGGTTTCCATAAACATATTACCTTGTGGAAATCAATCCTTTAAGATGTGCTCATGGAGATGTGGGATTGAAAACAAAGAATACCACAGATTCTTCAGGGTTTGTGTATGGTTTACATACCTTGTAATTCTAGAAGGTCTTCTCACGCATTAGTGATGAGCACATTATAAATAACCAATTAAAACGGAAAGAGAAAACATCTCTACAAGATGGGGACAAAAATGGATATAACCATTTCACATTTTGAAAGGCTGATATACACCTGCATACCGTAAGGTGTGAATTTAAACCTATGTAGTTTTACTGCTATAACCCTCACATGGATTCTTATTCCACTGCTATAACTCTCACGTGGATATTTATTCCACTGCAAGAGTGTCATTTTTCAGTTTACCTATGCTGTTTTGGAAGGAATTTAAGCTAAACAAAAAAAAGGCACTCTTATACTGGAAGAAATGTGTCCAAATGGGGAGTAATATGGATATAATTACACCAGCATAACCAGTAAAGCTTTCCTCTTGTAGACAAGCCCTTATGCTTGCTCAATCTCTACTCAACCTCAAATCCTTCTCTCATTAGAGACTAGCACAATTTCCACGGAAATCAATTTCCCACCGGGCTAGCACCCAGACCTGACAAACTCCATGTATAAGACCAAAGGTGGATTCTTGGTTCCCAGTTCCTTGCTCCCCAGACCGTTTTTTGCAGAATTGGGTGAATGCTGAGGAAGGAGATATAACTGGTCATCTAGGACGGGATGCATCTCACATCACTGCACAGTAGCCCCAGCCTGGGCCAATTAAGGAAGGATATAGGAATTTCATCAAATCATCCTGCAGGAGCAGAGTGGAGGTGGAAACGTGGAGCTTCAAAGCAGTGGGAAACAGACCAGATCCCTTATGGCTCCAACCAGGGCCAACCAAAAAAAGTACATTGCCTTTGAAGTTGTGCTAAGCTGTGCTACATTCCATTAGCTCTGTCCCGTTCTATGCGACATGCCAACACCCTGGAAGCAAACATGATATAATCCAGTGCATTGGAATAACAACATTTAATCTGGACAGAATAGAAGCTGCTCTGCCCTGCGCTGTCCAATTTACATTTCTGGAAGAGACAAGACCATGTCTGATTCACTGCCCAAGTGCTGCTGACAGAACCTGGGCCACGAGCCTGTGGGAGTGGAATGTCTACCAGGAACAGAAGCACAGTGCTGCAAGCTGCCTACAGCTCTCTCCTGAGGGAGTCTGGCTGGACTGAAGGGACACTGAATCAACACATCTCCCAGACAGTTGCCACTGGCAGAGCTTCTGGGGGAAATTAAAGCTGTCCCCCAGGGAGAGGGATGGAGAAATCCCCACTCTGATAGTTCTGATCCCCTATGGGCCCCCAGGAATGCAGCTTGCTGTGCAAACCTGACTTTATGTTTCTAGTGAAATTAGAATAATCAATACACAAGGGGAAGCAACTGAAACGGGTGATTATCCATCCTAGCAGCCTCACACATACCTACTGAGAAGGTAAAAATCAAGATAGTCACAGCTAGCAGAAGTTTAGGAGAGGCTTAGTAAGCTTCAAAACCATGATAGCAATAATAAGCGCTGCTAATGCAAGTCTTTTGCTGAAAGCCTGGTCTACACACAAAGTTGTCCTGGCACTAACAAAGACATGACTCTTGTCATAAGTATGAAGTAGCCTAGAATTAGTGTTTACCTGTAAGGGGTTAAGCTAAAGGGTATGGTTACACTTACAAGATTATAGCGCTATAGGTTATTGCGGTCCCCTTATACAGTAATATGTATAGCGCTATTGTATGTCCACACTCAGATGCTCCTGCGGTATAGCATGGCCACATTTGGGGCACTTAATGTGGCATTAAGAGCAGCGCATTAGGGCAGGTATCCCAGCATTCAGCTGGGTGCAACGTGCTTTTTAAATGAGGGGGGTGAGGGGGGATGCGTTGTGTGTATGCGGAGGGAGAGAGACAGTGGTTTTTCCGTTTTTCTGAAAGCCTGTCAGTGAGCCTCCGTTCACAGAAGGCTTTGTTTTCACACAGGCTCCCTCCTTAAACATTTGCATTGCTTATCTGCCGAGTTAAGAAAGAAACTCTAAAGAGGTACTTCCGCATTCCTCCAGCCGAGTTCAAAACAAAGGGAAGAGACGTCAATTGCCTTAAATGGCTCTAGGCATCTCCAGAGATTACTTGTAGCGCAGTGGGTGTCCACATTCTTGCTGTAGCGCTACAGCAGCTGCGCTACAGCCCTTATTCCCCATGAGGAGGTGGATTTATAATAGCGCTATAACTCAGCAGTTATAGCGCTATTAGTGCCTTGCCAGTGTGGACGGGGAGTAGGTTATAGCGCTCGTGGGGGCTTTATAGCGCTATAAAGTGCCAGTGTAACCATGGCCAAAGATAACCTGAGAGTTGGACATCTTTAGCTTAACCCCTTACAGGTAAACACTAATTCTAGGCTACTTCATACTTATGACAACTCTATACCAATGTAGTTAAACCAGAGCAACAGGGGATATGAATACTCATTTTGGTCTACACCTGACTTATATTTTATGTCATCTATACTTTGTGTCGGTAAATTTACTGGTACGTGCACTAAACAAGTATGATCAGTTTTAAACTGACACAGAACTAAAACCATTTTAAGTTCAACTGGTACAACTTCAGCTCTAAAGCAAAGGTTTGTATTTTCTATTGAGGATCCCTTACTGTAGCTCATCAGGATGGCAGAGGAGTCCCTTATCTTCATTATAAAATGCCTCTCTCATTTTCCTCGTATGCCCCAATTAAGTTTTTGAAGAACAAACCAGGACTTCCCCCAGTTCAGGCTCCGATTCAGCTCACTACTTAAAGCATGTACTTAACTTTAAACAAGTGTATAATTCCTCTTTAAAGCACAAATAGTCCCAACCAAAAGTACCCATTTGCTTTAAATTAAGTAACTGTGTGACTGGAGGCCCAGGGGAGCCAGCTGAGGTCACTCAACTAGAGTGAACTAAAATGAATGGGACAGACAATCCCGGAAGCTGGTGGATATTTCAATAGTTAGATTTACCAAGCCAGCATAAAACAGCCTCTTTACTACTTCATTGGTTACTCAGAAGTCAATACCACAGTTCTCTTAAAGTAATCTAGGCTCAGGCCTCCACCTAGTCACCATAGTCAAATATGATGAGGATTAATGAAAATCTTATTCATCACATAAAAGTAAAGGTTCTACCAATCCCAAAGGATTGGACACATTACTTCCCAGGTTAATGAACATTCAAGATCTTATCCAAACACCCACTTACGCAGCCAATTTTTATTAACTAAACTAAAATTTATTTAAAAAGAAGAGAGAGAGAGTGTGGTTAAAAGATCAAGATACATATAATAGGAGTTCAATTCTCGAGGTTTAGATACATAGCAGAGATGGTGAGCTTTGTAGTTGCAAAGAGTTCTTTTAGAATTTAGTCCATAGATTATATTCAATATCCTATTCAGGGTGTTCCAATTTAGGACTGGGATCTCATCTTGTGACTTAAATTTCCCCTGATGAAGCTTAAGCAGATCTGAGATGACAGGATCAGGCCCCAAGGGTCTTTTATACAATGTTCTAGCATCCACTTGACCATACGGTCTGGTAAACAATAGGCAATCAAGGTGACTTTGAAATAGGTCTACTTCCTAAGCATCTTCTGTAATTATTCACACAGATTAACATAAGGCAATTGCTTGATTTTTCCCATTCACAGATGATTTGCTATACGTTTCAGAGAGAGATTAATACAGCGACAGCCTATGCTTACAGTTCATTTAAATATTAAGATGTTCTTTTGATCTCTGAATTAACAGAAAACAGCATAGACAGGGACTGTCTGATTACATTGTTGACCACTACCAATATATATGAAAATACACAAAAACACAAAATTATCTACTCATATGTCTTTAAGGGCTGAATTTGAGTCATTCATCCTGCAGAATGCTTAACCCTTTCTGGTCATGCATCACCTATGCTTAAGTGATTTACTGAGATAGGGCCTAAGTTAATGAGAAATATGGGTGCTCAGAACCTCTAAAAGTTAGTTATTTAGGCCTTCAGCTTCTACCCCTTGGTTTCTGAGTTGGTAAAATGGGTAGAATACCTCACACATAACAGAGGTATTCTAAGGCTTTTTAAATTCCCATCTGACCATTTTGGATTCTCTTTCTTTCACCTGTTTCCCACCCCCCTCCACCATATTGGCTTCTCTCTTGGCCTCCAAAATTATTTTAACAACCTTAAGTTCTGTACCCAGATACATATTAATGAGCACTGTCTAAATAAAAATTAATTGATCCAAAGTTGTACAACTCTGTCATACATTCTCAAACAGTGCTGTATACTTGGCTAGATACCACTGCAACAGACACTGTTAAAAGCCTAAGTTAGATAAATGTAATCTGTCATTATCATAGTAAACATGTATACCACTACTTATAGAATCCAAGCTTTTGAGTTTACCAAGGATCTGACTGAGTAAAAAAAAACAACAAAGAGGCTTACCATGGTTGGGACTGATATACAAGTCCTATACAGAGGTACATAACCCAATATTACACAGATGTGCATAAGAGCTCAGGCAGATTTTGTGCCCCAGTAAATGGTAATTAAATTGCATGAAAATATGAAACAAAAACTGCACCCAATCAACAGGCAATAATTAGTTGTTGACTGGGCTCAGATCACTGTAACTTGGTGACTGGTTAGAGAGTAGATCAAGAAATATTTCTCCCCAGAAATCAATTCAGCTGCCTCAGAAAAATATGATTAATGTTTTCTTGGGAGGCTTCTGCACTGGAGGAACAGCTATGTCTTTAGACATTATTAATATAGAGTGCACTCCTGCTATAAAACTCTCTCAAGTAAGGCTACCTAGGATTGAATTACTGACCTGTCAAGTCTCAAAGACTTGCCCTGTAATATGAAATTTCTTGTCCGAATCTTGTGTCTGCACAACAAATCTGTTATTTCTCTGTGTTTCCGCAATCTGATGCCATGTTTCTGCAAGTGTATGTGTAGGTTGATATGTTCCTCCATCCCTTCCCATTGCAACCGTTTCTGTCCCTGTGATTAGGTTTAGATAGGCTAGAATGGCTGTGGAAAATAGAGAGGGCCAACAGAGTGACCCAGGCTAAAACGAGGCTAATGGCAAAAAATCTTGTTATATTAAATATTTCAACTGTTGTGTGGGGAGAAGAGAGACTTAAATCTCACCCTTTATCAATGAGATGAAAAATACTCCTTCCTTATACTTCATAGCTTTGTAATATAGGAAATGGTTTCTTTATAGTGTTGTCTAACTTACTTTGGAAGTTATTGTATGACTCACACCTCTACTGAAAACCCATCTGAACACAGCATTATGGCATACAGTAATATTTCCTTAGCTACCAAGACACACACACATGTGTATTATATATGTATATACACACACCTGTCTATACACATGCACATATACAGCAGCGCTAGACAGTCCAAGAGAAGGACACTGTGTTCAAGTTTTTTGTTTTAAATAACATGCTTACAATTTTTAATTCTCGTCTCAAAAAAGGCACACTGCAGAGGCTTATTGGAAGGTTTCTTGTTACTGCAGAATAAGACCAGTTAGTCTCATGACACCAATGCCATGATAAAGTATAAGTTACCATGAAGTAACAGGAAACTTTTCTGCACTTCACTTTTTATCTGGGATATTTTTATACATGTGCAAATGAGCTCATATATCATCCAGCTTGTCATTAGCTTATCCAGAACTCGACACAGAATATAATTGTTCATGATGTGCAAGTAATATTGCAAGTACTAAGAGCTGTCAGAAGTAGTTAGCAGGGCCAAAAGTCACCAAGACAGGATAAATGTAAAACTTCACAATGCAAATATCTTCCTCCTACTACCTTAAGCCCGTTGAATTTGACCACACCTGGGTTGAGGTGCTGGCCTCTCCTCCATCCAAAGAAAAATCTGTTTATCAACAACCTATGTCAGGTTTAAACTTTTTTTAATCTCAGATTTTAAATCATACTAGTGAGTATCCATAATTCTGTGCACATCACCATCACATAAATTTCACATTCATTATTGACCAGAGTGTTATTAGTTTTCAGATGATGCCATAGAAGGCATATTTTGTACAAATAACATTGCGGTGTTCTGTAGATGAGAACACAAGAATGCCTGGAGGCATGGAGGTAGTTGATATTAATTGCCCATCCTGTAGCTACTCTGGAAACACACACGTGTGTTCAGTCTCCAGGGCTGTCAATCTGATGCATTTTGCGAGCACTGAAGTTCATCTTAAAAATAATAAATAAATAAAGTAGCCACCTGGACTAATCTTCTGTGTGTCCCAAATTGCTTCATTTACATAATGATCACTTGGGGCGTGTAGCTCCAGATCTCCCTAGACAGGTGGAGCGGGACATCATGCAAATTGCGTTCATTACTCTCCTGCAATGCTGAAAACGATGAAGGAACAAACAATCATGTGGCTAACCTACAAGGATCTCGTCATCTTAACTTTTCTGTTTTCTATCCTCCTATCCCCTTTATATTCTGGATGGGGAAAAATGTAAACAGACATACAATAGATGGAAGACCAGAATTATTGTGAGAACAGGAGAAAGAGAAAAGACAGACAAAGAGAATGGGGGAACCAAAGAGAAGTAGTGAAGAAAAGGGGGCAAATCCCAATTTTACATATAAATCATGTAATAATCCTTCAGTTTAACCCCCAGATTTCAGACTATATGATTCTTTTAACCCAGAAATGGGTTTACCAAAAGTTGGCACCCTAAGCAGTCATTCAAGCAATACACAACACTGATTTCTGAACAGAGGGGATTCCAAACAGGCCTGCTATTAAGCACGGGCAATTAATTAGCCTTCTGTTTTAACACATCAAAGTAGCAGAGAAAGTTCACATTATTTTGGCTTTTGCAGAAATGACTTCCTAAATTTATAATAAACACTCAGTTGAATGTGCTGATTCGCAGCCAACATAAAAATCTAGATGTAAATTCTTTATCTTTGGTAGCATGGAATGTTGCACGAATTCTTAAAACAAAATACTTTGAAAAACTGATTAATTATTGTAAGAAAATGTTAGTCAACAAACAGAGCACTTGTTGCCATTAGAGATTATGCAAAGGTGCCAGATGACACTTTCCTATGCTACTGAGTTCAAATGCTACAACAGATTTAATCCCTTCAAACTGCAGAGTTTAGACCATATGTCTTCATTATGACAACATCAAAAAGTGCACGTAGGAGAGTTTGTTTGGAAAGATTGCAGAAATGGAGATGATATAAAGTGATCCTTCCGATAGTCAGGGAGTCAACTGGCTACATTCCACAGGCTCACTTGGAAACCAACATAGAGGTTACTCTAGAGAGTTTGCAGCTTCAGTGATGCAGCAGTGTCGCTGTAACCTCTGTAACATAACTGCTCTAAGACGACAGGAGAAAACTATCCCATCATCTTCACTACACCAGCCCCACGAGTGGCCGTAGCTATGACGGTGGGAGAAGCTCTCCTGCCAACATAGTTCTGCTTATAGTGGCGTTTAGGTTGGTGTAACTTGCATCGTTTAAGGGAGTGTTTTTTTCACAACCCTGAATGACAGAAGTACTACTGAAGACCTAGCCTTGGGAGCAGACAAACAACAATGCCAGCTGTGTAGCTCAGAGTACATACCTCTAGCAACAAAGGGCTTGGCTACACTTACATTTTATAGCGCTCTAACTTGCTGGCTCAAGGGAGTGAAAAATTACCCCCCTGAGTGCAGCAAGTCTGAGTGCTTTAAAGAGCTAGTGTGGACAGGCTCCGAGCACTGGGAGTCAGACTCTGAGCACTCTGAGCTAATCTCCTCATGGAGGTGGGTTACCAGGAGCGCTGGGGGAGCTCCCAGCACTCGTGCACGACCACACTCACACTTCAAAGTGCTGCCGCGGGAGCGTTCCTATGACAGTGCTTTGAAATTTCCAGTGTAGCCATGCCCAAAGGCTAGCCAGGCTACACAAGTTTAGCTCTCACTTGCATAAATGACAAAGGGGAGCCGAACTGTTCTGTTATGCTACTAGGTACTGGTGACTGCATCAATCTCCAATTCTTGAGTATGAACAGGCCTGTCAACCACAAGCCCTCCTCTCCCACCTAAGACAAAAAAGGAGTTATGAACCTGCTCGAGAGTTTTGGACTGAGCAGGCCGCGGGGTTTTGCTGTTTGGGGAAAGCGAAGATAGGGAAGGGCATGAGGCAGAACACACAGAATAAGAGATTCCAGGCCAGAGCAAGAAGGCCCAGCAGAAGCCTGCAAACACTGGTGTGGCATGGGAGAAGCTTACAGAGGTCACTGAGGTCAGCAGTATACCCCGCATCTGGGCTGACCTTGCCTATTTTAGAATGAGAATCTCAGCCAGTTTTCAGACAAGTCCCTGAACAGGTAACTTTCCCCCTTGTTATCTCTTTGGCCAGTGCTTCACCCAGTTTTCTTCTTGCAAATTGTAAGTACTTATATTTTATCCGTATACATACTACTACAAATATATATGCAAAGATAAGTGTTATGCCACCAAAACATACACATCTAAACTTGTACAAGAAGAAGAATAAATTGGGCTGTGGAGATAAGGCAACAGTGTTATAGATGGTTATAAGCACATCAGAAGATTCATAGATTCCAAGGTCAGAAGGGGCCATTGTGATCATCTAGTCTGACCTCTTGTATAACAGAGGCCAACGAACTTCCCCAACATAATTCCCACAACTTATCTTTTAGAAAAAATATCCATACTGACTTAAAAATTGCCAGTGATGGAGAATCCACCATGACCCTTGGTAAATAATTCCAAAGGTTAATTACTCTCACTGTTTTTACATGCCTTAGTTCTAGTCTGAATCTGTCCAGCTTTAACTTTCATCCATTAGATTGTGCTGTGCTTTTGTTTGTAGAAGGAAGAGCCCATTATCAAATATTTGCTCCCCATGTAGGTACCAACAGACTGCAAACATGTGATGGGCAACCTTCTCTTTGTTAAATTAAATACTTTGAGAGACTCAAGGAGCTCAATCTCAAGCATGTTTTCTAATCTGTTAATCATTCTCACTGCTCTTCTATGAGCCCTCTTCAGTTATTCACCATCCTTCTTGAATTGTTGCCACCAGAACTGGACAGAGTATTCCAGCAGCTCTTAATGTGTGCCATGTTAACTTGGTATCTTTCTAATCTTTTAATCAAATGTCAAACGCCTTCCAGAAGTCTCAGTCTATTACATCAATACTACTACCTTTATCAACCAAACTTTTAATCTCATAAAAAAAAATAGTAAGTTAGTTTGACAGGATTTATGTTCCATAAACTGATGTTGATTGGCATTAATTATATTACATTCCTTTAATTTTTTGTTAATCAAGTTGATTATCTTGCCCAGGATCAATGTCGGACTGGCAGGCCTACAATTACCATAATTACCAGCAGAATGTGTAATAAATTGTAGCAAACAACTCACTGACTCTAACAATCCCTAACCATTGTGACCCCAAGAGTACTCCAGTGCCTGAGGGAAAGGGCCTCCTGGTATCTAGCAGTGAGTCTCAGCTGGACCGATTAGCTCAGTGTACCCCATTTCACTGTTGTAACTTAAAGTATCCTTTGCTAATTTGTAACAAGCTGGTCATTAGCATGGTTACAAGATGTATTTATGAGTGATATATGAACAATTATAAATATGCGCTGGAAGTATGCCTTTGAAATGTGTTTGGCAGGCAGGGCTTGAATCACCCCACCCTAGACAAAGGAACGTGGTCTCCAGTGTAATCTGAGAAAAAACAGACAATGAAAGTACATTTATATAAGAGATAAACAAAGCTGTCGAACTTGCGAGTGGAGGAGATAAGCCACTTAACTACCATGATAGGGGTAGGAGACTGCAAAAATTAACATGACATCAGCTCCCTGATGGACACAGAAAGCTGAGCCCTCAGGAGGGCTTCCTGACTTTGAAAACAAAGAAACTTGGAGGGTATAAGCAGAGAAAGCCATTTTGGAATCCTTCACCTGCAGAGACAAAGAAACCAAGTGCTAGGAGCTCTATGTTAGATCCTGGCTAAGGACTGGCCAACCATGTTGGAAGAACAACTGTGGTGAAAAAACTAGTCTGAACAAAAGGCTCTAGTTTGTTAAATTTGGTTTCAGCCTTAGAAACATATTTTTACTTTTCCTTGTTTGTAACCATTTCTTTCCCAATTCCTTCTACTGGTATCACTGAAATCTCAGTTCTTGTGTAATAAAACAAGGTTACGTTTATTACCAATCCATGTCAGTGCAGAGTCAACTGAAGAGTAAAATCCTCAGCCAAACTAACGGGCTCATGCTGTGCCCTAGCTCTCGAAAGGAGCAGTGAACTTTCAGTGCTACAGTGAGAGGGGCTGAGCACTAGAGACGAGACTTTTAGAGAGACTCAGGACTGAAGGGGCTGCTGGTGACACCTTGCATGGAGTAACCAAGCTGGTGGAAGCCAGGGTGAGGTCACTTTGCTGTAAGCAAGCTGCTAGTGTCAGGGCTCTGAGGCAAAGCTGGATGGCACAAAGCACCCAGGATTACAAGGCAGATGGTGATACCTTACCATACTAGTTCATTAATTTAATAGCTCTATTAACTCTTTATGAACTATATATAAATGGAACCCTACTATAAAGGGTGACTACATTTCTGTAGAGTCCTATTGGTTTAATCCCTGTAAGCATCCACTAGCAGTGTCTTTTCCACTTGTTTCCAGCTCTGCTAACACCCCTTTGCCAACACTTCCTTATTTGTCTAGAGCAATTCAAGGGATTGTGGGAATCGGTAACAGGGAAAGGAAGGTGTAAATGCACAAACAAGCGAATCTGGTGTAGCATTAGTGGGCTCCTTGAAGTGCAGCCACCATGAGTTGCAAGGCAGGTTAACAGCATAGAAATGAAAGCAGAGTTATTAAATTAAGTAGGAAGGCTGGGAAATCATGCACTAAACAAACAGAGAAGGAAGCAGAAGGCAATCCAAGCTGTTGTGCTCACTCTCATGTGCACATATCTTTAACTTTCAGCAAAACAGTTTTTTCATAATTCTGCAGTCGCTGGCAGGAACATCTGAAAAAAAAAATCTCCCTCCACGTGCACAAATTCGTCCACAGCTGACCAACTGCTTTAGTAGGAACACTTTGTGTTGTCTTGCGGGAGCAAGGTCTGTGCAAGATACATTAAAGAAATTCTGCAGCATGAACCTGCAAAGAACAGTGTTCTCTATTTACTACCGTCACTGGGGGAGGGTGAAGGGCACGTTCAGCTTCTTTTGATAAAGCACTTATCTACAACGCAATATTTATAGAAATGTAAATATTGACTAGGAAGGCAATTCTAAGTGCTGGAAATAATTAAAATACTGAGGAGAGAAATGGAAGAACATAATGGCCATTGGCTTGTTGCCATGCTGCAGGCTGGAGTCATCCCAGAGATAAGGAGATATTTTTGAATTTGGATTCCCTTCCCTCCTCAAAGAGCTGTAGCTTAACAAATTCACAGAAAGCCAGCATTTAGCAAATAGGAAATGATGCACCAGTTTTGTTAAAATATAGGTCAACTGCAATTGTCAGGGCCATTTATATCACATTGAGCCCCCAGTCTTACTGAAGAACTGTAAAGAATCTCGCTCTCTCAAAATGATTTTTTCTAGCTCTGATCAGAAATGTAAGTCAAAGCAATGTTACTTGTGCAGCCTGAAAAATCAACAGCTATGAGATACTCAAAATGCTGCATTCATCGCAGCACCTTGTTAACTATCAAACCAGAATGTGACAATTTAAATATCAGTGCAACTATTTCACTGCTGATCATTACAGCAGAAATATTGTGCTTTTGCCATAATCTCAAGCTGCCTTCCAAGCAGCCTCAGGTGGGGAATTTAATATCAAAAGCTATAACAAAGAGAACCACTGTTCCAATTCCACCCTTTTAATTCTAGCATTTATTTAATTAAACACTTCCTTTTTTTTTTTTTTTTTTTTTAAAAAAGTACTTGTCTACATGGGAAAGGCATACTGGTATAACTTCCCCCTTATTTCAGTGTAAGAGGTGCCTTTTTCAGTTTGGTTTAATTCACTTGGGAAGAGGGTTAAGCTAAATGAAAAAAACACAGTCATACCAGAACAGAGAGTCCACACGGGGAGTTATATTGTTATAACAACAGCAGTTAACCATACTAGTGTAATAGAGAAAACAGGACCTTGGGGTTTATTTACACTACAGAGGCACAGCTATGGTGCTGTAGCTTTAGCACCGTAGTGCAGACGTTTTTTCCATCACTTTAGTTAATCCATTCATCAGATACATTCTTCAACCTAGTCGCATCTACACTGTGGGTTAGGTGGACCTAGCTACAGTGTTTTGGGATCTAAGCTTTTCACACTCCCGAGTGACACAGTTAGGTCAAGCTAAATTTTCAGTGTAGACCAGATCTTGGATATCATTAAATTGCAAGCAATGCCCAGTAGAAAGTCGGTAAAGGGTCCCATGGAAATCACAGAGATCTCTGAATATGTCCAGAATTGAGCAATGCAGTGGTACCCACAGCCATACGCACATTACACATGGCGCATACTATTGGAAGGGCTGGATTAAGGTACAGGCAAACTAGACACATGTCTCCGCAATCTCTCCATGACAGAGGGACCATGGGACCAAATGTGAGTGGGCAGGGGTTGGGCCAGAGCTGCTACTCCTTGACATTGCCAGGGGCTGGCTCCTACACCAGGTTCCCTCCATCCTGGGAGCCTACCCTGCCTCACCCCACTTCCAACAGCCAGTGTGTGTCCCTCCAACCCCTGCTTTTCCTGCAGGACTCGCTCAACAATGGCTTCAAGACCTGTTACAGTATGTAGAGCTGCAGTGAGTGCCTGCGTGGGGAAGCCAGCCAAGAGAGGGGTGGCAGGGAGCCCTTAGGGGTTTGGGGCTGACAAGGAGTTTTTGCCCACAGTAAGATAAAGCGTACCAGTAGATGCCATGCTAAGGTAACGGGAGAGAGATTCAGTGCACTGGAGTGATGTGCGCTGGAGAATACAAGGGGAGGGCCGCCACTTCTGCAAATCTCAAACTATCTTCCCAAGAACTAATTTTAAAAAGGTAGTTTGTGAGACTTGATGGAACACTTCCCTTCACAGCCACAGGACTAGCTGCACCCTTGCCCCATCACTAGTCTTTGAGCACTCAAGCGTTCATCCTCTTGCCCTCACAATTCTTCCACTCCTAAACTGGGACCCAGATACATTACACTGGCATGTACCAACCACTCATCAGCCTGCAGGCCTGATTGGGTTTTAAACACCTCCATTTCCTCCTTCTTGGAAGCTGAGAGCTGTGATACTCATCAACACCCTTCTTAGAAGAAAATATTTTTACTTAGCACTTGGAACACAGCATTACAAGGAAAAAATTGAAAAAGACACATTAAAACAACAGACAACCTTCAGGCATATTTAATGTCGTCTAATCTTACATTTCACTACAAGCTGAAGTTGGATAGGTTTTCTATCAAGTCCAGTTCTTCCTGTCTATGAAGGTCTCTCACTCTCTCTTGTTCATACTGGCTTGGGTTAGTGCCATTAAAGACACTTGCACTTGCGCTGTCTTAATAACCCTTATGAGTCAGATGGTGATGATTACCAGGAAGAACCTCCTCTCTCATTACCTAGGTGGGTAGACTCTGTTACCTTGACAAATCCCATAGATGAAATATATCCATTCCCATACAGAAAACCCCACACTAGTGCGGAAATAGTATGCATAATTATTAAAGAGCACTGCAATGTTTGTCATAGTAACTACTGGTGAATTATAGGGAGATTGAAAAAGTAGAACCAAAACAGAGGGAAAGGACTGGAAGGGCACCAGTTTAAGTGCATGGAGAACAAGTCGGAGGGATGGAATGAGCTATGCTGAAAACAAATAGAAAGACTGAATGGGGAGAAGAGGAATGGGAGGATAGTCTTAATCTGGAATTTGTTTCCCTGAAATGGAGTGATTGGAATTAAAAAAAAGCCCAACTTAGGATGGTGGTGTGGTTACATCTTGAAACAGTTTTCTCTGACAGGTGGAATTCTGTTTGTCAGGAGAACCACTTTAAAAATTGCTCTTACATCACAGCTTGCTGCTTCAGAGAAAAGAGCCAAAAGAAGCGGCTGTAGTTACAAGGACAAGTGAATTTCCAGTTAAAATAGCAACAGTAGCTTTGAATCATTAAATAGGTACTTAGGAATAGCATGTACAATATCTGTAGTATTGACAGTCGTATAACTTTTGAGTAGTTCATAAAGCTTGATTGGCAAACTGACTTATTCCGTTCTGTTAAATGATGAAAAACTTTCCAAAATAGAGATGTGAGAGTGTTTATTCCTTCCTTATTTAATGATATAGGTTGACAACTGAGTGCATCTACTACTGGATGTAGGTGTGTGTGTGACTAGCCCTGCCCTCTGACACACTTAAGGCCTTTCTCATGCTTCCAGAAAGTGGTCTGATTGGCACTGCAAAGGACTCTCAAAGGTCCTATACATACATTAAATATAGCTACCATCATTCTCTCCATGAGACAAACTCCTCCTGGCTTTAGGAGTTATACCTCTTTCAGTGTAGTCAATCTAAGTAAGATTTTTCTGTTTCCTTTCTGCTTATACAGAATATAAGTAATATGCCTAGTTGAAAACACAAAGCCAACACAGAATTAATGTAGTGCAAGGGCATCTGTGTGTATCATTTTCTAGAACACAGAAGTTTCCTACAGTGATTACATGATGTTTTTCTTGTGCTCCAAACTAGATGTAAGAAAGTGTCATGTAAGTCGATTAAGTTCAAAAATTAGAAACAAATAGGCTGGTATGGGGGACAGGAGCCAAAAGTAGCAAAAGATTTATTGTTTTATGGCAACTTTATATAACTGATTTATTACCAAAGAATATTTAAGACTCTTTCACAGAAAAAAAATTAGTACTTACAGAGCTTGAGATGTTGCCAGATCCCCAACATCTCCTCCCTAGCCTGAGAATCCATCAATAAGTAACAAAAGGAAAGCAGCAAACATTTCCACCTCTCCCTCACTGAAAATATAAATGTCTTATATTCTTTCCTAGGCCAGTGCAGATACAGTACTGGATATATTGATTATGCTAATGAAGTATTTGACATAAGGGGGAACATTACTTTTTCCCCTCACATCAATGCATACAAACAGGGATTTGTGTGTATCTATGTGGAGCAGCTGAGGGCAAGGAAACTCATCCAAAGCCAAATTCTTAACCCTGAACTTCCCTGCTTCCCCTTTGTACTTGCTTTACTTTTTTATGTTATTTTTCCTAAGCATCTTTTCACTTTCAAATTTCAAAAAAGTTCAGAGTTGTCTTTGAAAGATTGTGTTCCAGCTGCTGTCTCTCACTGAATTCAAGCAGGCTGGGTAGAAGCAGCTAGAAAGAATTCCTTTTTATAATGCTCTGCTACAACTCACTGATTGTGCCATCTGTCCAACACACAATGAAGAATCTCTAAACAGAGAATAGCTGTGGGGTACACAGTACACTATTTGTAGATCTATGTTTGATAAGAGATAAGAGCTTGTATTAAAATAGCAAGCTTGGCTGCTTTGAACATGTTAGATATGCAGTATGTTTCTGGCACAAAGAGGGAGGAAAATGATAGAGCTGTCCAGATGGAAGGGGAAGCAAAGCTACAGGCTGGACAAGAAAAAGGTGCTTTTGCTGTATGAAGACCGTTTCAGTGAATTCTGCCTAGCGTGAATGCAAAGGAAGATCACAGAAGGTGCGATGCTGGAGTTTTAACAGATGACTCTCTGCAATGCAGGAAGACATGTTGGGGGAAAAAATACAGCTTTAAATACCATGCAAAGGAAGTGCAAAATTGCACTAATAAAAATGGTAATGCTAAGGACCTTTGATAAGTATTCTATGTACAGTAATTATTATGGCAGTTCCAATAAATCTTTCCACACCGAATAATTACACAGGACTATCTCTTGTTGTGATAATAATTGCTATAAAAAGGCTCCTAACTGGCTCTTCAGTCATTATTTTTTATTAGTATGGCTAGGAAACACTTATGCTTTTGACTGGCATGCCATATGATAGCGAAGAGTTACATGTGGGCCAGTGCTTAGGATGCTAGTCCACACCCTGGGAGACCAGGGGTCAATGCCCTGCTTTTATCCAAGAATTCCCATGAGACCCTTGGATAAGTCACTTAGCCCCTCTGTGCTTCAGGTCCCGCTCTGTGAAATGGGGATAACAGCACTGCCCTATCTCATAGTGGTGCTGAAGATTGTGAAGTGCTTTGAGATCTACTGATGAAAAGTGCTAGATAAGAGGAGGTTACTTACCTGTAACTGGAGGTTCTTTGAGACGTGTGGTCTCTATTTGGATTCCAGATGTGGGTGCACATGTGCCATATTCCAGAATGATTTGTATCAGTGTCCTCTGACCTGCAAGTCTGCATGTGTCACGCTTGTGTCTGCAGCCGTGGCTATAAGATACTGTGCGGGTTGATGCCACTCCAGTATCCTTCTTATCATTCACCAGTATAGTCCACAGCAGAGAGGATGGAGGGTGAGTATTGGAATCAAAATAGGGACCACATATCTTTAAGTACCTCCAGTTACAAGTAAGTAACCTCCTCTTCTTCTTCAAGTGATGGTTCCTATAGGGATTCTAAAGGTGGGTGAATAGTAAGCAATGATCAGAGTGGACGTGAGGACCCATGACAAGTCATATCTGTAGTATGGTGCGGCCTACAGCCACATCCACTGCTGCTACCATGACAATGGCATAGTGAGAAGTGAAGGCCTGGACACAGCTCCGTGTAGCTGCTCGGCAAATGTCCTGCCATGGTATACTGGCAAGGCAGGCCAACATGTCTACATGCACCCACATGAAATGAGCCATGACTCCAGGAGGTGTGGGTACATTAGAGAGAGCATAGCATTCATGAACGCAATGGGGGATCCATTTGGAGATGTGCTGTCCCTTACAATGGACAGGAGAGGGCCTGTCCCTTACAACGTTCAGCAATGGCGACGAAGAGCTTGGGCGTAGCGTGGAAAGGACGGGTGCAAGGGACCACGTGTGGCAGACTGGAGGGGCCAGGCAGTGACAGTGGTGCTGGCAGTGCAGGCGGTGCTACTGGAGCAGTGACCAGGGCTGGTGATGGCACTGGTGGATCATGCCTGTGCTTCTCCTTGCCCTCCATCCAGGATTTTTGGGAGCTGGAGCAGCTGGGTCAACACACGACTTCTCACCAGACCTGGCTCAGCTCAGGGAAGCAATGCTGTATTTATGGGCAGTCTCAGACAGGGACCTACCCTTGCACCCATGGTCATGCTGCTTATGCTCATAGCGTTGCTTGTCGGACCTTAGCAGCAGCAACAGAGCCAGTGCCCAGGAGGTAGATACAGGGGCACTGAGGGCTGTTGATGAACACCGCTCCACCAGTTCCACCAGTCCCGGACCCAATTGCGCACGCAGGCGCACAGCCTCTTACGTGAGGAACTTGTGTGCATCTAACATTTATAGATGTAACAGTCTCAAAGATATTGCATGTGCCCATAATATCTGTCACATCTCAACAGAATAGTTTGCGAAGTCTCCCCACTCTTAACATCTCATATCTGTCAGAATTAGTATTACAGTAGTGCCTTGAAGCCCCCATCGTGCTAGGTACTGTACAAACATGGTAAACAACAGTCCTAGTCCTGAAGAGCTTAGGATCAAAACAGAGAAGTGCGTTAAAAGAAGAGAAGGGAAACAAAGATAGAGATACGTGGACTTGTCCAAGATTACACACAGCAGGACAGTGGCAGGTCAGTGGCACAGCCAGGAATAATAATACCTAGCTCTTATAAAGCTCTTTTCACCAGTATATTTACTGGAGAGGTCAGTACCATTATCCCCATTTCACAGATGGGGAAACTAAGGCACGGAGAGGGAAGTGACTCACTTAAGGTCACCCACAGGTCTCAATCCAGTGCCTATCCGTGGAATCACATTGCCTCTTACCTAAAGTACAGCTGAAGATTAACAAAAACGTAACACACATTACATTTCTATTACGGTGTTAAACCTCAGTGAGAGCATTCAAACCACTGAGAACACAGCACATTGATATTCATTGTAACATGCAATTATTAATAATTGCACTCATGAGATGCTTTTTATATTCAAAGCACTTTGCAAACAATAGGGCCTATGCTCTCTCCCATCTGTGCAAGTCACTCCATTTGATGCTAATGGGAGATTTCCCTATGTGAAGGGAACTCGAGTCTAGCATTGCAAATGGTGCTTTTTACAAATGTCACAGTTCTGAAGTTCCCGCCACCCCCTATTAATTTTTTATGCTTGGCTTGACGAAAGATAAGTTTACAAACAAGATGAAGAACTGTCATGTTCCTTTCTGTACATGACTGAGCCATCTAGGAGCTCCTCACTTCCCAAAGACCCTGGTTCACAAGTGGAACTTGCTGATCAAGTCAATGACTCATTCCTCAACTGTCAAACAGGGACTTTTCATTTTGACAATGGCTCGCTTAGGAGGAAGAAGTAAATGCTGACCCATAAGTTCTCGCTGGATCCAAAATAAAAATATATATTGAAGTCAAACACAGGTTTATATGCAGAGAGATAATATGTATAATCCCCAAAAAGGACCAACTGCCCTTTCAGGCATAATTCTGCTACTTTTTTAAATTAATCTTACAACATGTGTGATGGATAACTCCACCCTGTCTGATTAGGATGTAGTTCATTTGTTTCCTGTGGAACAAAACATCTTTATGAAAGGATCAGATACTGGGTAGCTCTCAGATGTAAATAATGTGTAAAATATATGAAACTGCAGCATCCACTGTGATCTGGGACTCAGAGCCTGGGAAGCGGCTCCTTCCCCAGAAGGGTCTGTGCTGGGGAGAGACCTTCACTGAAGTTCCCTCTGTGCTCACCCAAGGTGGGCACTTTCTTCAGGTGAAACTAGGCCCCAAGGGCAGCCCTGGGCTCTGCTGAGGTTAACTCCTGAGCCAGAGAGTATGCATAGACCCTTTAACAACAACTAACAGTTGTCTTTCAAATGCTTAACCACCTACCTTTGATACAATCTCTCCTGCTGCATCTACCCAGTTTCCATCTCTATTGAACACAGACATGTAACTTCTTTAAAAAAACAAAAACCAAACAAACTCAACCCAAAACCAACAAAAACTTTCTTTCCTGAAACAAGTTATTGACCAACTCGTCTTCTGTTACAAAATATAAATCATTGCCAGACCCCAAGGCCCTGTGCCACAAAAGCTCTTAAAATCTTCTCACCAGCTGAGAAGTTGTCCTGAATACTGTATGGCACAAGGCATATTGATATTGTCATACAAGTGATTGAAATTGTACATGAGCATATGTAAACAATTTTACAAATACTTCTGGTTTCTCCATGAGGATTGCTAAAGAGGATTTTAAAAATGAGATTTAAAACATTTTATTCAATTCACATTAAAAGTTGTTCTAAGTCAAATGTTTTAGTTTCAAAACTTGGATATTTTAAGGGAAATAATGAATACGGTTAAGAATCCAATTTATAAAAGGAGAAAATCATGGGAAAATGAGGCAAACTTTATGTGAAAATAAAATTATGGCAGAATTGCTGAAGAGCATTCCAGAGCTCAGGATATACCATGCTTTACTCAAAATTATTTAATAAAACAGTAACAACACTTGGTGCTTATAAAGCTCCTTTGCATCTCACAATCTCAATGTCCTTTATTAACAATTATTTAAGCTTCCAAATGCTCCTGTAAGATTCAGCAGGTAAGCAGTATTATACCTATTAAACATATATAAACCAAAATTACGATGCTAAATTATATGCAGAGTTGTTTCTTTTTAAATTGATTTCTCTCTATAAAAGAGGATGCTGAGTTTACTATTACTTTTAGAACTGGATTTTATGGGTCAAATTTTTAATAGGCAGAGTTTCACTGCACATTTGCACATAAGATTACCCAATTAGCATGCAAAGCTGGGTAATAATGCACACAAATGGATAGCAGGGCAAGCACAATCCAAATCAAAGCTGATGATGGAATGGAAAAACTGACATGCTGATCACTGGTCCTCATCTGCTCCTACTTCTGACAGAGGCCAGTTCCAGTCAATTCAGAGTCAAGCACAAGAAACCATGTATTAGGCAGTTATGGGATAACTTTCCTCCAGGGAAAGTTTCCTCCTAACCCCCTTCAGGGTGGTTATATGCTATGAAACATAAGTGTTTATATCCCAAAGTCTTTTTAAAATATTTACTATTTTAACTCCGAATGGTCTCATTACCCATATGAATATACAGTAGCCTTGGATTCCTGCTAAACCTTTGGCCTCAATAACATCTTTCAGCAATGACTTCCAAAGGCAAATCACACATTGTATAAAATTGTTTTCTCTTATCAGTTTTCAATTTTCTACCATTCAATTTCACTGAATGTCCCCTGCTGACTGTGTAGTCTGCATTTTGTTTAAGTTCCAGAAGAAATGGTTATTTACAGCAGTTATACAGCAGTAATCATTGATAAGTAGTGCCATTTCAACTAAGGTTTCAGAGGCATACACTGAATTATGAATTGATAAAATGCAGTGCATCTGTTCTTAAATGTTAGGTACACAGGGTAGGATAATTTTACTTATTGTTTCGTTACAAAAGCTAATCTTACTGTATGAGACTATTCAAGCCAGCTATCAATACAGGAATGTCTACGGTAATATGATTTCCTTTCTTTTGCATTCAGAAAAGCAACTGGTCTGTGAAGAGAACACTTTCTTTGGTGCTGGCAGTTCTGAAGTTCATGTGTAATAATTTCTGTGGTCGTTACTCCCAACCAGAATAGTGACAGTGGAGACTGAACTATTGTGTCTAGGCTGTAGCGGAGCTATATATTTGAATCAAACTGTGCCAGCACTAGCAAACGTTAATCTGACAAGGCCTAAGAACTAAAATACTAAATAATTTCATGTATTTTTCTCTTTCCCAGACAAGAAACAATGGAACACTTTTTTTCTTTTGCTGAAGGGAATAAGCAGCTTAGAAACTTAAACCCTCATTGCCAATACCATACATTAACTCGTCAACCATTAGGGGATGTTGGCTTCAATGTCATCTGTTCCCACCAGGCTTTCAATTTATTACAGAGAAAAAAACAAACCAAATCACAGAGCCAGTTAATTGATGATGCTACATTCCTATACTCTACCAAGGGGACCTGTTTTCAGCAACTAAAGATAATGTCTTTGAACACCCTGCCAGGGTGAGGTGAATACAATGAACACCAATGCAGGTTTTGGACTGGATAAGATACTATTGTGAGAGGGACTGTCCTCTTTCATAGCTTCTCAGAGGTCTGCTATCAGTGAATGCCCTCAAAAGGCTGGTTTCTGCATTCTACTTCTTTCAGCCTGCATAAAGGTTATAATCATTTTATTCTGAGAGGATGTGAACAAGATGAAGTTAGCAGGTACAAGTCTCAGGTACTAGAAGGTATGCAATTTCAACTTTTTAAAATAATGAAATTTTATCTCCTGATTTATAAAGATTATTTTTGATTATTTTTGGATATTTTGGTTTATCTGAGTGGAATGAAGAAATTCTCTCTCACCTGGATTTGCCCACACTGCTTCACTCACTTGCACTGTATTGCAGGTAGTAGAGCAGAACTGTGTACAATCTGTCCAACTACATCCAGGTATATACAGAAAACTGGCAAGAATGATTCTGCTACACTCATAAACATTCATTGACTCTGAATACAGACATAAGGCAGCACAAGTCCCAGAGCAGAAGCCAAAACAAGATAAAGTATTGACTACTCAGATGTTTTCTTTATAATATAGTACATGAACAAGTTCCACGTGTACTCAAGTTGTATCTGTTACAAGGTATGTATTATTTATTCATGCTTGAACTATTCCCTGCACTGATTCAGTTATATTTCAAGATGTCTGACTGAAGAGTCAGTTAAGAGGGAAAGGGCAGACCCATTTACAGGGACCTGTGACATCCTTGGGGGGCTTCATCCAGTTGATGTCATGTAATACTTTGCCTTGTACCTCTTACATTACTTTTCATGTATCTCCATTCCCTTATAAGAAAATCAAATGACCTGTTCTAAAAATCAAAAGTGAAGTGTTTTAGCTCATGGCAGAACAATTCAAGGAATAAAAAAAGATCTCGAACTTCTAATTATCCTACAATGACCCAACGGAACATAAAAAGAATAAATCAAGAAAGAAAATACTACAGCGGCAGTCAGCAGACATATTTCTCTTCGATGATTATATACTCTGTCAACGTCAAACTTTGTCATTAGCATGTGCAACCCCCTTTTCCCTCCATCCCTCTCCCCCATTACCCTAGTGAAAATGCTTGGTGGTGGCATAAAAGTGACAGAGAGAAAATGGCTGCAGTCTGAATTCTGACTCCTTAGGGCACTTCCAGTTTCCAGGGCACCAAAGAGTTTATAGAGAACTATAATATTGAAAACAGTTGTATCTAATGAGTTAACACTACACTACCGTTTTGCCTTTTCACTATAGGTGCTGCTATGAACTACAAAGGTGCTTATGGAATTTTTCCACATGCCCTTTTTCCAAACCCTAAAGCTGACTCATAAAAAAAAAAATCCTTGAACATAACATGTACTAGATCTGTGTCTTGTGTGCTCATATGTCCTGCTACTCTCGCACTTCCCATACAATCATTCTCAGAGGCCAGCAGAGAGCGAGTGCATCAGAGGGGCTACATTCAGAGATGAGTCTAAGCTGACTTAACTTATTGTAGTTCTGCTCTTAGGGTCTCTTATTTAGACTCCTTTATGTTTGTTTATTCCCCCATACACATCAGTCCCTAATTAGCCCTTAATCTATGGAAGGGAATCAGTGATCACACTGGTCATCATAGTGATCATACACCAATTTAAAAATGGGTAAATTTAGGTAGAATAATCAGGCAATTCTTCCTGTTAGGGTTAGGCTCTGGAATAGTCTTCTAAGCACAGGTGCAAATGCTTGACAGTTTGAAACACTTAAAACCAGTGGAGGGTCTGTGCTGAGCTCAAGGCTTGTGGGGCTGCGGAGGCAGGAGCTGTGGAGGTGGGGGTGCTTTGGGGCCCCCCCACAGGCCCAGAGGATTAGCGGGGGGCATGGCACTGGCAGCAGAAAGCAGAATGACATTGGTCCCAGCCCACTCCGCTCCCCCCACCCCAGCCATGTCGCTCGGGAGAGAGAGTATGGGGGACGGGTTCTGCCCCCCTCTCCCCCACCCCCCCGCCC
This sequence comes from Dermatemys mawii, assembly GCA_007922305.1. Classification (NCBI taxonomy): domain Eukaryota; kingdom Metazoa; phylum Chordata; order Testudines; family Dermatemydidae; genus Dermatemys; species Dermatemys mawii. The sequence continues at coordinate 17,738,503 of ML677371.1, read as the reverse complement.
AGCACTCACCGGCAGCAATACAGTGAGGAGTGGGCTGGTTTCTCTGCTTCCTGCCACCGCTGAGTGCAGGGGTAGGCCTAACCCATGCTGCTCTTTCCAGGCCCCACTCCCTAGGGGAGAGAGGTTGGGAGAAGGGGTGGAAAATGGGGGTGGGGGGCGGGTTGGAAGAGGCGGGGCAGGGGCAGACAGAGTTCTCCCAGGCAAGAGTGACCAGATAGCAAGGGTAAAAAAATCGGACGGGGTTGGGGGATAATAGGTGCCTATATAAGCAAAAGCCCCCAAAATTGGGACTGTCCCTATAACCGGGCCATCTGGTCACCCAACCCAGGCCCCGAACCTCCCTAGGAACACACAGGGGGAACAGCTGGGGGAAAGAGATGGCCGCCTGTGCTGCCGCATATAAAGCACACAGCTGTGTAGAGCACCATGAAATCTGGGGCAATTTGGTGCCCCAAATTTTGTGGTGCCCTACACAACTATGTATTCTGCACGTGCCTAAGGACGGCCCTGCCAGGAGGGGTGCAGCAGCAGGAAGGAGCGGATATGCTGTCCTGTCTTTTTCTCTCATGAAAGGCAAATGGGTAGAAGAGGGAACAGAACTGCATTAAGTTAGGGGCAATTTGTGGATCACTACTCTGTCAGCAGCTCTTGTCATGCCTGACATATTCACTACTCTTAACACACTTGTAATCTGTATCTAAAAGGTGGCATGTAATCATAGTTATCATTGGAAAACTAATAACTCACTAATAACTCACTGAATAACTCAATGAATATTCTTGCATTGTGCATGCATAAGAATGTACAAAAAGTTATGAATATGCACTAGAAATACCCTTAAAAAGTTTTTGGCAAGCAATGTATAAGCACAATCTACCTTAAATAAAGAAATGTGTATTTGATTCTCTGAGCCCCTACGTTATCAGGCAGAGACAATGCAGGTCCATTTTTACATTGGAGGTAAACAAAGCTATCAAGCCAAGAAGTGTGGGAGATGACAGCAGGGTGTCTACAACCAGCATGAGAGAGAAGCTTAGTATTGGATTTACTGTTCAAAGAATACATTTCAAAGGTTTACTGGTCTATTAACAGGGGGGCGAGGGAAGGGTTGAACCTCAAGTGAGAAGCAATTCAATCAACTGACTGTATACAACATTACTGTATTATTAACAAGTATTGAGCTGGGTCTTTTATGAAATCCAGTGATAAATATCACTGTGAACTGTACATATTAACACTACATAAGGAATGAGGAATACTGTTTAATATTATGCTTTACAGTAGGGTGACCAGACAGCATGTGCGAAAAATCGGGATGAGGGGTGGTGGGTATTAGGAGCCTGTATAAGAAAAAGACCCCAAAATCGGGACCGTCCCTATAAACTGAGATATCTCATCACCCTACTTTACAGTCTGTGACCCAAACAAAGGGAGAAACAACTCTCTCCCAGCCAGGAGGGTACATCACAGCTATCTACCCATCTCCAAAGAAATTAAGCAAGGTGTGACCAAAACAGAAATGAAAGCTCTATTTACACAGAAATCATACAGGAGGTTCGGAAGCCCACAGGAAGGGAAGAACAGCATGAAGCCATCCTGTCTCTTGAAGCAAGGTCATTGACCTATGGAAGATATAAGCAAAGACAGAAGCCATCTTTGGCATCCATCACTAGACAGACGAGGGAAGAGGACTCTTGCAAACTGAGAAAGATGGGTCCTTCAATCAAAGGAGGCCGAAATATCGACGATGGGAAAAAAAACAACCCATCTTGAACAAAGAGTATCTTGCTATGTTAAGTTTTACACTTTTGGATGCACATTTTCACCGTTAGTGTCTTGTAACATTTTCTAACTTTATTCCTTTTACTTGGTATCTCTTGACCTATGCTTTTGTTAATAAATTTGTTTATTAACTATAAACCGACATGATGCTGTATTTAAGGGGAAGGATGTATTTACTCCAGTTAAATAAATACGCTGTGATGTGCTTTTGTGTCAGCAGAAGTACAAACGAACTTCATTATTCCTCTGAACTGTCCAGGAGAGGGCTGGACACTGCAGAGCACATGGTTTTCCCAAAATTCAGGACTGGGAGTGTGTTGGGGTCACGGTCACCTGGCTGACTGTAACCAAGGTTGGTGGAAGCCAGAGTGGGGCTGTAGCCAGGCTGTTGGGGTCAGAATAGTAGTAGCAGAATCCAGGGCTCACTGCATAGCATGCTGACACTCAGGGAGTAACCTGCATGCCTGCAGAATGGCTGTAAGTGTCCCACACTGGGAGCTACAGCAGCAAAGCACTAATGGCATCCAAGGTTGCACGGCAAGTGGCAACACAGCCCTTACTGGTCTGGATTGTATTCTAGTCCCTGTCATAAGAATATAGTATTTTTCCTACCACACAGATGTTGTCACGCTAACAAATATATTAACATTCGTAAAGTGCTTATAGATCATTTGAATGCAGGTGCTAAGTGCAATAAATCATTTCTTTATGCATCTCCACTTCCTCGGCAAAGATGCAGTAAGGAGGAAACTTGTCATTCTTCCTTTTATTAGTGAATGCAGCTGGGAGCTAAATACACTGGTGACTCGGACTAACTGATTTGCTAGTGTTTATGCATGTTGTAAGCAAGGAACACTAAATCAGAGCATAAACAAATCTTAGGTTAAATGTGCAGTGACACCCTAGCACAGAATAAAAACTAGGTTCTTGCAATTAACAGTTCCCAATTTTATTTTCCCCTTTTAATTTTCAAATAATTCCCATATTAAAACATAACAACAGATTGCACAGAGAGAAAATACAGAAATGGTTATTTTTCCCAAATTTAGAAACCTTCTGTTTTGAAGTTTTATTTGGCTAAGCAAATTACAGGACTCAGAGCCCATCTAACTCTTAAATACATACAAAATAAATACCTTTTCCCTAGTTTCTAAGAAGAGAGTATTAGTTGAGTTATTTTGCATAATACATCCAATTTATCCCTTTTCTATTCACTCTGGCATCTGTTTTGCTGCTGCTATGTGTAACAACCACATCAAGGGTGCTCGCAAAGGTTAATGCAGACAATAGACTGGCAGTACTTTGAAGTGTAAGCAAACAGGGCTACCATTTCACTTGCATCTTAAAGGTCAACAAAATATAACCTAATTCACTTCTCTTATACAGACATAAGAACAGGCACATGAGATAGGCACAGCAAGTTTATTTTCAGTACTGCAATGACACAGTGAAAGTAAGTTAGCTTTTAGCACTGTATATAAAACTTTTGTCAAGAAACAGAGCGTATAGAGCAAATACATATAGAGGTGTAACAATTCTATGATTGCCTTTGGTAATATTCTGCTTCACAAAGTTTCCAGTGAATAGGTTATGTACAAAGAAAAGTTATCTTGTAATTAATAACTGAGTTATTTATCATACAATAGCAAGAGCCAATGTTGAATCCAATCTGCTGTAATACAATCTCTTTCAATTAATCTAGTTACCAAACACTGTTGTAGTGACTGTCAAGTAATTGGTAAGTGGCAAATCAAATGAAATTATAGTATAACCCTGATTACATGAATCCCCATCATCCAAGCCTCCCTTTCTAAGGAACTGCTTGCTCATCTTGTTCCATCAGCTTCCAATTATCAACACACACTTGGTAGTGCTCAAGTGGCTCATATAATGGGAACTCTACTGTATGCTCTCACACAGCCCAAACCATTGCATTTTAAATTTCTTACAAGTCTCATCACTCTTACTGCCTGAAGCAAGTAATATACTCCAAGAAAGCAACACAAAACACTAGAAAGTAAAGAAAGAAATATAGAATATGAGAGATCACTGAAGAGTGATAAGAGAGAGTTGTAAGATTAGCAGCCGTGTTAGTCTGTATCTGTAAATAAGATGAGGAATACTTGTGGCACCTTAGCGACTAGCCAGTTTATTTCAGCATAAGCTTTCGTGGGATGAAGTGGGCTATAGCCCACGAAAACTTCTGCTGAAACAAACTCATTAGTCTCTAAGGTGCCACAAATCTTCCTCGTCTTATTTAAGAGATAGCTGGGTTCCCCTCTTTCTTCCCCCGCCTTAAAGAATGGATGGGCTGGCTCCCCCTGTACATACAATTTACTTAAGCTCAGCTGGGCTTAAAGCTCCTCATGCTATGTCCAACCTGAAACTGTTTGCTTCTGCTGAACCTATTTCCCAGCTTCTCATGTGTCCATTATCTGAACATACCTGGTACTAAGATAAGTCTGAGAGCAATAGCAAAGTTAATCAATCAGTCATGCACCATCCCTGTGCATACCCCAGAATTATATTCTAGACTCCATATGCTGTTTAAAAGTTGTGGTTTGAATTCAAATTTGGTATCAGCTCATAGACGCTGACTCTGTGGATGCTCAAGGGCTCGAGCATCCATAGAAAAAAAAATATTGGGTGTTCAGCCACCTGCCAATCAGCTGTTCAGTGCCCCCCGCTGATCAGCCCATTTGGCAGTAAGCGAGATGCACTGGAGGGAAAAGGCAGTGGGAAGAGGCGAAGTGAGGGCGGGAAGAGGTGGAGCGAGGGTGGGGCCTGGGGGGAAGGGGCGGAACGGGAGCTGGGCATCAGGGCAGAGCCAGGATGGAGAACTCTCCCAGAAAAATGAAAGTCAATGCCTGTGCATCAGCTTGTTGCTTACAGGTTCCATCTTTGCTGTGGAAGAAACTAGTTACAAGGTTATATAATGGCAAACATATAAAGCCATCATCAATCACTCATCAGTTACAATTACCATTTGCATCCATTTATCTAATCACAGTCTGCAGTAACTGCCATACTTCAGCAGTTCAAAACCACTTTATTATAAAGATGGAAATGTTGAGCATAACTGCAGCATAATTATTTTAACATTCCATAGAGCTGTTTACTCATATTTCTGTCCCTTTTCAGGTTTAATATACATTAAAGAAAATGGTGTTAATTTAAATACACATACCCCCACTCTCTCACAGCAGCAATATCCATATGCTAAACCGCACTGAGCACGAAACTCTGAACACCTCCTAGGCACTAAGACCACTGATCCGTCTCTGCTGGTACTACCGCTATTTCAAACCTCTGCGCTACGTCTAGCACGCATCATTTAAAAAACAAAACAGAACAACCTACCATAAAAAGATTTCTCACTTTCCCTCAAATGTAGCATCCTTCCCATCCTCCTTTCCCATCTACACTGGCCTGATGTGTAATGCTGACTCTTGGACTAGTGACAGCGTAAGTCTGCTACCTTGAAATCTTAGAAGGCTAGAAATTGAAGCATTTTATATGTCAATGACTGAGACACAATGGCAGTCATGACCATGTTAAGAGCAGGAATCGTGCTTAGTGGTTAGCGCAAGAGCTGGTAGCCAGGAAACGGAGCCCAGTATCAGAGCTGAAATCAGAAGTCAGGACTCCGAGCCAAGGGTCAGCACTGGGCTACCTGGAGCAAGGCAAGGTAGCAGCAAAGCTGGCAACAAGCACGCACAGAAGCTATCATAGCTATGGGTGACTGCTTTGAGCAGCTGCTGAACCATTGCTGCTGCTGGGCTTAAGAGCTGGTCTGCTGACTCCTCCAACCAGTGAGGTAACCTACTGTGCTTGTGAGATTACTCAGAGACTGGCTGTGCTGCAGGCCCTGAATCCTGACATTATCACTGGAGAGGGTGGAGTCCTACTTTTCCAATGACCATGACTTTCTTTGCTGGCTTGCAACAGAATTTTTGCTATACCAAGTAAACAGTGAAACCTTGAAAATTAAGTGGGTATTAATCTATGCATTTTTCCAGAATAAGGGGCCTATGGGTCTAATTCAGCCTTCTGCCTCAGGATATTTGTGATCATCTTCATTGGGATTTGTAGGAACCAAAATCCAACTCCCCAGTCAACAGAGGCCCACAAGGCTGTGTTGCAATTCCCACTCTGCGGCTGCTATACCACCTAGATAAGTGCCTGTATGATGCTGACAGACCCTGGTTGTTGGTGGGAAAGACTGAACCCGGGAACCTTCGGAGCTAAATGCATCAGCCTCTACTGCATGAACTAAACATCACCTGGCTCTTAGCCAAGGCTGTAACAGATTCACCAGTCTCTAGATGCCCTGGGTGCCACTAGAGAGGGACAGAGCACCACACCAAACACAAGCATGAGTTACATCTGCTAATTCCTTCACACCCTGGTACAAGGTATTTTGATGACTAGATCCATGTCTTACACTGGAAGATGTTAACAATTGACATCAACTGGGTCTTTGATCTTTATACCACAGACCTCATTACAGCCAATGACTGTCTTAAGTGCTCTTCATTCAGGGCAAAATGAGAGGGGCAATTAAGCCCCTTTTACAGAATCATAGCTGGAAACAATGGAAGCCATGGCCATGGCTTGGCAGGTCTGAGCAAGGATAGGGAGAATAAGGATATGTCTACACAGCAAAGAAATACCCACGCCTGGCCCATGCTACCCAATTCAAACTCGCGGGCTGTTTCATTGCTGTGTAGACTTTCAGGCCTGGGCCCTGGGATCCCTCCCATCCAGGGCAGGATTAACCTTTTGTGGGCCCAGCGCTAACCATATTTGTGGGCCCCCACAATCCAGCAGTTGCCAGGCACACAGAGGCCCACCCGGCCCTGTGCTGCCAACATGCCCCTTCCCTCAGGGTCAGGCCCAGGTCACACCACACAGTCCTCCCCTCTCCCCCACTCAACAATCCCCAGCTCCGTATGGCCAGAGGCCTCCTGGATCCACTCACAAATGCACAGCACCCTGCATAGCACTGCTCCTGCCCACAGCCCCACCATAACTGCCCAGCACCCCCCACAAAAGCCCCACTCCCTAGTGCCCCAACACACACAGATCGTCCCAGCCCCTTCACAGCCCAGCATCCCCCTAGGTCCCCCAGAGACCCACTCCCTGCCTCCTGGACACACTCACTGGCCCTGCTGAGAGGCAACTGTGTCTGCTGGGCTGAGCTGGCAGCTCAGCCAGGAATGGTCCCAGGGCTGGGAATCGTTCTGGCCCCTTGGGAGTGGCATGATCAGCCAGGTTGGGACCTGACCCAGCCCAGGTCCCTCAAGATGCACTTGCCTGGAGGGGCCAAGCCAAGCTCTCCACACTGTTCTCTCCCTCACACCTCCTCCGCCACACACCTGGCTGAGATTGGCCAGGCTTCTGTATCAGTCCCTGACAGCTCGGTTTCGGGGAGACAGGTGGGGTCCCACAGGTGGTGGAAAGCAGACACTGCTCAGAACTGGAGGTGCAGTGGGGTCCAACCCAGTGGCTGAGAGAAGCAGGGGGTGGGGCTGGGGGGCCGAGAGGAGCCCTCGGCCAGCTGGCGGGCAGGCCAAGAGGAGCAAGTGGTGGGCGGGGGGAGCCGGCGGGGTCTCAGGGCGCAGTGCAAGTGGAACAGGCTGGGGACCCTTCTGATCATGGGCCCAGCTCCATGGAGTTGCTGGAGCCATTGTAAATCTATCTACAGCCTGGGACACAACCTGGCAAGACTTTGAATATTAGCAAACTGTTTTAGCCAAAGAGGAACACACATAGGGGAAGATTTAGAGTACATCTACACTTAAAACACTAGAGCAATTCAGCTCAGCATGGGTCTGCCTTTACAAATGGGAAAATTTCACCCTGTAAGCAGGTACCATAGTGCATTAAAACAATGAGTGGACTTCCTTTCTGTTTCACTGCAGTATAAAAGGAGTTTCCTGCCTATATTTCTGTGCACTGACAGACTCATTTCATTCTTATATTCTAATTTAGCATTTATCTGCCCTGGTTACACTTATAATCCATTTTCTGAGTGTGCACATTCATGACATATTGCGACCACAGGTGTAATCTGTACCATGACAAAAAAAAACAACCAGAGGATATAAAATTCTTTCAGACTGCCTGGCCTATTCTGTAGATGGCACTGTATGTTAAACAATGATCTTTTCCCCCACCGACCCTACAGATACTCTGAAGCATTATCTAAACACGGTATCTAACACAGCACAAAAAACATACTTACTTACATCCAAGGGATCATTCACAGTATTAACCTTTAAGCAGAACTCTGGAAGAGATCTTCTAATTTGTAATTTAATTACCAGATTCCCCTTGGTAGATTATCTATATACAGCACTGCCCTAGTGAACCTGCAGGAGGTACTGCATAGAATGATTCCTAACTTCAAATTTTAGATTTTTTAAAAAAGTTTATTTCCATTTATAGCAAATGTGAACTATGTACAGAACAATGGCTCATCCGCCCTTTTGAGAATCAAATGACTGTGCATCACACAGCTAACAACAAACACCAGAAAGAAGTGGTGTGAAAACAAGACTGATTGGAGCAGCTGGGAATCAGAGCCAGGGAAATCAAAGACTGAGAGTGACAGGAGCAAAGGAACAGCTGATTTTTTCAATGGGACACAATTTTTGAAGGTGAATTTAGCTGGGGAGCTGAAGTAATACTGGAGCCATTAAACCACATCTTGCACTCCTTATGCAGACCGAACACTCATTCAAGTCAGTGTCAATTTTGCCTAAGAAAGAGATACAGGACTGGGACTTTGACTTACAGAGTTGAGGAGGAAAGTCTTAGAACCATAGAGGAAAAGACCTCCAAACCGTTTCAGGAGTACTCTAAATAGCTCAATAGCTCTTTCACTGGCCTGCTAAGCTGGGTGATCTTGGGCAAGTCATGGCCCATCTGTGCCTCAGTTTCCCCATGGGTAATATGGGGATAATGATACTGATCTCCTTTGTAAAGTGCTTGGAGATCTACAGATGAAAAGGGTCACATAAGACCTAGGTCTTCTTATTATTTTATATGAAAATACTTAACAGACAAGGTACCAGTAGGTGTCACCAAAGAATATGTAGCATACATCTTAAGTTTGGCAGAAACAAAAAAACTACTTCTTGTGCAAGGCAAGTGGCTTTTTCCAGCAGTCCTTTACATCAGTTCTTAATGAAAAGAAGGAAGAAAGCTCTACTTAAAAGACTTGCTCCAGATATTTGGTATTTTATGTGGCTCTATTATGAAAACTTGATATTAGAACTTGATACTAGATAAAAAGTACAATATTTGAAATTGATGTGAGCCTGACTTTTTTAACTGCCCACTATACCGTCTAGAACAGAAAATAATGTATTATTACTATTAAATAGGCTGATGATTGGAAACACCAGTTTATAAAAGAAGACCCTATATTTTAAGTAATTATCAGCCAATTTCAGGGCTGCTGAATGCAGTAAAAAACCCTGAAGAACACTAATTCATTCACACCCCCAAATCAGTTTTTGATCTGACAATACCACAGTGCTAATAAGTGCACAATACAGATTTCTGAGGGAAAGCTGCTAATGAGTTTACAACATTTTTCTATAATACATCATTTTATAAAATGAACATGATTGATATTTTTCTTTAAAAAAATAAACCCATACCACCATCCCTGATGTAGCACCTCCAACTGATTTGCCTCAAAATTAAAAGCCTTATTTTTGATGAGTGCTCAGACAGCTGATTAGAAAATTGTCTTACAAACACAGTCATTAAACAATAAGCCAATCAGGAGAGCTACAGTGAGGCTGGAGGCCAAGGTGTAAATTATAATAAAGTAATGTGCCACATTGGGGAAACCTAGTGGTGCAATTATGAGATTTTTTTTATTGATCATTAGATTATAACTGCTATACTCTGGCTTGTACCAGCAATTTAAAATATACTCTGTGTGTGTGTGTATATATATATATATATATATATATTTCTATACTGTATGTGCAGAATAGAGAGAGGAATATGCATTCGCTATTTGCTGTATGTCATCAGTCTATAATTGTTATAGATGAAGATGTTTAGACTGGTTTGAACATTTTTACTATTTTAATCAGTATTTCCTTATTATAAGTAAATGAAATCTCGTTCCAAACAAAATATTAAGTTTGGTCATTATATAGAGACATATATACTCATACTCACACATTATGTGTGTCTGTAGATTCCCCCACAACCCCCACGCAAAACACCTTAAAAATCACTAAGGTTGCAAAAACAAGAACTCCAACGTTGTCTCTGCAACTTTAATACTGCTCCTTTTTGTGTATGCATTATAACTCAGTCATTAATTACATGATCTCATACTATTTTTTTCACAGGACCTCTGATTCACTCAGTGCACAGGATGCATCTGCTCTGCGGATGAATCTAATTTATGTAATGAATGAACTTTTACCTGTATGACCCCTGTCAAATTCCATCATGTGGAATCAGAATGACCTCTACATCTATCAGCAGCAGGGTTGGAACCTTCACATCCACAGCACAGAACTAAAGGAATAACTGACAGCAGGAGATTGTCATCTTCTGTTTGGACCAGCCACTAACAGGACTATGTTAATATGAAATAGGTACTTTTTAAAGCATACTAGTAGACAGAGCCTACCTGGGCAATTAGAGAGCAGCACATTAGATAAGCCCACTCTTTGGGAAAAAACATATTTGCCACAAAGCTCTATATCGGGAATCTAGGCAGAAAACAGATAGTTCCAAATCATACCCATTTTAGTCAAGATTGCTGCAGGCTACAATTAAGTAAGTGTCAATCATGTATGAGCACCGACCATATCTTTTTTTCTGTGCACTGTACAAAGCTGTCAGGATTGCCTCCCCACTCTGAACTCTAGGGTACAGATGTAAGGACCCGCATGAAAAAAGAAATACCCCCCTCCAAGCTTATTTTGCCAGCTTGGGTTAAAATATTTTTCCCCCAGAACACAACTTCTTCTATGTCTGCACTGGTATGCCGCCACCATCAAGTGAGAATGTCTCAAAACTATTGGACATGGGCCACTTGAAGCCCCTCTTTCTCTTTCCACAAAACCCCCAAACTTATTCCCTCCCTGGGAAGCTTGAGAGAAAAGCCTTGTCTGATCCTGCGAGACGTGCCCGATCCAAAACCAGGATCTTACACAATGGAAAACAAGCAGTCAGATTCTTAAAAGAAAGATTTTAATAAAAGAAAAAAAGAAAGGAATAAATCCCTTATAACCATCAATAGAACAGCATTTACAATAATCAATAAAAGAATCAAGAACCCAAACCTCTCCCCCGAGGCAACTTTCTCCCACTGTTGATATCTCTGCTGAATCTTACAATATCAAGAAGCACCCAGCCAACACTCACCCCTGAGAACCCTCCAAGTGATAAAAAGAAGGCAATCTTACTGACTACCTTACTTGGTAGAAAGCTATAGTTACAGTGAAAGAAATAGGTGTAGTTCATTCCATAGCCGAGTTGAACAGAGAAGAAACCCAGAGAGAAACTGAAACTCAAAATCCTTTGTCTCCTGAGGAATTTCTTATTGGTCAGTTGTTCACCTGTCAGATCACCTTTAGCTTAACCCCTTACAGGTAAGCAGTAATTCTAGGCTACTTTATACTTATGACAAAAGCCAAAAGCATGCATGATGTTCAACAGAATATCACCACTGTACCATCACATGGTGACGAGGGAAAAGGCCTTTAATCTTCTATAGAAATAATTATGGACTTATGGCATAACCTGGAAGAAACCAGAGAGCCATAGGCACTAGAGCTGGGTGAAATTTCTCTGAAAAATATAATTTGGGGGCAACCAAAACTATTCACAAATTTGTGTTCAATTTAGCGAATAGTTTTAGTCAAATAAAAAATCAGATTTTTTTTTTTGTATTTTGAGAAAGTCGGAATGGTTCATTTTGAATTTTCATTTCATTTGGCCTGAAGGCAAGCTTTTTTGGTATTTCATTTCAGCAAAGGGGGGAAAAATGAGCTTTGGTTTGAAATTCTCCTCCTTTGGTTTCAGCCACCATACTAAAAAAATCAATTATTTGCTCAGCTCTATTAGGCATCCTTTTGAGGCAAACTGTTTAATCTCACACTGAAGTACCAAAACTCTGGACTCTTCTTTACTGCTTGACAAAACACACATTTATCCCACCACGCTGGTAGCTGGAAATTCTAACAACAGACGGAATGTGGTGAACAGCTACACTGGGGTCGGTAACCTTTCAGAAGTGGTGTGCCGAGTCTTCATTTATTCACTCTAATTTAAGGTTTCTGGTGCCAGTAATACATTTTAACACATTTTTAGAAGGTCTCTTTCTATAAGTCTTTAATATAGAACTAAACTATTGTTATATGTAAAGTAAATAAGGTTTTTAAAATGTTTAAGAAGCTTCATTTAAAATTAAATTAAAATGCAGAGTCCCCCAGACTGGTGGCCAGGACCCGGGCAGCATGAGTGGCACTGAAAATCAGCTCGCGTGCCACCTTTGGCACCCGTGCCATAGGTTGCCTACCCCTGAGCTACACCAACACACAAAATGGAAAGTGAAGGGTGGAGGTAAGGGGGTGAAAAAATGGAAAGGGCAAAAGAAGAATAAACCAACATAACCAGCATTATTTGGCACATTTTTATGGCAACTTAGGTGAGGACAGAGGCACAGAGAAGGTAATATTTCTCAGCAGCACTGGGATGAAGAGAACAATGAATGACAATGATTTTTGAAGTATACAGAATTAAAACATACATTTGCAAATATGCTAAATGGAAGCAAATCACTTTTTAAGTGTACAGTCTAATATCTAGCTCTATGCACAGGCAGTTAAAAAACAAATGCAACAGGATAAATTATATATTTCTTGAACTTAGCTCATGAGCCAACACATCCCACTTTTAAGTTACAGGAACTTGAACTAGATATGATTGATTTGTCCTTCTTTCAGTCCTTGCCCTTCTGTGATTCTGCAGTAAACACTAGGAACCAGCAATAACTCACCACATGCCTCAGAGATCTTTTTTGTTTTTGGAAATCTCTCAGCAAGATGACATCTCACATTTGTTATGGTTGATTCTAGGCATTTAAATATGCAAACAATTAAAGTATATTTGCAAGGGACATGACAAATGAGCATTTGCACGCTGTCCAATTTTTCATTGACTTGCATTCAAGAACATGATTATATTTCAGCTGTGCCTCCACAGTTGTTTAAATGGGTTGATTTCCTAATATTCGTGTGGGCAGGTTGACTGATGAGAATGACTTTAGTATAAACTCAAGAGTCTGTCTTGGACAAATTCCACTCCCATTATACTGGTACAAATTCAGAGTAACAGTTGAAGTCACTGGAGTCATTCTGGATTTAAAATTGTGTAATGAATGCAGAATCTGACCCTTTTTCTCTTCCAACATCCCTTCCCCTGCCACACAACAAAAAGTCTGCTAATTTTTTTACACTTCATACTTGGCCTATTTCTATGGATTTTTAAGTGATTTTTAGTATGTTAAATTAAGTCATTGATCTATATAAACAAGTCAAAGTACCAGAACTGGGACTGGAGCTAAACTGGTCTTTGCTCCATGTCTTAAGCTCAGACTCCTAGATCACAATTCTCTCTAGAAAAAGACGGGGATTGAAAGGATGTAGAGGAGGTGCAAGGAGAAGAGAGATTTCATTTGCCTGAAATCTCTCCTACACCAAATGTCTGAAGGAATGCACTGCTGTACTTAACAGTGGAACCCAGCAGGATTCAAACATCTGCCAGGTGAATTCAGCCTAGTTTTACTTACAGTTATGTTCCCAAACCATGAAAAGGGGGGAATTTTTCTGCTGGAGAAGAGCTGGAACCTTCCCCCACATTTCAGTGGATGTCTGGATTTGGGGAGGACTCTGTTTTTATGAGGAAGGATGAAAAGCCCAGATCTAATGCCTCCACAACACACTTGGGATCCAAATTTTGCAGCTCAGTCCCAACTGTCAACATTACTTTTACGTTTTAAAACTTGCCCCTACCATACACTGAGGGAAGCACTGCTTTCATGCTGAACACTTCCTAGTTTTAAAATATTTTATGCATTAGGCAGAGCCTCTGTCCTTATTTTGTTAATTGTTGCTCAGCTTTGACATCAGCCCCCACCAAGACACCAGCCTCACTGCAGGTATATTTCAGCAGGCCTTGTCTTATAATAACTGATCAGCCTCCTTGAAGGCAGACAACAAAATGCTTACAGCTGAGTAGCTAATTTGCTGGCAACAGGCTGACACTGCCCAAAGTGATTGTAGCAGCAGCACTGACTCTGATGCCCAGTGCTAAACAGAATTTTAAGAATAAGGAACCTGGAAGGAAGCAAGATACTGTTGATGGGAGCTCTGAAAATGCTTCCCAGTTACCAAACTAGAAAGATATTTATTTACTAACAGAATAGAAGGAGACTGGATGCTTCAAACTGCTGGTTGTGAAGCCTTTCACCTTTCGGTCACTGGTTAAAATCCAGCCCACGTTGGAAGTTGCTGCCCTCTGAGAGCTGTTTGGCAGCCTGTAGAGAGGAGTTTCATTTAGTTGTCTCTATTCAATTCCTAGTGGACGAGTCTCAGTATCATAAAAGCCATCATCACAACCAGGACCAATCATTTAACATTCTGAAAAGAGGCACCACGGATTAAAGGGGTACGTTGATTATTTGCCCTCCTTAATTGGAAGGAGGCCCTTTGGCAGGGCAGTATGGGGGAAGCCTGGATTGCTGTGGACCATATCATATACAATTTGAGGAATAAACAACTCTTTACAGTCTCCACTGCTGTTAATTCAGAACTTTTCCAGAACAATAAACCCATAAAATAAAAGAAACTCAATTGATTTAATATTCCAAATCAGTAGCTCAAATGCCATTTAAAATACACTTTAAAACAATAAGCCTGAAAATCACCTCCTTCTTCTCTTTGGAGTTCCAAGTTCTGATATTCCTCTGTAACACTTGACCATAAACACTTAAAACAGTGCAGTACCTTTAAAATAAATTTGCAGCCCTAACAATAATGACAGCATCCCTTTTTCTTTTGTGTGTGGGTAGGGGGATTCTTCAATTTCATGAGCGCAGCAATTAAGCAGTTTAGAAACAAACAAGGAACACAAAAATAATAAGTAATACAGCAAAAGTTTGATTTTTACCATCAATGGCAAAATTAAAAATATTTTTGGTTGATATTAGTAAAACTATTGACTACAACAGAAGAGCTTTCTCTTATTATTATTGACTCCTTGTAGTCAAACAATAGGGACTTTCTGTTGCATTAGAAATAGTTAACAGCAGTATAATTCCTACCTTAAAAAGCCAGTTTGCATAAAAATTACATGGAAAAAAAACGTACACATACTGTGCTCATTCACTTGCAGAGGTTAATAACATGTATCATAAGGTACAGCATATGAAAGGAAATATGCATTGAGTCATAACTTACTATTTGCTAATGAGATCATTCCTTATTAAAGAAAATTCTTAGTATGCCATTATCCTGCAGCCAGGTTCCCTTATCAACTGCAGTACTGCAGCTTGCTTTCTTCATTCTCAGTTAACCTCTATGAAGGTACCTCAGAGGATATATACTGGATAATACGAACACTTGAAGATTTCTTTTCTTTTTAAATGGTAGGAAGCTGTTATCAGCAAGCAGCCAGATGAGTCAAATCAAAGCTAGTATTATCTAAATTCTTGGTTGTAAATCAGATTTTAATGGAGAAAAGATTTATATCCCTTTGGGACCAGGTCAGGACTATGTTATTAATGTGATCCGGGGAATGTGTACTTTACAATAGTAAATACAACTAGGAGTTGTTTCCCTGAGCAATTTTTCAACTTCACCAAATTTCTTTGCTCATAAGGTGAAAACTAAAACAAATGAATTTCCGACTTGTATCCAATATTAATAAATGACAGTGCGTTGGGAAGCATTTATACATATATAGGTGCATGTGTGTACATACACACACGCTCTGTAGCACTGCATTTGAAATCAAGACGTAAGCTGTAGTTGCTTGACCACTGGAAGGAGAGTGTACGGATTTCAGTTTTATTTATTACATCATAGATATGAGAGGTTTGGATGCATCCCTCAGCACAATCTCATAGATATTTAGCTCTTTCTATTCCTATCCAGAGCCTACAAACTCCCATAGTATTTGTGGATTGAACATAGATCATATCTGACTAGCTTTTGAGAGCTTTTTATACATTTTCATCACATGGGAATTTATATATGCCCAGAAAGAAAACTGTGTTAAACTCAAAAGTAAGGTTGATAAGTGAACCAACACTTAAATATACTGTAGCGCGATGGGATTTCTTGGATCCCATCGGTCGTGTTTTAGCGGGTCTCCACTGTATCTTTCTGAAAAACTGCCAACTCTCAAACTGTTTTCCCCTACAGACTTGCTTCCCATGTGATATTACCAACTCCCTAAATTTGCTCAAGTCTGCCTTCTGTAAATCCATTATCTTTATTCTCCTGTTTCCCCTCCTACCATTCCTTAGAATCATGAACTCTACCATTTCATGATCACTTTCTCATATGCTGACTTCTACTTTCAAATCCTCATCCAGTTCCTCCCTCCTTTGTCAAAATCAAATTTAGAACAGCCTCTCCCCTACTGGTTTTCTCCACCTTCTGAAATGAAAAATTGTCTCTGGGTTAGTAGAAGATGGACTTTATGGAACATTCCAGTGCTTGTGAACCACTTCTTTGGTTCTTTCCTTTTCAATTTTAATGCATCTCCACACAAAAAAGAAAAAGGGTTGACTTCATTTTCTTGGGTAAAAATACTCTACGTGACACAAGAAAAAAATTCCCTTTCTATTTTTCTGTCAAAAGAATTTTTGTCATCTTTTTCTCTTCTAACAAATACTCCTGTTTTAGGGCAAATGCACTTTACCCATTTAAAATATTAATAAAGAAAAATATATTCATCCAGAGTTGACAAATTGACAATATATGTCAAGCAGTTCTCAGAAAGTGAGGTGGCTTTAATAATCTGTATCACATTATTATTTCCCTCTCATAACTTTATGGCTTATAGGCAGGAGTTTAGGCACTTGCAGCCTTCCTTCCCTGAAGAGTAATGTATCAGGATGGTAATGCATCATGACTTCAACAAATGTTCTATTTAAGCAGTATTATGATTCCCAAAAGCAAAACATATTACAGCCTGTGATGTATTAGGTTTTAATATAATTCATGCATTTCCTTTTCTGACTTTTTTATTGCTGTAAAAACTTGATCCATTAAAGTTTACTATTCCTCCCCCCCCGCCCCCATAAACATATAGGACAACATTTAAATGTGTGTTACATAAGTGTAAATCTGAAGTAACGCCAATGAAGTTATCCCTAATTTGAAATGAGATCAGCAATGAGACATTTTACTTACTGAGGTTCCATTTTAGGCCCGTCGTAGTAACGTTGTAACAAGGGTTCCCAATGGGAATGAGGCCACACCACTTACTTTCAAGTCCTGTATTTACATGCAGTTTGTGCTTCCCCTGCAATACAGAAAGAAGTCTTCTTTAGACAGTAGCAACCAAGGACCAGGAAACCACGTATACAGCACATTTTACAAATACAACAGAATACATCTGAATTAGAGACAGGACTCATTTTAATTCTCCCAAAGCTCAGAAGTATTTGGATCTGGGATTTCAGTGTTGCCTATCAAACAGAGTGGGGCCAGCCAAAAATCCAGATCTGAAAGTACAGGATTTTGAATCTGGACTTTTGGTTTGGTCCCATCTCTAATCTGAATCCAATACTGTTCAGAATTCCTCTGCTCTAGCATTCACATAAAAAATTAGGTTGTTTTTTTCTCAATTTTGGAGGAATCCTGACATAAGTTTTTAAAAACTGTTGACTTTGCACATGAGCTGTGTAACATTTTAGAAACAAAACCAGGCAAAATTTACCTAGTTTGGGGGTTCATCACAAAGCCAAAATTTTGGCAACATTTGTAAGTTTCATGTCCTTTCCCTTCTAAGGTTCTAAATCAGTAACAAAACCAATGGAGTTCTACAAAGTTAAAAGATTCTAGAGAAATAAATCTAAAACCTATGAAATTTAAGAAATGACATCCCCATTGTTAGGTTTTTAAACACCATCCAAAATAATGAACTAAAGAAGAGTGAACAGTGCAATGTTCAGAGGGAAAGGAAAAGCACATTTCACAGTACAGGGACAATAATTATCTGTGCTCAGTTATATATGAAATGGTTTCCTGCAACAGAGCTATCAGGAAACATCAAAGAAGGAAATTGTGCCATATTTGTGGGGAAAATATCAGATTCTTCTTACATAATTAATTTGTTCTACATAACAAAAGAGATAAGATGCTTCAGGAGTACATGATTTTGGCTTTTATTCTCTCGGATACATGGGATCACTTAACTCTTGTGTGCTAATCGGAGTCATAGAAATAATTCCCTCTCACAGCAGTGAAAAATTTAGATATTTTTATGGCTTATTAATTTATCTATCAAAAGGGGTATTTAAAAAAATACAAAACCAAGAAACCCAAAATATATCATTTACTGAGTATTACAAACACCAAGATCTTGTTTAAAGCAAGAGAAAACTAGTTGTGTAACTCAAGTAATATCTTAAGTGGCAAGTAAATAATCTTTTACTGAAAGAAAATATTGTAAGCTTCAGCCTTGTATCTCATGTTTTCTCTCCCACAGCAGCCTCCCGCACTGTGAAGTGACAAGTTAGAAGACGAAAATGAAGGAGAAATACCTTACTGCCAAGATGAATTATCTGAGGGGTTTGACAAATTCTGCTACTTATGCCAGATACCTTATACAAATTCTCAAATACAAATGAGCTTTAGAAAAGTTATTAAAAACTATCAGATTTTTTAGCTTTAACCTGTTTGATTGTTTGCAGAGCAAGACAGAGAACAGTTCAACATGGTCCATCTTTTCAGATCATGCAACTTCACAAGGTACTTCAGCCACAAGTTTTCATGGGTATTGTGGGTGCTCCACAAACGCAGATATTTACAAATTCATGCCTAGTGCCCTTTTAGCCATGCAACATGCTTAGTGATTTCTCTGCGGCAATATTTCTCATATCTCATGAGCATTATTTTCCTCTGGGCCCTGGTCTACTCTACAATCTTATTTTGGTACAACATCCCTAAGCAATGCAGTTATATCAATTTAACTGCTGATAGAGACAGTGCTATGTTGATGAGAGCATTTTTCCCCATTGGCATAGGTACTGCCTCTTGGGGAGGTGGTGTACCTACCCCGAAGGGAAAAGCTCTCCCGTTGGCACAGGCAGAGTCTTCACTAAGCACTGCAGTTGCACAGCTGTGCCGCTGCAGTGCTTTAAGTGCAGACAAGCACTGAGTTACTCCGCAAGAGGTGCAAACTACACCACAGCATCTCTATTCTGACACAAGAATGTACAAGCTAAATACAAATGTATTACCTTAAAATAAAATCTTATAATTTAAGCTACTCATGATTTAGGGGTCTGATTCATGACTTTTGAATGTTCAGAGTTCGCAATATTTAAAGGCTCTTTGTTTTCAGTTTTTACTGAAATTCTGGAAGTGCCGGATCTCCCCAGATCTCTCTCTCTCCTCCTGGAGTGGGGACCCAGCCCCAGGGGATCCCTCTGGCACCTGAGGGATGCCCCAGAGTCCAGACCTAGTTCTATGCTCCAGAAGGACAGACGGCAACTTGGTAAGCTGGGTGTTCTGTCCCCCAATACTAAACCTAATATTTTCCCTGAAAATGGTGAAACTAACATTTGCATTGATTTTCATCTGGCTTTAAATTTTTGTAGTAAACACCGACACATTGCTAGGAAATTTTAAACAAAGTAAAGCCAGAAACAAAGGGTCTTAGCAATATCGTTCAAGAAATAAAGTGACTTATTTAATTTTAAAAAAATCATACATTCTTAGGGAGTTTATTTTGGCTTAGGAAGCAAATACCTTAAAAAGTTAACAGATGAGTTCATTTCTTTGGCAAAAAGATTAAAAACACCACCACATTGTACAGAAAGGGCTAGACAGTTAAAGCGGTGTGAGCTGCACACAGGGAAAATTGGGTGCAGAAAAAAGTTCCCATCTAGAAATCTTTCATAGAAGCAACATGGGGCTATCCACTTAAGAGAGAGTTCACAAAATCAGAGTCATCGTTACTGGTAACTTGCAAATACAAACATTAATTTGTTTATATTTTTAAACTTTAAGATTAAAGAAACAAATATTACACTGGTGCTAAAAAATTAAACTGATATTGTGTTTGTAGAAAGCTCTCTAGAATTCAAAGTTAGAGAGTAAAAAGAAACCCAAAGATTGATTAAAATTACTTCCTTTTAAGTTTTTACCTCTGAAGTAGACAGCTGAACTGCTTTAGCATTTTAACTTATAAATCAAATATTTTCTAATGTTACTGGTGATAATAATGGCAAATAATATAGCTGTATTGATTTTTATCTTATAAAGTAGTTTTGAAAAAAAACATTGATCAGTTTTGAAGATTGATTCAATTTATTTTTCCCACTTTGTGTCTGGTGCTGGGAAATGAGATCAACTTCTAAGTTTAGCAATATGAAGAAAATGTCAGAAGGTTGTTTTTTTAGAGTGTTTCATCCAAGCAGGCTTAACTTTTACCCTTTTTTCTGATGTGTTGCTCATTTTAGGTGCCATTTTAATAAGAAAGCACTAACAGAATAGGGGACAACCACAAAAATTGTTGTTGGCAAAGAAAAATCTGAGAAACAATTTTCCCTCTGTTAAGTCTCCTAAGTCAAATGGAACTAATGAAATAATCAGCTGAACATTGGGAGCACCTATATCTAACTAAAACATCAAAGATAACAGCACCTTTGTTCAAAAATATGAAAGTTAAATGTGGGCAACAAGTAAAGAGTATCAAGTTGCAAGCAGTTGAGTGTCTAAGTTATTTATAGTGCCTAAATGTCACCTCACAAAAACACAAAGGCAAGGACCCTGTCCCAAGGTGCTTACAGAGTAACTTAAACAAATCCAGTACAACTTGCAAACAATATAATATATAATTAAGGTGGTTCAAACACAAAAAGGTGTGCAGACATGATAGGTGCAGAGCTCAACATAGCTGACAAAACCAATTTTAGACAGCTCTAAAGGAGGAAAGGGATAGGAGTTGGCACATGGAAGTTGAAAGATTGTTCTAAATATAAGATGGAGTATGGAAAAAAGGCACAAGGAGGAGGAGACAAAAGACTGAAACAGTTAACAGAGAGGATGCTGAGAAGCATAAGAATGAGAAGGTGGGTTATTAGCAGACAAGTAGGAAGTGAATGATATGGAAAGTGTTGAAGGATAAGGAGTGTGGAACTTTAGCATGGAAGGAAAAGGAAATCAATGAAGAGATGGAAGGACAGAAACCATGGTCTGAGCAGGAAGGAAGATAGTCCTTAGCAGCAACATTTGGGGTAGACTGCAAAGAAAAAAAGGGAGATGCGTATGGTGAGGGAGGGTTCTGCAGTAGAAGAGAAAAATAACACTGCTCTACAGCCAAAATGCTTCTGAAATAAATGTAGTCAAACTTTACTAATTCTGGGTCACTGAGAAAAAAAAATGATGCTTAAAATTGTTGATTGGCTCTAGTTTTCAAGATATGCTATTGGGTCAGTATATACGACCCTTGACATGGGAATGGCGGAGGATAAGTGAGTTATAAAGGGAAGGGATCTCAATTTAAACCAGAAATGACTAAAATACATCTTTGACTGGATCTATGAATAAATCTATGACTGGGTTTGGACAGTACTTGCTTTTTAGGCAAAACAATGAATGATGCAATCTGAAGCTGGTATTGCATCACACATGATATGAATTGCATCCTGTTATTCCTAGAAGTCATGGATGATACAATCATAACAAAGCTTACATCACTCTGCTGAACAAATTGCCCTATATCAGCTCTAGAAATCATACAGTGTCGTGTTCTCTTATTTGTCAGTGTTTGATTTTGCAAAGGGACACATTTCTGTTTAGCCAAAGTGAGCAGAGATGCTTCGTACTTCTGTGAACAGTGCAGATAACTTCTGCTATGTTTGTGGTGAAGTGACTTTTGCATCACAAAAGCACAGTATAACCACTATGGTTAAGAAAGCCTATCACCTTTATTTTGGCTGCAAAATTGGAGATCAGGACAAGAGGTGGGCCCCACACATATGCTGCAACACTTGTGCAACAAATCTTCGCCAGTGGTTGAACAGGAAAAGGAAATCTATGCCTTTTGCAGTGCCAATGATTTGGAGAGAGCCAACAGATCATACCAGCAATTGTTACTTCTGCATGGTGCCTCCAGTTGGGAAAGGTGTGTCAAAGAAGAAAAAGTGGACTGTGCATTATCCAAACATTCCATCAGCTATACGCCCAATACCCCACGGAGGAGGACTGCCGGTTCCTGATGCACCAGAATCATTCTCACTTGAGTCAGACAAGGAAGAGGAAGAGGATGAAACTTCTGGTCCTGAACCATCAATGTCATAGGACCCACATTTTCTCCCATCCTCCTCCTCCTCTCAACCACACCTCATAACACAAGCTGAACTGAATGACCTTGTCAGGGATTTGGAACTACACAAGAGTAAGGCAGAGCTGTTGAGCTCCAGACTACAGTAGTGGAATCTCCTGGCAGGTGATGTTAGGGTTTCCATGTTCCGTGACCGTCAAAAGGCTCTTGTCCCATTCTTCTTCAAGGAAGGTGATCTTGTAGCCTGCAACAACATCGATGGTGTGATGGCAGCCCTTAACATCGTTCACGATCCAGATGAGTGGAGACTCTTCATTGATTCATTGAAGATGAGTCTTAAAGCTGTTTTGCTGCATAATGGCAATGTTTTGCCATCAATTCCAGTTGGTCATGCAGTCCATATGAAGGAAACCTATGAAAACATGAAACAACTTTTGAGGTGCATAAACTATGACCAACATCAGTGGCAGCTTTGTGGCGATTTGAAGGTTGTTGCTCTCTTGCTTGGTCTGCAGACTGGATACACAAAGTATCGCTGTTTTCTCTGCGAATGGGATAGTCGTGCAAGAGATTCCCACTACATCAAGAAAGATTGGCCACTCCGACAGTCATTGGAGCCTGGGAGGAAAAGTGTTCAGCATCCACCACTTGTTGAATCAAGGAAGATTTTGTTACCACCCTTACACATCAAGCTGGGTCTGATGAAGAACTTTGTCAAGGCCATTGACAAGACACGAGCAGCTTTCAAGTACCTCCATGGAAAATTTCCAAGGTTAAGTGAAGCTAAGATAAAGGAAGGTGTCGTTGTTGGTCCTCAGATTCGTGAACTTCTTCGAGATGATGCATTTGACCATGCACTGCGTGGCAAGGAAAAGACGGCATGGAAAGCCTTCCAGTCAGTGGCAATACATTTTCTCGGAAACAGCAAGGCAGACAACTACAGGTTGTTGGTGGAAAACCTCCTCAAGGCATACAAAAGCCTTGGTTGCAACATGTCACTAAAGATACATTTTTTGCACTCTCATCTAGATTTTTTTCCACCGAACTGCAGAGCAGTGAGCGACGAGCACGGCGAGCGATTTCACCAGGACATTGCAACAATGGAAAAATGCTATCAGGGCAAATGGAGCCCATCAATGCTTGCAGACTATTGCTGGACAGTGACAAGAGATGCTCCATTTAATGAATACAAGAGACAAGCCAAGAAGCGCTGAGTAGACACTGAATAGGACTAAACTATGTACATAATAGTTTTTTGCCTTTTGTTTCCTAATACATTTTATATAACCCTTTTGCTGGTTTTTAAAGTGTTACATAAACAGGACAGGTGAAATATTATCATGTAAAGCAACCATAAACACATGAAAAGTCCTAGGTTTACAATTTATGATTAAAACTCTACTATCTACACAATATACATAGACATAAAATGTAAAAACTTAAATATCTTAGAAACAGTAGCCAATCAGTTGTTTTAATTGTCATATTTGAATTCAGCACATCAAAATACATAATAAATATCACATTTTATCTCTGAAGCAGACGACTTCTAAAAAATTGTAGACCAATGTAATTAATGAACAGACTAGTGTTTCATTAGTGGGGATTCAGAGGGAGAGAGAGATTTTAAGGTATTGGGGCGGAAAATGCCTCAGAATTTGGCGAAAACTTACATATAGTGAGAGGAAGAGAGGAGCCAGACATGACAATGAAGTTTTAAGCATGGGGAGTTTTTTTCAGCAGTAAAGGGAAGGAGACAAGTGAGTTTATGTGGAAAGAAAAATTTGGTTTGGAAAAATATGGAGCTTCAGGAGGTGAAGGTATATCTAGGAAGATACACTGAGGACATATGGAAATGTGGGACGAGACAGATGATGAAAGGTCCTAAGTAGAGAGGCAGATGTGGGAGTCATCAGCATAGAGAAGGATGCGATGGGCAGCTATTCTTCTGCCTTAACAGGACTCTACTGTGGCACCCACAAGGCTCAATTTTATCTAATATTCAACACACACAAAAAGATGAGCCTCAGGGTTAACTGCAAGAAGCCACAGACTTCAGTGCCAGCAGTATGCAGTTGACACTCTGTTCTATACAGTATCAATACTTAGTCCTGCCATGAGTGCAGGAGACTGGACTAGACAACCTCTCGAGATCCCTTCCAGTCGTACATTTCTATGATTCTCTCTCTATTTCAAACACATGCAAATTCATCATCCATCTTACCCAGTGTTGGGGTGTGGAAGTTCTTTGATGAAGAGTAGATGGCTGAAACTAAATCTGGGTAAGATGCACACAGTGATGACAAGAGAAGGAAATAATTTTGAAGAATTGGCTGAAACCATAACATCATCCTCAAATGAAGGAATCTGTCCTCCAGTCAAAGCTTTGTATTGTGTCAGAGTTCTTCTAGTCTTCCAGTCTTCTTCTATACTCGTCACTGCTTATGGACACCCATATGGCATTTGTAGTCACAAATTACTTGTATCAACCTCTGGATGGCCAAAACATTGCACCTCTTGCTATTGCGTGATGCCCTGGCCACAGTAATGTACTTTCAGGCTTGAGTATTGCAACACTGTGTACATTATATGTTAGAAGTGAATGTCCTGAAGAAGATCCAAATGGTGCAGCCACAGGATAGCAGATCTACTGAGTAAAAAGGCGTGATCAGAATACATCACCCTGGTGCTCTGCCCATTGCCCTGTCACTCTGTCCAATACAAATTTAATAAATTTGTCTCAGGAATCACCTCTTTCCATGATCAGGACTTTCCATGGCAGCATGTCCTTCATCTGTGCCCACTATGACACTCAAGTGCAGGGAATCAGGAGTTCCTGGGACCTTGACAACTGCTGTGGAACACCCTGCCATTAGACTAACTATGATTCCCACAACATTATGAACAAAATTTAAGACTTAATTCGTTATACAGAATTAGCTTTTGTTCAGTGACTACCCTATAGATGGCAGCACAACAAAGTCTGAGCACAGCTATCATTGTGTTATGTAAAGAAAGGGCAGAGACTACAGTCTTACTGTTTTCTTTACACACACTTTTGCACTTGGACACAATAATGCTGAGTACAAAAGATGACCTAAATGACAGGCAGATACTATTTGAATCCATAGGAACAAATTAAATCTCCAAAGTTACAGTGTAAATGGAAAAGATGAACGCGACAATGATTAAAACAAATAAGAATATGTTTATTTGCTAAAAACCAAAAGTTTTGACTGGAATATTTTAAACCAATTCTGGATCCATTTCTATGGGTGTGAGATTTTATTTTAAAAAAATTAACCTTGAAATTTTAAGCCAAATTTGTTGCCAGAATCTTTCTGAATATGGTAACGTTTTCTTAAATGAATATCCTTAAAATGTACTATTGTAGTATTGGTTTAAAGAGGTGTCACAAAGCGAGAGGTTGTGTGATTTGTCATAGGCCTCTATGATGCAGAGTACCAATTGTATCAACATTCATTACACAATGAGATTAGAGATGGTTAAAAGGGGGAAAAATTTGTGAAAAATATTTTGTTGGGGGAAATTTTTTTTTGAAAAATTCTGACCCGCTATAGATGGGATCTTACTGAATAAAAAAAGTGAAGACACTACAGCTGCTGTAGCATCTATTTTAAATTAAATTAACTGATAGCTGTGTTACCCTACAATGGATTCAGTTTCTGTTGCTACTGTTTCCTTTTATGATTCTCTTAGAATTGGAGACTCTTAAGAGCACACGCAGAACAAATATAGTGACCACCATCACAGTTACAAGTCTTGTTTTCATTATAAGTTATAATTTTAGCCAGTTAGTTCATTTTATCATTTAATTGTATTATTGTTGTAGTTAACTCGCATATTATATGTAATCAGTGTTGATGAACAGATAGTAAGACAGGATTATACTAGTAGAAGATGGATAAGTATCTGGGAGTGATGGATTTGTATTAGAGATATAAGTCAGGTAAGGCAGTAATGCACAGCTTACACTATGTTGGGAAGGGATTCATCTAAGGCGCTTGGTGAAAAGTGTCATCACTAATATTACATGGTGCTGGAATCTCAGGAGAGTCAATTATTTGCTCTTTGCAGATAATTTATATTTTATATATACAGCAGTGACCACTTAAATGTTTAACCTCAGGGGACAGTAAGTCTCATTTTCCTGGGACTTACCACTAGCTGGATTTTGTCCCATAGACTTGTCATAAATTGTTTGAAGCAGATGTGTTCATTAATTGGGTCTAAAAATAATTATCATTCACTCTCTCTAGTCCCTGGGATTTAATTCATGGTGGAACAGTTCCTTTATTAGGTGTGCCTCTCCTAAGGTGGCACTAGAAGTGCAAAGCCCTATCCTGCAGATAATTCAAGCAACTGGCACATGCAGTCCCATTAATTTCAATGCAATAGAACTATTTACAGTTAATAGGAACAATCTGCAGGACTGGGTCCATGGTTGGACAGTGTTTTAAAGTGCAATAAATGTACTATTTTTCAAGTACAGTGTAGCCAATTAATTCATTTAATTGTGTTGTTTTAGTTAACTCACATGTATATGTAATCAATGTGTGATGAACAGATAAGCAGGACAGGATTATAGGAGTAGTAGTTGACTTTCCTGAGATTACAGCATCTTGTAACATACATGATGATACTTTTCACCAAGCACATTAGGTAAGTCCCTTCCAAACATAGGTACTTTACCTGCTATTCCTTTTCTACTGTTGGAAGAGTAATTTTGTCCTTTGCTGTAAAGCCCATATGATGATTGGTGAGTGGTCAGAATGGTAAGAGGGAAAAAATGATGCAATCTTCAGGAGGGGAAAATATGCTTCCATCAGTTGAACTGCCAGTGGTGAAGACATTACAAATAAAGTGAAATTATGACACAATCTAAAGTGATCAGCATGCTAGATTGGAGTATGAAATAGTTACCAACAGAGGGAGCTTGGAAAGTTCAGGTCTTGCACACAAGTGCATCTTCAGCATTCACAGGTGCCTCATAATTTAACTATCTGCTGTATGAATGTCTCCTCCGAGCACTCATTTTATTAACCCTTATCTGCCAACTACATAGGCACCTACACAACTCTTTTCAGCTGATCAGAAAGGTACAGAGAGAAGATGCAAATGGGAAGTGCAAATGCAAAATAATCAAGAATAATCAAGAATATTGTTTCTTTTCAAATTTCCAACTAGCTTTTTACTGGTCCACTGTGACATTTTATCCTTAAGCCTGTGAGTTGGATGTCCTATACTCAGCAGGCCTATCATTATGGGCTAAGTACAAGTATTATCATTTTTAGTGACTTCATGCTTAAAAATCAAAACCATTCTAAAGGCCCTAACATTCTGTAATCCCAAAGTGATGAGTATTACAACATAATTTTCCTCACAATTCATTATTTTAGGACATTTATTATTATCATTCAGTCCTTTTTAGTGCAGTTCTGCGCAGAAGAGTCCAGATAGTCGCTCATCTACATTCATTCTGCACTCTTCCTATGATACCAGAGATCTGAGAGAGTTAATTCACTTGGCAAGGACATTGTTCACATATCTGTGGCACAAATAACTTGCTGCGAGAGCTGAGAGGCTGAGTTGCCTTTTCACTGCACTATTAAACCGCTACCTGTTGCTGCCAGATGCCTCTACACCAAGTCAAGATCTGCTAGGTTTCAAAGTGAGTAGATGGTTTCAGTGCTTTCTTTGTAAGAACAATGCTATATCACATATTAGAAGAAAGAATGCTACAGTGGTTTCAACATCAAGTGAGCAAATCTGTACTTTTCTTCTAAGGAACTGTGTCAGGATTTGGCTACAGGTGGTAAACAGTATTCTATAGCTGACCTTAAGCATGATTTAAACAGTTATGACTGAACCAGTTTCTTTAACCAACTTGGTTATTAAGCATGGATTAAACAGAGATATGGGGAAACTGAATTATGATGCAGCATGGCCAGCTAGCACAAATGCAACCAAACCATGTTATGGTGAGTTAAAAATCAGTCATCTCTTCTCCAGAATAAACAAACCCATTTTTTTCACCCAATCTTCACACATAGGTCATGTTTTCTAGACCTTTTATCATTTTTGCTGCTCTTCTCTGGACTTTCACCTGTTTGTCCTGATCATTTTGAATTTTAATCCTACCTTCCAAAGCACTTTCAACCCCTCTGAGCTTGGTATCGTCCACAAATTTGTAAGTGTACTCTCTATGCTCTTATCTAAATCATTGAAGATATTGAACAGAAGGGAACCTAGAACCGATCCCTTTGGGACCATATTTGTTATGTCCTTCCAGCATGCCTGTGAACCACCTATAACTACTCTCTGGGAACGATTTTCAAACTAGTTATGCACCCATCTTATAATAGTTCCATATAGGTTGTATTTCCCTAGTTTGTTTATGAGAAGGTCATGTGAGAGTATCAAAAGCTTTACTAAAGTCAAGATATACCACATCTACCACTTCCCCCCATCCACAAGGCTTGTTACCCTGTCAAAGAAAACTATCAGGCTGGTTTGACACGAATTGTTCTTGACATATCCATGCTGACTATTATTATCTTCAAGGTGTTTGCAAATCAATTGCTTAAATATTCCTCCACTATCTTTCTGGGTATAGCAGTTAAGCTGACTGGTCTATAATTTCCCATGTTGTCCTTATTTCCCTTTGGTCTCTTGGTCCTTGCAGACATACCCCAGCAGCTGTTTGCAGCATCCCCCAGGAAGGCTTCTCAGTGGGTGATTAGCATTCTAAGACCTGTTGTTCTCCCTAATGCCTTTTTCCAACTGGCCAATCAGACTGATTGCATTCTGTCTAGCAGGCGTTCTCTAGGTGTAAAAACATTTGTAACAGAGGCAGACACAATATTTCTAACTTCAGATGCAAAAAGTATACATGCATACAAATAAGATAATAATATTCAGTAAATCATAACTTTTCAAATATCATCTTACATGACTCATCTTGCATAAAATATCTTAGTTATGCCATAATCATATCATAGCCATATCTCTATGAAGAATATGGAGTGTAGTGTCACAACTACATGTATACCTTTCTCGTTTTATTTCTGGTTCTAGAAAGGAGTAATTGATGCCCTTGTAGCATTGCTCATTGACAGACCTTGCTTCAAAAAACTGGGGTCTTTCCTCTCCCCACTGACTCTGAAGAGAAGTTACATCTCAAATGTCTGTGCTGAGGATGACTGATTATCCCCAAGTGCCAACCCTGCTAGTATAGTATGAGAGCCCCAGTTTCCTAAATCAGGATATATTGAAAACTAGGGTGTCCTGCAGAAGCAGTTTCTTCTCTACCACCACCCCTTTGTCATGTAGCAGCAGAAGTGCATAAAACATATTCTTTTTGACAACTAAATGTATAGTGAATGTGGAATTTCTATTAAAATATTTGGAAAGCATATGTTGGTAAAACTCCCATTCATTTCAATAGGAATTGTACCCACTAATATCATGAGTGAATTTGATCCTTAGAATCCAGAGGAGAATTCCTATCACATTAAAATAATTTTAAATAGGCCACGTTCAGTCCTATATTATTTCACAGTGCTATAAATGTCACAGTCAAACTTGCACTCTTTTCCAAAGGTCTCTGAAGGTCTGAAAGCAATATTTGCATTTTCCTAGCATCCCATTTATCATCACAGACATAATTCTGAGAGATTATCTCTATAGAATTAAAATGACATATTTAGCGTACCACCAAAAGGTAAAAGAAATAATACTGCTTTCCAGCAAGGACAACAAAAAGTCCTGCCAATATTTAATTGCTTACTGCTTGTTGGACAAGGTGCTGACCTCCTGCACCTGGAAAAATTAGTATTTAAAAACCTGAATCTACAGACTGACAGTACATCTCAGTCTTAACACTGACTTGCACCTCATTTACCTTTTATACACCAAACAGCATTTACACTCTCAAAATGTGTGACCAACAAAGGCAACCAGAATTAAATAATGCTGTACAAATTGCAGAGCAACATGAGGCAAAAAGAACCACCATTACACAGAAAATATAAAACTAATGAGCAGTGTAATTACGCTTCATGTTGCAACAAGAGCCATGTAAGTGTTGAGAGGCTGTAACAAGTCATGTTGCTTATTCTATGCCTTGCATATGGTACTATAATGATATATGATAAGATGTAGAAACCTTTAGCCAGTTTCAAACAGCAGCAGGTTGAACATAGAGGGTACCTCTAGAAAGGAACTAGACTCCAGGTCTCTTATGTCCAAAAGTAATAAGGACTTTTGATAGAAGACAAGGCTGTAAAGACACAACCCAAAATAAAAGAACAGAGATGGATAAACAGAGACAGGTCAGATTATTCACAGCCTGTGTTTCCAGGTAGGAAAGATAATTTTGACAAGGGCTGTCCAAGTCTAAAGATGAACAAAACAGTTTCTTCCCAAGAGAGAGGTAGCCATAAAGAGAAATTCTGAATAAAACGGGATGGATATGGCTGAGTTGTTGAAAGCCTGAAAAGCGAAGCAATAAACTCCTCATAATCTGAAGTACCAGTAACTTCTGGGGAAAACTACATGGATGTGCCAGCATTAAATAGCATATAATCAAGGTTCATTTATTAAAGAGGCTGTAACAAGGAGGGGGCATCCCTGAATTCTGTATTCCTTTGTTCTGAATCTAGTCTGGCTAAATAGGTGGCTTCCCTGTTGGGAAACAGGAGTGCTCTTTAACTCATTCTTTCAGCCACTTACACTACTAGTAGAAAAGGTATTAAGCATAACATTTTGAACTGAAATGAAGATTCTATTTTCTGAGATCCCATCCAACACACAAATTGTCAGCAGAGTAGAAGTATTCATGCAGATCTAAAGAATTCACATCTAATGTTGCTTTAATTTGTTAAGTTCCAAAGACATTATATATTTATATATTATTCTCCAGGTGATGGACTAATTATTTTAAACTAATTAGAAAAGGCTCAGATTATTATCATAATCATTTTTAAAGAAGTAACTAACAATTTTTGGGACCTCAGTTTTTTGGAGACCAATCTGATATACCTTAGAGAGGCCTGATTTTCAGGGAGCAGATACTTCACACATTTTGAAAATTAAGTCACTTTATGATGTCAAGTTAAGTAGCCAAAATTTGAAGCACCAAAATTACCAGTCAAGACTGAAAATCTTAGCAAAAGTGTGTAAATGAGCTACAGAAAGCATATAATGGCTTAATCTCTACATTCACTTAATTGTAGATTTATTTAGATTTGAACAACTAGTTTTATATTGGATTGAGAATGATTGCTCAGCATTCTGACACCTTGAAATTTATTGCATGAAATACAGGTAAAGAGGAGTATTGTTAAACCAGATGAACACGGCCCATTACTGTTTATACAAGAAACTATTTGCTACATTCAGAGTACAAAAGATAAGAAAGCATGTCTAAAGCAACTTATAACTCAAATCTTGGTTGGGATGATTTAGCTGGGGATTGGTCCTGCTTTGAGCAGTGGGTTGGACTAGATGACCTCCTGAGGTCCCTTCCAGTCCTGATATTCTATAATTCTAAGCCTGCCTGGCCTCCATATACACCACTGGTCACAGATTCCTGAAGGGAAGAACTGTACATGCCAAACCCAGTTGGGCCTGCCAGGTAACCACAGTTGATACACAGGGTACTGTAGCCCAAGGCTTGGCCTAACAGTGGAAGAACTGCATGATTCTACCCCAGGGGAGGTAAAGTCTTGAGAGGCCCAAAAACAGAAGGGACACACTCAGATATCAGGAAGGAAAGAGAGGTGTAACAATTGCTACTTGGAACTGGTCCCTTTAAGACACATAAGAAGCTATTCTTCACTTATCCCTAAAGGGCCTAAAATTAGTTCAAGGAGTAGGTGTGGTTGACTACAATATAATTAAAGTCAATATCTTCACAAATGACACAATGAAACTAGCAATGTGACTCCAGAATACAAGAGTTTAAACACACTCAGTCATGTATACTGATTTAACGACATGTCACTGACATTAGCCATTTATGCCACCTTTGATTTAAAAAAAAGTGGGATAAAATCAATCATGTTTATGATGATAGTGCCTAAAGGCCAGGCAAGAATGGGGCCCCATTGTTCTAGGCACTGCACCATCACTGAGTAGCAGCAGTCCCTGCCCTGAACAGCTTACTATGTAAGTAGACAAGACAGACAGAGGAGGGGGAAAGAGGTAGAACACACAAGCAATGACAGCAAATGGTATGTTAGTGCCATTCATTTGTGGGGTATGGATTTCGTTAGGAGGGGATAAGCTAAGTGGAAAGAAAATGGAAGGGATGAAGGGAGAAGGATTGGATAGGGGAGAAGAGGGTAAGAGGGACAGGTGAGGAGTGAAACTGAGGTGAAAAGACAGTGATGGATGGGGTGAGGGGGTTGGAGCAAACAGCCAATAAGGACAGGGTAGAGAAAGTCCAGTCAAAACTATAGGAAGTTCTCTGACTGTTCAAAGGACCATAGGTCTCTGCTTTGGCTGCTTCTGCTCCTACTGGCTGGAATCTCCGGTTGGCTTCTTTCTGCAGTTCTAATTGAGTTGAACATTCTGCTTTACCCAATGCTAGCCTTTTCTTTTATTCCATCTTGGCTTGGGGGTGGATAGAAACCAGTAGCACACAGTTAAACATGCAATCTTCCACACTGCAAAGAATTGCATTGTTGAAAAAATACACTAATAACTTCTAAACTTTTGGGGACTGTCATTTATTACATATTTGCAAAGCACCTAGCACAATGTAGCTACCAGAATATAGATGGTCCTGAGCAGCCTAGTTCAGATAACAGAAATTAGTACTGTATCTGCATTTTAAATCAGAGGGTGTTTAAAAGATGTGGTTAAAGTTTGGCCAGTTACAGATATAAAGGAGCCAGAAAGTTCATATCCTTTGCTGGATCTAAAATTTCCCAAAACTTTGTTGGCAGTAAGACTGTGTCTCTCTCTATACCAGATGTTCATAAATCTGGAAAACAGATCACAGCATAGAAGATAGGGGATAGACTAGCAAAGGTGAAATATTGTTGGAAGAGCTATAAAGATATTTTATGAAAAAACAAAGAGTTATCTTGAGAGAAAAATTTGGGATTTTTTTCACTGAGAAAATTTCAGAGTTTACCAAGCTGTGAATTCCACATCTTTGCATTAAAATGCTTTGTCTCTTTTACATATGTATTGGGTGGATAAATATTTTATGGAGATATTTTCTCCTACCTGCAATTTCTAAAGTTTGCAGCTGCTGCCACCCAAACAGTAACTATATTATATAGCCGAGTGATACTCAGACTGAGACTAGTGAGCTACAAGTGGCTCATTTATGTGTCCATCTAAGTTATTAACCAATCACAATGCTTTTATTATATTATTAACCAATTATAATTGATAAAAATAACAGTACTTGGTCAGTCATTTTGCTGTGAGAATAATATATAAACTAAACTAAGGCCATGGTTACACTGGCATTTTATAGCGCTATAAAGCCCTCAGGAGCGCTATAACCTCCTACCCGTCCACACTGGCAAGTCACGTAGAGCGCTATAACCGCGGAGTTATAGCGCTCCTGGTAATCCACCTCCACATGAGGAGTAAGGGCTGTAGCGCAGCTGCTGTAGCGCTACAGCCAGAATGTGGACACCCACTGCGCATTAATTGGCCTCCAGCCCATCCCATAATTCCCGTTCGAGCCACTCTGGTCATCACTTGCAAACTCTTTTGTTCTGTCCTCAGGTGACCACACGTCAGACCCGTCCTTTAAAGTTCCAGGGAAATTTGAAAATCCCCTTCCTGTTTGCTCCAGCCAAGCATGGCGTGCTCTCAGGGAATCCTTGCAGGTGATCCTTCTGATTGATCATGACTCCACGTGCCATGCCTTCTCACAATAGGCGATCCCCAGCATGGAGCAATAGCGAGGTGCTGGACCTCATCAGCTATTGTGAGGAAGAGGCTGTTCAGTCTCAGCTGCGGTCTAGCTGCAGGAATTATGATACCTATGGGCAGATATCACAGGCCTTGGCGGAAAAAGGCCATGAGCGAGACACTCTGCAGTGCCGTGTTAACGTAAAGGAGCTTAGGAATGCATATCGCAAAGCCCGCGAGGCAAACGGCCGCTCCGGGGCAGCCCCGGTGACTTGCAGATTTTATAAGGTGCTGCACGCGATACTTGGTGGTGATCCTACGGTCATTCCATTGACCACCATGGACACTTCCCAGCCCACCAGTGGGGGTGTGTGTGAGGAGGAGGATGAAGAAGAGGAGGAGGAGGATGCGGCAGCGACCCAGGGCATGGAGGAGTCCCTGGACGCATGCAGCCAGGAGCTCTTCTCAAGCCAGGAGGAGAGCAGCCAGCCGCAGCATCCGGTGGTTACTGGGGGCAGCACAGCAGCGGATTGGGGAGGTAAAGCTGCTTTTCTATTGGGAAGGCAGGCAGCTTGGGGTGGAAAGGGATGCTTGCATGCTTGCCTGCATGTGGAATAGTGCACTGATGTAGTCTATCACATCGCGGTAATCGTCATCAGTAATCTCTTCAAAGGTCTCAATAAGAGCGCTTGCAATGCGCCTGCGCAGGTTTCCCGGGAGAGCCAGCGTGGCCCCCGTCCCGGTCATGGTCACTAGTCCCCGCCACTGTGCTACAATGGGTGGGGGGAGCATTGCTGCACAGAGGCAAGCTGCATATGGCCCTGGGCGGAAGCCGCATCTCATTAGAAACCCCTCCCTTTCTTCCTCGGTGACCCGCAGCAGCGAGATATCTTCCAGGACAAACACCTACAGAGAATGTTGGAACAGTGTTCGCAGTAGGGCTCCCGCCACTTCCCGGCACTCACCCCCCCACCCCCGCCACAGCACAACACGGCAGGGAAACAGTCATTCTCCCTGCCTCTGGAGAGGACTCACCATGGCAGGGGCTCCGTTGTTGTCTGTGTGCTCTCTGCGGGACAGGCAAATGGGGAATGCGAGGGAATCATAGGCATGTCTGCTGTTTACAAGGGTGCCACTGTTACATGTATCTTTTTCTTTTAGAACCATCGACCTTGAGCCCTGTGCCATCACTGTTATCAACAGCTGAGAGGCTGAGGCGACTGAGGAAGAGGCCACGAAAGAGCAAAGAGGATCTAGTACAGCAAGTAATGCAACAGACTGTAATGGAGAATCGAATTGCACAGAAGTGGAGGGAGGACCAGAGCAAGTTGAGGGAGAAGGTGCAGCAGGAAAACGCGATCCACCGGTGGAAAAGCACCGATAAGCTGCTCTCATTACTGCAGCTTCAATTGGAGACATGCAGCGGATTGCCACCTTTCAGGAGGGGAAGCACCACGCTGTCCGCCCCGTTTATCATTTACCACAAAACCCTTCCCCCTGTGGCCCTCTGTACCCTCCAGGCCACTATCATCAGCTATCTGGTTATCACCATCCACACCTGCCTCCAACCCCTCTGTCTTCACCAAACAACCCCCAAACCCAGGACCCTTATCCACTGCACTCAACCCCTAATAACATGCCTTATTGCCCTCTGATAATGGGGTTCGGGGGACATGGCAACTGTGAGGGCACTGGAGACTCAGAGATCCGGACATATTCCAATTTCTGACTGACCCCATCCCACCACAATTGCACCTCCCCCCCGCTTCCCCCTCACATGCATCAAAATATTTTCTTTCAGCAACCAAAGTAGCTGTTGAATAAATGAATTGTCTTCTTAATAAATGGGTTTCTTTATTCAGTGTACATACATTATTAGAGGCTACAGAAAAGCAAATGCCTGTTCCTATTAAAAGAATGCACACTCCCTCCCTCTGCACCTTTAGAACTGGCTTTCAGCTTCAAAATGCTCCCTCAAGGCTTCCCTGATCCTAACAGCCTCGCGCTAGGCCCCTCTAAGAGCCCTGCTCTCTGGCTGTGTGTATGTGGCCTCCAGGCATTGAACCTCGAGGACCATGCCTGAGTGAAGCCTTCGCCCTTCCGCTCACAAAGATTATGTAGGGCACAGCATGCGGAAATAACCGCGGAAATACTTCCCTCAGCCAAGTCCAGCCTCCCATAAAGACAGCGCCAGTGGGCTTTGAGACGCCCAAAAGCACACTGCACAGTCATTCGACACCGGCCAAGCCTGTAGTTGAATCTTTCCTGGCTGCTGTCCAGGCTCCCTGTGTAGGGTTTCATGAGCCAGGGCATTAAAGGGTAAGTGCGGTTGCCAAGAATCACGATGGGCATTTCGACTTCCCCCATGGGGATCCGCTGGTCTGGGAAAAAGGTCCCGGCTTGCAGCTTCTTGAACAGGCCGGTGTTGTGGAAGATGCGTGCGTCATGCACCTTTCCAGACCAGCTCGTGTTAATGTCAGTAAAACACCCACGGTGATCCACAAGCACCTGGAGAACCATGGAGAAGTACCCCTTTCGGTTAATGTACTCGTCTGCTAGGTGGGCAGGCGCCAGAATAGGTATATGGGTCCCATCTATCACCCCTCCACAGTTAGGGAAACCCATTTCTTCAAACAATGTCATGCACGTTACCCAGAGTCACGATTTTTCATAGCAGGATGCGATTAATGGCCCTGCACACTTGCATCAGCACAACTCCAACGGTCAACTTTCCCACCCCAAAGTGGTTGGCCACTGATCGGTAGCTGTCTGGGGTGGCCAGCTTCCAGATCGCGATAGCCACCCGCTTCTCCACCGGGAGGGCAGCTCTCAATCTGGTGTCCTTGCGCCGCAGGGCAGGGGCGAGTTCAGCACACAGTACCCTGAAAGTGGCTTTTCCCATGAGAAAGTTTTGCAGCCACTGCTCGTCGTCCCAGACTTGCATGATGAAGCGATCCTACCACTCAGTGCTCGTTTCCCGTGCCCAGAAGCGGCGTTCAACAGCCGTGAGCATGTCTGTTAATGACACAAGAAGCTTCGTGTCAAATGCGTCCACCACTTCGATCTCGTCTTCAGACTCATCACTGTCATCCTGCATGTCAAGGATTAACTCCACTGCACACAGAGATGTGCTGGCGACAGTCTTTAGCACGTCCCTCAGCAGTTCTGGATTTATTGTGGCACACGAAAATGGAAGACAGAGCGCGCTTTGCTGAAACTGTTGAAAGATGGCGCCTGAGGTGGACGGAAACCCAGGGATTGCTGGGATATGCCACGAAGCATCATGGGTAGTTGGAACAGGATGCAGAATGCCCCGCAAGTGACGCTCCTCTACCACAAGGCATTGCGCCAGATCGGGAAGAGGTGCACTGTAGGATACATGCCCTAATGCACTGCTCTTAATGCCGCATTAAGTGCCGCAAATGTGGCCATGCTATACCGCTGGCGCATCTCAGTGTGGACATACAACAGTGCTATACATATTGCTGTAGAAGGGGACTGTTATAACCAATAGCGCTATAATCCTGTAAGTGTAACCATACCCTAAATATTTTCCCAGTCATACAGTTTAAATGCAAATATATAATGCTATTCTCACTATTGTGGCTCTTTCGGATAATACTGATCACTAATTTGGCTTTTGAATCACTGCGGACTGAGTATCACTGATAGAATCAGTCCTATAATCTTCTGAGATATTAATTTGTCTTCAGTCTACAAAGATATCATTCATTACAGAAGATTCTCAAAGTACACTTGGGAATATCCACTATAAATCTACTGGTAATTTTGTTTTGAAAAGGGCTTCATTGTGTCTGCATGGTTCTTTTGTTTTTCCATCATCAAAGCTAATAGTTGCTTCAGAACAGATTTTTTTTTCCCTTTTGCTGTCTTTGCAGTTTTCTTATCAACCACAAATTGCTTAGCCTTTGTATTATTAGTACTGTATATTCCTTAGGCAATTTTCATCAAAGCAGCTGGCAATTCTGTCCAAAAATTTCAAATACTCAAAAAAGGTTTTTCAACTTCTTGCTAGAAAACAAGGGAAGAGAAAGACCTAACACAACATAACAAATCATAAGCTATTACCCGGACCAAGAGTTCCTGAATGCGTACATCAAAGGAAATTGACTGATTCCTCGAATGTTACCATTAAAGTGCTATGTTTTCTTTCAGCATGTTAAATGTCGGCACTTAAGATTCAAAGTTTAAAATGCCATTTTGCTTCTTAAGCCTTATACTCTCTTTACGTCCTATGGGCTGATTCTGCCTTTTGATCCAACCTGCAGTTCTGTAGTTTGGGTTTTTGTTTGGTTTTTTAACCCCCAAACACTTTGGGCCAGATTTCTAAAGCCTGTCCTCTCTTTTAATATGTGCCGTTTGTGGGCATAAATAATTGGACACAATTAAGTTCATTTAGACATTTAAATACCTTATTTAAACATATCAATAGCTTAAATTGGTCCCAAAATTGCACAAACAGAGGGGCCTGGATAAAGCTGGGCTTTATACAGCCTTCTATAGAGATTTCTTTAGGGCCTGATCCAAAGCCAATTGAAAGCAATAAGTGTCTTTGCACTGACTTCGATGGATTTTGGATTAGGTTCTCGAGGAGGTGACTGCAACTTGCTCACAAAACTTTTGACCAACTAGCAGCCTCTCATTGGCTTCAAGGCCTTAGAGATATGCATGTTTTTTACATCCAGGAGAGGTTTTAACAAGACTGGTTTTCCATGTTTCAACATCAGGATCAAGAATATCTGCTGCAATTTATTAGGTAATATTTCTAAACCCAAGATTCAGAGAGGAAGCCATGTTAGTCTGGAATTGCAGAAGTGACAAAGAGTCCTGTGGCACCTTAAAGACTAACTAATACTTTAGTTAGTCTTTAAGGTGCCACAGGACTCTTTGTCACTAAACCCAAGATGGCTTTTTCATATACAACTTCCGTATAATGGAATAAATTGGCATTTGGCAAGTTACCATACAATGAAATCAGATACTGCAGTTTTCCTCTATATACCCGGAATAGAAGCTGTGAGATAAATAGAGAAGTAATTGCTGGGAAATGTTGGCTTTTTAATGGAAAACACTGTAAAAATGCAAAACTCACCACTTAGGAACCCTGCAAAAGATATGATATTATGCATACAGGAATTTTGGTCCATAAACTGTTGACTGTATTACACTAATCTATGGATAACTCTATATAGCCATACATGCAATATATTTCTTTAAAAACTGTGACCATTCTAACACAAATAATAGTCTTCATTTAAAAAAAAGCTGAATATAATGCAAGTACAAGTAAATTAAATTATTGTGCAGTATGTAAAAATGAAACATGATAGAGGCTGAACTGGCTGATCTATACGTAATGATCCATACCACACATGGTGCTTAAACACAGGTTATATTTGCTAAAAGCATGGATATTTACCCCCACTGCATAGCCACATAGATCCTAAAGCACAAGAGAATCACACATGGCGTATATCATACATCCCTTAAGGAATGCAGCCATTTTTGTTTTATGTACCTTTTGCATCTAAAAGAGCAGAAATCTGCCCTTATTTCTTTCCTTTCACAGCATAAGTCTTCTGTTTTTCACATAAAGAATAGGTGAATGAAAGAGTGAGAAGACTTAAAAAGTGTTAAAGGCAGACCTCACCAAAGGGACTTTTGATTTTAACAAAATAGATTTCTTGGTTAAGACACACAAGGTGGGTGAAGCAATATCTTTTATTGGAGTAACTTCTTTGGATCAGGTCCAATTAAAGCGGAGGGCCAAGAGGAAATAAGTTAATCTTTGGCTTTGATTTGGTAGTGAAAGTTCACATCCTCCAGTCATTACCACTGCATGAAGTGTATGACCATTACCCAGTTACCTGTTAACGTGTAACTTCAACAATCTTCCCTGTACATCGTGTTAATGACTTCTGCATTACTGGCACACAGGCAGTCACAGTTTCAGTGAAACAGCATTGCACATAATTAGGCAACACAATTAAAATCCAATAGGCTGCAGGCCAAATCTTTGTTTCAGTGTAATCAATGGGACTTTGATCACAGTCTTCAATGGGATGAAGATTAAATCTGTGGCTTTAACTAGCTCCTCCCAGAACCTGCAGATTTCAGCTGCTACAACATCCACTGCAGAAACCTCAGCTTGTTGAAGGGGGCTAAGATTAGTGGGTGGGTGAGTGAATGCGCCAGCTACATAAATCACACACACACACACACTCACACTCCCTCCCTGCCCACATTAGGGTTGCAGAGGTTGCTGCCACTTTCCTTCCTCTCAGATACAGAGCTCAACCATATCACCCCCCATCTATAGCTCCGATGATTCCCCATTAATTTAAGGCATGATCCAAACCCTGTTCAAGGCAATGGAATGAGTCCCAGATCAAAATTGCTCTTCTTGTTCTAAAATACTGCATGGAACTACTCTACAATCCTTCCTGTTCACTGCCCTCATCTAAACACTGGACTGTTCTCTTTCCCTCTATGTAATCTTATCAAGACTGTTGATGTAAAATGTAGTAAGATGAGGCCCTGAAATGTAAACTCTTGCAACAGAGGCCTAGCCTGAGGCCTAGTCTGAAGCCTGAACCAAAGTAAGCAAAGACACTGCCAAGCAAAAAGCTGGGCTGTAAGCCAGAGGCAGGCCCTAATTGCAGAACTTGGCAAGAAAAGGGCTGCTAGAAAGTACATGCTAATGATATAAGTAAGTTGCGCCAAGATGGCACCTGGACATCCCGATACGAAGACACTACACAGAGATAACAAGGAACAACCAGGTGCACCTCAGAGACAGGGTGAAAAGGACAGCATGATGGATAGATCTGTGTGTTTGAACCAGCATAATCAAAGGGGGGTCTAGCCTAGGGGGTAGTGGCGTGTCCTGCCACTAACTGAGCTGTGTCCATTGTCTGGGGAGCACATAGGGACTAGCAGACCTGTTGATCTCCAATCCGGCAAAGCTGGAGAATGTGTTTCATTTGACAATAAACCTGGCTCGGGTGCCTTCGTACCTTATTAGAGTCTGTGGTCTTTGTGGGTTCTCTCAGGGTCTGCTGTGTCAGTGATCTGCAGAGCTGAGACAGCACACAGAGGGACCACGCATGCAGCCGACTGATATCATCACCAAACAAGAGCAGAGCACCGCACTGGTACCTACTGACAACATAAGATACCATCCCTCTGCAGCTTTGATCCCTGTACAGAA
Organism: Dermatemys mawii; assembly: GCA_007922305.1. Classification (NCBI taxonomy): domain Eukaryota; kingdom Metazoa; phylum Chordata; order Testudines; family Dermatemydidae; genus Dermatemys; species Dermatemys mawii. The sequence continues at coordinate 17,697,018 of ML677371.1, read as the reverse complement.
CAGCCTTCCTGCATCTCTCAGCTCATCTACTCTCCATCCCATTTAAAAACAAAATCATCAGCTTTTCTCCACTGCCTATAAAATACCTCTTATTTTTTCCTACTCTACTGTGTTGGGTGCAATTTGTTTGAAAAACAATGTGCAAAATAATGTTGCCAAGCACTCCATTACTATAAATTCTACAAGAGAAATGCAGCTATTTTGAAGAGGCAGGCTTTTTCTTGACACAATACTGTGTCGTCACTAGGCTAGTATGACCACTGATGGAGTTGCAACTCTTCTAATTTCTTTAATAAAAACTAAATCTTACAGAACTCATTCTACTACTTTGTTAAAATAATTAATTTGTAATGACATAGCTGGTATGTCACTGACTAACCCAGAGAACAGTCCTTGATTTAACCACCACAATTTTTTCTGAAACAGAAGATCCTCATATAGATATCCAGGTACAATTAAAAAAAACAGCTATGTACAAGTGCTGTAGGTGTGAGCCACTCATGATTATCTGCTCTACTCCTCACCTCCCTGCCTTTAGATTAGCTAGTCATTTTTTTTTAAAAAGTCACCAAAAAATCTTCTACCTGTAGTTATCTAAACAGCTCTACAGTACCTGTCCTAGGAAGAGAAAAAATAGAATTTGAATGATTCCACCGAATTTCATATTCAGAACTTGGAAAACTGCTTTTGAATGCAAAGGATATAAATTAACTGATGTACCTTGTACTTTCTTGCAGATTGTGGGCCTACACTATTTCTGCCCTACTGTAAATAACTTTATGATATAAAGGCCCCATCTCCGAGAAGTACAACGCTTCTATAACACCCATTAATTGTTAACCTCTTGGGAACAGACCCTTTGGATGTTGCATGTCAGTTCTTTATCCTATAAATGGGAAGGATGAGAGATAAGAATTAAACAGGTTAGTTTGGGTCACTAGCATCAGTTATGATTGGACTTGGAAGAATTAGATTTATATAAGCAAATGTCAGTAGTTGTCACCATACACCTGTGTATAGGGGTGTGTGTGTATAATTTTATATATATATATTAAATTATACACACACACACACACACAAATTATAGATAGGCTTTAGATTGTATTTAAGGATACTTTTTTTTTCTTTCAATATTCCGACGTGAAGTTGACAATTTGTTTTTTAATGGTTATACAGCTTTAAGTTTTTGAATCTCACCATCTACTATCATTAAAAAATTATTGTCTGGCTCTCTTCTTCTCTGACCTTCCCACTACAAAAAAAATTTCCCACCACTGTGAAAATTTAAGATAGATTAAAAAAATATATAAACGTTGAGATGTCAAAATTATAAAAAATAAAAAATGAATTCTGCAAAGTATAGTTATAATTATGCTTGCAACTGACAGCTGTGTGACTGCCATGACGTGATAATTCTGGAATCCTATTTACAATTAATTGTCATTTGAGGAGTTACCAAACAACATTTTCATTTGAATACAAAGGGACATCTTTCAAAAGACACTTTATTAATTCTTTTCATAGCACAAGTTTCGATCTGCCTAATATTTAAATATGAGAATGAAGGTCAAAAAGCAATATGTCTTGTCAGTCAAAGTTACTGAACCAAGGCCATTACGTTAATTATTATGGAATGTATACCACCATTAGGAATTAAGATTGAAATGAAAATTAACAAGGATAGGCAAATGAATGTATGAAGCATTTATCTGAAACCAAACTCTTTGTGGACTTTGCTCTGATAATCATTAGTTTCTAAGCAAGATAAGCACTTTTGATTGTTAACTTGACATTTTAGAAAAATAGTCAGCAGCATAAAAGCCCCAGAACCTGTCATGTCAAACTTTGTTTTACAACAATAGTTGGTGTTACAACTTGATGGATATGGTATATACAAAATCTTTTCCCTGAACGGTATGCCTGTTTTTCTTGTATTTTCCTACAATTTCTTTTTGATATCTAATGATATTATTTTATTAGTGCCAGAATCAATTTGTGCCTTCAAGATATGTTTCTCAGTCCTCACCCTTCTTTTTCCCACAAAAACATGGGAAAGTGCTTAGTTACGCCAGTTACCTTTGAACTCCCAAGCACTACAAGCAACTGAATTTTTTAAAAAAAGACCAAAGAATGAAATCACATTGGTTTCATTGGGAGCTGCAAGTACACTGGAATGTATAACTTGACCTATACTGTTTTAGGCACATATTTTCTTCTCGACATGTAGTAGGAAGATGGCCTGAAACATAAGCAGATGTATCGAAGGCCTGGTATGAGGCTTGCGACCTGAGCTAAAGTAGTCAAAACATTGCTGATATAAAGCCAAGTTAAGTTGTGAGCAAGAGGCAGGCTCTCCTCGCAGAATTTGACAAGCACAGGGCTGATACTGCAAAAACACATATTCCTAAGAGGTGCTAGGCACAAAACACCCATGCAAGCACATTCCAGAAGGCTGGTATTAGAACACGCCGATGAAACACATTCCCCAAAGATAACAGGAACATGCTGACCCATCTTAAGCATAAGGTCAGGATGACAGCATGATGAATAGAGATGTTTTGATCAAACCTACAGGTGCACGGCAATGAGTGGTGCCCTAATACGTAAGAGGGTGGCACCGATATGTCAAGGGTGATAAGCAACTTGTTTGTATTGGTGTATAAAAATATATCTCAGAGGGGAGTGTCTTTGTCCTGACCAGTGGGCAGTGGAAAGTCCCGCCACTGACTGAGCTGCATCCATTGTCACTGGCATATATATGCTAGTGTAAATGTAGACATTGATCTGGGGAGCTAGAACTTTGCTTTGCTGATAATAAACCTGACCAAGCGCCTTTGCACCGTAAGGGATTTTGTAGTCACTGGGCGGTCCGCACAAGATCTGCTGTGCCAGCTATCTGCGCAGAGCTGGAACAGCACACAGGGAGAACACACATGCAGGCGAACATCTGAGGACACAACATACAGCTCATATTGTGTGTCTTATAGCAACCAGTTCCAAGTAGCAATTGGTTCACCTCTCTTCCATTCCTCATATAGAACAAATAGAAAACAGTTTTGTTTCAGAGCCTGGACAAAAAAAGTATTTTCATTTTACCAGCACTATACCGCAGATAATCATGTGAGTGGTTTTTCCCCCACTATAAAAGCCTTCTTTCAAGTGCTTATTTCTAGACCATAAAAATATGCTTCAAGCAGAGATATGCAGACGTTAACATTCCTAGCTTCTGTCAGAAAAATGAGATACTTGCCCATTCTTAAGTCACTGGTGTTAGTGGGTTCGGGTTAGCTTCATAAAATTAGATTTTATTTTAAAGTTTACATTTACTCACCATTACTACAGAGATGAATTGGTGCCTTGGGGTTCCTTTTTAAGAAAAGCAGCAAATTAGAAACAATTGCATCTGTTTTATTTATGGAAGGAATTTAATACAATAGAAATATGTGAACTGAAAAAAAATACAGAGAATTCTTCCTTCCCATTTTTCCCTTTGCTTATAGTTAAATGTTCAATAATCTTTCACTCTGGGTTTTGGTCAGTTACCACAGAACACTGAACACTATCATAAATCCATGACTTGGAGCAACCTTAAACCCATCTATATTGTTTCCATCAGTCAGAGCTTGCATCAGTAAACAATGCAAGATAATAATAATTTTATAATGCCAAATATCGAAGTATAAAACAGTCTCTTCTTATCCCAATAAGAGTGATCATTTTGGGAGCACAAAACTTATTTAGTTTAATTCAGCGAACCTTCCCATCCAACATTAACATCTTAAAAATAATGAATGGTTCCAGGCTCAGCATGGTATGGCTAACCAGAATCATGGACATCTTACTCTCTTGGTTTAAGTGTGCCATTCTTCAAGCACTGTTACAAAGGGACCTCACAAAACTGGGTGACTGGACAACAAAATGACAGATGAAATTCAAAGTAATGCACATTGAAGAACATAATCCCAACTATATATATATATATAAAATGTTGGGGTCTAAATTAGCTATTAGCACTCAAGAAAGATCTTGGAGTCATTGAGGATAGTTCTCTGAAAACATCCGCTCACCGTGTAGCAGCAGTCAAAAAGCTAGCAGAATGTTGGGAATCATTAGGAAAGGGATAGACAAGACAGAAAATATCATATTAAATCTATATAAATCTATGTATGCCCATATCTTGAATACGGCATGCAGATCTGGTTGCCCCATCTAAAAAAAAAAAAAGACATATTGGAATTGGAAGAGGTACAAAAGAGGGCAACAAAATTAGGGGAATGGAATAGATCCATATGAGGAGAGATTAATAAGACTGCGACTTTTCAGCTTAGAAAATAGACAGCTAAGGGGGGATATGACAGAGGTTTATAAAATCATGATTGGTCTGGAGAAAGTAAATAAGGAAGTATTATTTACTCCTCATAACACAAGGACTGGGGGACACCAAACGAAAGTAATAGGCAGCATGTTTAAAACAAAGAAAAGGAAGTATTTCTTCACACAACCTGTGGAACTCTTTGCCAGAGTATTGATGATGGTGAAGACTATAACAGGGTTTAAAAAAGAACTAGATAAATTCATGAAGGGTAAGTCCATCAATGGCTATGAGCCAGGATGGGCAGGAATGGTGTCCCTAGCCTCTGTTTGCCAGAAGTTGGGAATGGGCAACAAGGATGATCACTTGACAATGACCTTTCCTGTTTACTCCTGCTGAAGCACCTGGCACTGTCTACTGTCAGAAGACAGGGTATTGGGCTAGATGGACCTTTGGTCTGACCCAGTATGACTGCTCTTATATTCTAAAGGCAAGCCTGTGGTAATTATTGGGGATTGGACAACATTCCCAAAACCAAAATGTTTTGGTGTAAGTGGGTGCCTACACACAGTGTAATGCACATATAAAACATTAGACAACCTCAAAACTACAGGCATTACTGCCAACTCCTCCTCAAATATATACTGCTTATATTTTTCATTAGCTTTCTCTCCCACCTCCTCTTTCTGGTTTTTCTACAGTGATATTTCACTGTGGTCATTCTACTTTACTGTTCACTGTGTTTATCCCTTGGATATTTTCCTTTTTCATTTATATCAAGTCTATTACATGGAATAAAAATCAGCCCATGTTTGAGCTTAGCTATTTGCACCACAATGATCATATGGGTTAAAATTAGCCAAAACAAATCCACTTATCCATAAGTAAAAGAATAGTAACGATGGGTTGAACTGGAACCTCAAATTTGAATTCACGGAATTTGAGGGAAGTTCAGGTATGATTTTGGAACTGACCTTTGTTAACCAGGCCCAGGGATACAGGTAAAAATCCATCAAATTTTGGTAAATGAGGATAAAATGAAAAAGGTATAGAATTTTTAAAACTATAGAAGGAATGAAAGAAATGAAGGGTGTAGGTATTTAACACAGGTAAAAGTGTCTTGCCAAGCAATGGACTTTTTTCCCTCTTACTCTTGACATATAATGTCAGTAATGCCAATAAGAGTTGCTAAACTAAGACATGTCAAGGCACCATTTCTTAGCTTGACATAACATTTTGACAAGTCTGTTAAGCTGTCAAACTTTAATGAACATGGAACCAATAAGATGAATACTCTGAATGTATGTTTTGATTGCTTACTGTCAATTAGCATCTTTCTCTAATATAAGCTTTACCAGTAACCTTTCCAAGTGTGGGGCAGGGCAAGCCAATGAACTTGTGAGTAACATGATAATCTTTAAAATGCGTGTCAATAAAACGTATTACAGCACACAACTGCATATTTTCTATATATGTAAATATATAGAGAGACACATACCACAAACATGCATACAGTTGAAACAGACATTGGACTAAATTCTGTCCTCTGTTACACCCAGAAAATCAATTTTACAGATACAATTTGGGCCAGGATTTTGCTCACTAAACATATATTTAGTTTCAAAATAAACAAATATACACAAACATGCATGCCCCCAAAAATCCCATTATAAGACATTAAATTAAAAGTGTCAGGAATCAAATTTCCCAGGGTTCAAGAAATCATAATTTAAATTAACTTCTGCAACAACAATCACCTGTTTTCTGCAGGCACTGTATTTTGAGAGCAACACCATAAACGTGAGTGCTTTAGAGAATGTGATTTCCACAATGACATAAGTTTTTGAATAAAGCTAGAGAACTTTCACTTCTGTTAAGTTAGTAACGCATATAATGCTTTGGCGAGGCTTAAAAAATCTTTAATAATTCAAAATAGATCCTGCAAATATTACATGTCTGCTCAACTTTTAACTTGTAAGTATGCCTGGAAGTTGAATCCAAAAAAATTAGAAATTAGCCACACATTTTTTAACAACGAGGGTGATTAACCGTAGGAACAAATTACCGAGAGAAGTGGTGGATTCTCCATCTCTTGGAGTCTTCAAATGCTTTTCTAGAAGTATGCTTTAGCCAAACACAAGTTCTTGGGTTCAATACAGGAGTAATTGGGTAAAATGTAATGCCTGTGACATATAGCAAGTTAGACTAGATGACCTAATGATCCCTTCTGGCCTTAAACTATAACCTATGAAAGCAGCACTAAGGAAGTCAGTGGAGTTACTCACTATCTTAAAATAAGGTATGTCTGTTGTTTGAGGGATGGGGACCTTCATGAGCACTGAATATATAAAATAATGTTATGACTGTTATATGGTTTTAAAAGTAACTTGCTCTGGTATATCTTTTTAAACAGGATTTATTGAGAAATACACCTTTATTGTACTTATCTCTAGGGCTAAGGCTATAGTTTACAATACTATGATGAGGCTAAGGGCTTGGCTACACTGGCACTTTATACCACAATAAAGCCTCCCAGAGCACTCTACCTTACTTCCCCGTCCACGCTGGCAAAGCACCTAGAGTGCTCTGACTCCCTGGCTGGAGCACTCCTGGCACTCCACCTCCCCAAGAGGATTAACAGCTGTTGCGTATTGGGTGAGACGCTTCAGGGTCAGTTTGGACGAGGAGTTATGTTACTGCGCTCTCACTGACCCGCGGAAATGCTCCATGATCCCATTAAGTGAAGTGGCCACTCTTCCCTTTGTTGTGAAATGCTGCAGGAATGTGGAACTGCCTTTTCAGAGGTCTGTTTCAGACAGCGGCTGCTTATCTGCAACCGGGTAAAGCAAACATTTACCGAGTGAGTGAGAGGGCAAGGAAGCTACAGGGGACTGAACTTACCAGACAGTGTGCTGACACACTCTCAGCATTCCAAAAACCCACTCTCTCCACCCTCATATACACACAACACACTCCACCCCATCCCCCCATTGGAAAAGCACATAGCAACCACTTGAACACCAGGATAGCTGCCCATAATGCATCGCTCCCAATGCTGCTGGAAATGCCATAAATGTAGCCATGCTAGAGTGCTTGCAGCTGTCAGTGTGGACAGACTAGAGCGCTTTCCCTAGTGCACTCTCCGAAGGCTGGTTTAACCCAAAGCACCTTACGGCTGTAAGTGTAGCCAAGCCCTGAGAAACCTCACACCAGCAAAGAGAGAGTTCAAAAACTTATGGTCTCACCTAGCCCTGCCCATCTATACCTGCAGCCAAGACCAGGCCTGGAGGAGGCAGACAAGGTGGGAAACTGGCTCAGTTCAGGGCTGACTGGTGAAGGAGGAGGAGATAGTTACCTCCCCTCATGAGAGGAAGCATCACTAAGAGCCTGACAGTCAGAACAGCCACTGGGAAAGAAGCACTGCATCCCTGACTGAGCAGACCAAAGAGCACCAAGCCACGAGTGAACTGCCTGACCTAACTACAGAGACATTCTAAGGTGAGGCCCCACCAATTTTACTCTGTCCTCCCGAGAGTAGGGACCCGAGGCTGTGGCTAACCATCCTCAAAGGGGTGATACTTGAGTCAAGCCACTACAGAGTATCTGAGGCTTGGGCCCTATAGTCCAAACTGAAGAAACAGAGGTAAGAAGCAAAGGGCCGGAAGTTAGGTGATCCCATTAGGGAGCCCAGCCCTCTGAGCACCCTATTACAGGCATATCATGACAAATGGCCAAGAAATTAAATGTGATAAAATGGAAACAGCCCTTTTAACCAAGGGAAACGTTGATCATCTTGGCAAGAACTGTAATTCACAATGGGGTAATATACAAATAATTTGCAGTAGATAGCATTATTTGCTTTTCCCAAAATAGTAATAAAACAGAAGCACAAAATACTGCTCCCACATGACTTATAACTATACTCAAGTCATCCTTTCTATCCATTCATCTTATTCCTTTATACACAATAGTTATAACATTATGTTTAATAACTCCCTCTTCAAAAATCATGTTCCTTTCTTGAGAACACATTATGGATGTATAAACACAATGAAATGTTCTTAGAGAATACTCCGTTTTTTAAAAAAAAAAAAATTTGTACTCACTATGAATGTAATAATTTAGCTAATGGGAAAAAAGTTGAAGAATATTGTGTGTGTGTGTGTGTGTGTGTGTGTGTGTGTGTGTGTGTGTAGGAGGTGGATGGGGGGGAACCTACAGCCATATTTATTTGCAGGCTCTTACTTTATCATAAGGCTAGTTTTAGCTTTGTAATAAATGTGAATTATGGACCTATGTGTATGTGTAATATACATCAAAACTACATGTTAATTATGCATTACATTATAAAATGTATTTTTGTGATTCTGGTTTGTAGTCAACATTTCAGCTATGTAGAGAAGAAAATACTTTCCAGAACCATTTTCTATTGCTACTGCTGTATTTGCCCCTCACCTAATTTGGTTATAAGGATTAGATTGGGAGTAATTCCTTTCATCTTCTTTCAGGGCTTCTAAGGTAGGAAAGAATTTCACAACTTTCTGATTGCTACTAAAGAAAATTAATTTAAGTTAACTAAAGGTGTGAATTTAAACTGGATAACTGCATAAAACCCTGTGTGGAGACTTTCATTCTGAATTAAAGTAGACTTAATTTGTCTTGGTGTATTAAGTAACCGGAATTAAGACAAATTTAATTTTGTATGACAGTGTCTACCACAGAGGATTAATGCAATTTAACTATTTCACTTTAAGTTCACACCTTAGTTAATTCAGATAGTTAATTATTCAGACAGTTTAATTAATTTTCCTGCATAGAAAAGCCCTCAATTAGAGGGGAAGAACGTTACATCTTGTGATGATTCAAGTTAGAGCCAGTTCTGAGCAGACTGACATGCTTTGCATGATTTGTTCTAACCTTGAAAAAGGAAAGTTTTACTTTTATGATGGTGTCACAGTTTTATGCCTCTAGATGCAGTCACCATTCAGACAAGAGTTATATATATGTTATATGCCTATATATGCCTGCCTATTCAGATCAGGTCAGGTCTCCACTTACCACTTTTTGCCCGTGGCTGATGGGTTTTTATGCTAGTAATCTGTAAAGGGGACAAATTTTTGGTTAACACCCTGTTTCTTTGGTGAGTTAGATGTCCTGGAAAGATTAATGGGGTACTTAGTAAATTATTTAAATAGCCTCATAACATATGCTGTATGAGTACACATTGTGGAGAGAGAGAGAGAATTTCAATACATTACTATAATGCCTAAAATTTCTAACAGGGATTGGGTCCACTTTTGTACCAGCCACTGTACAAATGCATAAGAGTCCCTGATCTGCAGAATTTACATTGTAAGACCCAGATCCTGTGAATGAATACTCACATGAATTAATCCATTGATTTTAATGGGAGTAGTCTCATGAATGAGTTTAAACATATGCATAACTGTCCCCAGAATCAAGTCCTAAATAAGTGGTGGGAGACACCCCCCTCCTCTTTGGGACCTACACTGTACCCCCTACACGCCATTCATAATGTGGCTAAAATTAAAGATGATCTGACCAGACCACATTCTGTGATCAGATCAATGAATCATAGAAATGTAGAGATGGAAGAGACTTCAAAATCTCAGGCAGAACCACGTAAATCTAGTTCATCCCGGACTGATGCTTTTCCCATCTGTTCTTAAAGACCTCCAGTGAAGGAGATCCGACAACCTCCCTTGGAAGCCTATTCCACAGCTTAACTATACTTATACGTTTTTCCTAATATCTAACCTAAATCTCCGTTGTTGCAGATTAGGCCCATTACTTCTTGTCCTACTTTCAGGAGACATGGAGAACACTTGATCACAGTCCTCTTTATAAGTCCTTAACATATCTGAAAACTGTTATCAGATCCCAATTCTATCTTCATAGGACTACTAGGCTTGTGTTTCTCCAGTCTTCTGAGACCTCACATCCATCTTCCAGGACTTTTCAAAGATAATTGCTAACAGTAGGGTGACTAGACAGCAAGTGTGAAAAATCGGGACGGGGGTAGGGAATAATAGGAGCCTATATAAGAAAAAGACCCCAAAATTGGGACTGTCCTATAAAAACAGGACATCTGGTTCCCATAGCTAACAGTTCCAAGATTGCTTAACCTAATTCCTTAAATTCCCTAGGATGAATTTCATCAGGCCCTCTCAACTTAAAGACATCTAAATATTCTTTAACCTGTTCTTTCCCTATTTAGGCATACATTCCTTCCCCCTCATGACACTCTTGCCTTTGCTTTTTTACCAACTGGACTTCTGCAATGCCTTCAGTAGAAAATTTTTTTTTCGTTGCCTTCAAGGCCATTGCATAACTGTAGCCCTGACTAGACAGTTGATCTACATTCTTGCCTTTCTCCCCTCGCTCCTTTTATTCTACCAACATGTGATGCTGTATGACTGAAATATGACCATGAATATAATTATTGCTATCACTGTCATACAACTGAAACAAATCTTGTACAAAGCTTATCACATAAGATGTCAATGGAAAAGTTATGATCTGCTAAGTATGTCGATCCTGTAATTTAGAGATGATACATACATAAAGTTATGAAAATTGACTGTGTAGCTGTATTTCAAATGTGTTTGCTCTGGGAAAAACACCCGCAAGATAATTTACATCAAGTCTGGCCAGCACATTATGAATGGACTATTCAAACTGATGGTTCATTAAAGAAAAATCTTAACTCTCACAATGGGCCACAGAGGAAACTCGTCTCCCTGTGGATGCCTTAGCCTTCAAGTGGGCAACGTCTGCTCCTGTGAATCATCAAAGCCATGTAAGGACATGTGACTAGCTCACGGGACAGAGCTTTGTTGACAGTAAAATTCCATCCACATGGGAGAGGATATAAAAGACCCTGGAAACATCTCCATTTTGTCTTCATTGACTGCTTCATTTTTCTGGACTGGATTTCAAATCAGGACCGATGATCCTTAAGGAATTTGGGTAATTTCCAGAGAGACTTTTGCAAACTAAAGCAGTTAATTCCATCACTGCTTCAAACCTGATACAAGAACTTTGCAATGATTGTATATATATATAATCTACTGACCATTTTAATTTTCTCTTTCTTTTCTCTTAAAAATAAACCTAAATTTTAGCATTGAGGGATTGGCAACAGTGTGATTATTGGGGAAGATCTGAGTTATATATTGACCTGGCAATGTGGCTGGTCTCTTGAGATCAGAAGAGCCCTTTGATTAAATTAGTTTTCAATAACCACTCATCATAAAGTCTAGTGTCTAGGAGGTGATGAAATAAAGGCTGGAATGCCTAAGGAGACTGCATTTTTTACTCCTTGTTAACCAGTGTGGTGAGACAGAAGTTAATGTTTGTTACTGGCTTGGTATATCTAATGTTAGAATAATCACCAGTTTGGGGTGAGTCTGACCTATTTCTTAGGGGTTTGTCCTGAATCTGGTATTTTCAGCTGTAACCCACTGAGGCACAGTGACACAACAATTCTAGCTTTGATTCCCAATTCATCTGCTTCTCCCACAACTGATTCAGTACCTTTCTCCATGCTTCCTACTAAACTCCAAAATATTTTGGCCTGCCAAACCACATCTCATCTCTTTTTTTTTTAAACCAACGTTTAGGTCAATATCTACAGAGCACACACCATATGCTTTCCTTGGTTAGGAATTTATCAAACACTCAGAACTAGAGATGAGGTTAGTTTAGAATATGGATATTTTCCCTGTCCTCTCATCCACAAAATGATTTTTCTGATGACATATTAAAAGAGTAAAATTCCTTCAGTATTTTGTGTGGAAGACAGCTCATTTGGCTATGTAAGGTATGACTTTTCTGTGAAAATTCTTGGAATGTGAGCAAAACTGAAGTCTAATTGTAAGTTCATTTCTATGCTTCTCTTGTGCTTATCCTTCTATGAAAGACTGTCATGTGTATAATTATTTATCCCCTTAAAATATTTTAGGGAGGTGAAAGCTAAGAATGCTTAAAAAAGAATTTAATGAAATAAGCATGCACAAAACCATCTTTTAATCCGCCAAATGTGTGATCTGTGGTGACAATCGTAAAGGGTTTTGTAATATTTTGATGAGGGGAAAAATATACTTGCATACTAAAACATCGCCTATTCAAATACAAAGAGAAGAGGCAAAGGAGAACCTTGTGAAGCAGGCTTTCAAAGGAGTTGAACAGTTTAACAGAATTTGACTGACTAATCCTCTTCCTCCTCTCTCTTTGGTGATGTCATTCATAAAAAAATAACTTATGAAATTAAATTAACAGATGTTAACTCCTTCCCAAAAGAGATTTCCACTCTGCTCCCAGGAGGACACAGTGATGTTATGTCAACTTCAAGGAACATTTGTCTGTGCCAGTCACAAGTCTAGAGAATTGTGCCATTTTAAAAATGAGAAACTTTCAAATCACAGCACAAAGTTTCCTGGTACTACATAAATAAGTCATTACCTTTTCTTTATTATCAGAAGATAGTGGTGAAGTAAATGTTGGTGGCCAGACAGAAATACTTCTGTCTTTGCCTCCAAAGGGATGAGTGAGGAGGAGATATATCTCATTAATTCTATTTGAATAGCACCATTCTGAACATGGTTAATTATGTCAGCTACCTCAGACTAGTACTGACAGTTATTTCTGACTGTTCTGCATCTTTTAACGGATTGCACTGAATAACCAAAACTATTCTCAGTTACACATGACTGGGGATAAAAGGTAAACATTCAAGGTGTGTTTGCTTTTTAAATATAGTTTCCTGAAGAATAGATTTGATATTTGAATGTGTCTGTGCCTAGCAATCAGAGAAAGGCTTTTGTTAAGAGACTTGATTCCTAAATTCATGTTAGTGTAAGAGTTCCTCAAGGTCAAATGAGATATATAGCAGAATGTAAAGTGCAGTAGTTTGGTACCAGCTCTGTACAGAGTGGTTTTCATGAGGAGGAATTACTATTAGTAAATGAATAAAACAACAAAACCTAGAGGCAGCTTAGCCACTGACACTGTAGCACTTCAACTGATTTCACTGAACCACCACATAAAGAAACTAAAAATGTCTGTAAGAGAGCGTGGGGTAGAGTTTCTTTGAATGGATAGATCTCTGACTAGATGTACTTTCATTCACAGCATACATGAACAGGCACAATGGATAATATTAGTATTTGTGTGCTCCCAAGAAGTTTGCTTTCCTTGCATAGAGGGACAAATGTAGACTTTTCAGCCACTGGGAGGTGTAGAGAACCCTTAAGAAGGAAGGAGGCTTCAAAGGGTACTTAGCAGCCCTGCACACAAGGAAACTACTCCGTGGCAACAATCATGGAGCAAGAGCTTGTGGGGCTTTGAATTCTGTCTCTTCCATCTTCCACCCATAGAAAGCAGGGAAGAGGAATGAATGCTCCTCATGGAGATGACTCTGGCATCAGCCTTTCCCACAATGAATCTGTCCAGCTGTTGTTCATTTAATTATTTTAACATTTCCATTATCCCCAAGTGAGAAACTATTGCTAATGCCTTTCTAGTTCCTAAATTCCAGTGCAGAGACTATGTGAATAGTTCTTTCTTGTATGCAAATTTAACAGGTTTGCTGCTAATGATAAGCTCTTACTTTGGCATGCTTGAGTTAAGCCTAACTCCGTGACCTTCCACTGGCCTCTTCTGAGGTATTTCCCCAGCTAAAAAAAGCTGCCAGGAGTTATAAATCGGAGAAAAACACCTCTTTATTAGGAAGAAGTTTTTAATTTTATTTCCCCCAAGAGAGATGTGAGGGGGAATGGAATATGCTGGCCTCTATTTGCCTTAGGAAAGGCATTCTACTGTTCTATGCTTTTTTAGCAGAATACACGTAAGAGGCTTAAAATGGCTCAGATTCAAGAAGCAAGTTCTTGTTTTATTGCCAGCACGTTGGTTTCTAGACAGGAGCCATGCAAGCTAATTACTGGTCCATCAGATAATTTATCCCTAAAGTCAGATCAAAAGGATTCCCTTTTGGGTATAGCTCCTTCATCTGCCTCAGGTGTTTGACATTACTAAAACTGAACACTGTAATTCCATTAACAAAGAATGGAAACTTCTAATAAAATTAACCCTTCAGAAATAGATGTAGAAATCAGTGGAGTTTAGATATTTCCCTATGAAGAATTCAATGACTATTACATACTGATGGGAAAATACAAAGAGAAGACAGACAGATTAATTTAGAATTATGGACTGGATGGAAAATGATATACTATACCTTTAAACTTGCAGGCCTTGATTCAACAAAGCACATAGCACATGCTTACATCTAATTGCATTTAACTGCTGTATGCTTAAATCTAACCTGTACAAGTAATACTCTTTTGCCTTTTACACTAATATAATGCTCCTGGCTGTTAAGCTTCTTTTAAAAATTGTATTTAATTACATAGTTATATAAACATTATACCTAGACTATAGAAAATAGTTAATAAAAACATAACCATTAAAAGCAAAGGAGAAAATATGTCTGCAACAAAACACATCTATGTATCACACATACAGTAAGACTATAACAAATTCTAACCATTCAAAACCCACATTCAAACAGCAAGAAGATCACAGATGTTGCTGGGTCTGGTACCAGTGCTGGCATCAGCTTTTTTGCTGCCCTAGGCAGCAAAGCGGAAGACCTCCGAAGACTGAGTTGACGCCTGTCACAGAGTTCCCGGGGCGATGGTTTGGACCAGCTCCTTAAGAAGCCAGTCAGGACTCTGAGGGGAAGCTTCTTCTCCATAAACAGCCTGTCTCCAAGGCTAGGAGGTTCACAGCACACAGCTTCCACCTTCCTGGGTCTGACCTCAGAGCATTCAGCACCTTCTGCCCCTCCGTGCGCTTCCCCCAGTGAGCCCAGCCAGGCAGGGTCCTGGGGAAGCCTGTGGGTCTGCACCCCAACTCCACAGTCAGACATAACTCTCAGCCAGCCAGTAAAACAGAGGTTTATTAGTCGACAGGAACATGATCTAACACAGAGCTTGTAGATGGAGCGAACCGGACCCCTCAGCTGGATCCATTTCGGGGTTCAGGAAGGCCAGACCCTATTTGGGCTTCCCTTCTCTTCCTTAGCCAGCTGCAGACTGAAACTCACTCCCCAGCTCCTCCCCTGCTTCCTTTGTCTCCTTCCCAGGCAGGAGATCAGGTGACCTCGTCCCCCCACCTGGAGTCAAGTTACAGCTTCAGGCATGGACACCTTCACACAATAGTCAGAGGAGCCATTGAGAGCATTTCTATTCCCTCACACCGCCAAAGATAGAAGAAGCTGCCAGGGCAGCAAAAAATAGAAAGGAAAAGAATTCGCAAGTTGTGGACCTGCTGCTGAAATGCCACCGAAAGAAGCCACTGCTCTGGGAGCAGCCGCCGAAATGCCGCCGACGTCGGCAAAATGCCACCCTAAAAAAGAGTGAAATACCACCCTCAGAACAGGTGACCGCCTAAGTCACCTAGTGCTTGAATCGGCCTTGTCTGGTTCTATTCGATATTTTCATTAACGACTTGGATAATGGAGTGGGCAGTACGCTTATAAAACTTGCAGACGACCCTAAACTGGGAGGGACTGCAAGCTTTTGGGAGGAGAGGATTAAAATTCCAAATGACCCTGAGAAACTAGAGAATTAGTCCGTATTCAACAACATGAAATTCAACAAAGGCATGTGCCAAGTATTTCATGTAGGAAGCAAAAATCAAATGCACAACTACAAAATGGGGAAAACTAGCTAGATGGTAGTACTGCTGAAATGAATCTGAGGTTATGGTGGATCACAAATTAATGAATCAACAAAAAAAAGTTGCAGTTCCAAAAAAGGCTTGTATCATTTTGGGGTGTATTAACAAGAGTGCTGTACTTGAGACACAGAAGGTAAGTCTCCCATTCAATTCAGCACCAGTGAGGCCATAGCTGTAGTCCAAGGCTGACCTCATATGTACAATACCTTCCTTCTTAACTTGTGTATATTTTGATTTTAAACATTAACTTTAATAACATTTTAAAATTCTGTCTAGGTCTGGGTACCAAATTTCAGAAAAGATGTGAACAATTTGGAGAGGGTCCACAGGAGAGCAACAAAAATGATAAAATGTTTTGTAAACCTAACCTATAACAAAAGGTTAAAAAACTGGGCATTTTTAGTTTTGAGAAAAGAGGACTAAGGAACATACCTGACAATAGCCTTCAAATATGCTAAGGGCTGTTACAATAAGGACTGTGATCAGTTGTTCTCCATGTCCACTGAAGGTAGGAAAAGTAGTAAAGGTTTAATCTGCAGCAAGAGATTTAGTTTAGCTATTAGGAAAAACTTTCAAAACAATAATGGTGGTTAATGGTGGAATAGGCCTCCAAGAGAGACTGTGGAATCACCATCACTGGAACTTTTTAAGAATAGGTCAGGGATGGTCTAGATCAGGGGTAGGCAACCTATGGCACGGGAGCCGAAGGCAGCACATGAGCTGATTTTCAGTGGCACTCGCACTGCCTGGGTCCTGGCCACCGGTCTGGGGTCTCTGCCTTTTTATTTAATTTTAAATTAAGCTTCTTAAACATTTTAAAAAGCTTATTTACTTTACATACAACAATAGTTTAGTTATATATTAGAGACTTATAGAAAGAGACCTTCTAAAAACGTTAAAATGTATTACCGGCACACAAAACCTTAAATTCGAGTGAATAAATGAAGATTCGGCACACCACTTCTGAAAGGTTGCCGACCCCTGGTCTAGATTTATTTGGCTCAGAGCAGAGAGCTAGACTTGAGCTTCTCAAGGTCCCTTCCAGCACTACATTTCTATTATGAGAATCATCATTAAAATTGGTAACCAATAGGAATATTATATTTTATTTAACTATAAAAATGGGAAGCCTTAGAGAATATGGTACACGAGTAATCAAAGTTTCACTGTGCTTTTTTAAACATTATATTTTGTTTGATTGGAATAGAAATATATATTTCCAATGGTTAGTATTACAGGGCAGAACCTGTTCCTGTTGAGGTCAATGGACCTGATCATCGGCAAACCCTCTCAGTTCCAATCGACTTAAAGGTAATAGCCTTCTGCATGGCGTCTATCAGCACCTTGAAGTACACTGTAGGGGGTAATCCCTGATGACTGCACGGCTTTGGCATATCTGGGGATATAGCTGTACATGAGGTGGAATAATAAAATCACGTTGGTAGTAACAGAAGAACACTCAGATTTCAGAGTCACTTTCTGTGGTGAGACTGAATAGATCATACTAAGTCAGGAAGGGCATGTGCTCATTTATCAGAGTGGTATGGCATTTTCCCCTGGGCCTCAGATATTACTGAATATAATCCTTCTTTCCAGACTGATCCTAAAGTAACAATAAGAGTAAACGTAGTCAATCCATATATAGCTCAATCCACCATGAAGGCAGAAACAGAATTAACACTGATACCAGAAGGGATTTGAAAAGCCTGAGCAATTTTACAATGGGATCAAATTTAAGAGATAACATTTTTCAATATAGTTATATTCAATATAGGACTCAAATATGGATGAACTCTGTACTCTGAGATTTGAGCTTTCAAAAGCATTTCTAGTTTACCTGTAAAGGAATATATCCATCATTAAGGCCTTGATCAGACTGGGTATTTTGCATTCTACATTTTCTGGTTTTCGTAGTAGATAATAATTGAACGTCATTCTCTAACTTCCCAATTTTCCTGGCATTTATGTTCAATCTAGGAATACAAGTACTCATTTTTCCCTTCTACAATTTTAATAACATGTAATAAAATACTTTTCATTTATTTTCCTTCCAGAAGCAACTGTTTTATAGATTACAGATTCCATGACACCTGCCAAGTTCTCTACAACACTCAATGAAAATTACATGGAGGACAGAGGTGAAAAATCACACCTCTTACATACCCCACCTATCAAGAGAGTCCTGCTAATATCAGAAGTGGGAAGCAAACCACAACATCGGATTTCCCCTTACAGAACCTTTTAGGAGAAATTCACCTCAAATAAGGCAGTAGCATAGGCGAAAAGATGCTCTCTGAAGAGGCAGTGTCGTCTCTTGGGTAGAGCACTGGCAGAAACTGGTTCTAGTCTCAGCTCTGCCTGATGTGCTGTGTGACCTTGGGAAAATCACTTCCCGTCTTCTTTTCATTCTTTTGCAGTTTGTTTATTTATGCTATAAGCCAGGTTTATTTCTTACTATATGACTTCTTACTGAGGCTTTCTTGGCAAAATCTGGAATTGATACTGCTTTCCTTATTTGGATAAACCTAGCAAATTGATGATCTTCCAGTATTTATTATCAATATGAATTCATTGTTACAAGCACGTACATGCATGAAAAGCAAGTGTATTCCAAAGCTGTAGTTGAGAATCTAAGAGCTGACAGAAAAGAAACACTCTTCTGGCCCTTTTGTTATGAATAAAATCTTCTAGATCAATAAAATCTGATCTGCTCACTGCCTATCTGCAGAAAGACTAAGGTATGTCTACACTGCAAAAGAAAAGAAAAAACACTCTCAACTTGGGTTAACTAACTCACATTAGCTTAGTCAGATTAAAATAGAAGTAGACACTTAGCAACTCGGCTTTTAACTGGGGTTAGCAATTCACGTGAAAGCATATAGCGGATTCTGGGTTTGAACTTGAGCTGCTAATCAGTTAAAATCCAGTCTGCCAAGTCTTCATTTGCTATTTTATCCGAAGTAGCATCATACCTTTTTCCCACGTAGACAGACCCCAAGACAAAAGATGAGAGTATGATCTATTCCCATCAATCTCAATGGGGTGTTAACTCTGAAACATAAAGACCGAAGTCCACAGTGTAACTGTAAAATATTAATAAAGTCCCATTACAACAACTAGGGTCAACCGCAGAGGTAAGCTATCTCCCTGAAAGAACTTAAATTCAGGATGCTCCAATATGCTCATGCATGAATTGTTGTGGGACCTAATTAAAAGTTTGGACAAAGATTGAAAATTTGATAGCAGAACCATAGGAGAGTAGTGAAATCTGGATATTGACTCAAAAATCACACAGTCCAGATTTCTGAAATACAAAAGTAATCTAATTACCTCATTTCTAGTTAAATCAGTATGCTTTTTGGAAGATAGATTATCTCAGAGGTTAACAGGAACAACAGTTGTGTGATTAATCTAACTGGCCACAGGATATTACCCTTGTATCATAGAAAATATGGGTAAAAGAGGATTTGTTTAGTAATGAAAAAATGCACCTTTGTTTGATAGTGGCAGTTTGGATATATCAAGCCCTTGTTAAAAGTTAAAGCCTAGCATCCTGCAAGCACTCTCTTCAAGTTTCCTTGCAATTTAGTGCCCTATCCTGCAACTCTTACTCATGTGAACAGCTCTTACATATGCAAATTGACCTCTGAATTCAAAGCAGTCACTTGCATAAGTATGGACTATTCATGTATGCAAAGGCTGTGTATGCAAGGCACATAAAATCTTTAATATTTGACATGTATGCCTGCTTTAAATAGAATGCATTTTGTAAGTATTTGCTGTCATTCACTGCAAACAATCCCTCCACTTACCCTACAAAGTGCTCTGTCAACACATTTGAATTACACCATCTCACAAAATTCAGGATGATTCTAAAACACTCTTCTGAAAATTAGTGAAATATTGCACTTCTCTACTGATACTAATTATGCAATTCAAAAGGATAACAGAGTTTTCAAGAATATTTTTAACACTGTTTTTATTTAATATGTATAAATTTATCTGACAGCAATCGTGTCATACTGGAATAAAACAACTAAACAAAGTATCAGTATGAGAAATTTGCCCTTAGATTTTCCCATGGAAACAGCAAAAAGCAGGATAGCTCAAATTCCACCCAACTCTTAAAATATGAATGGTAAGAAATTAATCACATCTAGATCAACTGAATTCAGTAGATGCAGGAAACAAATGTTGACAGTTACACAGCCTCCAAAGAAATGGAGGGTTTTGTAGGCCACTTTCACAAAGTGTCATCAAAGCTACAATAGTACAATAGTGAATCCAATGACTGTTAGCCCACTGATATTTTCCTACACAGCTTGGGCAGGAAAGGAATTCTTTCTAAAAAAAAAGAAAGCGTTGGAGCACTGACTGTCATATATCTTTTAAGGATAGAAGCTGGGCAAAGCTATCTCCCTGTGATATCAAATGAAGTCTCTGTTTCAGCAAGGAAACAATGCATTCCTCAGGGTGAGTGAGCTTTTTAAGAAGCGAGGGAGCAAGGGTATTGGCACTTTTAAGACTTTAATTAGGACTATATTACTATATATCCATTTACATAAACATCATCCTCACACCCCAGCTAAGAGGTGCACTGTACAAAGGCATATAAAGACATTGTCCCTGCAAGGAAGCACTTTCCGTATATGGAGCACACTGTGAATAGAGAAGAGACTGCTGGGCATTGATAGGCTTAGCTACATCCAAAGACTATGGAGGCAGCAAGACATTTGACCAGTACCGGGATGAGAGGATCAGGCAGGGAAAGCTTATCAGCTTTAGGGATGTGATGTTATTGACATAAACTGTTACTGTATAGATCATTGTTGCAACAACGGTCATATAGTGGCACCAAATCTTGTACAAGAAGGTCCAGTAAGGTGTCCATGAAAAGGTTATGATTTGACGGTTATGATTGTGCTATATGTATGTGTGTACCATTTTTATAGTTGAAGTTATGAATTTTGGCTATGCACTTGTATCTCAGTGTGTTTGATTCTAAATAGCATTAGTGAAGCTGTTTGATCAGCTTCTTGAGAAAGGAATTTTCAGATTAAGTGCCCAATCAGGAAACACTTAGCTGACAATGGGCCTTGCGACACTCCAATCCACATATCAGAAGTCTTCCTGGGACATTCAAGAGAGTATGTGAGCAATGGTTGCTGCCTGCAAACTGAGTCATGCATAAACATGTGACTTGCCCAGGTGGCTACAAACTCCATCTTGTTGCTGTGATTTTGCACAGGAGAACAAAGGGGTTTGCACACACAAGACAAAGAATATAAAAGGCCCTGGAAACCCCTCCATTTTGTCTTCAGTTCTGCTTCTTACTTCTGGAGGAACCTTGCTGCAAACCAAAGCTCTGAACAAAGGACTGAATGACTCATCCCAGCTGAGGATGTACTCCAGAAACTTGATTTGAACCCACAGTTTATTCCTTCACTGCTACAAGCCTGAACCAAGAACTTTGCCATTACTATATGTAGTTGATTTCACTTAATTTTAACTCTATTTTTTTTCTTTCTATAAATAAACCTGTAGATTTTAGACTCTAAAGGATTGGCAACTGCGTGATTTGTGGGTAAGATCTGTTTTGTATACTGACCTGGGTCTGAGGCTTGGTCTTTTGGGATTGAGAGAACCTATATCTTTTACTGGGGTACTGGTTTTCATAACCATTCATCCCCATAACAAGTGGCCCTGAGTGATACTGGGAAACCGGAGAGTCTGAAAAAATTGCCTGTATGACTTCTGGTTAGCCAGTGAGGTAAAACCGAAGACCTTTCTGTTTGGCTGGTTTGGTGTGCAAGGAACCCCAGCCTTGAGCTATAACTGCCTTGCTCTAAATAATTTGTCCTGAATTGTTACTCACAGTTGTGTCCCGCAAGAGGCCGCATCGTTACAAGGGGTAAAACAAAATGTCTAGGGTTTCTATCATGTCTTATTCTCCTAGATCCTTCTGTTTTGGTATTCCTCAAACAGACACTCACTTCTCTGGAACCATCTCTGGTAGCCAATAACTAGGGGAGAACTTGAAGGGATTCAGTATTGCTTCAAGTATACATCCACCTACTAAGCAAGCCAAATTAAAGTGTATCATAACGTTTTCTGGAAGACTAGTTGAATGCATTAGTACATCAGTCTTATGAAGCCTTAGAAACGCAATATATTTCACAACAATCCCAGAACCCTCAGTGAAGGTTCAGACTCCCAGAGGAGGAATTCAGTCCATTTTCACAGTTACTAGTTTTAGACTTCAGGCATTCAGCTGGAAAGAAATGCCTTATTTCTAAATAGGCAGCCACAGAAAGATCTGCTCTCTCAGGAACTCACCATTTTATCCTTAAGAACTCCATAAAATGCAAGCTCCTGAATTACACCAGCTGTACAAAGAGAGGTCTTTGGAAGAAAGAATATAAGAACATAATAGCCATACTGGGTCAGATCAAAGGTCCATCCAGCCCAGTATCCTGTCTACCAACAGCGACCAATACCAGGTGCCCCGGAGTGAGTAAATCTAACAGGTAATGATCAAGTGATCTCTTTCCTGCCATCCATCACCCACCTCTGACAAACAGAGGTTAAGCACATCATTCCTTATCTATCATGGCTAATAGCCATTAATGGACTTAATGGACTTAACCTCCATGAATTTATCCAGTTCTCTTTTAAATCCTGTTATAGTCCTAGCCTTCACAGCCTCCTCAGGCAAGGAGTTCCACAGGTTGACTATGTGCTGTGTGAAGAACTTCCTTTTATTTGTTTTAAACCTGCTGCCCACTAATTTCATTTAGTGGACTCTAGTCCTTATATTATGGAATAAGTAAATAACTTTTCCTTATTCACATTCTCTACACCACTCATGATTTTATATAGCTCTTTCACATCTTTTGTAGGACACAAATCTGAGGAATTGTCAAAGATTGAAGTGGTGTTAGAGGAGGTTTTGGAACTAATTGATAAACTTAACAGTAACAAGTCACCAGGACCAGATGGTATTCACCCAAGAGTTCTGAAGGAACTCAAATGTGAAATTGGGGAACCATGAACTATGGTTTGTAACCTGTCCTTTAAATCAGTTTCTTGGCCCAATGACTGGAAGATAGCTAATGTAACGCTAATATTTAAAAAGGGCAATTAGTTCCAAAACCTCCTCTAACGCCACTTCAATCTTTGACAATTCCTCAGATTTGTGTCCTACAAAAGATGGCTCAGGTTTAGGAATCTCCCCAACATCCTCAGCTGAGAAGCCTGAAGCAAAGAATTCATTTAGTTTCTCCGCAATGACTTTATCATTTTTAAGTGCTCCTTTTGTATCTCGATCGTCCAGGGGTGCCACTGGTTGTTCAGCAGACTTCCTGCTTCTGATGTACTTAAAAAAAACATTTTTATTACCACCTTCTGAGTTTTTGACTAGCTTTTCTCCAAACTCCTTTTTGACTTTTCTTATTACATGTTTACATTTAATTTGGCAGTGTTTATACTCCTTTCTCCATACTTCACTAGGATTTGACTAGTGAGTACCCAATCTTATATTTTTTCTTGTTGATGCATGCTGCACTGACTGTGTCTACTCACACAAGGAGCAAAAAAGTGAGGAGTTTTGATCCTCAGTTTTGAAATCAGTTCACAGGACTTGACATGTGAGTATGTGTGAGAGTGAGAGGAAGACTGGCAGATATTTGCCTCTGTTGAGTAGCTTGCCTATTAACTGAGAGGATGGACTTGGGCTCCAGTCCTGCAAAACTCTACACTGTGCAGAGCCCAAATGACTACAAAGGCATATGAGTCTGCCCGTGTGGAGTCACTGGCATGATCAGAGCCTAAATATCTAGAAATGAAGAAGAAATAGTACTTCTCTCTCTTTTTTCATAGGTGTAGCTCTGGAAGCTAATTAAAAGCCTATTAGTTATTATTACAACTATTACCAACACCATTATCTTGAATTTCTATAGAGATTTTCATCTGAGGATCTTATAGTATTTTACAAGTAAGTAAATTCCACATCACCCAGTCTGGTAATGGCATTTCACTCACTTTTCAGATGAGAACACTGTGGCACACAGAGGTTAAGTGACTTGCCTTAGACTACATCCTGAATCAGCAATAGAGCTGAGAACCCCCTCCTTCACCCCCCAGGAATCCTGACCCTGAGACCTTAGATTTAAACACAAGGGTTACACTCCTAATATTATCAGCATTCTGTTTCCTTCCACAGTTTATGAACATTACTATATTCCTCATTATTTCTTACGGAAAGGAAAAACACAAGGAAGTATCACACAGCATGGAAGAAATAGGTCATACAGCATTTCTGGAGAGTTAGATAACTGACAAAAGGATGCTTGTGCAACATATTTTCAAGTGCAAGTAGCAATACTTCTTCCCACATCTCAATGGTGGAATCCTGCATGGGGAACACAGAACTCCGCTCAGTATAATGAAAAGACATGCCTCATTAACTCTTGGACATCTTCTCATTTCTTGGTCATAAATCCTATTACCTTGTATTACAAACTGCCATAAAACTCACAGATAAAAGATAATTTATGCTCAGTGTACAGAAGCTAATGTTTCTGTACTCCCAAGAAGCACAGTACCAGAAAATGAGAAAGTATGTATGTGAAACCTTAAACTATTCGTACTAAGCATGGGTAGCATGATAAACATGACTCTGAGGGCCTAACGTTCTTCAGCCAGGATATAGCCTAATGGTAATTGACATTAGCAAAATTTCAACCATAAAAAGTATGGACTGTTACATAAAATATCCTGCTTCTAAGAAAAGATTATTCCTTATTAAGGATTCTTTTTTTTTTTTTTTTTTACCACAGAGAGAATATGATCACTATTCAGTGTAGAGACAGGTAATCTCTCTTTAATTTTTTGCTTAAATCATCACATTGGAAATGGCTTCAAAGGAAATGTCATCTGCTGGAGCATCTACTCTGCCTCCCTATTTATAGTCAGAGGAATGTGATATATGAAAAAAATATAATTTCCACTATTATGCAATCTTTCCTTTGAAGAAATCAAAGTGCTTTACAAGTGCCAAAACTCTTAAAGTATTATTTTATCCATTTTACAGATAGGTAAATAAAAGGCACAGAGAGAGGTTAAGTGACTTACTAAGCAAACAAATTTTCTACAAATTCAGCCATACACAGAATTCAATCTGTCAATTTATTCTGTTAAAATTCACAATGAATGAGGCAAGAGATCATTTCTTATAAAAAAACTGACATAAAATTGATTAATTATATACTTTCATATACTTAAACACATTGTATGAATAGGGATTATAAGTGCTTTATCAAAAACATCCTCTGATAGATATATTAATTTATAATATAGGTTATTGCAATGAACTCTTCCTGGGGCTACATTTTAATCAGTTTAAATTTCTGGATTATTTTAAGACTACAGCAGCCTCCGTAGCAAGTGGCATATCTCAATGGGACACGATGCCAGTGTTTTGGGATCAGCAGTAGACTTCCAAATCTGTTGGCTTTCAGGATGAAAGGATCACCCTTTATTCAGGCTTTTGGGGAATGAGAAAAATGATAATGACTAGTGTTTTGAGGTGAGGCAAGATAATTTTGGGGTGTGACTATCTCTACTGATTATTTCTGAGGGATGGGACCAGGAGCTTTATGTTTATGTCACTCTGCTGCTAATTATGTCAAAGATGTGTACAGCATAGGGTAGGTGTACTCTCTATTTTGGTTATAAATAAAAAAAATCAAACAACATATAGGTAGGATACATATTATAAAACTATGTTGTACTCTTATGTTAATAGAAAAGAGTCTAGGGGGTTTTTTTTGAGCTAAAATGCTTTTTTGCTCATACTTTGCTGTCCCTGAAACCCAACAACAAAAATGGATCCTTCCTCCCGAAGAGAGAATGCTTTCTGATCTGCATGGTACAGGAATGTGTAAGATTTCCTAGCAAGACATTGTCACAGTTAAGGGAAACTGTGCTTGTGCTCTCTCTCTGTGGTCCAGCAAGGGCACCTATATTTAGGCTTCCAGCGGTCACCTCTCTTGGGTAGAAAACCCTATCTTTTCCCTCCCTAACTGGGACTTTTTCACGCTATACAGTTCCCTGCCTGCATTGTATTACTCCCAGGTAGCCAAACTACCTAAATAGGGCAGTGTCAGTGCTTTGCTTTTCCTTCAGTGGCTATCAACATCATAGTTGCCCACAGTTCTAAATTACCACAACTCTTTCTAAGCAAGGATATTCATTCTTAAGGTGAAAGCATCAGAGAGAAAACATTAAAACAATAAAAGAACCTACTTGTATACTAACAACCTTACCAGGGATCACCCCACACTCCAACCAGGCCTCTGGTAGGAGGTCAATCCTTTAAACCTGATAAAGACGTTTTTGTGTCGTTACAAATTCCTAACAGCTTCATCTTGGAGCAACAATTCAAACTGTGCATATCAAACTGTTTCTTTATACAGTTTGGGCCTTTCAGCTCCAGCGTTCAGGAACAGGTGAACCACAAACAATGGCTCTCTCCTCATGGCTTCGCTTTCAAAGGTTTCAGTTTTGAACAACAGGTGGACAGCATTTGCTTTCTCCTCCCCCAAAGTATTTCTCAGGAATTACACTTAATACGTATTGCCCCGCCCCAAAATCATTCTTATCTGCCACATTGTTCAGTAGAGTCCTTTGATCATCTAGACCCACAATAATACACAGTCGTTGCATTTAATACAATGGAATCCAAAGATACTTAAACTTAATTCAATAGGGTTTTTCAAGGATATTGCAGGACACTGCCACATCTGTCACAGGTGTCCTTATTAATTTTAAAATTTGCCTTCATATATCATGATATCCCACTTCTTTTATTCCAGACTTGAATTATTTTTAAAAAAGCCAGTTCACTGTGCTCTAATTCGCTCCTGCCTGATTTTAAATTACAAAGAAAAAAGAACTGTCATTTTCTGTAGCTATTTACAAGAGAAACTATCACAAGGTAAACCTAAATTGAATTGAATAGGAAGAAATTACATCCAGTATAGGAATATTATATTATTTATTATAATCTATATATTATTTATATTATATTATTATTTACTTGTTTGATCTTACCTGGAAAACAGAAGGTTAAAATTATTTTTCGAAAGAACCTTGGCAGAGGATGGAAGATAATGGTGATGACAAGTTTAAATCAGCAATGGAATGGAATTTTATGTCAGTTAGCTTTAAGATTCCTGTAAGATTCCTGCCCCCCGCCCCCGAATCTGCCCTTTACTGATAACTCTGACATTTTAGAAGCCATTTATAAAAAACAAAGAATTAAAAGAGCTATAATATAAAAGCAATATTTTAAACACTAAACCGTGCATTCCTAATCTTATTGAAACGCCTCAAAATGCTCTAGCTAGCCTTCTCAAAAGTTTCCTAAAATTAATTTAGTGTCAGTAATACAGTATGTGTAAATCATTCACAGGGAAAATACTTTCCACTTTTCATCACAATTATCCTTCAGCCCTGTTTTCCCCTCACTTTGTTCCATACCTAGCCTTTTAGCTCTGCAGCTAATAATCACAGTCTTTCCTTTCATAGTGGCAAAGTGAGCTCCTGTGCCCAGCCTCCCTCCTACAGACAGAGTGCCTCATCTTGATAATGTAGAATGCGCCTCTGTGGATTTAAATCTGCAATCTCTTATAGAACCCCATTAATACCACTCAGATTACAGTGAAGCATCCATGCATAGTGCAGACTTGGTCATCAACCTTGCCAGTGAATCTCATTTTATAAGATAAACTGGATAAAAGTGTATAGCTAGTTAAACTTCTAAAAATCCAGACATCAGAAAAAAATATTTCCAAACAGAAGCCAATAAGTATCTGTTAGATAAAATAGCGTTTTTACTCATCTTTTTCTTCTAAAATCTTAAAAGTGAAAGCTGCTCAAGATATCATTTATGTTATTTTCTGAATCAATAACTGGATAAAAACCTGAACATCACAAAACCAACACATTTTTAAATAGATTCCCTCATTAATCACATCTGGATTTCAGTCAATGAATTGCAATACTCAGACTATATGAGAATTCTCTCTGACATATTTGTTAGGCCCTTGAATTTTCCTCTCGAGTTTCTCTCTCATGTTTCAGTCATATACATTTCTGTTTAAAATGAAAAATGAAGGAGAGAGGGAACTATGTTAAATTTCATTGGAATTTAATTTAAAAGTTCAAAGATATTTCTGTTCATAATCAAGCACAAAGCTGAATAAAGTTTTAGCTCTTAGTAACTTTTCACTTTTTTAGTTTCCCACCCTATATTTAAAATCTGTTCTTGGTGAGTTAATCCTAATCTCTACAGAGAATGCAAAATATACCATTCCTGCAGGGATGCGACCATAAATCATCTCCCAACTGCTAGAAATATATTTTAAATCTAGAATCTAATATTGCAATCCCGAAGCAAGTAGAAGCCCTCCCAAGGGAAATGGCAGTTTTGACTGTTGGAATTACAGGGTTATGTTTATTGTGGTCTCACACTTCATTTCACTTACAGGTTGAAGTAGGTAGATGAGGGAGCACTCTTGAATAACTACAACTGGAGTAGGAGTGATATTAGTTGCATGAAAGAGAGTCTCCACTGATGCCATGATTTGGTCAAAGCGTCCTCCAAGTCCACCCAAGGTCACAATCAAATCAATCTAAACGAAAAAAAAATTCAAGATTAAACAAAGGAGAACTTTAAGGACAATTCTCTAAATACAAAACAAAATGTCAGAGCTTATATGACAGGAACACAAACAATGCTTTAACTTCAGAGGCTTTTGCCTAAATGAAGTTTTTGGAGCAGGTATGTTACTCCAGGATTTGGCACTCTGTCTGGTGGCGACTTCTAAGTATCTATGGGCTATACCGGTCTGTTTGCAACTCCACTGACTTCAATTAATTTGTGCCTATGTGTTTGTAAACTCACTGGCAGCTCAAAAGTCCAAATCTTCAGAGGGGTCCTTTAGCTCACGTTATTTGCCCAGGTGCTCATGAATTAAACAGCTACAGCCGAGGACACTTTTGAAGACACTAACTGTAGAGGCACTTGCTTTGTGTTCCCATAGCAAAAATAGAGTCTGATATTAATGTCGTTCTAGTACCACTGAATACTATTATGTGACTCCTGGGTTAATAAAACTTCATGTATTTGCCAGAGCTGTAGACTAATGCTTTATAAATTCATGGTCAGTGATGGTTAATCGAATAACTAAAGAACAGCTATAACATCACACACCCCACAGTATTTTTCATCCAGAGATCTCAAAGCACTTTAACAAATATAAGTATTATTCCCATTTTACAAATGGGGAAACAAAAGCAAATAAATGCTTATGGGCTATATGCTGTCACACTCTTATTGTATAGTGTCTTACTCCACAAGCAGACCCATCGACTGATTTGTCTACTCAATCAATGAAGTATTAGTGTAAGGATGGCAGAATATTGCCCTGAGTCATCTGCATTTCTCCCCATATCAAGTTGGGGTATGTAAGGGTTAAGTAAAGACATGGGTAACCACTACCACGGTAACAGGGAGTAAAGGCACAGGTAGGCACCTCTCTTCACTTAATAAAGTTGCCACCCTTTTCCCTTCCCTTCTGCTTTGTTAAGGATAGGTAAGCATTGCAGCTGCATGAGAAATGTGGTTGTCTGAAAGATACCCTCTGTGTGAAGAGGTGTTATCTCTCCCTCCAGCCCCCTCCTCCTTTCCCAGCTACATAAACGAGCTTGGGGTAATGGCCCTTTCCTCCCTCTCCTGTGAACTGCTGATTAAGGGTACTTGTGGCTAATATTACTGCAAAGAAATGTATCTTCAAGTTCAAAATGTCTGTATAATATGCTTAATGCTGTAAACAATAAACAAAATAATTATATTCAGTATATAGCTATTAATATTCATTATATGGGCATTTCATATTATCAAATAAGGGTTAGAGGGTTGTAGTAAATGTGAGTATTTACATATTAACTTAGATAAAAGAGCATGATGTGATTAACTCGATGCTTACTGGACAATTGGGTTGAGGGGAACAAGTGCTGCAATAAAGAAGCTTGTTTGCTCAATGCACTTCTGGGTCCTCCTGCTCATTCTTTCCCTCCCAAACAAGTGGCAGTGCCAGGAATACAATTCAGATCACATGTCCAATTGCCTGGTCAGTAGAAAACACCGCTTGGAATAAGTCACAGAGTCTGGAGACGGGGTTCTAATCTCAACTCTGAGACTCAACAAGCAAGGCACAATTGCTACATATTGTATCTACCCTTATCGGTAAAATGGGAACATTTGCCAGTCTTTGTAAAGAATTTTCAGAGCCTCAGACAAAGGGTAACATCAACATGCAGACAATGATTATTATGATTAGTAGTACCATAACATAGGTCAGTTATGCTCAGTATTTATTTATTTATTTTAAGATGCTATTTTCACATCAGTCATGACTAGGGACTTGCCATAACACAGCTCTAAAACTTTTATGGTCTGCTTTGACAATGGCCATCTGGTGGAATTTCCTGTTTTATAGTGCTTTATTCTACAGCCAGGATGACTACATGACATTTTACTCAACCCATGAGCCATATAATGGTACTTTGTGTATCTGGAATGATATATTCATAAACATCAGCTTCTATTTTTATTACAAGGGCTAAGGCTTTATGATTGTGGCATACTTGTTTGCATGCAAATTAAGCTCCTTTCCTTTAGTGAAGAATATTGACACCTCTCCTACTACCCAGGACCAACCTTAGTGAAAATGGGTGAACTTGTATTTTGGCACCCCCACCTCCCCATCACTCTTGGCTCCTACGGGCTCTGTGGGCTTCCCACCTCTCGTATCACCTCTGGGCCATTATTTATACTTCATATAGAATGTCCACAGGAAAGTCCATTCAGTATAGATGGGCATCTCCCATGATCCATTGTGAGTTAAATGTCCCTTGATGAGTCACTTACTTTGACCAGTGACAAAGAGTCCTGTGGTACCTTAAAGACTAATTAAAATTTTTTGTGCATAAGCTTTTGTGGGCTAATACCCACTTCATCGGATGCATGCCGACGAAGTGGGTATTAGCCCACGAAAGCTTATGCTCAAAAAATTTTAGTTAGTCTTTAAGGTGCCACAGGACTCCGTCACTTCTGCAATTCCAGACTAACACGGCTACCCCTCTGATTCTTTACTTTGACCAGTCCTTCCAAGATGTGCTGGCTAACTACCTTGTGGGTGTTACCCCAGGAGCAAACATTTGAAATGCAGGAATAGAGCCAAAACTCAACTTCAGATACAAAACTGATACTTGCATACAAATAGCAAACATATTGAGCAACTAACCTTTTCATAGACATCTTACATGCTACATTTTGTACAAGATTTGTTGCAAATATAACAACAGTGGCTGCAACAATGAATCTATCTGGTCATGTTTTAATCAGATAATGTCACAATGAGTAACTGCTACAAATAGCAAATTCCTAGGCCACTGTCAGCAGAAGCAAGGATGGCATGGTATGTGGTGTATTGCCACACTTACTTCTGTGCTGCTGTGGTGGCTTGTGGTGCCTAGCACTTCGCACTGTCACATGGGGGCTGCACCTTGCCAGAGGCCACGGCCCTCCTGCAGCCCCTTGGCATGCCTGGCTCACCACAAGCATTTTGACAGGAAGTACCAAGCAGTAATAACACCACCACCACAAGTGTGTGTGCGTGTGTGTGCGTGTGAGAGAGAGAGAGAGAGAGACAGCGCCAGTGTGTATGTGTGATGTGCTGGGGGATTGTATGAAACATAGAGTGTGTGTTGAGGAGTATGTGTGACAATCTGTGTTGGGGGACTGTGAGAGGCCAAGTGTATGTGGATGTGAGAGCCAGCCTGTGTGTTAGGGACGTCTGAGAGTCTGAACGCACCATCACTAAGTCCCTCCCTTCTCACTGCTCAGCCCCACTCCACCCCATAGAAGTTTTACTCTTCCTGGCGCCTGCCCGGCTGGCCCTCACCAAGTAGAGAGGGACTCTGCTCTGCTTCAGACAGTGAATGGTGGGCTGCACTGCTCTGGGCTCATTGGGGCTGGGGCAGAGCTGGAACACTCAGCTGGCTAGTTGAGGAGTGAAGGAAGGGGGTCGGGGAAAAGCCTGCTCGTCCAGTGCGCAGGGCAGTGGGGGTGGGGGCTGGAGAGGAGTCTGGCCACAGCCAGCCAGGAGAAGCGCAAGCCCCTTCTGGTATCTCCCTGACTACAACACCCTGGACGTAGGCCCTATTTGTCCAGCCATGTTACTACCAGAAGAATCCCCTGCAAAAAAATACATTGAACTAAAGTAATAATTTGAATTGGCAGTGCACATTTAAATGAGAAACATCCAGAGCCTTTCAATGGAGAAAGCACTATTTTCCTATATTGATAAAGATCACACAAATCTAAAATAGAACCAGCATAATCTTGGATTTTCCGCCACTTCCCCTGCCTGTCTTACTGGTCTTCTGTTTAATAGAGTTATACAGCCTAGATTCTCTGGCTAACTTAAGCTACATTTTTCATTGTAGTGATTCTATTGTAGAAACAAACTGCTTTAGTCTGACTGGCAGCAATTCCCATCTAACAAAGTTGAATCTGATGTTATATTGTTATCAAAAAAATCTTTTAAATCACTAACAATAGAAGGGCCCCACACCCGCAACTGATAGCATGTGAGTGGATTGTTACACCCATCTGGAGCTCCACTGGCTTCAAGGAGGCTCTGCAAAGGCTCAGTGGGTGACCTGCATACAACATATGGTCAGCTATAGGATTGGGGCTTTAATTAGCCCCAATGAGCCAATTTTCAGAGAGCTGAGCAACTGCTCTTTAGTTTTATGATACAGGCTTTCTACCATATGGGAACCCGGAAGAATTGTGTTCTTTCCTTTGACTTTGATA
The DNA here is from genome assembly GCA_007922305.1 of Dermatemys mawii. Lineage (NCBI taxonomy): Eukaryota > Metazoa > Chordata > Testudines > Dermatemydidae > Dermatemys > Dermatemys mawii. The sequence continues at coordinate 17,663,995 of ML677371.1, read as the reverse complement.
TTTTCTGTCTTTTAATAAAATGGAAGGAAACACTTTATTTTAACTTGTTGGACTGTTATGCTGCAATTTTAATATTACACCTGACAACTTTTAAGTACACGCTCTTAAACTTGGGGTGGAAGAGAGGGAAGGAAATTTGGATGCTGAATTTTGCTCTCAGATACATACACAAATGCTACCTCGTGCCATGAACTATAGGGCTATTGAAAATAATACTGTAAAGTCCCGATTGAATTATTTTGTGATATTGGTAAAAGATTGCTAGTTAAAAAAAATAAAGTTTTTCTATTTCTATTAAGTATACTATAGTACTATACAAAAAATGGTCTAAAATATTATTCCATTTAAAATAATGGCACCACACTGTTTTGGGGGATTAGTGTATAATACAGTACTTTTTTAAAAAGAAGTTTGGTTCTACTTTAGCATTTTAAATATCACAGGAATACCCTGCTGAGTACAAAGCTATAAAATATCAGGGTTGGGCGAAAAAGATGATATTCATTTTCACATGATCCTTGTATCTATTATTCAGGAATTCTGGACTTAGGAAGACATAGAACTGTGATGAGTAGGCAGTTGAAGAAAGCAGCAGCATCACAAAAGCAGGAAGAGAGAACTAAGATTTTTGTTGTTTTGATTGTCAGCGTCCCTGCTTTATGAAAGAACTCTGGTATCAGCAGTGATAAACAGGTGCAGATTATATACTGATTTATAAAGTATCAATTGAAGCACTAGGAGGTGTCAATGCAAACACACACACACACAAAACAAAAAACTTTCCTGCTCTAAAAACAGACAAACAACAAACCACCAAGAAATCCTACTTGTTTCTATGGGGCAAAAGAGGAATGAATTCCAAAGCGCAGAACTTCTCATAGATTCAGAGATTTTATAGTCAGAAAGAGACCATTGAACATCTAGTTTGATCTCCTTTACAACACAAGCCACAAAATTGCACCCTGCTACCCCTTTAATGAGCCCCCTATATTGTGTTTAACTGAAGCACATCTTCCAGCAAATCTTCACTTTGATCATCAGCCCCTTATCTACAATTTGTTTTGAAAAAGTGTTCTCCATTCACAGCAACAAAAATACAAAATATTTTTTGACATTTAAATCCTTAGAAATCATGGCCATTTAATAGCTGTGCATGGACAGGGTCATTCTCCTTACACACATTCTCTAAGACTTATCCAAATTGTTTAGCATTTTACAGGACAACTCACTTTAATTCTGAGACAGCTGGAGTCTAATGATCAATGTAGAGTCTTTAAATTATGTACTTGTGAATTCACGATATGAAGGATTTCAGGAGTTACTAACATACAGTAAAATAATACAGCAAGGAAGTCATCGTATTACTTTGTACCTGCAGCTCAACAGAGACTGTTAGATTTCTCTCTTCACAACAAGACTTGTTTCTGAACACATGCTAACCACAGGGAACAAAGCCTGCCATCACATCATAATCAAGTTGCCTAGTTTTTGCTACAATTCCTATTGAGACTATTTAAATGGACAACTGGCTTTAAACAATATTCCTCCATATACCTTAGTCTCGCTAACATTCTTCTTTCTTGTGTGGACAGGTTAATTACCAAGAAATTAATTATGTAATTAAAGAATGTGTATTTAAGGAACAGGTAAAAAAGGGAGAAGAGGAGAGAGCTAGGAAGCAGTGTGAAATGGTTTTCCTATCTACACATTTCTGCTATGATAATCACTGCGGTATCTAGATGCCAAATACAAAGTTAAGAATCACACAGAACACCACTGTTCACTCCCTTGAGGCACCTTCACAATAAGTGCTGCTCTAGCTGTATTCTCTCTAGATTCTCATATTATGCTCATCTGCAAAGTACTGGATATCACGAACATGCAGGTTACTGTGGCTTGGTTTTTTTAAAGAGGAAAGACCACTATCTCCCAATAACCAGATGGAAGTAGGCCTCTCTTATTTCTGTTGCCATCTCCATATCTTACAGTAACCTTGAGACTGTGCTGTGGCACACAGAGGAGAAAATGCCCTCCCTTAGATGGAAAAGTTCTGGGCCCATTCCTCAAAGGGCTTCACTCCTTCTACCTGGGTTCAGCTTCAGCCAGCTAACTTTCAAACATACGTGGCACTGGAACCTATTCCATCTTATGAGCTCCCTTAGAGAAAATCAGAAGGAGATATGATTGAAGACTGATCCTTCCATGAGGTCACTTGTAGGCTTTCAGGGAAGAACAGCTGTTTGAACAAAAACTCTGAAATCTGTCACAAAACGAGTGCAGCTGTTTGACCAAAAACTCTGAAATCTGTCACAAAACCAGTGTAGTGTCACAAAACCAGCTGCACAGTTTAGTTTTATTACAGTTTATTGCAAGTTAGCAACACCTTCTGATCAACAATGTCAAAAGCTCCCAAGAGACTGGTCACGAGCATGTATTTTTGTCCCCTCTCTGACACTATGGAGGATCCTCCACCTCTAATGCTATTTCTGTGCCACATCCTGGTTAGAAACTTGATTGTGAAAGGGCTGAATGTGGTTTCCCTTTACTCTCCCATTCCTCTATTAGTTCTCTTTCAGAAAGAGATTATCCCTTTGTCCTTGACAATTTTTTTTTAAATTTCCCAATCGCCCATTCCTCACAGATATTCGAGAGCATTGCCCTTCATTTAATTGCTACAACACATAATAAAGGGGGTTATTTGGAGAGTCAGATACCTTGGCAATACCCAGATGCCTGCACTTACCAGCTGAAAAATGACTGTGTAAATGGCACCGAGTTATATTTATTGTCTCTCGGTAACACTGTACCAAGTTTGATCAGTTTAGAAGAAAAAATATTTTTCTCAGTCAGCCCTGCAAACGCAGCCGATGATCTCTATTTATAGCTGTACTTTTTCTGCTTCATACATCAGCAGCAGTATTGAGGATTCTGCCATTTGGAAAGTAGTTGACAATTCCTTTGATGATGCATGAGCCAGAGTAGATTTCAGTTCTCCTTCCTGTAGCCGTATTAGCTCTGTAGTGCTAGCTGGAGTGTAAAGGAGTCAATTTATTGTGATTCTACTCTTCAGCTTGCGAAACGTAAATTCAGTAATCTATAAATATTTCAACATTTTTAGGCCAAATAACTACTAAAATCAATATTTTTGTTTTACAATATATGTTGGCCCTTCATCTCTGAGTAAAACAATCATATATTGACATCAGAAGTTTGCTCAGATATAGTTCTCTTACCTCTTGCTCACTGCTTTAACTATTTGACTCTCCAAGGGAAAAAGAGCTCTCAGATGATGCCTGTCACTGTACCTGAGATGACAGCCCTCAATCAATTTCATTGTCACCTCACTGATTCCATTAATCTTGACATTATTTCATTCTCGGTCAGTTGCCAGCTCCTTCAGAGTCTCTCTGTTCTTATGTTCCTTCCCTTACATTTTTGCCACAGTACTTTTCTATTCATAGCCCCCCCTTTTTTTTTTATTTTAAGAAGGGAGGATTTAATTCACTGTGATAGCAGCAATAATATGCCAATGAACTGTATCGGTCTGCTTAGACTGAGCAACATACTTGAGAGAAAGATATAAAAAAGGAAAAAGATGATCTAATGGTTAGATCGAGGAATTGCAAGTTAAGTGATTTTCTATTCTCCGCTCTTTTATGTAACCTTGGGCAGGTCACTTACATTTCCATACCTCAGTTTTTCTACCCATAAGTAAGTAAGTAAATAAATATATAAATAAAACTATTTCTTTTACCTGTGTAATGCCGTAAAACATAACTCAGTCTTTGACAGCCTTTGATTTAGGTTCTGTAAGGAAGGAAGGGCAGTCTGTGTTAAAGACACTGGGTTTGGAATTCATTTTTCTGACTCAGACACAGACTGTGTGTGACCTTGGACGAGTCACGGAATCTCTGTGTGTCTCAGTTCTCCATCCACAGAACAGAATAAGAACTTTTTGCCTGTTAGAACTATTCTGATCATATGGTCTGGCCTTCTGCATAACACAGGCCATAGCATTTCATTCTTTCTGGCCTTAAACTCTATGGATGAAGGGTACGGTATTAGTTACAGTTACTACTGTGCCTTTCCTCAGTGGAAAAGTGAACACTACAACCATTATTACAACCTATTAATGGAGGCGGGGGGCGGGGGGGAGAGAAGAGAGGAATTTGCATGGTTGCTGCCCATGCTGTACTTACTCTATAGATAGAGGTTAGCAGAACAGTCAGGCAGGCACCTTTCGCAAGTACTATATTCATTTTAAAAAAATAAATAAAAAGAATCAGCCAAAAATGGAGCACCTAAACTTGCAGCAGTAGATGTGCAACTCTAAATATACGTGTTGAAACGTGGATACTAAAGAGAATTAGTCAGCCATCTCTTATCCAGACCCAGCCTCTTGCACAACCATTACAACTTGACTTTACAAAGCAGTACACATCCTTGTTGCCCAGACTTCCAGTGTGTATTTGCAGGTGGCCGAGTTAACGTTCTCTCAGTGATCTGTATGGGGATTATGTAAAATCTGTATCTAGCACCAGAGAGGTGCTTGACATTGTACACATAAATTAAAAGACAGTCCCTGTCCCTTGGAGCTTCCATCATCAATTAAGAGTTCATTGAAAAATTATCCTTATTTTTTCACAGTAATTTGTTCTCTGTGAATGGTTTAAATCTCATGTTTCATTTAAATAAACTCCCTGGTCATCTGATTATCAGTTACAGGAATAGAGGACACGATCCTCACTTTACCTAATAAGAGTTTTTTCCATGTTTTGATTTGGTTTGGTTCAGGACTTACATGATTTTCTAACCAAGCTCTAAATTTAAATCTAAACAGACTTTCTTCTGCAAGATACCTTGAAGCCTAGCCAAGCTTTATGCCTGTTGAGCTTTTGCAGGTTTTAAAAAAAATAGGAGTGCAAGAGTTCCAGTGAAATCAACCACAGCAAATCCAGCAAAGCAAATCACTGCTCTCAGGAAAGAATTTAACAGAAATGATTAAACAGCTTCCCTTTTACTTTCAAAGACTCAGTCATTCACTGCACTGAGGCCTGAACTGAATAATGCAATTCTCTGGTCTGATAGTTTGATGCATCAATCTGAAAACAGAGGACCCTGTGAAAGACTGGAGAGGAAAAAGCTGGATCAAGTATGACTGAAAACAAATTAACTGACAAAGGTAGTAACAGTGAAGTAAGACTTCAAAATATAACCCCAGCTACTGGTCAAAGGTATCATGATCAACAGCACATTATACCATAGGCCTAAAGTTTTGCATTCAAACTTTAATAACAATAGCTGTAATGAAAGACAAAGGATGTGAATTCTTTTTGACAGCTTGTGGAAACTATTCTGTCAGGATACCCAAAACCAGCCCATTTTAAAATTTTAATCCATGACCAATGAGTCATAGCTAAATGAAAGCTGTATTAGTGACTCTGTTTTTTGATGGGAGAGAGAAGAAAAACGGGCTCTTAGAGGCTGACAACAAAGTGGAAGTTTTTGGAAACACTGAGGACAAACACACATGCCCCTGAATTTGCATTCTTTAATAGCATCACCTAAGTTAAGTATTCATTTACTGAGATATGATCCAAAAGGAACTGAGCACCAATGACCTACATTTAAAAACAATACCACAGTAGTTAAGATACATAAATCATCCAAAGCAGCAGGACTTCTCCTGTCATCTAATCACTAGTCAGCAGACCAATATGATTCAAACCCACCACCTGACAGCAAACAGAAATCCCTCCCTCCTTTCATCAGTGTTCCACCAGGTCTTGCTCAAATCACATTTACTTTGCAGCATATCCAGGAGGTCAACAGATCCAAGAAATGTCAATCAGAGAAGAGAAAGGATTCAGAGTAGTAGCTGTGTTAGTCTGTAAAGGTGTCCCTGCCTCTGCAAATAAGTTGAGGGAAGTTTCCAGCCAACCCACTGTGATTCAGATTTCTCTACCCTCACAGATAGTCCTTGAGTTCTTATGATCCAGCATAGCCCTGGTCTGACAAAAACATGACACAGCCCTTCCAGCTCAGCGTAGATTCCCTGAGGCAATAATGCAGAAATATTTCTAGTAACAACTTCATTATATCAACCAGAATCTATAAGCTGTTAAAGATAGAACTTCCAAATCATCACACGAGGTCGCTTAGACCTTTCTGGAAAGGGCCAAGTGGCACATTGTGCTAACATCCTCAATTCTCAGTGATCACAATGAGAAAGGAGGACGTTCTGCACTCCTCAGGATCAGGCACTAGGTTGATGACACTTCAGACTCCATCATCCCATCACGAAAGATTTACTAAGGATTTGTCTACATAAAAAGTTAATTTATTTTAACTAAAGCTATGAAGTTAAAGTGCATAAGTTAACTTATGTGCATTAACTTCACACCTTTAGGGTATACCTACACTGCACACTCCTTTCCATGGTGTGTAGTGTAGATACGAGCATACTCCCCCAGCAGACATAAACAGTAGCACAGACTGTGAGGCACAGCTTAGGAGAGAGGAGTGAAAACAGGCCTGAAGAGCATGGGTATTCAGCCAAGTATATATTCCTACATGGCTCTCTGGTTACCCAAGCCATGCCTCCCTCAGCTACATGCTATTTTTAGCAACACAGTGTCCCTCTGTGTTGCTGGAGCCCTTCCCTTAGGGTGACCAGACAGCAAATGTAAAAAATCGGGACGCGGAGTGGGGTGTGTGTGTTTGTGAAATAGGAGCCTATATAAGAAAATTGGGATTGCTCCTGTAAAATCGGGACATCTGGTCACCCAGCCTTCCCCACTACAGGAAAGGCTCTGGCAGTAGAGAGACAGCGGGAAAAGGCTCCCCCTACTTCAGGAAAAGACTCCAGCAGCTGGGAAAAGGCTTTGGCACGGGCAAAAGGCTCAGCCTTTCCCTGCTGCTCCACTCTACTCCCCCTGTCTACACATACACACACACTCCTTTCCTCCTTGCAGTGAAAGGCTCCAGCAGCAGGAAGCAGCTGAAGCCTTTTCCCCACTGCTTCCCCCAACCATAGCCTTTCATTGACCCGTGTAGCTACACACCGCAGCATGGACATAGCCTGCTTTTCACTGTGATGTGTAGCTACATGTACACTATACGTCACTGCCAGTGGTGTCTAGTGTAGCCTTGTTAACTTAACTTTCCTAAGTGTCCCTGTGTAGACAAGCCCATAAAAGGACTTCTTAATAACTAATGAAGAGACTTTAAATATAAACAGTCCTCTACAGTACAGGCTCAAGGAGTTAAATCAGCTTTAGTTTATTCATCCATTATTCAGTTCTATAGGGAATTTTTATAATCCACTGATAAGTTTAAAGTGTTATCAGTGTCTGGAAAGTACAGATTGTTCTTTCTTTAACTGTTTAATCTAAAATACCATCTACTTTAAAACTGAGCTGTGAGAATTTTAATATAGCTTTATTATATTTCCTGCTAAAAACAAGGTTATAGCAGATCTTCATTCCCTTATATAGGCCAACAATATAAAAATGAATTTTATTGAAACTCCTGTTGCCTCTGAAATGCTTAATGTTAATGCTTTTAAATTAATAAAACCATCAATGTCAGTGTGGAAAAGTTAAAGAAAAAAAGACATTTTTAAGGTCACTGATAATATATTAGCATTTTCATTTAAAAATCACATTTTTCAAAGGTTCAGCATTTCAACAGCTTCAGAACCTAGCTCCTTTGAATGTACAGTATAAATCTGAATCTGAACATTTTCTTTTCATCATTCTATAGAAAGTGTTTGCATTAGTTCAGTCCCTTTTCTATTCAAGAGACACCATAACACTCGTTAGTAAAATCATGGGTTTATTTTGCGGAGTAAACTAATGTCGATACTGCTGGGAGACGTGCCACCTTTGAAAGTGATTTGTCAAGTCTCTTACAAGATGTTAAGCTGGGTCTGGGTTATACATTAAACACACAGAAAACCTAGAAGGAAAACCCAGGGTGCTGGGTGAAGTGGTACTGGTGATTCAACAGGTGGGGACTCATCTCTTTGAGTCAGTACTGAATTCGTGGTCCACTGTGATAATATAGGTATGAAGTGACAGGAAGTGACAGATTTTGACTGAATACAAAACCCAGGCTAGACCAGTCATGGTCATTCAAGAGGATCTAGAATTTTTGCCTGAGCAGATGTATTAGCCCCAGTACTTGAGTAAATTCAAACTTGGAAAACTGTACTTTACCTATTTAAAATTAAGCAGGTAGTTTCAACTGGAGAAGTTACTCCTCATTTTCCCCCAGAAAATGATTTGTAAAAAGCAAGGCATTCAAAATAACAAGGGGTGTGGATGGCGGTGGAGCTAGTCAGCAGCAGGGTCTGGTGGGGTAGGATAGGGAAACGAGCTGGCAAATATCAAAAATTTGGAGAAAGACAAGCTGGAAGGCAGCAAAAGCTATGTGAGGTTTGACTGCACAATTTTTTCAGATCCTGAAATTCCTGGTTGCCTCTCAGAATCCCAAGTGGAAGTGAGAGATGTGGCAGAGTGTAAACTTAGTTAGCTTTTGTGGTGTGGGGCTTTAAACACCATCTTGATGCTGACGTTGGAATGCTCTTATAAACCCCTCACTAGAGGAGGAAAGAGAAAATTTTCCTTGCATTTTCTGATCAAGACATATTCTAGATGAAGTTAAGCTGTATGATAAAAGGTCATTGGCCTAATTCTCCCTTCTCATACACTGTTAGTAACTTTATAGATTTCAGTGGAGTTACTGATTATTGTAACTAAGAAGCGGTGTTGCTTAATGGAGACAGCATTAAATTGGGACTCCGGATATCTGGGTTTTACTTCTGGCTCTGCCACTAGCCTGCGGGGTGACCTTGGGCAAGTCACTTCCCCTCTTTGCGTCTCAGTTTCCCTGTCTGGAAACTAGAGATAATGTTACTGACCTCCTTTGTAAATCACTGAGATATACAGTGCTTTGCATCAGTAGAAAAGCTAAGTATTATTATTGTTATAATAAATGTGTTCAGCACCCAAATTTAAAGGATTCCTTGTAATAACATGCACTACATGAAAGGGAAAAGGGGACATGTTTATCTAGGAAAGCCAGGTTTCATTAAAGAGTAGACACAGTAACATATTACTCCAAAGAAGAATAATCCTAAATAAATTTATTGCAGATATTAAAATGAAATGAAATTGTCCAGGCACTGATATGAAAGAGGACTTCATGATTAAAGTGCACACTGAAACATCAAGTGACTTAAACAGTATAAAAAGGACACAACAGAAGGACGGAGAGCTTTCCTGACAGGGAACTGTATCTCATGGACCCTAAGAGAGCCATAAATTAGAAGACAGATATAAAACAGAGAAAAAATTGACAACCTTGGAAACCAAGTGTAGTGTCAAATTCTGTGTCACTTTACTTCGTCCCTCTATCTTATCCATTTAACCCCAATTACAGCGAATATGGTATACGAGGGGAAAAACAAGGCAGAATCTGGCTTAGAGTTTAAGAAGTGTAGTCTTGCTTGTATCCTTCTGCCATGTACTACAATGTCTCATTCTGCATGCACATAACTTAATGATTCAAAAATTATAGAATTATATTATTATTTTATTGCACATTATTTGGTTATGGATACACGTGATACCAAATTAGGGCATGTAAAGGAAGAGCAAGCACTCCGGAGATGTTAGATGCCATATTGAATCTGTATGTGAGAATTTTTTTTTTTTTGGACTGTCTAAGGAACAGTAATCACATATGATTAACAAACGATACTATGAATTATTTTTGTTAGCAAAAAATTCCCCTTAGAGACCTGCGTGATGGATCTTGACTGACATTTAACTTTCCCTACAGACGTGAAAGAAGCAATTTCCAGCGTGAATATAAGAAACTCTCACACCAACGTAGGAAAAACTCTGCTCAGATATCCAGGCCTCTACACTTTGTATTTTGTTCTAAGACAGAATGTTATAGTTGATTGTGAGCATACAATACATACCGAGTGCATCTAGGTTCCTAGCTTTTTATCATTGCTTACCTGAAGAGCAAATGAGGAACGGAGTGTAAACTCAAAATATTGAGAACAGGTATGGAAGATATAAAACAAAAAGTAATTTCAACACTAGTACAAGGAAAAAGAAGTTGAGACCCTCTTCATAGTTCACTTGCCTAGTGTGATATGCCAGCTGGGGTCGAGGCAGAGGCTAAAAATGAACCTGCACCTTTGGGTTTAAGTTCTGGCACCAGTAAAACATCTTTTACTCAGTAAACATTCAAATAAGGAAAAAGGATTCTCTGAAGCCAAAATCCAAAAAGTACAATGAAAGGTCTTCCTACATTCCAACAAGAAGTACAGTACAATACCTTTCTGTTCCCCTCAAACTTTCAGACACCAGAAGCTCCTTTCACCCTCTGCTACTTTTACTTTTTGGGGAACCAAGTGATTGTGAGGCTCATCAGCATTCCCTTCTGGAGATCAAGCTGGCCATCTTGATAAGCCTTTGCCACAGAATTATATGGTTGCTACCTTATCCAATGTCAGCATTGCTTATATCTGGCTGTGCTCAATAGTGTTTTAATCCTCTGGTTTTGAGTCCCTTCAACTCAACCCTAGATACTTTTAAGCAAAAGTTTTCCAATTTGAGTGTCAAAGATTAAACACAAAATCTATTAAAGGAGCCAGATTTTCAGAGATGCTGACTATCTGCATCTCCAGTTGAAGTCAACACCAGCTGCGAGCACTCAGCATCTCTAAATCAGGATCAAGGTTTCTTAGGTGAGGCCCTTAAAAATTGAGGCACCCAACAAATTACAGTTAATGTTTGTAAGCAGAAGGAAATGTCAACAAAAACTTAAACTTTAGATTTGTGACACAGTCTGGGATTTCATTTGGGTCATTTATGTATATTGAAGCAGTGATTGTTTCTGCCGAAGGTGGATGCTAGAAAGAGAAAGGTCAACAACAGAAAAATAAATGTACGTTTTCCATCAAACTGCATGGTTCACAACTGATGGCAGCTTAGGTATATTATTCAATAGGCACCTTGAACAAGAAATAGCCAGCATTTAATAAACACAGTAGTTATGTTTGGAGAAATCATGCTCTTTTCAGTTGATTGTATCCTCAGAAAAGCAAAAGGTTAGTACCAAAGTCAAAGTCAACACCTCATCTGCCATTACATATAGCAGCATAACAATATAGTTGAACTGAAAAGTTCAGTATTATACTACAGCAAGTATTCTGAACAATTAATGCAATTACACTTAGGTGTGTGCTTCACAAAATATCAAGGATTTGACGTACAATATCTTTGATCAGTCTTAACCATACAATATATTACACTAGTAAATGAAAGGGGGATCAAAGCAGGCAAAGATTTAAGGAAGAGGTTACTTGTTGCTGAAATGCCTTTGTAGACATCACACTCCTACTGCACTAGTTCTAACTGTGTGGTTATTATTCAGTTGTAAATCTCTCATGACATCCCTTTAAAATCCATCTGTCCAAAATAAATTGGACTAAGAGCATAGGGTGTAGAACTCAATCAAGTTTAGGTAAACTGTAGTCCCTCCTCACTGTAGGTCCAATTCTGCCACCCTCATCAATAAGCAGCACCTGACTGGCTCAGTGGTCAAAGCAGATTCCGAAGCTCACCAGCTCTGACAGCTGTTGTCACAGATCTTGGTGTTACAGAGTGAGGCAGCCTTACTCTATCTTGTGCACCCAGGAGAAGAGGTAGGGTACAAAAGAGTAAACATATTTGAAAGGGCTTCCTGACTTATAACTAGCCAGACAACAGCATCTGCAGTGTGTGGAGGGGAATCCCCCACCCCAGTTTCTATCAGGATGGAGAATATGCACTGATAAGAAAAGCACATAAAAAGGTGCATGGTGGAAGATTCTTCATCAGAATCTTTAAAAATGCTCCAGGGAAACGCTTCCCTATTAGAAAGTGAAGATATTTCATAAGGGATTTTAAACAAAATAGATGCATTATGTATTTGCACAGAGAACAAGGGAATATCGTGGGGGTAACATTAACTCTTCCTTCTTCCCTGCTTCCACTGCAGGAGAAAGGGAACTGGTGGAGGCTGGACTCTTTATCCCCCTCTACCACTGCAGTGGAGAGAGTGAAAGGCTAGAGTCTCCTTCACCTCTCCTCTCTAAGAGAGGGAAGGCAACAGGACTTGGTATTTCCTTTTTCTCCTTTCAGGATTTGCCTTTCTCCCTGTAGGTTATCGGTGGAAGTGAGAGATCTTTCTTTAGAGGAGGAGTAAAAGGGGATTCCCTCTTCCTTCCCTACCAGGTGGTGTTGCTGTTTCACTGGAAGAAAAAAATGGGATCCCTATGAACCCCTCATCATCAGCTCCCCTAAGCCAGTAAAGGGGAAGCTAAATTCCACATCTCTGACTCTTGGCTTAACCTTTGCTTACTCTGCAAACAGTCCCTTTGGATTTCAAAGGGAGTAAGCCCTTGGTCAACCTGAGGTTCTTTGTTTTCTGAACTCCTTTTCGGAGGGCAGCATCAATGTCCAGAGTGCCAAGATTTGAAGTTATTTACATACCCAAGCGGGACTCTTGCTTTGAGCACCAGCAATCACCCACAAATCACTTTTCAACACGACAGGCAGTTCATTAAACGCAAATCAATACAAGCTGTCTTAAGAAAGCGGTTTGTCTGTCTGTCTGTCTAGGGTAATTTCACCCAGTAAAAACATAAATATTTACTCTCTGTGCAGTAAATATGGTGAGGGCTCAGACTGTCAGGGCTCCAGTAAATAACCATTTCATTTCACTGCAAACTTAACACAGCAGCCTAGGTTCTCTCAAAAGGAAAAGTTACAACACTACCACAGATCGAAAGATTAGTTGGCCATACCTGGAGACCTTTTTCTTCTATCTTTTTCTGGAGTATTTGAAGGCACTTGGTGAAGTCGGTGAAGTCTTGATCCAGTGTCTCTATCAACTCACATCCCTAGCAATGAAAACAGAAAATGAGAGAACAGAAAAGGTCAGTTATTTCTCAGTTTCAACAACAAGAAAAAATGGTTTCTCTAGTCATTTGCTTATGATGTACTTTACGACTACGTAAAGTGGAATATATATTGGTGTCTGTTGTTCTTAATGAAATGAACTGTGGCCCACTCACCCACAAGCCTGTGCATAGAGATGCAGAATCAGAATACAAACGGTAAGGCTGAGAGATGCTGAGGACCTAAGCCCCACATCTAACTAGATACACAAGTCATCCAGAACATTAGAGAGTCTGCATATACCTGTCCTTAAGTGTCTTGTTGGATCGGTGCCTTCCCAAGAAATGAAAGCACCTTGCAGGTTCAGACTCTTTTCCAGTGCTGCAGTTGTTACATTTCTGATATATGCTGAAACCACGTATAAATGTAAGGCCACAAAAATGTAGGCTTGCTGGAACTAGCAAGCTGTGTAAGTTAATTCCCATGGATTTAAAAATCAAGCCTTCTTATACCACAGTAAATAACAGAGTGAACATGTTAAAAAAGGAACAGAGCAGGCGTTCAGATTTCTTAATTCAGAGCTAAAATAATTCCTAAGCCTCTGCCAAAGAGCTGAGTAAGGAAAAAGTAACGTCTATCATATAAAGTCACCATTCAAAGAGGTTTCAAGGATACAAAACACCCATATGGCATCATAAATTATAATAAGAACCATACTTGCTAGATTTAGAGGTTCCCTTACCTACCACTTCAAGGTCTCCTTAAAAGCTTCCTGGCACTATGTCTGTCTGATTCATTTTCTATTTCTGCCCTACACTGTAGCGACCGATAAGAAAATTAGGTTCTCACTGCTCAAAACATATTATAAGAGTCTAAAAAAACACTGCATACAATGTTGGTAAGGCAAATAAAACAAATCTTGTCAAGTTTCTCCCCTGCCTCTAGAGTTAAAATATAGGGCCAGAAACTCTCAACAGAGGCAGAATTCACTAGGGCAGCATGCAAGTAGCACTTAGTTATTCGCTCACAGCAAAATGACAAATCTGCAATAGGAAAATGGGATAACCTCTTATTTTCCTCACTGAAAATATGTTTTCAGCTGGAGTTTATATACAAACAAACAAAATGGTAGCAAACTGGGAACGGGGAAGAAGAGAGGGGAATCGGTGAGAAGGAAATGGCACATATTTTATTCTCAAAACATGTGTGCACTTTGAAAGCCCTTGAGGCCAAGCCAGTTTATTTGTGAAGAATGAAGTGGTGGCTATACTGGCACTCACCTACTCTAAAGTTTAGGGGCATATTTGGATTGTTCCAATACAAGTGCACAGGGAGTTCCTTCCCCACACAGCAAGCCTGTGAAGAAGGCAGTAATAATGCTATTGCTACCATAGAGAGGGGGAAAACCTAGCACTGATTGTAAGGATCTAGATGGTGTTAGATAGTTTGGAGTGTGGCAGCATTCCCACGCCTCTGTCCAACAGCAAAGGTTAAGAGGCAACCACTGTGGGAAGCTACCTAGCTCCTACAGATTAGAAAGAGCGGTAATGAGCATGCTCTTGGAGCTTATATCCACTACTATCCTATGTGGGTATAATGTCTGCAAGCCACCAACACCTGGATGCGGTATCACTCCCCTCCTCTCTCCCGTCCAAGACAAACATGGAGCCTTATCTGAGCATTAATGACAGGAAAAAGAGTCCTATACTTAATCAGTATAAGGTGACTTGTAGAAAAAGTACAAGCAACTCTTAGAGCTGTTCAGCAGCTAGGAAAACTTTTCAAATATATTCAGTATTCAATGTAGATCCTGTGGGCAGCTGGGAAAACAAACAACATCGAGGGAAAAAAACCAGCACTACTCAATACCTATAGAAGTGATCCAAATTAAACAGCATAGAGCTTTGTGCAGATGACCATATTAATTCTGCCTGCCACAATGACACCACAGAAGTTGGTGGTGAATGAATATTAAGGGATAAAGCCACACTACTTTTCTACCATTGGGCTGTACGCTTTGACCCTAAAGGAGGTCAATTTCTTCCTGCAACAAAAAGCTTCAAGTTGGAAGCTCATTTCTTCACCTGTTGCCTGTAACAAGTGGCCATACTGGAGGCTGACCCCTCCTGCCTTTGCATACAGCTTGTAGGTTCCATCCACCTCGTCATACATTTCTTTGACTCCATAGAAGAAAAGTCAGATTGTTTTCTGGCTGAAACTGTACCCAACTGTTTCTCACATAATTAACAACTTTCCTGAAGTTCATACAGCATTTATTCCTCGAAGCATCCGACCCTTGGACTTTCCGCTCTCTAAAATGACCTGAACAACTGGGAGCTTTTGAAAAAACTGCTGGCATTTGTATGTTTTCTTTCTTGTCTGCACTCCCAAGCCCTCTCCTCTGAAAAAAAATCATCTCAAGGCTTGAGTAGTGTCATCTCCATTCACCAACAGACACGCAAAGCAATTAGTACCTCCCACAGTCTCTTCAAAGCATTCATGCTGATTACAATAGGTATCCAACTTGTTCAAAATACTCCACAGACAGCTTTTACCCCCAAACTCTTGGACACCAGAAATAAACTGTCCACAGAGCATTTAGAAGAGGATGGGCATGCTTTGAGGGGGAGTCCCCTGACCTCAATTAAGTCACTGGGATCCCACCAAGATCTGGTGAGATTCACCTTCAAATGCCTTCCTCTCATCTTGTGCCAATTCATGTTGTACAGTCACGAAAGAAGGCTCAAAGAAGTGGGAAGATTTGTCATATTACCCCAAACAAGAAAGGATTTTCATCCTAACTAGAAAGATGACAGAAACCAAACCCAACAAGGTCAAAGTGTGGTAGGGTTTCTCAGCGGAATGCTGCTAAAACTGGGAAGCCCCTTTTTGAAGATACTGAATTGACATAGAGTTTGTTGCAGGGTACTCGGGGTCCCGTAGGAACGAGGCACACACACAGCTGCTGAATAGAAGTAGTGAGTTTATTGAAGGCAAAAGTGGCACATCCACAACGGGGGCTCCCTTCGTTGCTGCCACTGAGATGGGGAAAGCCCGACACACCGGAGCAATGCTCAGGGTGAAGCCCACCGTGCGTGGGAACACAGGCAGAGAAATAACAGGAACATTTGCATCTCATGCATACCTCATGAATAACTAATACCTTATTTCTATCTTATTAGTATTACATAATGCAAGCAGGTGTCTCATTAGTATTGCACAAGGCGAGCAGGCACTGAAAACTGGAGAGCACTGGTATGCAAAATATGTAATAACAAAGCAGCAACTGATAACAGTAGCGTGATCGGTAATACCCTTTCTTTCCCTGGAGTCGAAGGGGGAGAGCGTTCCTAACTTCCCACCATTACAATTTCTTCCAGCCTCTTACAGAATTAGACAATAACATTGCTAAATGTGATTCCTTAACTGAAGTCCAGTTGAAAAGAAGAGTCTCTTCACTCACTAATAGTGGGGCAGACTCATTGTTTTATGTCTCCAGTGACAGGAGAAACTAGGTTGTGAATGACTGCATGAAAAGACAAGAACCCTCCTCAAACTGTTAAGAGTTCCTTAACCTGGAAATCCCAGACTTCAGTGCAAGGCTTGAGACATGCTGGAACACTCTGGAACACCATCCCAGCACTTTTTCTTTGGAAGCCAGATCACCATTCTGGCACTTTCAGTACAATCACTTCCAGTACCTTCCGTGCAATCCCTTCCAGTATCTTTTCTCCATCTTGAGCACAGCCCCCATTGCCAGTCTTATAATAAGAAAGTGAAGATGACAGGTGATGAGTAAATTAATAGCAGGAATGGCTACTCCCAAGCCTGGGGAGAAAGGACAGGACAGTTTAGGCCAGTTCTTAGCTCCTAAATTCACACAGAGAAGGAGAGTCTTATCTTTTGACAGAGTACTGGTAGAAATAAGCAGTTTATATGTAAAATTAAAATCTCCCTCAACGCTGAAATTTCCCTTTCTGCAACCACCAGTGGAGAATCTTATCTCCTCCCCACAGAGTCAATTTTTGGCAATTGCAGGCAGACTATAGCTCTGCATTAAAACCTAGGAAGGCTGAACTACTCTGTTGTTCAGCTGAGGGTCTATGGCAGCTTTTACCATTTACCATTTTTTTTTATTAAGAAAGCCATCCTGTAATATGCTCTTGGAAAATAACAAATATTGAAAAACAGCTACAAGGCAGTTCAAAAGACTCAACTTCAAGATGATGGATGTAAGCTGCTGTAGTGAAATATCACAGTTCTTGGAGGAACCAGAGGTGTGCCACACTTCAAGTGCAAGCACCAAAAATATTCTGAACAGTCTCACTACAACCTTCAGAGCATATTGATTGTAAAAGACGCAGAAGACCCGGATTGTAAAAGATCCAGCAGTTCTGTTCCCTAAATTCAAAATGGCATTTGAGGTGCTTAATTTAGTAACAATTTAAACAGGTTGCTGTAACCGTGGTATTGCTAACAAGATTAATAGCAAAAAATGAAGTCATAACTTGAAGAAAGGAAAAAGCAATATATGTTTCTTCTCAAACTCCATAGCTGGTGCAGCTTTGATGGTTGCCAACATTATCCTGTGGAGTCCCTCTGTAAGTCATATTGGAAAATAATGAAAAGAATGTGTAGGGAAAAAAAACCTGAGTGATCATGGAGGACTTCAATTTGAGTGACATATGCTGGAGGTCTCATACTGTCAGTACTAAAACATCCTTGGAATTTCTAATTATAATAGATGAGCATTTCTTATCGCAGAAAGCCTTGCATCCTAACGCAGGGGAATTTTCTATATTAGACCTTGTCTTGATGGATAAAGAGGAACGGATCACAGATTTAAAAATTAATAGTAGGTTAAGTACAAATGATCATGACTTGACCACTTTTATTTGCAAACAGAATTAAAGTCCAGAGTAGTGCTTTAAACACACAGTGCTTTAAAAGGGACATTTTCACAAAGCTGAAAATAATTATGACACAAATCAGCTGGGAAAAATTTAATCAGAAAAATGTGAATTTTAATTGGGAATTGTTTAAGAACACTTTATTAGATGCCCCAAAAGCCACAATTCTACAATTGGGAAAGAAAGCTCATCAGATTTTTTGTTGGGTTTTTTTTGTTTTTTAAATTGATCTGGTTTAGAGGGGAAGTCAAGATAGTTATTTTTACTTTTTATATAACAAATGGAAGAATGCGGAAATTGACAGTAATGAATATAAATCAGAAGCGAGGAACTGTAGAACACCAATAAGGGAAGCAAAGAGATACAAAGAGAAATTTATAAATAAACCTCCTTCTGGCATTAAGTATATTAGTGACAAGAAGACTCCCAATAATGGTATTGATCCACTATTATGTGGAAATGATAGAATGATCAATAATAAAGGAGAAAAGGCAGGAGTGTTCAATAAATATTTCTGTTCTGCATGGGGGAGGGGGGAGATAATGTAGTCAGATGATGAGGATGATATCACTCTTTCCATTCCACCAGTATCAGAGGAAGATGTTAAACAAAAGCTATAGAAGTTGGACATTTTAAAGCCACCAGGTCAAGACAACTTACATCCAAGAGTTTTAAAAGACTTGGCTGAGTCGCTCTCTGGACCATTAATGTTGATATTCCATAAGTCTTGGGACAATGGATAAGTTCCAGAAAACCGGAAGAAAGTTAATGTTGTGCCAATTTTTAAAAAGGCTTTTTAGTCTGACATCGATTCTCAGCAAGATAATGGGGTAGCTGATATGAGACTCAATAAAGAATTGAAAGAGTGTAATATAATTAATACCAATCAACACAGGATTATAGAAAATAGATCCTGTCAAACTAACCTGATTTTTTAAAATGAAAATTACAAGTGTGGTTGATAAAAGTAACAATATTGATATAACATATTTCTTTAAGAATTGATACCACATTTTGATTAAAAATGAGGATGGTATAAAATTAACACAGCACACATTAAAGAGATTAAGAGCTGACTAACTAATAGGTCTCAAAATGTAATTTTAAATGTGAGCATCATTATTGAATGGGTGTGTTTCTAGTGGAGTCCTGCGGGAATCAGTTCTTGGCTCTACCATATTTGACATTTTTATCAATGACCTGGAAAAAAAGAAGATTGCCACTGATAAGGTTTGCAGATCATAAATATATTGGGGAGGAGTGGTACATGGTGAATAAGACAGGTTACTGATACAAAGTGATCTAGATCATTTGGTACGATGGGCACAAGCAAACAACATGCATTTTAGTACAGCTATATGTAAATGACTGCATCTAGGAACACAAAATGAAGGTCATACTTATAGGATATGTCTCTGTGTTTGTGAGGGGTGACGGGGGGGGGGGGGATCTCTATCTGGGAAAGCAGTGACTTTGAAAAAGATCTGGAGGTGAGAGTTGACAATCAGACAAAACATGAGCTTTCAATGCAACACTGTGGCCAAAATGGCTAACACAAACCTTGGTTACATAAACAGGGGACCTATGTATTTGGCACTGCTGGAATACTGTGTCTAATATGGTGCTCACGATTCACCAAGGACATTGATATATTGGAGAGGGTACAGATAGAAGAGTCATAAGAACAACTAAAGGCTTAGACAATATGCCTGACATATTTGCCTGACAGTGATAGCTTCAAGGAGCACAATCTATTTAGCATAACAAGGAGAAGGTTAAGGAATGTATCTTGATTACAGTCTATAAGTACCTACATTGGGATCAAATATTTGATAATGCACTCTTTAATCTAGCAGAGAAAGGTAGAACAGGATCTAATGGAGGAGTAGTTGAAAATAGACATTCAGACTGGAAATAAACAATTTATCAAGGGTTGTGGTGGATTCTCTATCTCTGAGAATTTTTAAAATGAAGACTGAATGTTCTTCTAAAAAGATGGGGATGTTCTATGGCCTGCATTATAAAGAGCTCGCACTAGATATCATAATGGTCCCTTTCAGCCTTGGAATTTATGAATCCCCACCAAAATGATCCCTACTACTAATTGCCTCTTCAAATTCAATTCAGATTCCACATTCTCTTTCACAGCCACAATCAGATCATTTGTTTGGGATATGATGATCTCTTTAGGACTATTCCTGCTGCCGCTATGCTAGAGGAATTGTTGGCCAAGTTTTGGTGTCTGCCATGGGTTGGAGAAGACATATCTGTAGTAGTCAAATCTTTCTTGGTCTCCTTCATATCTGAGTGACTAAACTTTCCATAGACTTGCATGTTCACTGACTGATAGATAAATCTGATAAAACTGACGTACAAAATCTAACATTTTATACAAATTTTCTTGATCAGCACTTCAAAATCAGCTCTTGTCAAACTTCATTGCTTTATTCATGAATAACAAAGTTCTTCCAGACACAGTTTTCCAAGGCAAGCAGAATTTAACCAAAGACACTATAATAATTGCAACACTAAGCAATAATATCTGTAACATTATATGTATCCTCTTACACTTAATGGCATTAACCTTTGGGAAGAAAACTAAAAGCAAAGCAAATTTTACATTAAGACAATTCAATATCACAGCATGAAAGAAAATAGGAGAGTGTGTCTGGCAACCACATCACATTACAAAGTGGTAGGATGAGGCACCATGGATTTAGGGCCTTTGTTGTTATGTCTTGTTATGACATTTATAAATGTTCACTACTAAAGAACAGGAAGGCTAAGACAAACAAATAGGATTCTTGAACTGTGAAACGAACAAAAATGGACAGAAACTGACAATTGGATATTGGAACATTTGCACACTACTTGACTCAAAGGAAAATCAAGCCTGTAGAAGAACTGCATTAGTAGCAAAAAAGGCTACATAGATATCAAAGGGATATCACAATCTTATCTGAGATTAGACTATATGAAAGCAGTGAACTTAGAGAAAAAGAACACACTTTCTACTGGTCAGGTTAAAAGGCATATTAAAACATCAGCCAACACAGGTTAGGTCTCTCAATAGCAAACACTATCAATAATAAACTAGCTTAGCAACCTGTGTCAATATCAGAACATCTAATGTCACTGAGAATACTACAGTCCCACAACAATCTTCTGACAATAATAAGTACCTATGCCCCAACACTACTTCTTCCCAAAAAAAAGATGACTAGGTTCTATGGCCAGTTGAGTGACACTTTAAGAAAGATACCCAACAATGACAAAATCTTATTACTGGGTTACTTCAATACTTGCACTGAAAATTATTACATCATTTGAAACAGAGTCAATCGGAAATTCAGAAATGGGTCTCTAAAGACAAATGGAGAACTACTCCCTAGGAAGGTCAAACTCCGGGCAGAGTGTTATGAACACCTTTTTCAATGTGCCAGAAAAGTGGTTCTATTCTTGGCAGACTCGGTTAAAATGATGACGCCTTCCAGATTATGTCATTACTCATCTTAATGCCTGAGGGATGTTTACATTGCCAGAGCTAGATGAGGCACAGCATATTTTGTGGATCACCAGTTTATCTGTACTAGACAATCTCAGGATTCACAGTCCTAGATTGAAAATTGCCCCCAAAACTAAACAGATGTGTCAAGGTCGCTAAATTTCACACACAAGAGGGGAGAACCCAGTGAGTAACTTCCATTCATGACGCACTATTAAACTGCGCCAATGCAAGAGTAAGCAGACTGTTGATGAAAGGTGGGGTACCTTTCAAACTGCAGCGCAATCAACAGCTGAAGAAGTCCTTGGGGTGTGCAAACTTGACAAAACGTGGACTGGTTTGATACTAATGACAATATTCAAGCATTCTTTGTGGCCCATCAAGACATGCACTTTTTCTGAAGTGCAGAAAAAGCTGCAGGAGATGGAAGACATTTGGTGGAGAAATAAAGGAACAGAAGTACAAACTCTTACTGATATTAATAACACATAAGTTTTTTTTCTGGAGTTAAAGTCCATTTATGGACTATGAAGAGCCAATAACTGTCCAATCTTGTCCAATGACGACCCACCCTCCTGAGCACAGTAGAATATTAGAAAAATGGAAAGAATATTTTGCAACTCTTTGCAATCGTGAGTTGAGTGCATATAATCAAATAGACTCAATCAAGCAAAGACCAGTCTTGAACTTGAAAATCCATCAACTTCGGAGGAGACTAAGAACGCATTTATGGAAATGGCAAATGGAGATGATGAAATCCCAGCTGAAGTTTTGAAACTCAGTGGTCTTACACTTCGTAAAGCTTTACTAGACTTATTTGCTTTCTGCTGGGAAAATGAGGTTTTCAAACATAAAGGGGACAGACATGATTGCGGCAATCCTCATGGCATTTCATGCCTCTCCATCGCTGGTAAGACCCTTGCTATGCTGTTGCTGAAAAGGCTTCAGGCTATTGCAGATGATATACTCCCTGAATCCCCAGTGTAGTTTTTGTTCATCACCCAGCACTGCCAACATATTTACCCTACGCCAGTTACAGGAGAAAGCTGCTGAACAAAATGCCCCTGTATGTTGCCTTTTTCAACCTCAATAAGGTGTTCAGCTCTGTCGGCTGCTCTGTTCTCTGGTGCCTTCTTGCAAAGTTTGGCTGCCCACGCAAACTAATCAATCTTATACGCTGCTTCCATGACAACATACAGACCCGTGTATCAGTGGGTGCTGACTCATCTGATCCCTTTCCTGTAGCCTGTGAGGTTAAACAGGGCAGTGTGCTTGCCCCTACATTATTTACTTTGTTCTTGGCTAGAGTGCTAGAAGTTGCCGCACATACTACCATTACAGGTGTCACTTTAAGAACACGATTTGATGGCAGACTTTTAAACCCCCACCGACTCAAGGCCAAAAGCAAATCCCAGCAAAATGAAATAAAGGATCTATGGGATCCTGATGACTCACATTTGTTGCCCTTCCTGCAACATTTGCTGAATTCCTTTGCCCATGATATCCTTTTTTGGCCTTTGTATTAATGTGAAGAAAACAGAAATCTGTGCTAACCATCTCCTGGCAGAAGCCCATTACTTCCATCACCACCAGAAATAAAACTGAATGGCTGCCAATTAAATAACATCAAATCCTTCTGTTACCTAGGTAGCACAGTTACATCAGCAGCATTTATAAAGAACGTTCAGCACACTTCAAGTCAGTGTCCTCAGCTTTTGGTAGTCTGCAAAAAAATCTTTGGACCAGATGGGGGAGGAAGGAGGGGAGAAAGGGAAGGTCAAAGTGTCCAAAAAATGCCAGACTTATAGAGTTGTGCTCCCTTGTCTTCTACACTCTTTAGAGATCTGCCCCCTTCATTGTCTCCATATTCCACAACTTAACTGCCTGAAACTATGCTACTTACACAGCATAATGGGAATCAGTTGCTCTGACACTCACCAGCAATGAAGTACCATAGTTATCAATCATGCTAGCATGGAGGTAAATGACTTGGGTCAGCCACATGATATATATGGATAACAATCGACTACGAATTCTCGATTGTGAATTTGAAAAAGGCAGTAGGAAGGCCATCCCAAACTCCACTACAAGGAGTGCATTAAGTAGCACATACCGTCTGCTGGGCTGGACTTAATGACCTGGGAGGATACGGCACATGACAAGCGAGCTTAGCACTCTGCTGTGACGGAAGCAGAACATGCAATAGAACAGCAGTTCTCAACTGTTTTTTTTTTCTGAGTCCCCCACCAACCCACATGCTATGCAAATTCTTCACTCCACCTGTGCCACAATAAGTGGTTTTCTGCAAATAAAACCAGGGCTAACGTCAGGGGGCTAGGAAAGCAGGCCATTTGCCTGTGGTCTCAAGCCACAGGGTCCTCTGCAAAGCTGCATTGCTCAGGCTTTGGCTTCAGCCCTGGATGGCGAGGCTCTGGGCCCAGGCTTCAACTCCACGTGGCACGGCTTCAGCCTTCTGCCTTGAGCCCTAGAGAATCTAATGCTGGCCCTTCTTGGCGGCCCCTGTGAAAACTGCTCCCAGCTCCCAGAAGGCCTTGGATCCCTGGTTGAGAGCCACTGCAATAGAATATTTTCACGCCACCTTGGCAGACAGTAGGAGGGAACATAGACACCAATGTGCCTTGGCACGTTTCCTGAACTCTACATGTGGAAACTGATTTCCAATCACAGTCATACTTTAAGACAAGTGACAGTCATTATCGGAGCAAAGGAATTACAACTGCGCTTGCCTGCTGCACAAGGGGTTACAAGAGTGAAAGTCTGAATCCTTCTCCTTCTATGAGCATCTTCGTACACTCAGTTTTTTCCTCCAGTCACATAACATTTTGAACTGAAAAGTCTTCAGAGAAATATATATCTTTGCCATCATTTGCATCCTCAACTGCAGCCGGCAGTATGGCTACTGAGGAATAAGGTACAAACCCATTTTTACAGTCTCCACATCTGAGTCTCCATATGGCCACAGGCCTTGACTACCAGGTCAGGGTAAGAGGGGTTGGCTCTGTGGCTTGAGAGAAAACAGATCTCTTGAACACATCTTAGAAATGTCGAGATGCTACTCCTGGCAACATTCCCTCTCAGGTTCTTCTCAGGCTGACAGACCTTTAATCAAATTGTGGAGTACTGCCTCATTTTATATCGTTCAAGTGCTCAGTGAGTTCCTCCAGAGCCTGAAACTGATTTTTGGATGGGGACAGACTGAAATGCATCACGGAGGTTTTCACAACAGCTAGAGAAAGCATCTGAAGAAATAAAGGTATATTTGGCTTAAGCAGCTGTGAAGCATGAGTGATTCATACATTTTCTACAGACCAGGCTAATTTAGGATCAGCTGGGATCTAAAAACATAGACTTGAGCTGATTAATTTGTTTTAAATATCAATCAGAAGGAAATTAGTGAATTAAATACTTTTTCAATTTTTCTGAGGGGACAGAGTGCGGCTCACTGATTTGTTTTAGGAATCCCAAATGACGGTGAGTAGAAAAACTACTGAATGATTTTCTTTTGGATCAGACCTATCCTAAAACCAAAAGGAAATTGTTTGACTATTTTAGAGAACAAAACCAATTACTGCAATTGGTGAAAGGAACTTTGGATTTTTAAAGGCACAGCATAATCAAGTGAAGGGCTCAGCCTTTAGCTTATTGTTCAGCAGTACTACAGAGTTAATATTATGCAGACCACTTAACTATGGGGTGACATGATCTGATTTGCTAAAACTTCACACTGCAGGTGACATTGCAACTCAAGATTAACGAAAGCAATTTATTAATCAGATTTCAGTGTATGCAGCAAAGTCCAAACAACCAGTACTTCTGGGGGAATTCTGGGCCACTGTGTGCATGTATAATGAGCCATGCATATTTTATTTTTTTTAATGCAGAAAAAAGCTTCTGCTGGAATGTTGCTGCAGTTCCACCTTTTTCCCCACCAGATGGCACTCTGGCTCTAGAACGGAGCAGCTACTTGAACAGAGCGGCCACACCAGGACCCAGAGCAGCTAGGGAAGAGAAAAAGCCTGCCTTCTTCACTGAGTCTGCCAGACCAGGTCAGGAGACAGGAGATATTGGGAGACCAACAGCATGGGGCTCCTGGGGGTGGGGGTCAGACAAGGATTCATAAGAGCTAGTGGTGGAAGAAAGACTGGGTCAGGGGCTGAATGGGTGTGAAGGCGCAGAGCCACAGGAGGAAGGGAGGTGCAGGGCCACGTGGGCAGAAGGGGAAGGAGTGTAGGACCACATGGGAACGGGGTGTGTGAGTAGGGGTGGAGGAACATGTGGGCAGGAGGTTCAAGGACACATGTGGGTACAAGGAAGACATGACTGACTGAATGGGAGAGGCTAGGAGGTCAGCCAGAGTCTGCATGGGGGAACGCTCCCTAACAGTCCCTCCCTACCTCCCAAAAAATCTGTTCCAGACTTTTCCCACTCATACCCAACAACCCTCCAAGTTCACACCCAAACTTCTTCCCAGCAATTACTTCCCTATCCCTCAGCTCCTCCATTATCCCAACTCCCCCAGTCTTTTGCACTGCTTCTAAGGGGTGTGGGAAATATGATTCTGTATTGAAGTTTAAATGAATTATTACTCAGAGTTCTATATTAATATGCATAATAGTAATGAATCTATTTGTCAAAAAACATTTTCTGAGTATTTTTTGTTGTCTATATAGCTAGACAGATACTTGATAATAGGTTTTTTTGAAATAAATGACCAAAAATAATCAAAACTGCTGTGATTATATGGTGTTATTTTGACAAATAAAATATGCAAAATTTGAAAATATTGTGCACAGAATTTTTTGGTGAAGAATTCCCCCAGGAGTAAACCAGAATTCTTATTCAGGCAAGACTCCATTTAGCCTAAAAAAAATAAAAATAAAAACTTGACTTCTTGCTAAGCAAGCATAACAGTTTATCAGATGAATACCACTTGCTGGCATGAAACAGAAAATATAAGACATATGTACCCCTCCACAAAACAAAAGCTAAATGAACTTGTCAAGTTTGACAAGTGCTGAAAAAAAGCTCCACAGCCGAAACTTTGATTTCAACATCTGCAGCCTTCTTCCCTGCTGATTCCTTTCTCAAAATGTTATTTTGTCTTAAGTAAATAAGATGTGGGATTGTTTTTGTTTGGTTGGTTGTTTTATTGTAGTGAAGCAGCATATGGCTTCTGTTGGAAGATGGGTTTTTCATACCATATATTTGATGCTGAAAACAGCAGAAATGAAAAAATTGTCCACCATTGAGAAAAAAATAAGTGCATATTGTTTTAAGAGATTTCAGTGATTTCCTACATGTGCAAAGTATGAGAGATAATTTCCTCCTCCTTTAGCCTCCCACACTCGCAGATGCTTAGGGCATCCACCATCTTATGCCACTCATTCCAGTCTTGTGCTGGTCTGTTTAGGCTTCTCATTGTCATATTGACTGTTTTGGCTTCTTTCTCTGTTGTTCTAGATTACCCTCTTTCTCTGTTTCCAGGAGGTGTTCATATTACTGCCATGGAAGTCATGATGGTGGCATCCTTAATGCAGTTCTAAATATCTCCATCATTGTCTTCTTACAATATTTGATGTTTTAGATTGGTTTGTGCTACATAGAAATTCTGATGTTGCAAGAAACTCTTTGCAATGGACTTTGAAGATCTTTCACAGATTTACCTCTGGAATGAGCAGATCTTCTAACCAATTTCTGTTGTGGATTTCCTTGACTCTGTCCATAACGGGGGACAGAGAAGATCCCTATGTTAAAAATTCATATTTTGTGCCAGTGCCAATCATACTACTATTCCAAATATTTAAAATTCATGAAAATGATTTGCTGCTTTTGATATTTGTTACTTGACATCTAACTCTCACTGTACATCTCCCTCCCTTGATAGTTAAAATAACTTACTTCTCCTAGTGTTTCTTTCTCCATTCTAATGATTATTATTATACCTGTATGCAGATAGGTGAGGGGATCTCTTACTCGTGTTACCTAGAAAATTTTAGGCTGTGACTTTCAAAGGGGGTCTAAGAGGAATACAGGAATCAATATAAGAATAGTTTCCTCCCTCACCTTGTTTGGGGTCAGACTGTGCCACCAGCTTTACTCACATTAAACAGTACATTACTACACAAACTAGGCCCACTGAAACCAATGCCTAGGGAAAAAGTACTCAGCCTGAGTCAAGGTGTCAAAATCTACAACTTTGGTGGGGCTGTGATTGTTGTCACATCACTGAGGAAACTTTTTGTAAAAGCATTCACCTGTATTCATTAGATTTCTTTAATCTACGGCCCTTGCAATTTCCTCCATGGTGAGACCCTCAAAACTGTTGGGAGTTCCTCCAAGACCTCTTTCCACTCAGCTTCCCAAGAACTCAGTCTGACTCCAGACTTGGTCACTCACCTATCTTTATGTGTCAGACAGCAACACTATGCTGAATTGATCAGATTCCAACACAGGGGGATGGGATGGATGCAGATTACAGCACAGCTCCAAAGTTACACAGAATCCCCCCCGCATTATAAATTTCACTGCATTTACTATACATTGTATCACACATTTTTGGATTTTGCAGGAACCAATCCCATGTGCAGCAGGCACTGTCCACCTGCTGTCCATGCTTTGACTTCCTCTTTACCTCGTATCTACATTCCTATCTTCTTTTGTCCCATTAGCTAGTTCATAGTAAATTGTTCTCTGAGCCTTCTCCCTCTTATCTTAGTTGGCTCAGAAATTCTGTATTCTTCACCTATTGACCTATTAATTTATCTTATTCAGCACAGTCTGTTTTTAACCTGATTATTCATTTACCTCTCTAATTCTAATCTTCCCAAAAAATGAGGCTTCCTCCATGTGTTAATTGCTCATGTCAGACCAGGCCTCAGCTACACTAATAACTGTACTGGTGTGAAAATCTGAAATGTGAAAATGTGTGAAATGCAGAATTTACAATTTCTGAAGAAAGGTGTGCATCTTAACTCCATCCACATTTATTTCAGTCTTGTATGCATCCAGAACCTCTTTCCTTCTCCCACACAAATCTGAAATGCTGGCACTAAAAGTTCATGAGTCACACATCAAGTCATCCTTGTGATTACACAAAGCTGATCATTCCCTCCTTAAGCAGGTAAAACTCCCACTGACCTCAATGGCAGTTTTGCCTGCATAAGCTGAACTGAACACATGAATCTTCAGTAGAAAAAAAGTTTAGCTTCCTCCTAGCTTAATAATTTTATCAGGATGAGCTAAGAAGCTGACTTCTCTACAAATTCAGAATCTTTTTTCATATAATGGAGAAATAAATAAATCCAAATCATATTTAAACCTAACTACTCCTATTCTGGCTAATGAAAGTCGGTAAATATGGCAACTTATGCTATGCAAATTGTTTGTGGGGTGTAAAGAAGCTCTTATTCTAGAATCTTTTGCTTCACTTTTTAAAATAATGAATCATTATTCCTCTGAGGTAAAGTTATGCTCCAAAGAAGTGAGAGAGAAACCACATCTGTATCATTTTCTCAAAGTATATGTTGGCCCAAATAGTGCTCTAAACATACAACTTTCACTTAATATAGACCAATAAGTACATATCTTTGCAGAAAAATATTTAGATCCTTTTGGCATGGGATAAAACAGGGAATTAAGAAATGCAAAGTTTCCAGCATTAGATATATCCCCAAAATATATGTAAATTAATATAATATAAACTGTGCTATTACCCCAACAGAAGCATAGACAAGGCATATGCACAACTCTATTGAACATGAGATAGTACATATATATGGAATATAAACCCTTATGCTTCGGAGTGAAAGCTACCTTCCAATTGTTGAAAGTTATGAAGAATCTTTCCCTTTGGAAGGTTATTCCATAATTATCCATTGTTTCATCTCTGCAGTAACTGGTATTGGCCATTTTTGGACAGATGGGTCATCAAACTATATGAAACACAGGTGTGATGCAGTAGGCCAGTTTCTATGTTCATAATTTTAAACTGGGCACTCAACACTTCACTAAACAGTACTTGGCCAGGGGAAACATCCTCCTTTGGTTTTACTGTCTTATCCCTGAGTGGCACTTCTCTTGTCTCTTATGTGAACGAAGGGCTGATTTTCAACCTTTGTCTTCCGTGTATTGGTCATCAGGAATAGGGATTGCATAGCTGTATTTAACTTTTTAAACATATTTTGTTGCTGAGGAAAGGTGTCAGGTTCATAACACCAAAGACTGAAGTCTTGTTTATTTGTGAAATAGGAGCAGCATATGTAGAGGCCAACTCTCAGCACGATGCTGTTAGAACATCTAAACACTGCTCTAGAAGGAATATTTCTAAGTGTGGGATTCTTAAGGCTGGGATTCAGAGAAAAGGGTAATTCAGAAGAGAGTTGTTACTTCCCTCTGAAAGACTTGATTCCTTGGATTAACTGCTATAGTTACAAGCAGAACAAAGCAGAGAAGAAAGAGGAACTGCTTTCCAATAGATAACACTGGTCTACAATTTTTTAGAAGTCGTCTGCTTCAGAGATAAAATGTGATATTTCTTATATGTTTTGATGTGCTGAATTCAAATATGACAATTAAAACAACTGATTGGCTACTGTTTCTAAGATATTTAAGTTTTTACATTTTATGTCTATGTATGTTGTGTAGATAGTAGAGTTTTAATCATAAATTGTAAACCTAGGTCTTTTCATGTGTTTATGGTTGCTTTACATGATAATATTTCACCTGTCCTGTTTATGTAACACTTTAAAAATCAGCAAAAGAGTTATATAAATAAAATGTATTATGAAACAAAACGCAAAAACCTATTATGTACATAATTTAGTCCTATTCAGTGTCTACTCAGCGCTTCTTGGCTTGTCTCTTGCATTCATTAAATGGAGCATCTCTTGTCACTGTCCAGCAATAGTCTGCAAGCATTGATGGGCTCCATTTGCCCTGATAACGTTTCTCCATTGTTGCAATGTCCTGGTGAAATCGCTCGCCGTGCTCGTCGCTCACTGCTCCGCAGTTCGGTGGAAAAAAATCTAGATGAGAGTGCAAAAAATGTATCTTTAGTGACATGTTGCAACCAAGGCTTTTGTATGCCTTGAGGAGGTTTTCCACCAACAACCTGTAGTTGTCTGCCTTGCTGTTTCTGAGAAAATGTATTGCCACTGACTGGAAGGCTTTCCATGCCGTCTTTTCCTTGCCACGCAGTGCATGGTCAAATGCATCATCTCAAAGAAGTTCACGAATCTGAGGACCAATAAAGACACCTTCCTTTATCTTAGCTTCACTTAACCTTGGAAATTTTCCATGGAGGTACTTGAAAGCTGCTTGTGTTTTGTCAATGGCCTTGACAAAGTTCTTCATCAGACCCAGCTTGATGTGTAAGGGTGGTAACAAAATCTTCCTTGATTCAACAAGTGGTGGATGCTGAACACTTTTCCTCCCAGGCTCCAATGACTGTCGGAGTGGCCAGTCTTTCTTGATGTAGTGGGAATCTCTTGCACGACTATCCCATTCGCAGAGAAAACAGCGATACTTTGTGTATCCAGTCTGCAGACCAAGCAAGAGAGCAACAACCTTCAAATCACCACAAAGCTGCCACTCATGTTGGTCATAGTTTATGCACCTCAAAAGTTGTTTCATGTTGTCATAGGTTTCCTTCATATGGACTGCATGACCAACTGGAATTGATGGCAAAACATTGCCACTATGCAGCAAAACAGCTTTAAAACTCGTCTTCGATGAATCAATGAAGAGTCTCCACTCATCTGGATCGTGAACGATGTTGAGGGCTGCCTCACACCATCGATGTTGTTGCAGGCTACAAGATCACCTTCCTTGAAGAAGAATGGGACAAGATCCTTTTGACGGTCAAGGAACATGGAAACCCTAACATCACCTGCCAGGAGATTCCACTGCTGTAGTCTGGAGCCCAACAGCTCTGCCTTACTCTTGGGTAGTTCCAAATCCCTGACAAGGTCATTCAGTTCAGCTTGTTTATGAGGTGTGGTTCAGAGGAGGAGGATGGGAGAAAATGTGGGTCCTATGACATTGATGGTTCAGGACCAGAAGTTTCATCCTCTTCCTCTTCCTCGTCTGACTCAAGTGAGAATGATTTTGATGCATCAGGAACGGGCAGTCCTTCTCCGTGGGGTATTGGGCGTATAGCTGATGGAATGTTTGGATAATGCACAGTCCACTTTTTCCTCTTTGACACACCTTTCCCAACTGGAGGCACCATGCAGAAGGAACAATTGCTGGTATGATCTGTTGGCTCTCTCCAAATCATTGGCACTTGAAAAGGCACAGGATTTCCTTTTCCTGTTCAACCACTGGCGAAGATTTGTTGCACAAGTGTTGCAGCATATGTGTGGGGCCCACCTCTTGTCCTGATCTCCAATTTTGCAGCCAAAATAAAGGTGATAGGCTTTCTTAACCATAGTGGTTATACTGTGCTTTTGTGATGCAAAAGTCACTTCACCACAAACATAGCAGAAGTTATCTGCACTGTTCACACAAGTACGAGGCATCTCTGCTCACTTTGGCTAAACAGAAATGTGTCCCTTTGCAAAATCAAACACTGACAAATAAGAGAACACGACACTGTATGATTTCTAGAGCTGATATAGGGCAATTTGTTCAGCAGAGTGATGTAAGCTTCATTATGATTGCATCATCCATGACTTCTAGGAATAACATGATGCAATTCATATCATGTATGACGCAATACCAGCTTCAGATTGCATCATTCATTGTTTTGCCTAAAAAGCAAGTACTATCCAAACCCACTCATAGATTTATTCACAGATCCAGTCAAAGATGTATTTTAGTCATTTCTGGTTTAAATTGAGATCCTTTCCCTTTATAACTCACTTATCCTCCGCCATTCCTATGTCAAGGGTCCTATATACTGACCCAATAGCATATCTTGAAAACTAGAGCCAATCAACAATTTTAAGCATCATTTTCGTTCTCAGTGACCCAGAATTAGTAAAGTTTGACTACATTTATTTCAGAAGCATTTTGGCTGTAGAGCAGTCTAACGTGTGTGGAAAGCTCATGTCTCGTGCACAAACAGCTGATTATATCCAAAACACTAGGGCTGTAAATGACTGTTGAAGTTAAACGGAACATTACTATTGACCATAGCCAAAGTACTGGCCCTGAACTTTGACACGGAAAGAATTGGAGAGATTTAACTGATTTTTCAGTGTTTTGTTATTCTCTTGGTAGGCAGATTTAAACAGGTTTTACTCATTCAAAAGAAAGTGAAATAAACTGTTCTGCGAATAAGCCAAATACTCTGAAGCTAACGACAACAACACACGCCAACAAAAGGATCCTTTATCAGAAGCTTTATCCTCCTCTTCTGACAGAGACCACTAACCCATCTGGTAGTTCAGTATGCGGCAACCAGAACAATGACATCTGGACAGACCCAAGGGAAACCTCAGAGAAAAATTAAACAATTGGCCTGCAGAAAGGTTTTGATACCATTCCTGTTGAGTATGCCCTAGCTACCAATGAATTACTGCTGGAAAAGTAAGGTGCTTGCTTTAAGTTAGAATGCCCTCGCTGGCTTGGTTCCAGTTACCTCAGAGGTCACCTCTCTCCTTTACAACACTGTTGTAGCTGATCACCAGAAGTGCTCAAATTCATTCTATTTAAAACAGGGGGACGATAAGAGACCATTTCCCATCAGGGGTATTCAACTCCAGAAAAGTTTTTTTCCAGAAAAGTTTTTTTCTCAGTTGGTCTCTGAGAGACTAGATTTGTTGATCATCTGGGCATGGTTTGAAGCCTACTTTTTAGTCTCAAGTGGACTATGGACGTTTGGCAGGCAGCGTTTTTTCCTCATTTTTTTCTGCCCTGTGTACTTCTAAAGTGAAGAACTGTTCAGCTCAGCTGAAGAACTGATTTACTGTGTGGTGACGCATTTTTGTGGCTGTGAGTTTTAAATAGTGTGAGGTGCCTCAAGATTGGGAAACATGCCAAATGCATGAAAATGAATAAAATAACGTGTAGTTAGTTAACAGCAGCAGCTCAGCAAGCAGCACAGTGCATTACTATATAGTGTGTTGGGACTCTTCCTTGTTAGGTTACCACCACCTACATCTCATAACAGAAATATTCCAATTCCCTAGGTTTTTCTATACTCTACAGAACCTACCACTGGCAGATCCAGTGCTCCTACAGGCTGTTTCGCACATAGTGTAGGTAAGCTAATACTATGTGATATTACACACCATATTCTTTATGGAAATATGCTTGTGTTATGAACATAACATAAGAGACGTACCTTATGCAAGATGGGTCTTGTAAAATATCATTGGAAAGGTTAAAATTTACTGAATACGAATATACAATTTGTATGCATATATAATTTCTGTATCGAAAGTCAGCTATATGGACTATGTGACAATTACAACTGGATGTGTATTGGGAAGACACCCACCAGACAACAAGCTATCAGGCTTGATAGGCCATTAGGAAGGAACAATAAGACCATGAAGATACTAATCTCTCTCCCTCCTGAGAGGTGTCCAGGGCACATACCTGCGACACCACTACTTCAGGTGGTCTTGTCACTTGATACTAAACATTTTCTGG
Source organism: Dermatemys mawii (assembly GCA_007922305.1). Lineage (NCBI taxonomy): Eukaryota > Metazoa > Chordata > Testudines > Dermatemydidae > Dermatemys > Dermatemys mawii. The sequence continues at coordinate 17,629,997 of ML677371.1, read as the reverse complement.
GAATTCTTGTAACTTTCTACTAAAAGGGAATGGTGGTCAAATTTGGGAAATAAAGGATTCCTGCCTCATGTAAACTTTATTTAAGGGTGGAGAAGAAGGCAAATGGGACTACTGTCCATGGCCCATCTGCCCAAGAAGACTGATTGTTCAAGACACCTGAAAGGAAGGCAAGGAGGGGAAGACAGGTCCAGTCTGAAAAGAAATATTAACTGGAACGCTAAGCCACAGAAACTTTGCAACCTGCCTAAAACAACAATTAGGGTAAGAAATTACATTTTGTAACCTGATTCTTAAGTATATTGAGCTTAGCTTGCATATTTTGTTTTATTTGCTCAGTAATCTGTTTTGTTCTGTCTGTTATCTCTTATAGTCACTTAAAATTCACCTTTTTTAGTTAATAAACTTAGTTCTTGTTTATAATATACCCCAGTTCGCGCAATTCATAACTGGAGAGGGGAGGGAAAGAGAGACCATGCATACCTTCCTCCACATTGAGGGAGAAGGTGGATTTCATAATACCTTCGGGTCTGCACTTCAAGGAAGGTGGACACCTAAGTGCTGGGGCAAGTTCCTTAAAGCTGAGTCTTCCCACAGCTGATCTCAGTGTGTGTGTCATTCTGCAGTTGGGTGTGGCCCTGCCTGTGTGTTGGAGGAGGCTTAATAGCCTGGCTCAGCAAGCCAGGTAAAAAAGGTGCCCCAGATGGCAGAATAGGAGGGCTCACCAGTATCCCAGTACCTCCTGAAAGGGGGTGGGGCAACCTGTCACACTGTGAAATACATAAACTATTCTATGGACATATCTCTGTCCCCAGGAAAACAGTTTTTCTCAAGCAAGTTTTGTTGTGGTGATTCTCACAGGGTCTGTTCAAGTCTCCCTCTGTTAACTGCTCCTGCTAGAGTAATATACTGTATCCGCTGAGATGTCCACTTTGAGTCAGATTCTGATCTCTCCTAAACCAGTATAAATCCCTAGAATGAATTACTCTAGCTTTGCACCAGAGTAATAGATCAGAATTTCACCATATGCATGCCAGGGTAACTCAGGTCAGATGCTGACCTGGCACCCCACAGTTGATGAGGGGCAATGGATCAGTTAGTGCATCTACACACATTTCAAATTGCAAGCTAAAATTCTTTGTATAACTCCTTGCAGTTATAGAAGTTTATCCTACTGTTTTTGGAACAGAATATTGTAAAAACTTTGTAAAGAGTAACAAAGTAAAGGCTATAATCATATACACTACTTACTAAAGAAACAAAAAGATTGTCCCTAAGATACAAATGCACAAATACTACTGAAGTCAATGACCGCTGTGTGAAAATATCACGAGTCAATGTACTGCTCCAAAAAGATAAACCTCTGCCTTGGGGAAGGAGATGTTTCATTTTCTGTGGCAGTGTTCATATGTAAGAATCACCTTTGGAGGTATCCTACTGTGTTTTTAATTCCCTAGCAGTTGCTTCTACTTACAGGTTAAATTTATTGGTGTATGAAGCTGACCTAACATGCCCTCATTTTGACACTGAAGAGAGCCTGGTGCTGAAGTGGAAATTCATGTTCGTGTACTGCTGTAGAGACTGACAGTAATATCTCTGGGTGAGTGCATTATAGTAGAAATCACTTGCACTGGGACCACAGAAAGAACATACAGAAGCAAAACAAGTCAGAAGGTGAAGTCTTCACATCCATGGTTTTGGCACTGTAACAGGGTCTGCTGGCCCCCTCTTCCTGCAGCCCACTGGCTGCCCAAATAAAACTCAGAGAGGCTTTCACTGTGCAACACCTGTGTCTTTATTATCTTACAATGCAGTGCCCACCACCAGTGTTAAACTATATACAACTTAGAGGCTTGTTTGGCTCCTCACAAAGGCAGCAGCCCTCAGCCGGGAGATTGACCTTGCTCTGGCCATTTCCCCCTCCCCACACACTTCCTTCTGGCTCCTTCCAGCCTTTATAGCCCTCAGGCTAGCAGGTGTAGCCAATGCACAGGCCAGGCATCGGGCTTTCCCCAGCTCCAATCTATCTCCACTGATTGGGGCTGGCTGAGCAGGGGCTGATTAGGTGCCTCTGCACCAGCACCCTGCTACAGGCACATAAGACCAAGTTTCAGGGATTTCTCTTTGTTCCTTCCATATTCTCAATCATATCTTAACAAAAACACATCTATTTGTTTTTTAAAAAAGTAGTAAGTAAAACTTCAAAGCCTTCTCCTCTCTGCATTTGTACTAATGATCCAAAAGAGCCTACAACTTCAGAAACCAAATTATGTGAGGAGAAAATAGGACAGCAACAAATTTGCTTGTGTACAATTTTAAGAGGTGACAATTCTCTTACCATCCTGAAAACAAGTTCCTGACAAATATCTATCAAAATAGTTTCTAAAAAAGTGTTTCCTTCTCATGTCACAGTACACAGCTGATCTGCACTCACATTGCATTTGAACATATATGCTACACACTTTCAACATTTGCAACATTTGGGATTTTCTGCACTCGTTTAGCAATCACCTACAGAAGGTATATTATATAAACAAACATCCCACCCCATCCCCACAAGTGCAATGGAATTATCAAGCAGTGAGCCATTTAAGAGAATTACCCTTTAACTACTCTGTTAAATTCTTGTCAGGCATTGCTCAAACAGTAAATATGCTTCCCCTCTAAATTTTGCAGTGTGGGGTGCCTTGTGTGATGGTGATTAATAGAATCAGATCATAGGAGCTCGAGATTAAATTGACCTATTTGGCCATCTTGTCCATCTTCCTACCAGTGGGGGATTGTTCCATACAGTGTATCCTTAAATGCTATATGCAACTTAATTTAAAATGTCTCCAGCAATGAAGTTTCATCATTTCCCATAGAAGATATTTCACAGTAACAGATCCCATCAAAAGCTTTTCCCGATATTCAGCCTAACTGTTCATTTACTTAATCAGATCCCATTACTTGTGGACACCATAAAATAATACATACTCCAAAGCCTGTGTGATTCCAAAAGCTTTAAATGAGACTTTGATAGCTAAAATACAGCATAATACTTTAGAAGCAAGTGTTCTGGCAGAGGTTGTTTTGCAACAACATCGTATTCGCTTCCTCGTCAGTGCCTTTTCTTGAACTCACATGTTGAAATCCCTAGCAAGGGAACAAAAATTAAAAACGTAACATGCATAAAAGAAGTGCATACAATAGATAAAACAATCTCTGTTGAGAGAAGCCAGCAAAGCTCCTCCTTTTAGCTGAGCTCATGCTGCACTGACTTAGAAGACAATGAGACTGAAGTTCCATGACTGAGTTCTGCCACACACAATTAATTTGTGGAGTGGTGTGTTTGTCTGAGAGGTTCTACTTTTAGACTGGCAGGTACTACTCTGAAAACATCTATATTAACCAGATGCATAGGGTCTGAAATCCATTGACTGTTTTTAGAAAGTGAGACCTCCATTCACACACAATGACGAGATGCATGCACTTGGCATCTGGAAACAATTCCTGGGGCTTACTATTAACTGCAAATAAGACAGATGAGTGAAAAGAAAACTTATCTGTGTATGTAATGAAAAACAGTGTCATGATCAAGACACTAGGCTAATGTTGGAATCGTCAGCTGAGGCTAGAGAGGATGTAAGCTGGAAAAGGAGCTGACTAGCATGGAAACAAGAATGTCTATAAGCTATCTATTGAAATTACTGGCAATGGGAACATTCCTGGCCAGATAGTGACCATCAGCAGATTGGAGAGACTACTTCTCATAGGAGCTTATATACCTGCCTTTGGATCACTTGGGGTAGGTCCTTACCTATGGATTGGTTGAACCCTGTTTGAGTGGCATGGGTCATATCACAAGACCTGAAGGTAACTGCCTATGATGAGTCATCACACACTCTGGCTCAGGGATAAAAGACTAAAAGTATGTTTTCTAGATAAATCTGGGGAGTGTCCAAACCTGTAGCTCGGAGAAAAAGGGCAAGCTGATGCCTTGGCCCGGTGTAAAAAAGACTAATGGACCATTGCCTGCTAAGTGGTCATTCCTTGGCAAGAAAGGTGGGCAGGGCAAAAATCTACACTTCAGCAAAGAAACAGCATGGAGTTCCCTTCCACACAGGTTACCTGTCGCCTTGCTCCTGGCTGGAAATGTTTTCAAAAGGAGGACTGGAACTATAAAAAGGCACACACACCCCAAGTCTCCCCACTCTCTTCCCCTGCCCATTTCATTCATTGCCCTTCAGAGAGAAAGGAAGCAGCCACTGGACTCTTTAGGTGGGGTCCTAAAAAATTTGGTCAAGACGACTGCTGACAGCCTGCGGTCAGAACACTTTCCTTTGAATCTAATAGTGTTTTATCTTTATTTTTCTGGTAACCATTTCTGATCTTTATGCCTCATTACTTGCACTCACTTAAAATCACTTTGTAGTTAATCAACTTGTTTTTATTATTTTATCTAATCCAGTGTGTTCATGTTGAAGTGCCTGAGTAACACCATTTGGCGTAACAACTTGTGTGCATATTATTCCCTTAAAGGAATAACAGATTTAGCATATCTGTACTGTCCACAAAAGGGCTGAGCAGTACAGGGGGAAGTCTGGGTCTGGGAGTGCGTTGGAATCCCCATGTGGTCATCTGGAAGGCTGATAAGAGCCAAAGTGCGGCTGGCTGGCTGCAGCACACACAGAGACACAGTTGAGAGGGACTTAAATGTTGAAGGCTGTTTATGAGCAATCCAGGTCAGAGGCTACAGGACCAAGGCATTGTAAAGGGCACCACAGGTTACAGAGCAGCGGGGGACACAGATACCAGGGCACAATCCAAGTCAATGGGTACGTAACAGAGAGTTGCAGTGCACAGGTAATCTGGTTCGGAGAGCCACACTCAGGTTGCACAACCCTGTGCAACAACAACAAAATCTGCAACAGCTTCCTGTGTGATCAGCATGCAGTGGGAATTGCAAATGCTAGAGAATTTGCTGTTACATGGACCTTCCTGCACTCCTACCAGTTCACAGAAGGGATGCATGAAGGCCTCAGCCAAATAATAGCTCCACAGCTGGAGGTGCAGAGAGGGATTCCTCTGCACCATTTCCCTAGCTTAGCTCTTCTACTCTAACCCCAGCTATTCTATTTCTTTCTTCGATGTCCAGCCGAGCTATGCTACTCAGGCTGGAAGCTGAGCTCATGATTTAACCACCGAGGTTGATCTAGGGTGAAATCCACTCAATAGTAAAACTCCCAGAAGACAGGATTTCACCTCCAATCCTTTTTGCCCACAGGGATGGCTAAAAACATAGCAGGGTGTAGTATATGAGTCTAATGCTCCAATAAATCTTTACTGTATATCCTCTGTAGGTATGTGCCCAATACTGTTTAGTGTTATGGGCTAATTAGTCAATTTGTGTGCCTGTGTAGGGGTACAATTACCTGCAATTACTGCCTGGAACAATACTGTCAATTTTGCATGCAAATTTTTTTCATGAAGTAGCTATGAATAGTCATCTGTGCTCTGGATAAATAATAAGATCTTAAAACAAAAAATCCCAATCTTTATTTTTATTGGAAGATAGATTAGAAGGCATACAAATGCATCAATTAAAAATCTATTCAACAGTTCTGTTCTTAACCCTGAGGCAAGTTGCTGCTTCCTTTTCATAGGATGAACTCTCTCAAAGGCCTAGGCTGGAAATTAAGGATTCCAGCAAGTAAAAATAACAATTCTACTGCAGAGGATGGGAAATGCTGGTTTTCATTTTGAATACTTCGTTGGGAGTTGATAGTAGAAAGGATTTGATAGCAGACTTAAGGCAAAGGTTGTGCTCACTAACAAATTATATTACTACTAAGTGAAAGATGATGTTACTATTTAATACTTTTCCTTCACATAAATATTTAGCATCATTCTCTTACACTCCCGAATATTTTACATGGCCAATAGTTTTTTTCATATACTGGCTTTACCTTTTCTAATTTTAATTATGCATGTTATGAAAATGGAATATAAACTGGAGTCTTCAATCTGACAGTATTTTGAATACGACAGCCAGTTCCTGAAATTATGATCTAAATGCAATCTAATAGAATAATATACCCTATTTTAATGGTTTTCTTGACGTGAAAAACTCTGTTCATTCAAATTAATACAAAGCATACAAAGGATCCGATTAGATTAATAAAAAAAGAACAAATACAAGTTTAGCTAACAATGAATGCATTCTACAATGTACAAGTACAAGGTAAGAAGTATTCAGTTTGTATGTTTCTGGAACAAACCATATTAGTGTGTTTTAATTGTAGGAGAAACTTCTTCCTTCATAGCAAGATCATCAAAAATTTTTGCTCATATCATGCCTTAGAGAGCTACAAAGTAGGACATTTTCATTAACTATTTATCTGTTCCCATAAAATTTGGCTCAAGGTGTTGAGAATGAACAGCACTCCTTATAAAACAGCTAGATTATTATACACAGGAAGAAATATTGTTCCTCCTATGAGATGAATTAGTAAGACACTGTAAATAACATCTGCACTCTTACTGTACATCATTTTGGTGACAGACGGTACCGCCATGGAGTCTGATCAACGTTACCACTGAAGCAAAGCCAATTATTTTGATATGTTTGTATGACAAATTGCTGTTATTAGTCAACATTAGGATGTTCGATGAAGTTCCATGAGGCAGACATTAACCCTAGATAGACTTGTTTTGTACTCTCCAAAGTATCTATGTAAAAATTTAACAGGAGTGGGGGAAGGCGGGAGGAGATTTATTCATTCACTTTCAGTCACAGCATACAATAGTGTCCAGCCACATCTCCCCCTAATTTCGAGCCCTGCAACTCATCCCGGAATCTGAAAGAGTTAGGCTATGCTGTTCTTTCAGTCTCTCACATTGTCACCAGTAAGAAAAGTTCTGCAATTTCAACCTCAGCTGAATTTTGCTAATGCGTGATGCAAAACAGAATCCAGTTCCTTCTCCCGTAGCTGTACCGGCTTTGCAGTAATAAGAGTAAAATCTTATTTTATCTACATAAAACAAGCTATTAACTCCAAATCTCTTGAGCTACTGGTAGGGGAAAGCACAGCTTCTGTAGCTACAGCCAGTAGAAAGGTTCTTGGGTAATTCTGAGCACCTGCTGCCACTGCAGTTCTGTCAGCTCTGCCTACTGGAGTATGGGAAGTAGGAAATCTTGAGCCTGCTTCAATTTGAGGGTACAAGCAGCCACACCTGGAGGAGAACTGAAATTCCCTGAAACTGGTGCAGGAGATGAGGGATACAAGACATAGGATGACTTTGTGAAGCAGATAACAGGCAACCGTCTGTTAGAAGACACCACAGAGAAGGGAGATTTTAAAATCCATGGAGGCATTGCTGAAAGGATTGCAGGCAATAAGAGGCAGCCCGAATACTTGGAGTAGAACTTCTGAGTGATATTTAAGCCAGTACTGAAGCTATTCAAAAAAATTTTAGTCAGTGCGCACATCCCTCTTCCATGCATTTTTGGGAAAGAACTCTGGGTTATTGCCCTTACCTAGATTTCTTGTCTCACTTCAGCTCAGTGGGGTTGTTGTAAGAGCATGATAATCCTTCTAGTGCAAGTAAGCAAACTCTCAAAACAAGGAGAAATGGAAGTTTGTGCATCTCTCATTTGAAATTTTCTTCTGCCATTGCAGAGGCCTCAGGCACTGGTGCACCTCAGTGCCTCCTATTCTCCGCCAATGGGGAACAGTCTAGTCTGCTGTGGGCTATAATACTTTGATTTAATTTTGGTTGTTGGGTTTAATATGTGGCCATCAGGTGATGTTGATGGCCTGTGGGATGCAGGAGGTGTAAGAAGATGATCCAGATGGGACTCTCAGCTTTAAACTTGAAGGCTCTTCAAATGCAAGCCACCTGAGAGCAATCAGTCAGTATCTTCCCCTCTCACACTGGACATTTCAGATGACCCAAGCAGAAATCTACACTGGCACAGATTCTATCTACACCATGTCTCACTATGGTCTGTTTCTCTGACTCATAACACCCTGTATACATTCTAGATTTTAAATGATTTACTTCTCTGACCTCAGCTCCCTGTTTGCTTCTGGAGGCTCCTAGCATGTTGGACATGGTAGACATAATAATAAAGTTACGTGTAAACATTTAAATTGAGAAAACCTATCTCCAGTTCTCACCTGCATCCAGTTTACTGCGAGAAATATTCAAAGATTGTTACCTCATATTAGCCTCTAGAAGTCCTAAATCAGGTTATTTAGTTTGAGGCACTGTGTAAACACACAGAAACACACATTGTAATTAACCATTAAAGGCCTGATCCAGCACACTTTACTCAATGTATAAAATTCCTACTGATTGCAATGGGAACTGAATGCACCAAACTACTTCCAGGAAACACTTAGCACCTTGCATGATCAGGCCCACCAATGGCCCACACAGTACAGGAGTTTCTATGCTATTAAACAGGCACACAGAAAAAGCAGCAACTGTCACATTCTGGGGTTCAATTCAGACCAGTGAGAGATTGCATCACCACTTATCAAATGAATAGTAATAATTGCTCCCTTAAGGAGACAAAACTCACCATCTTATTAAATTAGAGGTAACTATACCTTTCCCTTTAAACACAGCACTGAGCTGCTTATAGTAAAAATGAAATAAATTACTAACAAAGTACACACAGGATTAAGTGAGTTCAAGTATAAGGAATGAAGATAGAGTGACAAGAGAAACAAAACAAAATATTTCTAAAAGTCTAAAACTTAGTCTGGCAAGAATCATTCTTTGTTCAGGTACAATCTGTGCCAGTGTAGATTTCTGGTTAGGTCATCTGAAATGTCCAGTGTGAGAGGGGAAGGTACTGACTGATAGCTCTTCTCACAAGTTATTCTTCTTTCAAGCCACAGCTAACCCTCTCTCACACTTTGTCTATGCTACACGGGTAAGTCGGCCTAAGTTACACTACTCCAGCTATGTGAATACTGTACAGGAACTCCCCAGTTAAAGTTGTCCCAGTTAATGTTGTTTCATTGTTACGTTGCTGATTAACTGGGGATCATGCTCATTTAAAGTTGTGCAATGCTCCCTTCTAACGTCGTTTGGCAGCTGTCTGCTTTGTCCACTGCTTGTAGAAAGAGCAGCTCGTTGCAGCTAGCTGGTGGGTGGTTGGAACCAGGGTGGACCAGCAGCCCCCCTATCAGCTCCCCGCTCCCCTAGGTTCCCTGTGCAGCAGCTGCCCAACAGGTTATCAATTGCTGGCAGTTCAGCTGTCCCTCCCCCTACTGCCATGTGCTTCTCCAGCCCACTGCCTTGCAGCTGCTTCCCGAGATTCCTGCTTGCTGTGTGAGGAGGAGAGGAAGAAGAGGGGGGCTAATATCAGGGTGTCCTCCTGCTCCTGCACCCTGCTTACCCCATCTTCCATAGAGCAGGGGGGACACATGGATGGAGGGAGCTGCTGCCTTAGGCAGCAGCTGTGGTCCAGTCTCAGCTTGCTGATCTAATTAACAAGGCAGTGTACTTCTGACCCCACTCTTCATACTTAAAGGAGAAATGTGCATCTCTATCTCTCAAACACACACAGGGTGTGTGCCTGTCTGTGTCTGCCCTCCCTCCTTTCTTACTGCCTTGTAGAATATGAAAGTTAACCCTTGAGGGCTCAGCCAACTGCTAGTTCATCATTTAGCAGTAAGGCATTCCCTAGGAACTAGCCAACTGCTAGTTCATCATTTAGCAGTAAGGCATTCCCTAGGAAATATCCCACCCTCTGTCTCCTCCACCTCAACAAATCTTCACAATCATCATTGCTTTGTACTAGTATTAAATTGTTTGTTTGTGTGTCTCTATCTATATATCTGGTGAAAAAAAAATTCCCTGGAACCTAACCCGCTCATTTACATTAATTCTTATGGGGAAATTGGATTGACTTAGTATCGTTTCACTTAAAGTTGCATTTTTCAGGAACATAACTACAACGTTAAGTGAGGAGCTTCTGTACCTGGAGTCAATGTAGCTTATGTTGACTTAGTGCGGCGCTTACACTGTTCTGTGTCGATGGGAGATACTCCTCTCATTCCAGTGCAGTACCGGAGAGTGCTCTGCCATCGATTTAGCAAGTCTTCACTAGACATGCTAAATCAACCCCCGCTGTATTGATTGCAGCAGCGTCGATCTCCAGTAAGTGTAGACATGGCCTCGGTCAGGACTCATAGACTTTAAGATCAGAAGGGACCATTATGATCATCTAGTCTGACTTCCTGCACAAAGCAGGCCACAGAATCTCACCCACCCATTCTTGTAATAAACCTCTCACCTATGCTTGAACTACTGAAGTCCTCAAATCATGGTTTAAAAAGACTTCAAGGTAAGAGAATCCTCCAGCAAGTGACCCGTGCTCCACACTGCAGAGGAAGGTGAAAGCCCCTCCTCCCCGCCCCCAGGGCTTCTACCAATCTGCCCTGGAGGAAAATTTCTTCACGACCCCAAACATGGTGATCAGCTGAACCCTGAGCATGTGGGCAAGACTCACCAGCCAAACTCTCAGGAAAGAATTCTCTGTAGTAACTCAGATCCCATCCCATCCAACATCCCATCACAGGCCACCGGGCCCATCTACCATGAAGAGTCAAAGATCAATTAATTGCCAAAATTACCTTCCTCAAAAGCAAAGTGGGCTGATTTCCCTTGTCTTCCTAGGTGAAAGATCTTTGCCAAAGCAGGTTTCTGACTTATACTGTTCCAGAGGCTTCAAAATTCCTGCCCCCATCCCCCAATTCCTTGGTTAATAGGCTCATCTTTCTCAGCTGAAAAGAGCTCTGTTCCTTTGTGCGTGTCTGTGGTAAATACCAAAGATGGCTTTTGTCTGTTTATATCTTTCAAAGTTCAATGTCTTTGTTTCAAGACGCAGAATGATTTCATGCTGTTCTTCCCTTCCTATGGGTTTCCCTTCTCCTTGGAGATTTCTATGTAAGTGGAGCTTCCATTGTTTCTGGTCACATCAGTGTTAATTTACATGAGAGACAGGTCAATAGCTGTCTTTCCTCCTGTCTGGGAGGGAACCTATTTTAAAACATAATTTCATTAAGTATCCATATTTCCTCATGTAGTTTTAATAGACATTTCACAGTGAGTTTAATCACCGATGTTTCATTAGCTTTCAGAAACAACCTCACTCTATACACTTTTATAATATAGCAATACTGTATACAAGCATTGATTCAATTGCTTGTCACCCGAGAATCTGCCTCTGTCTTCATAGATGAGTAAACCTTTGCATTATATTATGTGAAAAGTAAAACCCAGACCAAGCTTCTCTCCCCTTCTGGGTGCAGACACCCTGCAATGTTCTACTCCTCTTATTAATGTGAGGTTTGCCTCCACCTTTTGCTAGTTTGAGGGATCAGTTTTATGCTCAAATATATAAAAATTCTCATTCTCTTTCAAAGTATTTTGGAAGTAGCTCCCAGCTGGGGAACACACATTCCTTTGTTTGGGACAGACCAGATTGCTAGCTCCTGTGATATACCTGATTTTAATTAAATCATATTCTATAACTCTTAATACCAATCACATACATAACACAAGAATATTAATGATCAGTGAGTTATTAGTTTTCAAATGATCTCAAGGCATATTTTATACAAAAGATTATTATAATAGTGTATAGGGTGTGAACACAAGGATGCTAAGTGTCACAACGCTGTTAAAGAGGAACACAGAAAAGCAGCAATTCTTGACTATGCTTGGAAGAACATTGGAAATGCATCTGGAGCTGCAGAGACAATGGAACATCCATCTAAACAGCTACCATAATCTCATTGGATTTGTACCTAAGGAAACAAATTCAAAAAAGAAAATGAGGATGTGTGTTTTAATGGAGGACTGGGATGTGATATGTGATGAAGACAGAGAAATGGAAAGCATTCAGACAAATGATAGCCCAAGAGTTAAGATATTGCTCTAATGTGAAGACTAAATTATGCAACCAGAGAAGCACTGCATTCCGCCAGAAACCTGAAAAGTTAGAAGTGGTCTCTCAACAAATAATATCTAAATCATTAGTGATAACCCATATCACTTTATACCATTCAACGCTTCTCCACCAATACCTCACTTCCAGACATGGCATGGACCGGTGGCCCTATCTCGCAAGTGTATGCACATGGGAAGCACCAACAGCAGGAACAAATCATGTATCAACTTTTAACAGAGCTATCAGGAAAACATTTGTTCCCCTCAAAAGTTTGTTTTGTCATGCTTCGTTGTACCACAGCAGTAAGCTTTCTTGCTCAGAGGTATGAGTACAAAAATGGCTTTTAAAGTTGATAATTTAATCACATCTTACATTTATTGCTTCAGCTGCCACAGTGTGATAGAAGAACAACTCTGTGTAAGCTCAAAAGTTTGTCTCTTTCACAGAGGTAAAAGTAAAATACAGCTCTTACCGGTAGGAGGCCACTTCTCCCCGCCCCCCCCCGGAAGAGGCAGGGCCTCAGGGGGAAGGGGCAGGGCCAGGTGGAAGTAAGCTACATTTCTTACCCGTACAGTCCAAGCACAAGCAACTCACCTCTCCTGTATACTTCCTGGATTTCTTCCATTGCATGACTGTCTGTAATAAAACTTTACCACTGGAATAAGCTTGAAAAAGTTAAAACTCACTGTCACATGTTTGTTGTTTCTCTTCC
>ML677371.1:17393990-17617235 GCA_007922305.1 Dermatemys mawii | reverse complement strand
AACAACAAACATGTGACAGTGAGTTTTTCCCTTCCACTGGCTTTTATTAGCTTTGAGTTTAAACTGTGTTGTGCAGCCAAAAGTGAAAGGAAGCCATAACCGAATGCTCCACCTATTTGCCGGTACGCTGCTGCACCTTTTCTTACTGGTACAGAGTACCGGGCCGTACCGGCTTACTTTCACCTCTGCTCTTTCACTAACTGAAGTTGGTTCAGTACAAGATAGTACCTCCCCTACCTTGTCTTGCTAATATCCTGGGACCAATGTGGCTACAACAACACCGCAAACAACAAACTACTTTAAAAAATAAACAATGTTAATTGTGAAGGACATGGGGTTGCTTTGTAAAAACTTATGAATACTATAGGTTTGATTGTCACATGGGGGCGGGGGGAAGCAGAAAAGAGTATAATGGCTTCAGTCATCCACCCATCTACCAATGCTTAAAGAACAACACAAAGAGCCATTGACTTTGAAATTTCTCCTCCAACACCCTGCTGAGGTCTTTGGGCTGGTTTTGGGCAGCAGAGCCAAGGGCCTGGGAAACTAATGGCTTATCTATACTTGCAAAGCTGCACCGGTGCAGGTAGGGCACTGTAGCATCTAGTGAAGATGCAATCTACACGGATGGGAGAGCTACTCCCATCGGTGTAGGTACACCATCTGCCCGACAGGCTATAGCTATATTGCCAGGGGAAACTCTCCATTTGACAAAGCACAGTTTACATGGGAAGTTCGGTCAGTATAACTGTGTTACTCACACTCTTAAGTGACATAAATTATGCCAATATAGGCTGTAGGGCAGACATAGCCTAAGACAAAGAGAATCATGGGATTCCACCCCAAGAGAGGCAAGGGCTCAAAGCCTGATACCTGAGAGAGCACACACAGAGCCTACAGAGAGACAAAGGTGCAGCTAGCCCTGTAACCATGACATTAAAAAATGATAAAGTTGTCTTGGTAAAAATGCAGAGACTGGGAAATGCAAAATTTAAGATTCCAACAACATTAACACAGGCATATGGCAAATGTGAGAACATAACAGGGTAAGGAGACTACCCCTATGTGCCTCCTTACACCTTTATGATACGATACATTTGTGCACAGGAGAGCTCCAGAAGGCATTATTTCACATGACTTCAACTGCAATGTCTTTTGCAGTCACACTCTGGCTGGAACACTCCATCTTCACATGCATATGTGAAGGCAAAGTTGCAAGGAGACTAGATCTGAGATTTCTGTTTGGGTCTCTCTATTTCAAAAAACATAGAGGGCCAGGGTTTCAAAGTTATGCATTTGTAAATTATTTGTGCACACTTAGTTTAGGAAAACAAATAGCAAGGGTACAAATGGGCATTTTGTGAGTACGAGACCCGTGTGTATGTATATACAACACTGATTTGTGTGCACGCGCATCTGGTATTTGTGCCCTTAATTTAGGCATGCATAGATATTAGCAAGAGCATAACTGAAAAGCTGGCCCAGAGACTAAAAAAGAAAGGTGAATGTGTTCATCTCATTTAAATTAGGAAAGTATTAAGTTCAGATTTATTAGGACGGGTTTCAAGAAGTGAAACCAGGATTTTAAAAGATGTCCTCAATGCAGGAATGAAGAGGAGAACCAGCGGTGGGAGTGGATTCTCCGTATGCTAAACTAGTAATCCAGATGAATAACTGCTACAGTAAAATTAACTTGGTCAAGTGAAAGTGGATTTCAGTCCAATAAAGCATAAAGATCCTGCTTTTAAACCAAAAAATTCCACTAGAGCAAACCAAGCATCAGAAATTTTATACCAAGACATTCGTGGAGAGTTAATGCGCTACTTGCACCTGAAAATATATGTAGTTTGAGGACTTATTAAAATTATATTATGTGCCCTACTATTGTAAATATATAATATGCATGTTTATTAAGACAGCACTGTAGATTTTCTGTGTGCAGTGTATACAGTTAATTAAACGTTTAGATGTCATGTTTGCTCTGTACAAAATTCAAGAGTTTTATTTAAGTATCTTTGCATATTACTTGCAAATCATGCCAAGAATCTTGTCAAATTTAGAAGTGGATTTGTGAAAAACGATTACAAGAAACTTTGTGCCAATAAATCACTTTAATTTCCAAATACCAATACAGAAGTTAGCAGTATTATAGCTGTGCTGGTCCCCAGATATTAGAGAAACAGGGTGGCTTTTTTTAATTGGACTGAAGTTGGTCCAATAAAAGATATTACCTCACCCATTTAGTCTCTCTAACTCAGGAATTAACACCCTACATAATCTGACAATTTAATTTATCCATTTGTCATTAAAATAAAATCTATGTTCTCTATACAGAAAAAGCAAAAACAAAATCAAATCATATTAAGTTGACTATTAAACTGGAGTAAACAGGCTAGGTAATTTTAAAAATCCCTTTCTCAGAAGACAGGTAAAATTAGTAATTAATAATGTTCACAGAAATGCAGTTTTGGCTAGTAATTAGAGTTTGGGACTTAAAAATCACTACTTCTGAGTTCTGTTCTTTGGTCTGACACTGATTTTAGAGGGGATCTTGGAAAAATTATCTAGGCATTTAAGTTGAGGATCGAGAAGTTTATATATAAAAGTTAAAAGATATATTTGAAAAGTTGGATTTAGAGGCAAAGTCTCAGCAGACCCATCTGAACAATAAAATACTCACAATGGTATTTGAACCATTTAGTTAATGGTTATGGATTGCTCTGAGAGCCTTCCATGAAGACATCACCTAAGTATACTAGATATTACTACAGTGGGAACACTCAGACATAAATGATGCACAAATTTTAAGAACTGTGTGAATCAGGTACACAGCAACAGCAAGTACAATACATGCACACAACTTGTGCTTGAAGTTACCATGATTTCATGTCTAATCACAGTATTGCATATACAGGTAGCCAGTTAAAAGGCATTTCTGCAAATGGTTAACTGATTGCACAATTAGTTGCAATCACTACATGCATAAATGGAGTTCATACAGTGTTATACAGACAATTTCAAACCCTGGAATTCCTGTCACATTTTAACTGAACTCCTTCAGTCAAATCCCGAGGTCTTTACTTGTTGGTTATTCAGGCAGTACTCTCAGGAAGTAAGGATTAGATCTCTTCACTTTACATTAGAAACAGAAATCTTTTGAAGAAGTTTGGGATTGTGCTGAAAGACATGTCCTATAAAATGGTTACAGTTTGTGCCTCTGTTGTCCCTTAGATTTCCATGTATATGGCTGTAGCGAGGAGACTCCCATTAAATTCAATACAGATAAAGGAATCACACCGCTTAAAACATTTTGAACCAGTGATAGGGATAGACTATACATCTTTTAGGGATATACATCTTTCTGTATCTACCAGACCAAAAAAAAAAATAAAAAAAAAAAAATCACATTTAGCCCAACTTTCTAATGCATCTTGTAATCTTCAGGTAAAAGGCTCTACATAAGTGTGAAATATTATTATTACCCAAAGGAATCTTATCTTGATCTACTGCTCTCTCTCTCTGATCATTCCACTCATCTGGTACCAGCCCCCTCTCAGTCCTATCAACCATCTCGCTTCAGTCCGTGTGGGAATTTACAGTTTGCACCATCTGGCAATCACCTTCTTGTAATCCATCAACCTTAAGGAATCCATCTCTCATACCAAAATCAATATTTAGTCCTTTTCCCACCATACTTCATTCTGCTACCCCTCCACCTAATTGTATGCAAGTCTGCAAAGCACTGAGGGACAGAGTTTACATGAAACAACCCTGTGTTGTATTATGTACTGCTTTACCAGGAGATTCTTGAAGCTTAATCAGAACATAAGAATCCACTTCAATCCTCGGTATTGTGAAATCCTCCCTCTTCTCTTCCCCCCCCCCCCCGCCCCACCCGATAAATCTTCCTTAAAAAAAATGTGCTGTGTAGTGTCATCATTTTAAGAAATGGGATCTAAGGCAAATGGTTGGCAAATTCACTAGCTACTTCTGTCTAATAAATCAATGCCGAATTGCACTGCAGTTCTGGCTTCTAGTCAATTTTTCAGATGGCTGTATAGCTTTTGATTAGTTGGGGTGAAAATTGCACAGGTCACCAGCCACAGGTTCGTAGTCAGGTAGCTACATAAAATTATGTATATAATGAGATTAGTGACCATACAAACCGGCATAATTGCAGTTACAGAAAAATAAATAGAAATATAGATACAGGAATAAATATAGCAAAGTGACCTCCACTGAATTGTACATACTCCCTATTCAATGGAGACCATTAACCTAAAGAGATAGAAAAACGGTACATAGAGGAAGTACCATAAGTGGGCATGACAGTCCAGTTGGCATCAACCTGTCACTCTGATATCCCTAGCTAGGAGCTGGGCTGATCATTTTTTAATACCATATTGTCCTTACGCCCCCTCAAATACAGGACCATTTCTGATTTGGTCTTGACCCTTTGCCCACGTTTGTTATTCCAGGATACCATAGTTAGGATTAGGACAGTTATGGTAAGCTATTTGCATCAACACATTTCCTAGTGGATTTGATATATTAATGCGGTTTTGCTCCTACAAGCCCCTACAAATCCTTTGTCGAGAATAAGCTGTTTTGAACTTTACTTAACAATACGTATCTTGTAACAGACAAGTATTATATCCCTCGATCAAACACTCATACTAGCTACTTATGTAAACTACCAGACCCTATAGGCCTCTGACTTGTTGCAAAACCTATTCAAATATTAATTTATGTATTTTAAGTTTGCATTGCAGCTTTAATGGCTCCCATTATTACCATCTCTTTAAGCACCCTCGCATGTGAATTATAGTTAAGTTTAGATATCAGTTGAAGATCAGATTAGAGCTCAAAGGTCATCAGTTATTTCAATCAAGACCAGGATGAAAATCCTGGCTCCCATGGGAGTTTTGCCATTAATTTCAATGGCTGCAAGGATTTCATTCAAGGACAGCTGAATTGTGCAGCACTGTTTGGGTTTCATTGAGAAGTATGACACTAAAAGCTATAAATAAGGCATTATTCACAAGTACCGTAACAGTTTGTTACCAAAAGGTGGGATATTCCTGGTTGAAGTATATGCATAATAGCTTTCTACTGAAGAAAGAAGCTTGACAGTTTGTAGCATCACTTTGAGTCTCAGCCTGTCAGTCAGATTCTGAAGAGGGTTCCAACCTGTTCACAGGAATTCAATGAAGACCTCAGACAATGCTACTGGAATGTTCTGCCGTGGTAGAGAAAAGGACTGGAAAGGAATTGGCCCTAGTGGAGGAGGTGGTAGTCAGATATTGTCATTATGAGAACAAATTCCTGGTCAGACTACATGGGCACCAAGAACTCTGAGGAAGAGTTGGTATTGTTGTGCTGGATAGGTGAGCTGCCAACAGAGCTCCAGCTCTTTTCAAAAGGGAGCAGCAGATCAATGGGAGCTCTCACACTATGGCCAGGTCTACACTTACCGGGGATCAACGCTGCTGCCATTGACACAGCGGGGGTTGGCTGAGCAGTTCTAGTGAAGATGTGCTAACTCGACAGCAGAATGCTCTCCAGTCAACTCCGGTACTCCACCAGAACGAGAGACGTAAGGTAAGTTGACAGGAGAGTGACTCCTGTCGACGCAACGTGATGTAGACACCGCATTAAGTCAACCTAAGCTACGTCAACTCCAGCTGTGTGAATAACATAGCTGAAGTAGCATAACTTGGGTTAACTTACCCCTGTTGTATAGACAAGACCTATGAGAGCCCAGGGCTGCAGAATTCACAACCAAGATTTGCAGATCACAGGCAAACCAGTATAATAAGGGTAATACCAGGAGACTATACACAATTTTCACTTGGATCTGACCATCAAGGAAGGTAAAATTGTTCAAATTCATAACCATTGGGTTGTAGGACAACAGACGGTGACACTTCAGAGCATCTAGCTCAGTAATAAACTAAAAATGTCTCACCTGTTTCTGCCCACATATCCTCTACCAATTCCTGGATTTGTCTTAATACTGCAAGCCCCTGAACATCTGAAGATGCTTTAAACAAAAAACAAACAAACAAAAAACACTTGCCAAAGAAATTTCCCCATCTCTGAAATGTAGAATTTCTCCCTGAAATTACACTTGCCTGAAGCCTAATATGGGCAAGATTCACACTGGCACCAGTAACAGCTTCTCTAGACAGAAGAATGTAACTAAAAAGTTTGTAAGTTTATTTTAACAGCTCTACAGAGACAAAATTAGAAACTAGTGTTGGACCTGGGAGATTTCCATCTTCCCAGTAGGATGCAACACATGGTTCTAGCCCCAGAAGACCCATGATATTGATCTTTAAAACTGCATGGTACTGAAGGGCTATTTTAGGTTGGTTAGGGGGTTAATAGTTCCGCTTAGGCCCAGCACAGTTAGATTTATGGCAACTGAGGCACCAACTCTTTTTTCTGATAAACAGAATAAAAAGAAATCTTCTCAATACAGTTTAAGACCCCTCTCCACACACACAGTAGTGCAGTCAGCTGTCCATTCTATGGCCGTGAAAGTCCAGATCAGAACTTAAGGAGAGCCTTTGTGGTTACATTAGGCAGCAAAGAACATTTTTATTTCTTCAGGGAGCTTGACAGAGCTACAAAGAACTGTACGTGACAGAACACTAAGTTAGTCTGTGGTCTCGTTTGGAGTTTTTAGGACAGAGATGGGCAGTTTTTGGAGCTACCGCTTTTTGTTCCATCTGCAGGTTTTCAACCAGGACTTGGTCAAAGCTGGGAACTACAGGGGCTAGGCCTCCAAGGGAATGCCTTGACTAGATTCTCTCTTGCAAACTTGCCTAAGAACTTTAAACTTCTCTCATCTATAGCATATACTATACCAAGTTTGTAGGCTTGGAACTTCATTCCTCCCATATTGTCTGAAGGAGGTTTAGTATTCCTCTTGGCTGTCTCCCGTAATTTGAATGGGGAGAACCCTGTTAATGCCTGAGGGACTTAGTGGATGATGAACAGGAGTGGCAGAAGTAACTGATGCCAGTAGCTTGGTTCCATGGATACCAACTGAGTTGATGTTGTGATCTGTTCTTTTCTGAGGAATTCCCACCCATGCAAACACTTGCATGAACTTCAGGGCAAGGGCTGTTGCCTTCATGGAGTAGAGTGGAATCACCACCAGGTATTGTGGGGCATAGTCCAATATATGACTTATGTGGTAGAATCCAACTGCACTCTTCTTCAAGGGGCCCCCCATCATGACCATGCCAATCCTCTCAAATGGAGTCCCTATCAAAGGGAGGGGTATCAGTGGGACTCGGTACCTTCCATGGACTTGCCCACTGCCATTCAGGGTAAGAGACACAGTACTTCTGGTAGATACCCGGCCATTAAAATAAAAGCATCACTCGGTCAAGTGTTTTCCCCTGACCAAGGTGCCCCCTACAGGGCATGGCATACTAATATTTCCCTGTGGTACTTCTCTGGGTTGGAGGTGTTGATTCTCATCCCACAGTGAGGGTTTGGGGGTGGTGGCATATCAATCACTTTCATCCTCCAGCCAGGACAATCTGCGTGAACTGTTCTAGGACAATTCTTCTGGCTACCTGGGTGCCTGTCTTTTTGCTGAGCTGGAACCACGGCCAGCAATGTTCTCTCAGGTGTGGGCCACCACCCATGGCAGTGCCCCAGGTGTGAAATTTTCTTACAGAAACTGCTGGTGGTAACATCGCAGTGGAAATTTCAAAGGTGACTAGGATGGCCACTGTAAATTGTGGAGAGTCTTTTGCAGCCATCACATCCGCACTGCATGGGCCACACTGCCAGGGCCACTCCTGTCAAGTAGGGTGCTAGCTCTCTGCAGACCAGCAAGCTCACCACCAGCTCAGTGGTTTGACTTTTTTTAAAAATGTTTACTGCTTGAATTTAAGTTTAATTTAAATTTTAATATATTGTAGTAAATTTAGGTCTTCATACAGGTTGTCAAAATTAAATTTGAAGTTAGAATGAAAAACAAAAAATAACTGAAATTAAAATCTGTTTTAATAAATAAATTGTAACTCTATTTAAAAACATGGATTTTTCCCAACCCTGATTTAAATGACTGCCCTGTAATGCCTGTCATAACATTGATGAGCCTGCTAAGGGACAAAGAAAGGTGTCACACTGCTATATAATCCTCACGTAATGCTGCTTGTCTATGAGCAGGACAACAAATGAACTCTTTCAGAATCCTTAAGCTTATCTGTTCCATTTAAAAACTTTTGACTTTCTGAATACACCAAGGCATGCCATATTTCCTGTAACAACAATGTAATAATGAAGAAAATGGACCTTATTCTCCTCTCATTTACATCTGGTAAATAAGGAGTAAACTCAACGAGGTCAGTGGAGTTATCTTAGTATGAAAATAGTATGATGGGAAAATCAGGCCCATAACTATCTCTTGCCCCTTGACTAAACTGCTACCAGATCAGTATCTTTTATATCATAATTAACTTCATATGTGGGCTTTGATACTCCTTCTTAACCAGCAGGGTGACACATCCTGTGACAACTACTTGCAAATGAGTATTTTATATAACAACATGATTAATTTCACATTTAAGCTTTAACAACTAACTCTTATTCAGACACTTCAAAAATAATGCATTTATCTCAGTCAATCAATCTATGCTGCTTTAAAAACTAGGGTTTTACACTGACATTTTATGCATAAGTGAAAACTAAATGAACTATAAAATACATTTATAAAACCAGAGAGAAATGTAGCTTCAGTTTCACAAATATGAACAAAATTACTCTTACTGCTTGCTGGTGTAAATTAGCAAAATGACACAATTTGTTTCGGGCCAGTATCTTCAAATATTTGATCACAACTTGCCCTTTATCTAGCAAATATATCAAGACCACATGATATACAATTAAATGTCATACAAACTTATCCACCATTTAGAGTCTGATGCTCGCATAGGATGGGATTTTCCAAAGCACTCAGGTGGTTGCCTAACTCTACTCCACATGAACCCATACAGTTTTCCAAGGGACCATCTCCCCTTAAAATAAGCACTTATGCAGCACTTCAGTGAAAACACTACTGTGCCAATGGGTACAGCTCCCCAGTCAGCGTAATTCATTCACCTCCATGAGAGGTGATAACTATGTTGACACTAGCAACCGTTTCGTCAACATAGCGCTGTCTACACCAGGGTTTTAGAGCTGGTGTAAGTGCCTTGCTCAGGGGTGTGGATTTTTCACAATTTTATCCATCTCTGCTGAGCCACAAGTGTCTCTGTTTTCCTATTTGCAATCACTCTGTTTCCTAATAATATAAATATTTAATAAACAATTTATCTTCATGCCTCAATATCTTGTTTATTCCAGTCTCTTATTCCACGCTGTAGAAGCAAAGCTCAAAAGGAAGGGGGAAAGTTAAAGATCAATTATTTTTGTAGCAGTTCTCCCCCAGTTTAAACTTCCAAAAACACACCCCCAAATCCGATCAAACCAAAAATGGTGGGGGAGGAGGGGAAGTGAGAGGTGAAGCGCATACAGGCAGGGCCCTATGAAATTCATGGCCATGAAAAGAAACATGTGTCATGAACTGAACTCTGATCTCCCACTGTGAAATCTGGTCTTTAGTATGCTTCTACCCCATATTAGGGGAGACCAATGTTTCTCAAACTGGAGGTCCTGCCCAAAAGGGAGTTGCAGGGGAGGGGTTGCAAGGTTATTTTAGGGGGCCTGTAGTATTGCTACTGTTATTTCTGCATTGCCTTCAGTGGAGCCAGGAGAGTGGCAGCTGGAGAGCAGCAACTGGTGGCTAGGAGCCCAGCTCTGAAGACCTCACTCTGCCAGCAGCAGCGCAGAATTAAGGGTGGCAATACCACACCATGCCGCCTTCGTGTCTGGATTGCTGCCTTCAGAGCTGGGCAGGTGGAGAGTGGCAGCTGCTGACTGAGGGCCCAGCTCTGCAGGCAGCAGCACAGAAGTAAGGGTGCAATATTATACCATGCCACCCTTACTTCTGCGCTGCTGCTGATAGTGGCTCTGCCTTCAGAGCTGGACTCCTGACATACAGCCACTGCTCTCTAGCTGCCCAGCTCTGAAGGCAGCACTGCTGCCAGAACCAGGGCAGAAATAAGGGTAGCACTACCACAAACCCCGAGTAAGCTGTGAAGGGTCACAAGTTCATTTTTGGGTCAGGACCCCTACAATTACACCACCACAAAATTTCAGACGTAAATAGCTGAAATAATTAGATTTATGATTTTCAGAATCCCATGACTGTGAAGTTGACCAAAATGGACTGTGAATTTGGTAGGGTCCTATATATAGGGGAGCAGAGCTTTAGATGGTATAATTAAGCCTAGCTTCAGTGAACTCAGATCAGTGAAGCTCCACTTATTTAAAAAGGACACTGCTAATTTACACCAGCTGGCCCAACATATCTGGGCAACATCATTTATTTTTATGTCATTCGTAGGTGTATTGCATTGTACAGATTGAAAATAAAATGAGATGGATACAGGAACTGAGTAAACTACTGCTGGTCCTTTACTAGCCCAAATGTTGCAATGGGAGACAGCAGTGTGGAGTATTAGCCAAATCCTACTTTTTTTGCCCCCAGTAGAAGAATTTCATACATTTACTTCCATGTTTACATCTGAATTTAAAATTATTTCAGTTTTTTTTTTTAAAAAAAGTTTCTTTCCTACAGCCAAGCACACCCCTATTGGATCTCAAGTCGAGCAATGTCTTTTATGGCTCATGCACCACCAATAGTACACATTCCTCAGGTTAGATTGTATGACTGTAACTGAGGGCATAATCACATTGAACTATTTGCTTTACATCACAAATACAAAGTTAAAGGCTTACAGATACTCTTTTTGAGAGGTGAATGGTACACAGGACCAAAACCAGAGTAGATGCAAGTCACAGAATCACAGAAATGTGGGGCTTGAAGGGACCTTGAGAGGTCATCAGGACTAGCCACCACTGTGGTGACACAGGACCTAATACACTTAGACCATGGCTGACAAGTGTCTGCCCAACCTGTTCTTAAAAATCTCCAACGATGGGGAGTTCACAGCTCTCCCAGAGCTTAACTATCCTTTCAGTTAGAAAGTTTTTCCTAACATCTAACCTAAATCTCCCTTTCTGCAGATTAAACCCATTACTGCTTGTCCTATATTCAGTGAACATGGAAAACAACTGATCAGTCCTCTTGATAAAATCCCTTAATACATTTGTAAACTATTATGAGATTCTCTCCCCCATTTTCTTTTCTCTTCTAAATACGCCCAGGTTTTTTTAAACCTTTTGTCATTTTTTGTTGCTCTTCTGTGGACTCTCTCCAATTTATCCACATATTTCCTAAAGTATAGCAACCAGAACTGGACATAGTAGTCCAGCTGAAACCTCATCAGTACTGAGTAGAACTGGAAAACTACCTCCCATGTCTTACATATGACACGCCTGTGAATACATCCCAGAATATTAGCCTTTTTTGCAACTGCACCACATTGTGATCCACTAACCCTCAAATTGTTTTCAGCATGACCACCACCTAACCAGTTATTCCCCATTTTGCAGTTGTACATTTGATTTTTCCTTCTTTTGAGAAGTAATTTACTTATTGGATATCATCTTGTTGATTTCAGACTATTCTGCAGCTCGTCAAAGGTGTTTTGAATTCTAATTCAGTCCTTCCAAGTGCTTGCAACTCCTCCCACTTTGGTGCCATCCACAAATTGTATTCTCCATACCATTGTCCAAGTCTTTAATTAAAATATTGACTAGTACCAGACCCTGGATTGGTCTCTGTTGGCCCCCACTAGATACATCCTCCCAATTTGACAGTGAACCATTGATAACTACTCCGAGTACAGTATTTCAATCAGATGTGCACCCACCTTATAGAAATGTAATCAAGATCACATTGTCCCAACTTGCTTAGGAGAATATCATGTTGGTCTGTGTCAAAGTTTTTACTCAAATCAAGACAGATCATATCTACTACTTCACCCATCCACTAGGCTAGTAACCCTGTCACAGAAGGAAGCAGATTTGTCAAGAACAAACAATGCTAACTCAACCTATGTTGACTATTCCTTATAAGCCTTAATATCCTTTAAGGGCTTACAAACTGATCATTTAATAATTTGTTCCAGTATCTGTCCAGATATCAAAGTTAGGCTTCCTGGTCTCCAATACCACATGTTCTCTTCATTCCCCTTTTTAAATATAGATACTATTTTTGCCCTTCTACAGTCTTCTGAGACCTCATCCATGCTTGGCAAGTTCCTGAAGATAATTACTAGTATTTCTGAAATTGCTTCAGCTAGTTCCTTAAGTATCCTAGGATGAATTTCATTAAGTGTTGCAGACTTGAATACATGGAACTTAAATATTCTTTAGCGCGTTCTGTCCCTATTTGGCATTGTATTGCTTCCCCCTTGTTAATACTATGTTGAGTCTCTAGTCACCATTAACCTTGTGAAGACTGAAGCAAAACAGGTATTAAACACCTAAGCCTTCTTGAGGTCATCATTAGGTCTCTTTCCCCACTAAGCAGAGGGCCTACATTTGCCTTTCATTGTTCCTAGCATATTCAAATAATGTCTTATTTTGCCTTTAGGTCACTTGCTAGGCATAATTCAAATGGTGGTGTAAGTTACACATGAACAGGTGGATAACACATTCCTTTTATCATATAAATTGTAATGGGAAAAGGAACTTGCATGAAAAGGTGCAACACCTGCAATTTGGCATACACTAACACCCTCCTACTGGTTCTCCCTCACCAACCCCACCCCTACATTACAGCAGTCCCTTGCTTGAACCTGTTGGCATGAAAGCTACACCCACTTACCAATGTGTAATTTACAGCACAATTTACAACCTACTATTAAGTCAAACATTCTCTGTGGTGGCATTCTCTTCAAGCCTGATCTCCTACTGCACTTTGAAATTAGCAGTTTAGTTAGGCAGAATGAGTAAGATAAACACTAATAATTGGCACAAATAACTTTTTAAAACTTCACTTTGCAAACGTTAACCAATTAAGCATGAGCTTTTAAGAATGAATTTAGTAGCTGAATCTGGATCAAATTCACAAACTGCTAGAAGATGGAAACTCTAGTTCTTAGGTACACAACACATGAAAACTCATGATCAGATGGGAGCTCTTAGATCAGAAGACAATGCCAATAAAGTACCTTACATCCATTGTGCCTTAAGCAAGAACTAAGGTTGGGTCTGTAGTGGTAGCATATGACAGTTGAACTAGTAGAGGGGAATTGGGCCATTAGCTATTTTCTATTTCAGTTTCAGTAGGAGTGTCATTGTCTTGTGTATGTTCTCCTACACAGCTGAAACCCAAAGAAGAAGTATCAGATCTGTTTGTTTCTGAGGCTAAGTTGCCCACCTCATGAGGAACAAGCAGTCATTTAGCATGTTTGTAACTAGTGCCTGTGGTGCTTATAAACAGTTCCGCAGATTCACTGATGTTATTCCAAAAGGTCAGTTTTCTTAGGCTTGAGGGTAAAATTCAGAGCACAAAGTCTCAGACCAACAGACTGCTAAAATATGATGTGCAGTCTAATAAAAGATTTTACCTCACTCACTATGTCTCTCTAATGCACAGTAGATTAAGAATAGTGATTGTAAACATGATGTGGTGACTCTAAATATGAAGGGGAGTTTAATCAATAGCAAAGGCAGAGACCTAAGAAAAGGGAAAGTGTTAACATTAATGGTGTTGGTGGAAAATGTTCTGGCTGCATTAGCTACAAATTAACCTATGCAGGGATCTGTCCAGAAGTCCTACTAAAGTCTGTATTAGTCCAGTGCAGAGGTAGTCTGCACATGACTTGCTGTTTCAATATGTGATCAAGAAAGCAGCAGTAAAAGAGTCTTCACATACTGTTTGTTGCTTGAATTATAAAGTCATATCCTACGAAAATCACATTTCTGAAAATATATAGAGAGCATATGTGGGTGCCCCACTACATATAAGGCCTGGCCTACACTACGACTTAAGGTCGACTTTAGCGCCATTAAGTCGACCTAAACCTGCACCCATCCTCACAGGGCAGCCATTTCCATCGATTTAAAGGGCCCTTAAAATCGATTTCTGTACTCCTCCCTGACGAGAGGAGTAGTGCTGAAATCAACCCCTCTGGGTCAACTGTGGCTTAGTGAGGATGCATATAGACTTTACTGGCCTCCGGGAGCTGTTCCACAGTGCTCCATTGTGACCGCTCTGGACAGCAGTCTCAACTCGCTGCTCTGGCCAGGTAGACAGGAAAAGCCGTGGGAAATTCAAATTTCATTTCCTGTTTGGCCAGCATGGCGAGCTCACATGCACAGGACACTCACTATGCAGAGCTCCTCAGCACAAGGCACCATGCAGAGCTCATCAGCACAGGAGACCAACCAGCGCAAAAGAGCTCCAGCATGGTCCACACAGGAGGTGTTGGATCTCATAGCTATCTGGGGAGAGGAATCTGTGATGGCAGAACTCCATAACAACAAACGGAATGCCAACACGTTTGCCAGAGTCTCCAAGGCCATGCTGGATAGGGGCCACAGCAGGGAGGCACAGCAGTGCCGTGTGAAAATTAAGGAGCTGAGGCAAGCGTTGCAGAAAACAGAAGAGGCAAATGGACGCTCTGGGGCACCACTGCGGACATGCAAATTTTACAACGAACTGAATCAAATACTGGGGGGGGGGGCACCACCATTGCACCGATGTCCGTGGACTCCTCCGATGGGGTAGTCATGAGGCATGAGGATTCAGATGATGATGAAGCTGATGAGGAAGATGATATCACGCAGCAGCAGGCAAGCTGAGAGACTCTGTTCCCAGACAGCCAGGAACTGTTTATCACGCTGGAGCCAATACCCTCAGAACCCTCCCACGGCGGTACCCCAGATGGGGAAGTCAGCGAAGGTACTTCTGGTGAGTGTCCCTTTAGGGATAAGATAAGGCATGATTTAAAAGGAAGCTTTTATTATGATTAACTTGGAATGCATGCATGGCTAGAATAGCTACTGGAAAAGTCTGTCAACATATTCGGGGATGGAGCGGTAATCCTCCAGGGAGATTTCCATGAAGCTGTCCTGCAGACAACGTTGAACCTTTTGCAGGAGGTTTCTGGGGAGAGCAGCCTTATTTCATCCTCCATAGTAGGAGACTTTGCCATGCCAGGCTAGGATCAGATATTCTGGTATCATTGCATAACACAGCATGGCAGCATATGCTCCTGGCGCCTACTGGGATTCCAGCAACATCCGTTCTTTATCTCTCTGTGTAATCCTCAGAAGAGTGATGTCGTTCACGGTAGCCTGTTTGAAATAGGGGACAGTCATTTTCGGACGTTCCCGCTGGACTGCTCATATAACTGACTGTGAAGGAATCTTCCCCACAGTATCCCAAGCGGCATGTGTGTGTTTCTGGGAGGGAGACAAATCGCACTGGGCTGCTTGTGGTGCACTAGCAGGGAAGCCCCAGGAGAGCAGCCATGCGGTAGCGGGAAGGAGGGAGAGAAATCGTGCTGGGCTCTTGCGGTGCTCTAGCAGGAAGCCATGTGGTGGGTGTGGGAGGGTGGTTACTGTGGGAAAGGAGAGCACTGCTGTAAAGAATGTGGATCAAACCAAAAGAATGTGGCTTACCATGGCCGCCTGCATGGTGATTTCTGTTGCCTGACCCTGGGAGAGGGTGTCTGATGTGATGTCTTTACAGGAAAGCTACAGGTACTGAAGTTAAGGTGCAAAATGCGACCTTGTACAGAAAGCATACGTACTCTGTGAATACTTTGTTTCATCGTGAAAGACTGTTCCCATTGTGCTGGAGAAAGTATCTATCTTATAACTTCTTCCCTTCTTTCCTCCTACAGCTATCTCGGTCCTCCCACCCCTCAACATGCCCATCGCAGAGGCTACCACAGATAAGAAAGAAAAAGAAACGCACAAGAGATGAAATGTTTGCGGAGCTTTTGCATTCCTCCCACAGTGAAGCAGCTTGCCAGAGCGCATGGAGAGAAAAATTTTTAGAGTCCCAGAATACATGGAGGCAAAGCCTTTTAGAGTCCAGGGCAGCAGTAGCAGCATGGGAGGAGAGATGGCAGGAACGCGAAGAAAGGAGGATGGATGCAATACTGCGGATAATGGAGGATCCAAGTGATATGCTCCAGTTCTGATGGAGCTTCAGCAAGACCAAAGATCGCCTCTCCAGCCCCTGCGTAACCACCTCCCCTCCTTCCCAAGTTCCATTGGCTCCCCACACAGACGTGGGGTGAGAACGCGGGGAGGGAGGCTCCGGGAACCGACCCACTCTACAACACAAGCAGCAGAAGGCTTAGTTTATCACAAAAGTTTTAAAAATGTGCTGTGTCTTTGTCCCCCGCCCCCCCCATCCATCACGCCGACTGCTGGTTTTCCTCCTCACCCACCCCTTCTGGGCTACCTTGCCCATCTTCCCCTGTGTTTGTGAAGAATCATTAAAGAATGTATGCTTTTTAAAAAAGTGAATTTATTTACCCCACAAATGGGTGTGGGAGGCTTAACGCTGAGCAGAGCAAGGGAGCGGGTTTTCAACAGCACTTTGGGCAGTCACAAAACTGTTTCTCAAGGCTTCTGAGGCGCAGCGCTTCCTGGTGCGCTCTTGTACTTGCCCTGGTGTCTGGCTACTTGTAAGTAGCGGACAGGACATTTGCCTCTGCCTCCCACCCCGTCATAAAAGTCTCCCCCTTGCTCTCACAGAGATTGTGGAGCACACAGCAAGAAGCAATAACAATGGGCACATGTCTTTCGCTGAGGTCTGAGCAAGTAAGTAAGGTTCGCCACCTTGCCTTAAGACGGCCAAATGCGCACTCCATCACCATTCTGCACTTGCTCAGCCTGTAGTTGAACAGCTCCTGACTCCTGTCCAGTGATCCTGTGTATGGCTTCTTAAGCCAGGGCATTAAGGGGTAGGCTGGGTCCCCAAGGATAACGATCAGCATTTCAACACCCCCTACAGTAATTTTCTGGTCTGGGAAGAAAGTCCCTTGCACTAGCTGTCTAAAAAGCCTAGAGTTCCTGAACACACGAGCGTCATGAACCTCTCCTGGCCATCCCACGTAGATGTCAGTGACACGTCCCTTGTGGTCAACCAGTGCTTGCATGACCATTGAACAATACCCCTTGCGGTTTCTGTACTCTGCACCTTCGTTGTCTGGTGCCAAGATAGGGATATGAGTGCCATCTATAGCCCCTCCACAGTTACGGAATCCCAGCGCGGCAAAGCCATCTACTGTAGCCTGCACGTTTCCCAGGCACACAACCCCGGATAGCAGCAGATCAATGACTGCACTGGTTACTTGCATCTCAGCAGCCCCCACTGTAGATTTACCCACTCCAAATTGATTCGTGACTGACCGGTAGCTGTCTGGCGTTGCAAGCTTCCAGAGGGCTATCGCCACTTGCTTCTGAACTGTGAGGGCTGCTCTCATTTTGGTAGTCTTGTGCTGGAGGGCAGGGGAAAGCAAGTCACAAAGTTCCATGAACATGCCCTTTCGCATGCGAAAGTTTCTGAGCCACTGCGAGTCATCCCAGACCTGCAGCACTATGCGATCCCACCAGTCAGTGCTTGTTTCCCTGGCCCAGATTCGGCGTTCCATAGCATGAGCCTGCCCCATTGCCACCAAAATTGCCAGGCTGTCGGACCCCTTACTTTCAAAAACGTCAGTGTCCATGTCCACGTCCTCATCACTGTCGTTACTCTCCTGATAGCGCAGTCATCTCCTGTTCGCCTTCTTGTGCACACGATGCAGCATAAAGTCCACAACAATGCGCAAGGTATTCACAACGGCAATTACTGCAGTGGTTACCTGAGCAGGCTCCATGCTTGCACTACTATGGAGTCAGCACAGAAAAAGGGCACAAAAAACCTGTTAGCAGTTGCTTTCACGGTGGGAGGGGCACTGCGGGGGGGGAGGCGTGGTTAGGGAACGGAGAAAGCTACCCACAATGCAGTGTGCGAAATGGTGCCTGCTGGGGACTCCGGGAACTGTAGGATAGCTACCCACAGTGCACCACTTGCTATGTCGACGCTTTCCACAGTACTGTGGATGAACACTGCCGACTTGCTGTGTTTTGTGGGGACGCACAAAATTGACCTTATACAGCCTGCTTTAAAAAAATCGACTGCAAGGCAATCGACCTAACTCTGTAGTGAAGACATACTCTTAATCATCAGAGATGGAGTCAGAAAGTAAAGATTGAGTTTGAAAGACTACTTTTCCTAACTAGACTTTCAGAAAAAAAGTGCAATAGTTTCTTGCCAGGAAAATCTCTACACATCCTTACCATATCAAGATGCTGCTGCAAATTCCCAAATAAAAGCCAATTGCATCAAAGTCGCTTAGTTTTTTCTATACATTATTACTTATTAAATTGTATTGAGCCACTCATGCATAACATAAGGCCTGGTCAAACTCCTCAGAAGCCAAAAGGCATTGAGGCTGCTAAGTAGGTGCTAAGGATTTCTCACTAATGATTTGGATCCCAAGGTGCATTAAGAAAAAACACAGTGCAAATAAATTACAGCAATTTAATTTACCTTGCCCTTGTAGTATTCCTTGACTTCATGCCTAATGGAATCAAAGTCACCGCTGATGTAATTCGGCAAGAAGCTGAAAGAAAAGTAGAATAGCAAAATGAAAAATCAAGGCATCTCACTTCCTTTAATAAAAAAAAAAAAATGGGGGGGAATATTCAAACGAGATTATGAAGGCAAGAAAGGCAAGGTAAATTCACTCACCCTCCCCCCCATTGAATTTACCTTGCTTTCTTTCCTCCTATTTATACCTACCTCTGGAGATTTCCACAACATTCATCTGGTGAAGTGGGTCTTAGCCCACGAAAGCTCATGATCCCTAAAATCTGTTAGTCTATAAGGTGCTACAAGCCTCTTTGTCGCTTTTGTGGATCCAGACTAACATGGCTATCCCTCTGTTTTATT
The DNA here is from genome assembly GCA_007922305.1 of Dermatemys mawii. NCBI lineage: Eukaryota > Metazoa > Chordata > Testudines > Dermatemydidae > Dermatemys > Dermatemys mawii. The sequence goes on along the minus strand of ML677371.1, from coordinate 17,598,238 downwards.
CAAGACTCCTGTAGACCTGAGCAGGATACTCAAAGTTCTAGGGAATGCTCCTGCACCCACTGAAGTCAATAATAAAACACACTACACCCAATCCTCTCATTCTCATCAATGTAGTGCTACTGATTTCAACATAAAAGTAAGTGAGAAGAGAATCAGGCTCATTCACTTCAGTGGAAAGAGGACTGGACTCCTGGTTTGTTCTAGTCAGATACAGAGCACCTGTTCAATAAGGCTGCTAGCAATTTAGTTTGCTACTTAGTCTAGGTATACTAATTAGAAGATCTCAAAAACCTGAGAAACTTCAAAGGTGAACTCCTATCCTTTGTTCTTTTGCCTGCTTTCCTACTTACTAGTGCAGGAGAAATGATCAAAACTATTTACGCTGGATGTAAAATGGCGCCCCCACAAGTCAATTCTTGCCCTTCACCCCACATAATTAGGAAAAAAAACTATTATTATAGAAAGCATCATATGATAGGTCACATTTACTTCTATGAACTTCCACAGATTATTAGCTGTTTTACAATTAATCTTGCTCAAACACACACAGTCCAGAGGATTTAATGTGGGTAAAACTGATGTTTACGATCAACTGTTTTCTTATGCTTTAATTACTAACTGCAATGTTTTTCTATCGATTAAACATTTCACAACATTGAAACATAGATGTTTCAAGAAACATATTGAGGGGCTAGGAGCAGAATTACAATAGAAACAGAAACAAAACACATCCTCTCCAGGTAGCAATTTACCAGAGATTCTGGCTTAACCCAAACTGTTGCTAGTTTAATTTCCATCCATGAAATTTTACAAACAGTAAACTCAAGAAACTAGTACAAACCATAACAAATACCTTTGATGTAGCCCTAGAACACCCTGCTTTGGTTTCTGATCAATACAACTCCTACATAGGTCTCTCTCCTTTGGGCAAAATACATCCTTTTTAAGAGGCTGACTTCAAATGGATTCAGCTTCATCTAATTATCTCAAAGATAAGCATGCCTTGCTGAGAGGCCTGTGAACTCTGGCTGAAAATTAACCCCCCAAGTCCCAGGCCACAGCCTTTAGAAATACCGCTGGGGGCTGGAATAGAGGAAGGCTTCAGAATCCCCCACAGGGGACACTGAATAGCCTATTTGCCCAACCACAAGGTTATTGTATCTTATCCTTTTTTCTTCTCTTTCCCCAAAAGTACAAAAACAAACAAAGGAGGAAAATCACTGAAAGGATATAGCATTCCTGAAGGATGCAAAAGACACAAACCATGGGTTATATTCACAAAGAAACTTCAATGAGCATCACCATGCCTATCTTTTAGGTATCTGGGAAAGCACTGGGATTCATAAAGCCTGGGTGAGGCAGCTAGGCTTCCTACACAATGAATGGGGAGACAGAGGCACCTTAGAATGGGATTCACAGAAACAAGCACACTAGGTGGCTTCTTACCCAAAGTAGCCAAGGGGAGCAGCTAAGCCTCACTGCCTCACCCAGAGATAGGCATCTAAATCTGGTCTGCAGGGTTGAAATTCCCTCTGCCTGGGAGTTTTAGCTGTAAACCCTGTGGGACAGTCCCTGTGGGACCCTCCATATTCACCACTGTCATATAATGATGATACGTTTTGTACAAAGTGTGCCTTGTGAGATATCAGTTTAAACATCTCGATCTGTTGAACATTGATATCCTGTTGGACTGAATGTACTGTAGTTATATGTGAAGTTTTGAAGTGTTACTCTATGCGTTACTGCAATATGTTGTGAAGTTGGGAACACCCACGGCCAGCCTTTCAGTTACAACAGAGGAGCAGTCACCACTTGCCTGATGCTCATTAATGGCTCAACACACTATCCACTATCACAGAGGCTCCTTAGAGAAGGCATATATCCAATGGAAACTGCTTGATCAATGGAGACTGCCTGGTCCCCACATCACAGCAAGGATCTTTCTAATAGCTGGAAGTATAAAAGAGGGAGAACGAGATCATCATGCGGCTTCTCTCCCCCTCTCTGCCCAGGGCTGAAAGTAACTATAGGCACTTAACAGTATGGGGCCGGGCTGGGGCCGTCTCTGGCCCCTGGAAGGGGCAGGACTGAGGGGTCAGAGCCAGAGTCGGCCCCAGACCGCCCTGTACTGGTAAGTGGCTGTAGTTAGGGCAGCTGTTCCCTTTGCCCCACCCCTGCAGTTGGCAGCGAGGCAAAAGGGGCAGGGACATTAAAGCGCTGTCGCAGCAGCGCTTTATGGATGGTCCTTTGCCGTGACAGCACTTTAACGTTGCTGCGCCCCCTACTGGCAGGGCCGCCAATGGAGGGGGATGCAGCAATGTTAAAGCGCTGCCATGGCAAAGAACCATCCTTAAAGCACTGCCATGGCAACACAGGGACATTAAAGCGCTGCTGCGGTAGCACTTTAATGTGGGGTGAACACAGGCTGATACGAGTTCTTAGCAGTTTGCAGTACTGGCCCACTTTCACCCCTGTCTCCATCTCAACACCTGGAGGACTATCTAGAGGAAAAAAGACTTTGAACTATGAAAGAATGATCCCAGTCTGCCTATTGAGAAATTGTAAGCAACATATGCCATCTGTTAGGATGAGCCTGCTTGATTCAAATCTTGCCTAGGGCACGTCTTCACTGGCAATGTTAAAGCGCTGCCAGGGCAGTGCTTTAACGTGGCTTGTGTAGTTGTGGCACAACTCCCCGAGGGGCACAGATACCAGCGTCGGTGTACTGTCTGTACTGGCACATTACAGCACTGAAATTTGCAATGCTCAGGGGGTGTTTTATCATACCTCTGAGCGAGAAAGTTCCAGTGCTGTAAAGTGCCAGTGTAGACAAGCCCTTAGTCTGTTAAAGATAGAATTTAGACTGCATTTCTACTTTTATTTCTTAAGTAACCAACCTCAATCTCCATGCCTGCTACTTGCAATTACTTAAAATCTCTTTCTGTAGTTAATACATTGTTTTATATTCAGCCCAAACACACAGTTTTAGGTAAAAGTACTTGGGAAATCCAGCCGCTGCATGTCCACTACCCTTTTGTTGGAGGGGCGAACTAGGTAACAGCTTACACTGGACAGGCGTCCAACCAGTGCAAGATGGTACGGTTCTGGGAATGCAAGGCCGGGAGCTGGGGGAATCTGACTAAAGCCTCCTTCTTTGCTTTTGAGTGGCTGGGAAATCATTCATGTAACTCATTTGGGTGTGTCACTGACTGTGGATGTCTCTGTAAGTACAGTGTCTGTCAGACGCTTGTAGCTTGACATCAGCATCACAGTGTAAGAGGCATCCCAGGATGGTGGATACAGAGAGCTCATCAGTCCCACAGCCCAGGCTGCACCTCAGGACCCCATCACACCCTCTCTTGGGATCAGGTACCCAAACTGTTTTAGCAAAGAGTAGGCACTCCCCCATAACTTTTAGCCCAGTGGCTAGGATTCTCACCTGGGATGTGGGAAACTGCTGGTTCAAGTCCCCCTCCACAGGAGAATGTATCTGAGCAGGGAGTGGCTACATCTCAGATGTGTGCTTTTGCCTCTAAGTTATGGGATAATACACTGTGGGGAAATCTGAGTCTTTCCTGTTGAAGCTGTTCAACTGCGATTAAATAATGAAAGAATCATTGAGCCTGGGAAAGCAAACATGAGAATGACTCAGTAGCCTGGTGGTTAGTGCACTCCTGCAGAAAGCGGGAAACCTAGAATCCAGTTCCTCACCTCCACTTGCTCTTTAATAATTTATCCACTATGCAACAGGAGAGACAGAGGGCTTGTCTACACTTAACGGGGATCGACGAGCAGCGATTGATGCATCGACGGTCGATTTAGTAGGTCTAGTGAAGACCCGCTAAATTGACTGCAGATCACTTTCCCGTCAACTCCTGTACTTCACTGGATCCAGAAGAGTAAATGAGAGAGTCTCTGTAATTTGAAATCTTTAAATCCACAGTTGAGAACTTCGGTAACTCAGCAATCTCTACCGTGAAAGTGCAACTTACAAATGTAGATTTTTTTTTTGTTACATAACTGCACTCAAAAGCAGAACAATGTAAAACTTCAGAGCCTACAAGTCCACGCTGTCCTACTTCTTAGCCAATCGCTAAGACAAAAAAGTTTGTTTACATTTACAGGAGATAATACTGCCTTCTTCTTATTTACAATGTTACCAGAAAGTAAGAACAGGTATTTGCATGGCACTTTTGTAGCTGGTATTGGAAGGTATTTATGTGCCAGATACGCTAAACAATCATATGGACTTTCATGCTTCGGCCACCATTTCAGAGGACATACTTGCATGCTAGCGATGCTCATTAAAAAAAAATGTGTTAATTAAATTTGTGGCCAACCCCGCCCCCTGACAGTAATCAACGTCTTCCCCTGAGGTACTCATGCCAAACCCCACCTCAGTGATTTGTATCTCTGAGGCTGCCAGGGAAGAAGCGTGTGTCCCCCCACAGGTTTCTATTGCAGGGGCCCAGAGTTCTGTCAGGAGAAGTATTCCGACATGGTGGCCCCTCAAAGGCACTCACATTAGGCTCCTGGCTCCTCAGCTATCACCTCTCTTGCGTGGACATCCGCATCTCTCTCCCTCCTTACTGGGGTTTTTCCAGCCTACATAGTTCCCTGCCTACACTGTGATATTCCCAGCAAGCCAGACCGCCTCAAGAGGCAAGAGTCTGCACTTGTCTTTCTTTCTGAAGACTATGAACAGCTATAATTGCTAGCAGTTGCAAATTATGACACGAGTCTCATCTTAAGAATAAATGTGCTTGCTTTTAAAAAGTATTACAGAGAGAACATATTTAAACAATAAATGAACCTACATGCACACTAAGAAGCTTTCCAGAGGTCACCCCAACTCCAGCCTCAGGTTCTTATAGGTCTCAGTCCTTAAAAACCCACAAGTGGGTTTTCGATATAGTTACAAATTTGTAATTATTTCAGATTCAGAACAAGAACACTCAGGAATAGTTCTGTCTTTCCTTTATACGGTTTGATCATTTGATGCTGCCCTCAGGTAACGTGGTCAGAAGACAAGGCCAAACCCTGGGGATGTAGCTTCAAAAAAGCTAGTGAGTATCATGTTAAGGCTGAAATGTTTGCAGAAGTGGGACTCGGCCCTTTATTAACTCACTTTCAAACTCTAACACAAAGAGTAAAATGCCTTTTTATACAATTAAAAAAATCACTTCACAAGTTATTTTATAATAAAATACAGTGCTGTTTTCTTAAATAAATTACTCTGGCATAACTACTCAGTTGTATCATTAATTTAAAGTTACAATTTCCTACTATTGATTTTTCTTGTGATATAACTCCTTTAGCATATAATGGTGTGCAATGAACCCTTTTTAAGCAAATGTTAACACTGGAGACATGAATATTTGAAGACAGAGCACAGTACAGTGCTTTCAGTCACAATACAACAAACTCCTCCAGGCAGCCAGCCTGTCCAAGTCCATATTTCCACTTAAGCCTAAAGTGGATTCTTTGGCTGCTCTATTGTGAGTTTCACCCTAAGGTAAGGAGGGTTGATTTTAGCAGGAGTGGTGTTCTGTGAACTTAGCACTTAGAGAATGATGCAGTATGACAGCTGTGGGGACTGACATGTCCTGTTCATCCTAAAAACAGCTACAGCAGGATATTTTTATTATTATTATTATTATTATTATTATTTACATTCAGTTCCCATGCCCACTCAATCTATCAACGTTCTACTGAGATTATGTACAAGACTGGCTGAGACATTGAAACTGGTCACTAAGGGCTGAGACAACTAACTACAGTAACTCCTCCCTTAACGTTGTCCTGGATATCACTGTTACATTGCTGATCAATGAGGGAACATGCTTGTTTAAAGTTGTGCAATGCTCTCTTATAACATTGTTTGGCAGCCATCTGCTTTGCCCACTGCTTGCAGAAAGAGCAGCCCATTGGAGTTAGCTGGTGAGGGACTGGAGCCAGAGTGGGCCGACAGCCCCACTGTCAGCTCCCCTAAGTTCCCTCTGAAGCAGTTGCCCAGCAGGCTATCAATTGACAGGCAGATCAGTTGTCCCTCTCCCAACTGCCATGTGCTGCTCCTGCCCTCTGTCTTGGAGCTGCTCTTAGGAGCCTCCTGTTTCCTGTGCAAGGGTGGAGTGGAAGAGGGGTACTAATGTCAGGGTGTCCCCTGCTCCTGCCTCTGTACCCCATCTACACAGAGTGATGGGGGGCAAAGGAGGGCACACGACAGGGCTCAGGACGGAAGGAGCCTGCTGGCAGCAGCTACTGTCTCAGCTTGTTGATCTACTTAAAAAGGTAGTGTACTTAGAGTAGGATCAGTGTCCTTAAAGGTGCAATGCTTGTCTCTTTCTCTCACAGGCATGGTGTGTGTCTCTGTCTTTCCTTCTCTCTTTCACCCACACCATGTGTGTATGTGTGTGTGTCTCTCTCTCTCACATACCCACGGTGTGCATCTCTGTATCTCTGCCATGTTGTCTCTCCTCCCTCCATTCGTGCTTGTGGAGTGTGAGGCTACATTAACAACAATGTGTTAACCCTTGAGGGCTCAGCCGAGTCCTAGTTCTTCATTTAGCAGTAACGCATTCCCTGGGAAATATTCCATCCTCTAACTTGACCTCAAACAAGCTTCACAATGATAATTGTTTGTTTAAAACTTATACTCTGCGTGTGTGTGTGGAGAGAGAGAGAGAGAGAGAGAGAGAGTGTCTGGTAAAAAAAATTTCCCTGGAATCTAATCCCCGCTATTTACATTAATTCTTATGGGGAAATTGGATTCATTTAACATCGTTTAGCTTAAAGTCGCATTTTTCAGGTACATAACTACAATGTTAAGCAAGGAGTTACTCTAATTTCAAACACATCACCAAAAAAGTTACTAGATGACAGCAACTTGCAGTCACAGCATCTTCATCCATATTTGAACTAGTCACTCAAGGTTTACAAATTCCATATTCTATAAATGCACCATTATGTCCTGCAGAACAGTGGCTCTCAACTTTTCCAGACTAATGTACCCCTTTCAGGAGTCTGATTTGTCTTGTGTACCCTCAAGTTACAAATCACTTAAAAACTACTTATAAAATCAGACATAAAAATACAAAAGTGCCACAGCCCGCTATTACTGAAAAATTGCTTACTTTTTCATTTTTACCATATAATTATAAAATGAATCAGTTGGAATATAAATACTTACATTTCAGTATATAGTATATAAAGCAATATAAACAAGTCATTGTCTGTATGAAATTGTAGTTTGGACTGGCTTTGCTAGTGCTTTTTCTGTAGCCTGTTGTAAAACTTGGTAAATATCTAGATGAACTTATGTATCCCGTGAAAGATCTCTTCGTACCCCCAGGGGCAACGTACCCATGGTTGAGAACCACTGCTGCAGACAATAGTTTTTTATCAGAATTAAAGCACGGGTTCGCACGATTTTTCCATAGCATGAATCACATCTTAAAATATAAATTGTCCCCAGGGGCAACGTACCCATGGTTGAGAACCACTGCTGCAGACAACAGTTTTTTATCAGAATTAAAGCACGGGTTCGCACGATTTTTCCATAGCATGAATCACATCTTAAAATATAAATTGTGGACCCTTCTTCTTCTGTTCATGATCTCATAGTCTACTTCCACTTGCAATCACAAAACTTCCCTTATTATTATTATTTGTATTGCAGGAGCACATGGGAGCCCTCATCATGGACCAGGATCCAACTGTGCTAAGTACCATAAAAACAAAACAAAAAGATGATCCCTGCCTCAAAGAATTAACTAATCCTTACTGACACCGGCAGTAATACCTTACCCAGAAAAGCAACATTTGGAAATGATGTAGTGGACTTTTAGCTTCTTGGAGTAAGATTTAGCAGTTACAAATGTGGGAGAGAACCAGCACACTGGCCACAATTCAAGCCAAGCACTTCAGCACATACATAACTGCTTTGCTGAATCAGGACGCATCTCACCAGACAGCCCGCTGTGGACTACCAGAAACCGCTGCAAAGACCACAAGTGTTAAGATGTTTCCTAATATTTGGCAGTCTTGGAAATGAAATTCTTTACGATGCTTTTGAAAAGCTTAACATTCAAGAACATTAAGTATTATTTAATTTGGAAATGCTATGATTTAAGGAAAAATATAAAATTGTGTGAGGCTGTCACTTCAATAATGTATGCTTTTATGCTTACCTCTAATGTAGTGCGCCACCCTACAAATAATAAAAATGTAGTACTTGATGATAATCTATCCTACAATTTATTTCATCTCTAACTACTACCCAAAGCGTACGTCAGGGGGAAATTTTCTGAACAGGGACAGCCAAACAACTTCCATTATCATTAATAAAAATCATGCTGCAAAATTCTCTATTCTGAAAACCTACCCCTAAGTGATAAGAAGAAATGTTAATGATAAGTACAACTGTTAGGTTTATTTTTGCTAATCTCTGAAATGGTTCTCCCATCAGTAAGGAGCTATCCAATATAAACTAAAATGCTACTCCAAGATGTCAGAACTAATAGCCTGACTTTCAAAGGTGGAGAGCACCTGCAGATCCCATTGGCTTCAATGGGAACTGATTTTGTCCCTCTTAAAAATAAGGTAATAAAATCTTTGCTGAGTTGCTAAGCACCTTTAACTCCCTTTTTATTATTTATTGCTACTGACACATTACTTAAAGGGCAAGTATAACGCCATGCTCCATTGCAGTCATAAGTTTACTTAATCTGAAAGCAATGAGAGCTAAAGGCATTCAGCACCTTCCAGGAAAATTCTTAGCAGCTCACAAGATCAAGCACTATACTTCGTTTTATTTGTTGGAGTCATGGTGGTTTGAAAAAAGAGGAATGGAGGTTAACAGACTCATCCATCCGAAAAAGGCCAGCTTGGCTCAGGGCAGGCCAGAGGAATTTTGTAGTGTGATACACCCTGCTGGGTCTTCAAAAAGGGAGTAGTGTAATTCCTTATCTAGCATGTCTACATACCACAGCACATGGGTCTGAGAGCTAGGAGAATGACCACTTGTCCATTGCTGGCAGATTATGGTCACAAACAGCAGCTAACGCAGAGGACAGACAAAAAGATACAGAGAAATCTGGATTGCTTGGTATGCTGAGTGCAAGCAAACACTATGCATTCTAACATGGCCAAATGTAAACGTATACTGTAACCAAATGCACCCTATATTCACACCCCACACACTATTGTAATAATCTTTGTAAAAATATGCATCATCTAAAAACTATTAACTCACAAGGCATCATCTAAAAATTAACTCCTCCCTGGTCAACATCCTGGAGAAAAGTATGTAGCAACATTACATGTAAAGTTAGGAACATAAACTGAAATTATGACCAAAATATGTTTACCAGACAAGTCTGGGTAGGGATAAACCTGCTCCTCAAACACAAAAAGAAAACGCCTCTAGCCAGGTGTCACCAAAGCTGGTCAAGTCACCTCTAGCCAGGTGTCACCAAAGCTGATTGTCAGATTGTCAACACCTCTCTGCTGGTCAACATCCTGGAGAAAAGTATGTGGCAAAGAAGTGGGGACAGGAACAGACTGATCTGCATTTTAGCAAGCTACCACTTGGAACCTCTTTCCCCATGAGACTCCATGTCTCCGTCCTCAGAGCAGGAGGCAACTTTATCGAGGGGCAACTCTCAGGAAAATACATTTCAAAGGGTGACTGGACTACTATAGTGAGGAGGAAAAACATCCCAGTGTTATCTTTTTCCCCCTCCCTCCTCCTTTCACCTAAGAAAACAAAGGAACCAGCCCTTTCAGTTTGGGAGGGATCCTGAAAGGTTGGTTAACAGTGTTGTTGGGAACACGTGGTAAGGATTTTACCTGAAAGCAAGTCTAGTTTGTTGAGTTGTAGTTCCTAGAAAGCATTTTGTTTCACTTGTAACCATTTCTAACTGTAACTGCTTATACTTGTAGTCACTTAAAATCTCTTGATCATTAAATAAACTTGCTTCATTCTTTAACCAAAATGAATCCAGTGTTGTGTTTAAATTGAACTGTTTGGTAACTTCTGTTAAAAAGCAAACTGTTGAATACTGACCCCTAACAAGGGCAATAGACCTCAGGTATCTGAAATGTCCAGGAGAGGGGCTGGAAAGTACAGTGCAGAACACACATTTTGGGAGAAATTCAAGACTGGGAGTGTGCTGGGGTTACCCTGCAAGTGGTAACCCAGGTTGGCAGAAGCCAGAGTGTGACTGGAGTGTTGCTGGCAGGCTGCAGCTATCCAGATACACAGGCTGCAACCTGCATGTCGTCTGTTAGGGGCCCAGGTTGGCAAAGCACTTTGAGGCACCAAAGGTTGCAGGGCAAGTGGTGACACACCCCTCTGGATTGCACCCTGGACTCAGACATATATCTCTATGTAAGCCATACTTACTGGATGGGGGACTCTATCCTCAGAAGCAGTGACTCAGAAAAGATTGGGGAGGTGGGAAGATTGACTATCACTTGAGCATCAGCTCCCTGTGCAATGCTGTGGCCAAAAGGGCCATTGCGATACTTGGATGCATAAACTGGGGAACTTCACGTTAGGAGCGGAGAGGTGATTTTACCTATGTATTTGGCGCTGCTAGAATATTGTACTTAGTCTTAGTATCCACAAATCAAGAAGGATGTTGATTAACTGGAAAGGGTTCAGAGAAGAGTCACAACAATGATTAAAGAGTTAGAAAACATGTCTGATAGTGATAGATTAAAGGAGCTCAATCTATTTAGTCTAACGAAGAGGAGTTTGTGGGTGACTTGATTGCAGTTGGTAAGGACCTATGTGGGGGAGAGAAATGAGGTAACAGAGGGTTCTGCAATCTAGCAGAAAAAGTTATAACACATTGGCTGGAAACTGAAGCTAGACAAATTCAGACTGGAAATATGGCATAATTTTTTAACAGTGATGGCAATTAACGATTTGAACAATTTACCAAGTATTCTGGTGGACTCTCCATTGGTGGCTATTATTAAAATTAAGATTAGATGCTTTATTCAAACATATTTTCTAGTTCAAACAGGAATTAATTTAGGGAATTTCTATAGCCTGTGTTACACAGGATGTCAGACTACATGATCACAGTCATCCCTTCCGGCCTTGGAATCTATGAATGAACAAACTACACCTGTAACAGGATAAGAGAAAATGAAGAGAGAGTGTTAGGTTTCAGAAGGGACTTAGTTCGGTGTGGCAACAGGGGGGTCAACAATGCATATGGAATCCTGACTGTTAGCTCTCAAACTCTGGAGCCTCGGCATATAATAATAGCATACAGAATACTTAATACGTGTCTCTTTCCTACCACTCTAACTGTCTGATGCATTACCTATTGCAAACAAAACAATCACTGGTCAGCACATCCCTGAAACACTTGATTAAACTTTAAGCACATGCTTTAGTCCTACTGGCCTTAATGGGACTTAAACTCCTGCTTAAAGTTAAGCATGTGCTCAGATACTTTGTCAAATAGAAATGGATCTTTGAAGCTACTCAGGTGCTTTGCTGAACTGGCGTCCTAGTCCCTGACCCTACATTGAACTCCACATGGCAGAATGCCATTGAACTCAGTGGGACTCCAGTGCAAGACCAGGCCCTTATGTCCTTAATGTGAGAGACAGGGCTTGAATGTTCATTTTTCAGAGTGCTTCTTGCTTGGGGGCACATTCTCCTCTTTATGTCCATACGTAAGTCATATTAATGATTCAGTTGTCTAGGTGCACTGAGCAGAGAAGAGATGCCTTAAAATTATGGAAAGAAAAGAAAAGAACAGAAGAGAGAAAAAAAAAAGAAAAGAAAAAGCAAGAAAAGCCACCAGGACAAAAACTACTTCAAATATATGTTTAACCTAAACAAAAAGGTTTAAAGAAAAAATGAAGTGTGTGTTTACAATGACACCATATCCTTATTGATTTGACAAGATGACTCTCCTACAGTTAGTTAAAATATCTCCTGCTTTAGGTTCTAACCTAGCAATAAGTCAGCCACTGTGAACAAGCTCCCTCCCCACTATTAAACTCTCTCACTCCTCAGCATCATCAAGGATGTATTTGAGCCTTGCAGATTTACTTCTATTCTTCCTCCCTCACTCTGAACAATGCTAAACATGGCGTAACGTGATTACTTAATTTTAAAGGGAAACAGTGCATTGTGGGTTCCAAAATGTTCTTATTATTACAAATATTTCTCCACTTTGAAAACACAAATGAACACACAGGGAGACGAAGAGTGGAGAATGGGAAGAAGCCGCATAATACAGAACTGTTAACAGCCAAACAATTGTATTTGTCTAACTACTGCACAGGTGACATTTGATAAATGAGTAGGATATGGAACACTTATGAACCCTTTTGCTGCTGTTCTCTGCTGCAGCTTCCGTGAACTGGTAGAATATAGTGATGTTCCACTGTACCCCTGGCATTTTAAATACGACTACACCTGGTACACAGTATAACACTGAAGCACATAATTGCAGAGACAGAAGATAAATGTATGTTCAGAATAAGCGCTGACTTCATGCTAGTGCCTAGTGATGTTTACAATAATTTTTCCTATTTTCAACAGTGTAATTCAGGCAGATATTCTCCATTTTCTATGTACCTTAATTATATAGCACATATATATGCTTGGGCTACCAAAAATGGCATTTGGGACAAGAAATAAAGGATGTAGCAAAATGTTTAGTAGGCAGTTCCATTCTGTCGAGGTTAATACCTGGGTGAAAATTAGACAGCAAGATGTCTGCAGAGAACACAGGGAAATTTGGATGCCTAAGTCAGGACTTGGGCAAGACTTCTGGTTTGTCAGGTAGTAAGATACATGAGCAAGTGCGAGAGCTGGGTTTGTTTTTTCTGTTCCAGCACAGGAATCTCTGTGTCAGGACAAGATTTGAAAACATCTTATGGGAAGATGACACATACTGCATTGCTACTGAACACTACCAGGAAGATCAGCATGAGAGTGTAGGTTGGCAGGGGTAGTTCCCAGCATGAGTAGACACACTTGCATTAGTTCTCATGAAGCTAGCATCCTGAAAATAGAAAGGTAACCACAGTAGCACAGGCGGCAATGTGCGGGAGCCCATGCTACCTGCTCCAGGTACAAACCCTCCCAGACCCCAGGGGTACATACTCGGGGTGGCTAGCCTGTGCCACCGCTCACCACTGCCTGTCCTATACAACTAGTTTGAGTGCACTTGCTGGTAAGAGCTAACGTGAGTACGTCTACTCAAACTGGGAATTACACCCCGAGCTCCAAGTGTAGACTTGGCCATAGGGTTGCCTCTCAGCCTCAGGTTTTATTCAGCCATAGAGCTGCAGCTGATGCACCAGAAGGATGCCATGACATCTAATGTGCAATGAAGTTCCATATTATAGAAGTGGGTGAAAACTCTCATCACACTTGAATTGGCCAAATATTCTGAACAAAAGTGGGATCTGTTGTGCTTTCTAGGCCCAGTAGTGATGTGAATCACCTTGAGTGTTAGCTAGAAGACGCTAAACCATATTACGTGTTGCTATGCTACTGTGATTGGGTGCAATATTTGAGAGTTAGAAGTTTCTGGAATGGTATGGTTCTACTGCTCCATTCTAATTTCAATTATTAACTGTAAGAGCTATTTATATATAGTCATTGTCTAATTTGCATAATTATGTATGGAAAACAATGTATACAATCTTGTTCTCCAGAACCATAAACCTCCTATTCCTTGAGCAAGCAAAGATTATCTTTATGTTGTTAACAGTAGCGGCTGTGTGTCCTCTTTTTCAGGCGAGCAAGACACACACCAATCAATACTGTTGCTAGCCAGTTAAGGGGGATCATGAGATGTGGCATTGTCAATGTGGCGTTGAGATGTAACAAATAAAATCCAATAAACACAACCAGGGAAAATTCAACACTGGTCACTGATGTGCTGTTTTCCCAAAGACTGTGACCACTGAATATGAGAAGAAAAGTTAGCTTTGTTAATGTGTTGCTTTTGCTAAGTTTGCAGGCACGGATTCCCTCTTGCTTAGCAGTCAGTACAGCTACTAAATGTTCTCCGTAGACAAGTAAAATACTTCTAAAAGTCAGCCATCCACAGTACTAAAATGCCAAAGCATGCAAAAGGGAGAAGGCAGGGAGGAGGAGAAGAATGAGATAATATCTTTTACAGGACCAACTTCTTGTCTCTCTCACCAACAGAAACTGGTCCAATAAAAGATATTACCTCATCCACCTTGTCTTTCTAATATCCTGGGACCAACATAGCTACAACAGCACTGCACACAAAGCAGGAAGAAGAGATCTGTAAACATTGTATTTTAGACTGAAGAGGTAACTGAAAATGTATGTAGTAGTTTATCAGCCACAGAGGGCACTACTTTAGATAAGTAGATAACAATCCCGGGACCAAATCCTGAAGTCCCATAGACAGCACACAGAGTTTGATCAAGAATGGACTGAGGGGCCTATCCTCAGCCGGGATAAATTGTGAAAGCTTGTTCGAAGTTAATGGAGCTCTGACCATTCACAACAGCTGGGAGCATCTGCTTTGAGCAGGGACTTTAGAATGTGGCTTATAATAGGTAAATGTTAAACCAGGTAATGTAGTTAAGAAGAGAGAGGTTGTATAATATTTTAAGGAGTGTTTGTTTGATTTCAGAGCATTTGATGATCCTGGAGTAACATTTCTTTCTGTTTATTATACAATCTACCATACAAAAGGTGATCATGAATTGAAACTGCAATGGGTACTATAAAAACATTAGGTGTTTGCCAAAATGTGGTATTCACCTTTGCCACATAGCTCTTGTAGTAACTATGTGTAAAAAAGAGAAATACGATAAATACTGCAGTAAAATAAACTACTCCAGATGGTAAAGATTTTCAAATAGAACTTACTAAACTAAAACATGTATTAGCAGCTAGTTGTCAGTACAAGGATTTAGCAAGAGGCACTGTGACTCTAAAATCCCATGTTGAAAAACACACACTTGCTCAACTTTATACTGTGGCAAAGTACCTTCTCTGTCTCCCCAGGCACTAGGGTGACCAGACAGCAAGTCTGAAAAATCAGGATGGGGGGAGGGGATAATAGGAGTCTAGATAAGAAAAACACTCAAAAATCAGGACTGTCCCTATAAAATCGGGACACCTGGTCACCCTACCAGGCACAATTCTTTTTTAGCCTTGGAGAGACAGACTTGGGCAAGGCAGACCTTCTATAATGCCCAAGGGCAGGCTCTTCCTTCCTTCAGTCAGTCTCTTGGTTGGTTTTTCTCCCCTTCTGGTCAGGGAAACCAGCCTATCTTCCTGGAGAGGCTCCCTTTCCTGCTACACCCAGCCTACTGGCAGCCTCGCTCCTTCTCTCTGCCCCACAACAGGGGAGGGTCTAAAAAGATCTCAGGCAGCACTTAATTGGAGTCAGCTAATGTTAATTGATTCTCTGACAACCCCTTTTCACCTGAACCTGATTGACCTGTGGTTACCTCTCTTCATTTGTTAAGGAGGGGGCCTTTTTTAACCTTGGGACTGCTTACCATATCTCCTCCCAGCTGTCTGTTCTGGGTATACCACAATACACATTAAAAGTCCCATTGAGTTCAATGAGGTTACTCTCATGTATGAAGTTACTTGTATGCACAAGTGTAGAATCAGGTCCTTACTGACCAGTAGATATTTATGTTAAGATGATGGAAATTTATTCCCTCTTTTCTTACATCTTAAACGACTCTGCACTTTCCAATGTTTTTGCTACTTTAAGTACATGTAGAAATGAAAGAAACAAAATGCACACCAAAGATCTTCATGTCAAAATTATGTTATTCTATCTGAGTCAAGAAAGGATAACAGTTCAATACGACGTTATCAGTTTAAAAAGAAAAGATGTACGGTAAGTGCTATGGAGCCCCATATTATATTAAATTTAATGTCAAAACTTTGGCTGCCGCCTGCCTGCTAAATTCCTTCACTCTTCATAGATCTAATTATCATCAATGCTTCATTAAAAGCAGTGAAATTCATTTCTGAGGCCAACTTTTAAATAAGCCTCAACCAGTCCTTTATTGTATCTTCACCTTTAGTTTTACATCAGTTCCTGATGCAGAATTTTGAGTGCAAATGCCAGCATGTAGCTATCTAACCAGTCGATGAACAATCCAGTAGTCAAATGTCTAAATTGTGTCATTTGCACTCACAAGGTTGCATAGACAATCAAGGGACACAAATTATAGCGGCTGTTTTTAAAAATACTACTGTTAACATTTACTTTTCATCGATGCATTAGTGCATCATGTGTTAAGAAAGTGTAAGGATGAGATTGTGAGTTCCCATACTTTGCTTTGACTATAATCTTACAGTCTTAAGACTGTGTGTCTGTATAGTACCTGGCACAAAGTGCCCCCATCTTTAAAAAAAATGATACCAGAGCAATCATAAGGGCTAAACACACTTTTCATTTTAAAATACTGAAAGTTGTTGATGTCAGCCGCAGAGCTTGAGAGTATAACGTCCTTGCTCACCAACCTTCATTATGGATTAGGTTGAAAAGGGGTTACAAAAATTATTTGTTGCGTTTTAATGAAGTTACGCTATTGTATAAATACTGTATGTAGCAATTACCATTTTTATTTTCTTATATTTCAAACACTGATTAATGTTTCTTCTGGAATCAAAAATTACATTTTACAGTTTAAGGATATAGATATAGAGTTACATATAAATATAATCTGTAACACAGTATAATAAGTTACCAAATATTACTAAACCGACTTGCTCCTCCAGAGAAGACATTTACAGCCTGATTAAACACAGCCTCACTCCTTGTGAAGCCACTTACACTTGTCAAAATTGGGTATAAAATGCCACCAGTCCAATTTAGGAGCATTTTACACCCTTGTTTGCTCAAGTGTAAATGACTACACACAATGCAAATGAGCGACGAATCAGACACTTTGAATTAATTTCTACTGAGCTGCCCTGAGGAGGAGCCCACAGACCACTTCCGATGGCAGATACATTACATTCAGTGTCATTAGAGATGGCGTTTAGTAGTTGGTAGAATACTATGTATGACAGTGTGGTCCATTCTTTCTGTGAAAAATTCATTGCTAGCTAAATTTTTCACATCATTTTAAGACCAATATTTGCATGAGTCTGTTTATTCATGAGTCTGAAAGATTTTCAGGCGTATGCAAAGTTGTGAGGTATAATGCAATCTGTCTGATAATGAGACAGGTGAAGGATGCATATTTTAACTAGGCTGCTAGAAAACATTTTTCTAGCTGAAGATACTTCCTCAATTATGTTGAAGAGAAGATGAAAGCAGTGTTGAAGGACTTGAATTCAGAGGACTTGATTTCATCATGTTACCAAAATATGAGCCAATGTACAAATATTGCCGTTCTAAATTATTAAATATATATTGAAAAATGGGAGCATAATAAGCAGTAAGTTTCTAATCTGTGTGCCTGCAAATCAGGGTTTGAGTTTGTGTATTGGCGTTCATATGCAGGCTAATGGGTACAATTTAGATAATTCACTTTTGAAAATTTGTCCCTACAAGATCTAAAGGATGAGACCATAAAGAGGCATCTAGGCAGCTTTAAAAATAATTTTGTCGAGACTGTGCCACCCTTGCTCTTCCTGGTTAGTGTTCCACTAAATGAACCTACTCACGTTCATAAGTGCTTACTTCTGTGAGCCAAGACTGCACAATCTACAGACAGAAGAAGGCAGAATCAGATTAAGGCAATCTGCTACCTAGGCATAACTCACATATCCCATTAATGCCATCCTCATGCCATGCCCCATCTCCTCCTTCTGTGGGATGGCAGTGGCTGGTGCCACCCACAGAATCATTGTTTGGTGAGAGCCCACCATCATTCCTCTTTGGGCAGAATAGTTATCCACCCTTTCCAGAACACCATCCCCATATCTTCAAGTGCACTGATGTTCATCTGGAGAAAGGAGAACACAGCTCCCACCCACTTGGGCAAACAACAGTCAATACTACCTTAGAAGAGTCCTGATTAGGTGGCATTAGTGAGGGCCCCTTCCCTACAGTGAGTCCTTTCTAGAACTCAGAGTGCTGTCAGTGGGAGTGCTCCAGAGCAGACTTACCATCATACTGTGATGAATGAGGGCAATCAATAACTCTCATAGCTATTGATTCAGACTGTCTGCAAACTCAAGCAGACAAAGCATTGATTATACTCTGGTCATATTTGAGGGCTAGAAACATTTAAGGTGAAAGCTAACATTCAAACATCATGTGACTCCAGAAGCCAGGCCCCTACGTGTATACCGATAGTGTTTCTGCCTTGATCTAGTCCTGTGTAAAAGTAGAGTTTCTGCAATTTCCCATTTTGTTTTTTATATAACATGGCTATTGTCTATAAATGCAATTTATTTTGTGCCACATATGTTTCTGTCTAGATAGTGTAGTACATATGGTATAGAAGATTCATTAATTCTTCACTGTTTTCTGAAATTACGAAGTGCAGTATCTGGGCACAAGGCTGTGAATGGAAGTCTGAATCAGCTAATTTATACCATGTTTTCGAAAAATCTACATCTAGATTGACAACCTGTCTCCGACACTTGTACCAAGTTTCCCCCCGATGCACTTTAAAATGTTGAAATGCCACTGAAAGCACAAGGACTTTGAGGAAAATTCTGATGAGACTCTTAAAAAAGATCCTGACGATGTTTCTATAACAGTGGTGTGAAATTTAAAGGTATGAAAACGTGTGGCAACCTTTCCAATGTGAACACAGCAAAAAGCACATTACACTCTGATTAGAAATGAAGTTCTACATAGCTGAAAAGGCAGAGCCTTTTTGATGAAAGTTCTCTTAAGTATGCCGGGAATGTTATTAAAGTTCTTAGAACCGCTCTTGAGATGTATTATGATTACATATATGCATGGCAGAGCTGACCACTTAATCCCCCTTCTGTCATATCCAAGTTCAGGAATAAAAATTACACTGACACCCAGGGGTATTTTATAATAGAATATGTAATAAAATAATAAATTTGCAGATAATTTCAGCTTTGCCTTGTAGTACTGCATCATACACCAAATACTTCACAGCTCCTCATTCATTACTATTTAATTACAACATAATACCTTTCTTTCAGACTTAATTAACCTTTCAAAAAGAGTTTCTGACCTTGGGGCCCTTCTGCACACTTGCAATGTGCTGTTAGAATATTACCCTGCCAGGAAACATTTCCTGTTATGCTGAGATTTAATGAAATACAGAGGTATTCATGGGGAATGTATGAGAAATGAGATAGATCCCTGAACATGGCTGCTTAATAAACATAATACGATTAGCATCCAAAATCAACAACGAGACAGTAAAAGATAAGAGTTTTTGAAAAAGAGAACAATTTCTTTTTAAAACAAACAGCTATTACAGAGAATAAGACCGTGGAAGCTGTCCCTGCCACTTCCACAAATGCTATCATTTTTGCCCATATAATTCTGAATTGCTTAAGACAGCAGAACATTAAGTGGTCCAGGGAGTCCCACCATCAAGAAACAGGGGATGGAGAAGAAAACAGAGGCATGGGTCCAGCTCTCAGAAACTGCTGTCCAATTTGAAATTCTTTGATTCAAAAAGGAAATCAGAGAGCAATAACCTTTTTACAAGATGAGAGATGGAACCACAGAGCATGCAGGCACTTACATTTCTTTATGGCAAAACTTACAATTATGGATCAGTGTTGGCCCCATGGTGCCAATCAGCACAGTTACATTCAGAGTATATGTAGGTTCAGTAATTTGCTTGCTAGCAGAGCTGTTAATTCCTCAAAAAAGATTCTTATCTTATGAATTCTCATAAAGAGACCATATCGCCAGAAATCCATCATGCACTCCTCAATAAATCCCCTCCACACACAAAAAAGCCTCAAAGCATCACACACCTTATGCATAATATTTATTTAATCTAAAATAAAGATCCATTTTTGAAAAAAACAAAGAGATGGTTTCCTTCTTTGTCCATTTTGTGATTAAAAGGAGAGTTGTCAAATACAACTCAAAGTTGATTTTTTAAGAGAAAATGTCACTAATCTTATTATGTAGCCCTTCTCCTTTTCTGAATTAGATGTTTGGGATAGTCTTTCCCTCCACCACTTGTTATGCACAAATCCAAACAGATCTGCCCCCAACAGTGAACATTACCTTCTGAAACCTACTTCGTAGGAAGAGAACAGCAATCCTATTGCTAGTAGTGCTGATGCTTGGATAGTCAAAGACACATTTTGTGTTACCTATAAAGAGTTTCACTTGCTTTTTTAAAGCCCAACAGTGGAATATCCACAGTGATGTTGAGTATTCTTGATTCTCTGGCAATTGCATGTCCATAAATAGTCATGAGCCCAGTGCAGCCCAGAGGCTTTGTACCATTTTGACTGTTAACCGTGTTTTCTTCCTCCTACCAGTAGGTCTTTTGCCTTGCCTGGGCTGAGCTTGAGCAAAATCGCTTGATTTCTAAACACTGGAGGATGCCGATGATGGCAGAAGCTGTGCTGGCAGAGAGACGGACATACAGGTGGGTTTCATCACACGTGTGCCACAGGACTTCCCAGCATTTCATAATCAGCCTGAGCAGTCTCATGTAAATGTTGAAGAGTCTACACTACAGACTGAAGGCAAAAAATAATGGCCAGTTCTTGAAATCAGGCCCAATATTTGCATGTCTACCAATGTGAAGACTATAAATGAATATTAGAACTCCCAAAATATTACAGATTCCAAATAAAGGACACCACAATCTACTCCCAAATGAGATGCTTAAAAAAATCATACTAACACCATGAATTGTATCATCTCAGCCATATCTGAACACCAAAATCTTGCTGTTTAGTCACTTCTGCACTGCAGAATAAGATGAGGGAATTGTCAAAGATATCATCCTTTATCGACTTTGTCATTACTTCTTAGCTCAGGCAGTCTAAAAATACTTAACTACAGCTCTGCTCCTTATCAATTTTCTTTCTGACATTCTATTAGCCCTCTACACAATAATGGGATCATCCTCTGTCTCAAGCCACAAAGACCCTAATGCAGTCTACAGTGAGATACCCATCCCTCTCTGTCCCCAATGTTAACGATGGATAATTGAGTGGGGCAGATAAGTAATTATTTGCTGTTCTTACATGCCAATCACTTCTTTCACTGAGCTTAAAAGATAAAGTAATTTGTATTTTGGGGGGAACCCTCCCTCCTACACACTGTGACCCAGATTAAGGAAGGCATTTAAGCACATGCTTCACTTTAAGTGGACTTCCTGAACTAGGAACCTGCTGAGGGCTCTTCAACTTTGGAATTCACTTCCATCTTTAATCTGAAATAGTCTGAATCTGTCATCTACCAGGCCATGCTGCAAGGCCCAACCATTTGTTTGGTCTTTTCTGAAAGGATGAGATGGTTGGGTGGGTAGGATTTCAATCAGAACAGGGGCTGGAATATTTCTCCAAGCACCTGTCTATTTAAGGAATGATTATTATAGAATGATCTGCAGCAGTTACTATTTCTGTAGAAGGTTAAGCCCAGGATAAAGTCTGGAAGCATGTGCAATCCAATGAGTAGGTTAATGATAGAAACGTAAGGGAGGTGTCATTTGAGTCATAAAAATCTATAGTATCAATTTCAATGGTGTCACCTGCTATGGTGTGGTAGGGGGCAGTCGCTGGGCCTCGGTTTGGTGGAAATGTTGATATTACAGCATCATCAGACACGGGTCAAGTTGGATATCATTCAGAAGCCTTTCTCCCATGAAAACAATAGTACCAAACATGACAAACCTAAAACAATTAGGTAGTTATAGATTCCACAAAATGTTTAAAAACCAACTTTAAAAAATATAGTTACTCTAATACAGCTATGTCAAATATGCAGCCCCAACAAAGTTACTTGTCACTGACAGTACTGTTATCAGCTAATGCTCAGAACATGATACCTGATTAAAAAAAAAATAATGTTACAGATTACAATAAACTGAAGGAGTGCTTCAAGTTGATTTGCCATTACTGCATCAAGACACAGTTCAGTGGTACTGATTATCAGCTTTATTTGTTATGCTAAAAGTTGTAATAAGGTACAGATGTCAGCATTCAGCCAGAAATTACTGGAATCCAACTGCAAACACTATGCAAATATTTGCAGAACTACACAGCACATCACATAAATAATTACAATCCCAACGTAATTTATTACAAAATCCTTGTTTTTCCTTTGGTCTTGATCATTTTTAGGCATCAATGGGGAGACAAAGGGTACTGACAAGTAACTGAATCTTTGAAGAATACCACCCTGGAAGACTTGGTCAAACAACAGTCGATGGCCTCTTACATGCTGTATGAAGTACAGCTGTAAACTGAATTTGGCAACATTGGAGAGAAAGTATACAGAGCATCAGGAAAACACTGAAGATACTGGGACAAGTGCCATACTAGGCCCCATGACATGCGTTTTGAGAAGAATACCACCTTCTTTTGAGACAAGCTGGAAGCCCAAAGGCATTAACTAAGCACAGTTTAAACATTTAAGATAAGTGAGAAACTGTATGAAGCAGTCACTCAAAGAGAATGTTGCACAGGAGGTAACATGGATGTATTGATCCAAAAGATACCCAGGCATATGACATGGCATATCACATCGAGTGCAACACCGAGAATATATGCAAAGTGTTCCATCAAAAGGTAAAAACAACAGAAACCAACATTAACTAACTTTATTACTGAGACTCAGCTGGAGTTCACAAATTGCCTCACATAGGTTCTACTAAATAGGATAATAGCACCAGTGGCTGGTGCAGCGGCAAAGTACAGAGAAATATGCTTTGATCAGGATTGGAGAGGAACAAACACTTAGCAGAAAAATTCTTAGAATACTTATTGAAGATGAACTGTGGGATATGGACATAGTTTTTAGCAATCCTATCCAGAGAAATCAGTTACAGTACATAACCTTAAAGCCCCAAAAGATCAGGCACTATCAAAAGTGGAAGAAAGCACTTATGTCAACGGTTATCCACGTGTTTGCAGAAGCTTTTTCTTTATTTAACAGAAAAGAATTTTGCCCTGAAGTACACCGAAGTTTCAAGGATCTCTAGCTGATGCCCTACCTGAAAACAATTATTTGTGGCCTGTACTTCTTTAAATGGTGTACTGGTGTTTGCAGTGACTTCAGCACCAGCAAGTGTGACAATAAGCAAGTGGAGCACAAGGCAGCCACTATATCATAAAATCTCATGTACAAGTAGAAAGGCAGGCTTCCAACATATACATAACAACTATGCAGCATACGGATAATCTATCAGGAGGGGCTGTTAGTTCAACAATTCATTCCAAAACCCACTGTAAATTCTTTGCGTAGCTTCCACACAACATTGTTGTAGTCAATAGAAGAGCCAAAGTACTCTGCCTGAAGACCACTCATGCAAACAACATTGTTCACTGCATGGAACTTAATGAAGGATTGTACATTCCCCCAGACCTCATCAAGAGTTGGTTAATATTTTGTGCTGCTAATAACTTAGGCTTCCTTGAAGATACAGCAGATGGCAAATGTACCCCTTATGCTACTGTTGTGGGTCTGCTATCAGGAGCATATTAATAGGAACAAATACCAACATCAAGTGCTGGCTGGACCAGCAAAGAACCATTCTTTGAAGAATCTTCCTGACTCATTCACTTCCCAATCAAAGTCCAAAAATTCTGAAGCCAAGAAGTCCAGTTTTCAATGAAACAGCAGTTATACTGTAATTGAGCTTTCTACATTCACCAACCTGGACCTCACTGGGTTATTGTGTAAAAATGAGATGCATTCCAGGGGCAAAAAATATCATTGCTAAAGAGATAGATCTGGATACCCATGACACTACACATCACACCATATTATTTCAGGAGAAAAGATACATTGCAACATGGTCAGCCTTCAACTTGGTGTTAAAGCCTTGAACTACACAAGGTGCCAGAGCAAATGACCCATGTATGAACCCTGCAATCGTACTTGCTAGCTCCACTGATTACTCACTTCAGTTAACATTTCTTATGCACCTGGAATGAAACAATACATTTGTGGTACTGAATCAAAATATGTCATGACACTAGTGTGACGTTCCCCTGGTGATCTGCTAGGTCCCTCCAAGCCTCGACTCTGGGAGCCAGTCTTACCCTGCTCTGCTGTGAGAACCCCCACTTACAGCCTCTAGCTTGTAAGCTGCTCCCAGCTTTTGAGTGAGCACTTTTGGACAGTCTCTGCTTGGATTGTCCAGTCGAATGACACTAGCCAATATCTCTGGTCCCAGACACAACCCTAGGAACCTCCATCTTGAAATGTCCAGTTACGCTTGCTGGATGCTGCAAGCTTATAGGAGTTCATCAACTTAACAAAGAACTTGATATGTACCAGGCTTGTTATCCCAAGGAGAGTGTCTGACATGCTTGTAATCAAACACACTGTTTCAGGTAGAACAAACATGTCTTTTTTATTTAAGGAATACATCCCCATGTTTAAAGTATAATTTTAAAAAATGTTGATTTTTAAACATTTGCTCAAATATATATCTACATCATTGTTCTAGGTTTGTCATATTTGGTACCATTGTGTTCATGAGAGAAAGGGCTTTCTAATGATACCCAACTTGACCCACGTCCAATGTCACTCTATTATCAACATTTCCACCCGCCATGCCACAGAGGGTAGCACTGTGATTCTGTAGATTTTTTACAGAATCAAATGAGACCTCTCTTACTTTTCTCCCACTAACTTGCCCATGGAAGAGTTTTTAACTACATTATACTCCCAGATGCCTTTTAATTGTTGTATACAGATCTTAAATAAATACATTCATCTATACCCCATTTTATACTTGCAATGAAGATCTTTAATTCAGTCACTTAAAACTACAATGAATGAGAACTATCTGTTAGGAATGTAAATGGTGGCCTGGAATCTGAAAGCAGTATGGCATTTATCTGTAGTGCAACTGGATGGCTAAAATAGCTTGCTCATAAACACAGAGGTTGAATATATGTGACTGACAATTATGTGTAAATAGCTACAATGACCAAAAGTCTTTCTATGAAATGGTTTTGGTTTTCCTGAATGTTCAAGTCAGCTTCCAATGTTGCACTCTTTTTGTACTCCTTCTACTTACTCCCTTTTCAACTGGAGTTGGTTGAAAAATGGGGAAGGGGGAGGGAATGTCACCATATTTTTGTGAAACTTTTTTTTTCTGGGCTACCTTTGGAAAATTTCAATGAGATTGATAAGTGGTCAAAAACAGAATGATTTTTCTCTCTCACACACCCCAAATCTGGAAAATTCATCCTTTTCTTTCAATAGAAATTCAAACAGAAAATTGAAAAAAAATTCAAAACTTCAACATGCTGTATCTACATTAGTGATTGTAGATATCTTCCACACCCTCCCTAAAGTAGCTTACTTTATCTATCCATCAATAGTACATTTAATCTCCAGTCCCTGCAATATCTAGTACTTGGTTCAGATCCTCACCTCTGTCTAGCCACTTATGACAGGGGAGGGGCGAGAGCTAAAAGCCTCAAGTCCAGCTGGGGCGAAGATTCCCAGTGCAGGCATTATGGAGGACAGCCCAGGACCACCTTACAAGTCTTGACACTGGGGACATGCCAACGTAGGAGGCGTATGTTGTGCTTTGGAGGTTCTGGGCAATACTGCAGCCTGTAAGGCAGGCGGGGGGAGGGGGGAAGAGAGGCTGTAACTCAGACGGGGCCGCAGCGCTGTCGAAGTTATATTAGAGACCTCTCCAGCCCTGTGAGCAGCCTCCAGTCAGAAGGTAACAAATGTGGTTTAAAGCCACTTTAGCTAATACTCCTGCTGAGCTGAGAGTTGTTTGTGCATCTCTTCAAGATGGAGTACAAAATCTTATTCTATGTGTTTCCAGCATTTGCATCCAAGAGCTAATGTCAAATAGTCCAATAATAAAGTGTGCATCAGTTTGAGCCAAGGCATTTCAGATTTGATGCACTTCCTAATTAAATCAACAGGAGACTTTGCATTAATTTCAATGGGACTTGGATTGGGCCCTTATTTGACCAGCGCTGTCTCTTTGTCTATTCCTGTTTTCTGAAGTTAATACAGGAAAAATCACCACCACCAAAATTAAAATAAAATCAATTTCAGCAGAGCTCAAAGGACTCATATAACTCATTGGAGTCATAGCTTCCCCACAGTCTCCAACTGCTTTTTAACACACAAAACAAAAATAAAAATTGAATATAGCGCAGAAGCAATTTGCAGTGTGCCCACATGGTCATGGGTTTTCTCCTAAAAAAATAACAAGAATTGCGAACATGGAGAGTTTTATTAATTTTCATATTATGTTTGCTTCCAAGCATTATTTATATGACCTTTTCTTTACTCTGCAATCAATTTAGTTTAACATTCATGGGCAACTCAGAGGAATAAACCATGAAAGGAGTGCATATCAAATAGTCTTGTGCTTTCCCATGGAACACATATCTCTTTCCAATCCAATTTCAAGATGTTCTGTATACAGTGCATTCAACCATACTCTGGATTAACCAGAATTACTAACTATGGACTATTACGTAGATACATAAACTCAGACTGCTTTGCATATTATTCTAGTTGCTTTCAGTATTCTTCTGAATCCATCATGCTTTTATCTCCATTCAGCAAGACTACTGCTATTTTCTTCACTGGTCACTTAATGCTGTGAAGCATTAAGACATCCTTCATATTTTCAGACAGCTCCAGTGGGCCCTGATACATTTCTATTTAGTTCAAGAACCTCCAAATTCTTAGATCCAGATTATCACATGGATTTTATAGTCCACCTCTTCCATGCCTGTCTGTCTGCTTACTGAACATCTTGTCAGCGTGGTGTAAGTACACCTCCTGTCATCTACAATAGCCTTCATGCATCCCTCGACATCACTGATGATACATATTCAATAAAATATTCAATAAAAACATACCTTTTCACCCTTGCCCAAAACTCTTAAGTTCTCCATCTGCTATTAATTTTTACTATAAAACTTTTACATGCACTATTTAAAGCATTTTGGAATACCTTCTATGAAAGGCAACTATAGAAAACACTGTATTCCATTTTACCATACTATGTGCAGGACTTAGGAAGTAAAAACATTCACATAGTGCTTCCTGATTTTCAATTTCACCAACAGTCTCTTTAGAAAAAGAATCTAGCAGTAGATGTCAGAACCCAGTTTGTATATTTGTGTTCACAGTTCAGTGTGCAGAGTAATTTTCTTGTACAAAAGTTTGAATTTATGCATGTGGATAGAATTTGGATGAGTAAAATTTGAGTTTTTGTGAATACAGTGAAACTAAGATCAAAGCTCAAGAGGCACTATTGCGTATATTAACACTGATGGATACATTGGTTTTGCTGCATAACAATTTGAAGTAGGGGCCGTGATCACTTAAAATGTAGCTTCTAGCCAAGGACACAATCCATAGTCTTCAGTGACAAAAAGCTCTAAGTAGCATAGCAATCCAACATGCTGATTGCTTAATAGATGACTGGTGATATTAGCCACTTGCCAGAGACTACTTTATTGGCTATCTTAGATGGCAGCCGGTGTCTATCCAACCAATGGAGGTTGCCTCTTGAACTGTCTTTGCCCAAACTATGCACCAGGCAAAACTGCTGCACAGTCATTTTTTAAGTAGTTACACACAAAAAAAGATTACCTTTCCTATCATTCACCATGAAAGCCTGGATTTTTCACCACACAAATATATGTGTGCAAGTTCGTGGCCAAACATATAAGAAGCTAGGGTTGCTGATTTCCCTAAATGGTTAATTTCTCGGAGTCTAAGTATACATTTTCCTCTTATTCTTGTTTATTCATTACAATAAATATTCTGTCAGTTACAGAATGCAATTCTTTGTTCTTAATAGCATTTTCTGTGAAAACAATTCTGATACACAACATTTTAGAATGAAAAAACTGAAGGAGGTGATTCACAGAATGGAAAGACTTGCCTGGAATAAAATTAGATTTAAAAAGTCATAGAAGAGGAACTAGGAAAAACAGTTTAAAAATAAAAGGATTTACATTTGAAAGTTATATTTTCCCATTACCATCTAGTATGTACAAAATCCCCTTTTTGTGAGCTACTGACTTCGCTAACAACACTAAATTTAAACAGAGTTGTAGTACATAGTAATCTGTTTTCAAAATGAAGGTGCATATTTGAATACAAATTGTTTAAGTTAGAATTTTAAGGCTTCACATATTTATAAAAAGTGAGCAGGGTCTAGAGGAGAAAAAGAATGGGAAAATCTAAGAAACATTCAGAATCTATTTACAGTCTAACAATCCCTAATAAGTTTACTGAAAAAGCATTTCGGTGACAGCAGAAAGTAATCTGAATAATTTGTTTTCAGGTGCCCTTCTTATTCCCATTACACAACTTTCTATAAAATTTGAAGTTTCGTTTTGTTCTCTTTCCTGCCACCTTCAGCTTCTCTCTGGGCTATGAGTACATAAGCTCTGAAAAAAGAAAGAGGTACTGCAATATTGCTAACCTTTACCTACTTCTCCATGGTGTAGCAACACAGAGTAGCTCACTTTAAGGGCTTCTTTTAAATTGGACATACGTGTTGTTGAGTCTGATTTAATGTTGAAAATGTTTGAAAATTTACGAATATGAACAAAAAGTCATCTCAGCTTCCTGTTATGTGTCTGTCTTTCTTCTTATTTATGTATTTTTAATAGAGGAAGCTCTTTCCCACATCGTGTTAAAACTGATTTGTAATTCCTTTTTCTTCTTTTTTTTTTAAAATACTAATCTATAAAAGAAACTATCACTCACCTGACCCTTCATTTCTGTTGGTATTCAGAGTTGTAATAACAATTCCGCTGGCACAATTTTCAGCTTAGCACTACACAACCAACAAAATTCCCAGACACTGGCAGTTACTCTTAATGCACAATGAACTGGAACGCTAAACAAGAGTATTTTAGACTAACTCAGATTTCTTTCTGAACTTCTTTTCCACTAGTGACTCAGTGCACAGTATTTCATTGCTAGGAAATCCTAACTCCTGTCACCATGATGGCTATAAATGACTTACCATGCCATAAAGCTGGAAATCACCCAGACTGCAGTGACATTGCTCTACTTACAGTATGCTGGAGGCACAAAAGCAGTCTATCTGCCTATGGAGCTGAAGCAATAAAAACCATTAAATTGTGGGAACAAAGTTTAGATGAATATATCCCTATTTTACCCCAAACAGGTTCTCTGTTTGCAGCTGTCACAGCTTCCCTCACTCCCCGATCTTATTATCCATTGTGGAGTAATTGTATTTTCACGAATTGCTATCATGGATAAAACATGGTCCTCCATTTTTATGGTTGGTAGCTACTGCTTGGCTTACCTCCTCCTAGTCTCTTTTCTAATAGGGAGGCAGAATTATTATATTATTATTATATCGAGGGAAGTGATTATTCCCCTCTCTTCGGCACTGGTGAGGCCACATCTGGAGTACTGTGTCCAGTTTTGGGCCCCACACTACAGAAAGGATGTGGACAAACTGGAGAGAGTCCAGTGGAGGGCAACGAAAATGATCGGGGGGCTGGGGCACATGACTTATGAGGAGAAGCTGGGCTTATTTAGTCTGCAGAAGAGAAGAGTGAGGGGGGATTTGATAGCAGCCTTCAACTACCTGAAGTGAGGTTCCAAAGAGGATATAGCTAAGCTGTTCTCAGTGGTGGAAGATGATAGAACAAGGAGTAACGGCCTCAAGTTGCAGTGGGGGAGATTTATGTTGGATATTAAGAAACACTATTTCACTAGAAGGGTGATGAAGCACTGGAATGGGTTACCTGGGGGTGTGTGGAATCTCCACCCTTAGAGGTTTTTAAGACCCAGCTTGACAAAGCTCTGGCTGTGATGATTTAGTTGGTGTTCGTCCTGCTTTGAGCAGGGGGTTGGACTTGGTCAGGGGTCTCAAACACACGGGCCACAGGCCGCATGCAGCTTGCAGAGTTATTTGCTGAGGCCTGCCAAGCTCCCTGCCACACACCCAGAGTTATTTCCTGTGGCCACCAAGCTCCCCTCACCCTCCGCCCCCCAGCGTGCCGCGTCCCTGCTCCTCTGCTTACTGCCAGCCACTTCCCGCTGCCAAACAGCTGTTTCTTTGCGCTTTGCAGGAGGGAGTGGGGAGGAGCGGGAAGCCACACGCTCAGGGGAAGAGGCAGAGGAGAGATGGGGTAGGTGTGGGGATTTGGAGAAGGGGTTGGAATAGGGGCAGGGATGGGGCGGAGTTGGGATGAGGACTTTGGGGAAGAGGTTGGAATGGGGGTGGGGAAGAGGTGGGAAAAGGCAGGTCAGGGTGGAGATTCATGGAAGGGGTGGAATGGGGGCAGGACCAGGTGAAGAGGGAGAGGGCTTTTGTATGTTTGTATGAAAAGATGTCAGTGATGCGGCACTCAGGCCAATGTACTAGTCCTCATGTGGCCTTCATGGTGATTTAAATTTGAGATCCCTGGATCAGATGAACTCCTGAGGTCTCTTCCAACACTAATCTTCTGTGATTCTATGATTTAGTGGACAGACCATACAAACAGTCAAGAGACTTGGATTCTACTCTCAGCTGTCACTGCCTGCTCTGTTACCTCAGTCAAGTCATTTCACCCCTCTGTGCCTGTGTTTCCCCTCCCATCTTTTCTCTCTCTTGTTCAATTACATTGGAATCGTTTCAGGGAAACAACTCTCTAGTACTATGCGTGTGAATGTCATCTATCCAAATGTGGCATCTTTTCATTTAAGCTCTCTAGATGCCACCAGAACACAAATAATAAAAAAATAATAATACTTGCCATTATTAAGACCTCTTCCAATCTGAAGATATCAGTGTGCTTAACTGTTTTGTTAAAATTCAGGGATAAATTATGCCCTTATGTAGGACCTGCTCCTGCTTCTAGTGAAATCATTGGCAAAACTGCCACTGAATTCAAGAAGGTACAATATCAGGTCCTGGTACCAGTTTATCTTTCATCAATAATGTAACATTAGAAACTTGGATGGGAAATGGCCATGCAAATAAGGGCAGGATTGGTCCTTATTAAACAACCCACCAAGTGTTATCTTCATTTTATAAATGGAAACACTGAGGCACAGGATGGTAAGCAGCTGTACCACTGACTCATCGGGAGACCTAGGATCAGAACCCAGGGATCCTGATTCCCTGTTCCTTGCTCTGAGCACTAGACAACACTACCCCTCGAAAGTGAAATTTACTCCATTATGCCTGATATGTCTCTTTAATATACCTAGGGATTCAGTTAACTTATCATAGAGCTTATATGCATGAAGGCATTACTTTAACAATCCTTATTGTTTGAGAAATCACAGCCATCTGTCCGTGGCTCACCTTATAATTATTTTTCCTCCCATAACATAAAATGAAGCAATCTACACTGAGACAAAAGAAACTGACATTTCATAAACTTTATAATAGTGTGCATAGAAGACATTCAGCTAAGAAAAGCAGTTCCACCCCAGTCCTAGAGTATAACTGGTAAGTCACATTTCCTTGCAGATGACTTTCTGGTATTTTACTTCCAAAGGACCTATCCACCTCAACAATGTTTCTCAGGAACATACTGTATGTAATATAATAACTATAATCTACAGTGCCTCCAAGTAAACTTAGCTGTAAAATGGCTTTTGCCCCTGCTTCTAATGATATCTCCTTCAAAATTCATTTCCACTTTAAGTGATCTGAAAAGCATACTACTTCCGGCCCTCCAACAATCCTAAAATGAATTGGGATAATGCTTAGGCAACTTTTCGATCTCCAGTTTATAGCATCTGCCTAAAAATACATCATACTGACTTGGTCAACAATTCCTGATAAATACATCTTGATGCTTTCACTCTATATTGCTCTTTTACACCAAAAATCCAGTAGTAAATCCCTCTCAGATGTACCAATCATTTGCACCTCTCATCATTTCTGTGAATGTCCAATTCAGAGACCCAATAAGACTGATATGCTTATGTAATGTAGCAATTTTATTGCCCACATACCTTTAGGAAATACTTATTGATGCAGGGAGCTAACTTTTGCCTGAATTTAGGATTGTAACCACCAAGATATTTAGAGCTTTGCTAATTCTGAAACAAACTTTGAATTTCATTATCAGACTAAAACTATTAGAACAACAATATATTTGAAAATGTACTGGTGAAATACATGTAATCTTAATTGTTCCTAGTATTAGAGGCCTTATCTGCAGTAGAAAAAATAAAACAAAAACACATTAACTAATCCCATTGTTTTTGTAAATGGTCTTATCCTCATAATAAGGATTTGATAAAGACTCAGAAAAAAAAACTTGTTAAAACTCATTTTTTACTCTAGCCGTGCGGACAGCGTTGAAATTTATTTCCAAAAATAAGTTTGTTTTTAAAAATGCAGGCCAGATCCAGCACCTCATAAGAGATCGGCCTAGATGGCAGATTTATCAAACACTGAACTTGCACGAATCAGAACAACCCTGAGATCCTGATATTGGACCTTAACACCTGTAGCCTTTTTAAGGTCAGGCAGAGAATGTTTAATGTAAAAACTCCTTCCCTAAAACTCTTGCCAAATAAACTGATTTCTCTCTTTTAAATATTTTAGCAGTTTCTAGAGGTTCTTGAACTCTGGGCCTTGAGTTCAAAGGACAGTTCCCAACCATCAGCTGACTGATGGTACAAAGAGTTATTTCAAAGATATTTTTCTTCATATTCTGCCTCATATCATTTTCCTAAATTACAGAAATGTACTTTGGGAACAGAAAGATGTTGCCTGTTTTTTAAAAAAGACAGCTTGCATCCTCCTGAAAACAAATGCTTCATAGCTTTTTAAGGGATTATGATGATCATCTGACCTCCTGTATAACACAGGCCATAAAACTTTCTGTCTGAGCTCTAGAGTATCTTTTAGAAAGACCCTCAGTCTTGACTGAAAGGCTTCAAGTGGTGCAGGAGCCACCACATCCCTAGGTAAGACGTTCCAATGGTTAATCACCCTCACTGTTAAAAACTTACACCTTATTTCTAGTCTAGAATTCACATTACTTTTGTTTTTAAAATCATAGAATATTAAGGCCGGAAGAGACCCTAGCTCCATCCTCTTTGGAAACCCCTGTCAGGTAGTTGAAGTCTGCTATTAAATCCCCCCTCATTCTTCTCTTCTGCAGAATTTATAAGACCAGTTTCCCCAGCCTCTCCTTATAAGTCATGTACCCAGCCCCCTAATCATTTTCACTGCTGTCCACTGGACTCTCTCCAATTTGCCCACATCCCCTCACAAACCTCCACTGTAGGGACCAAAACTGGAGGTAATACTCCAGGTGTGGCCTCACCAGTGCCAAATAGAGAATAATCACTTCCCTCAACCTGCTGACAATGCTCCTACTAATACAGCCCAATATGCCATTGGCTATCTTGGCAATCAGAGCATACTACTGACTTGTATCCAGCTTCTCATCCACTGTAATCCCCAGGTCTTTCTCTGCAGAACTGCTTCTTAGGCAGTTGGTCCTGAGCCTGTAGCGGTGCATGGGATTTTTCCTTCCTAAGTGCAGGACTCTGCACTTGTCCTTGTTGAACCTCATCAGATGTCTTTTGGCCCAATCCTCCAATGTCTTGGTCACTCTGGACCCTACCTCTCCCCTCATTTTAGTGTCATCTGTGAACTTGCTGAGGGTGCAATTAATCTCATCATCCAGATCATTAATAAAGATGTTGAACAAAACTGGCCCCAAGACTGACCCCTGTAGCACTCTGTTTGATACTGGCTGCCAACTATACATTGAGCTTTTGATCACTACCTGTTGAGCCCGACAATCTTACCAGCTTTCTATCCACCTTATAGTCCATTCATCCAATCCATACTTTAACTTGCTGGCAAGAATACCGTGGGAAACTGTATCAAAAGCTTTGCTAAAGTCAAGATGTGTCACATTCACTGCTTTCCCCATATTCACAGAGCCAGTTATCTCATCATAGAAGGCAATCAGGTTGGTCAGGCATGACTTCCCCTTTGTGAATCCATGTTGACTGTTCCTGATCACCTTCCTCCCCTCCAGGTGCTTCAAAATGAATTCCTTGAGGACCTGCTCCATGATTTTGCCGGGGACTGAAGTAAGGCTGACCAATAAGTAGTTCCCTGGTTCTTTCTTCCCTTTTTAAAATAGGGGAACTAACTATGGTTGCCTTTTTCTAATCATTCAGGACCTCCCCACATTGCTACGAGTTTTCAAAGATAATGGCCAATGTGAAGCATCTGTGGAGCAGTTATACCTGGCTACCTCACCTGTGAGCAGGTGAGAAGGAAAGGGGCACTGTGATGGGGAAGACTAGGAACCAAAGGCCCCCTGCTGGAGGTCTCAGGGTCTAGGCACACCCACCCCAGGAAAGGAGCAGTGGAGAGATCCTCCAAACAGGGGAAGCAGCGGGGGAAGCAGCCAATCAGAGAGGCTGCAGGGAGCAGCCAAAGAAAGCCCAGCAGGCTCATATAAAAGGAAATGAAAAGGCCTGAATGGAGCAGTCTGCCTGCAGGGACTGAACCTGAGGATATGGCCCTACTGGGGCCAGGACTACTTACTGAAAGACCACAGACATACCCAACCAGAGGGGGCACTCACAAGAGGTGGGTGCCGACCCCATTACAGGTATAAAGTGGGCAAAGGCTAGACTCTGCTTCTTTCTCCCCCGCCCCCCACAATGCACCTCCCAGCATGAGGCTGTCCTGCCAAGGGCTGCAATAACTTACTTCATCTCCAGAGCCAGATGAAGTCCCCTGGAGAGGCACTGTTACCAGCTGGACTTATCACAAGGGAGCTGTAAAATATGTGAGTCTTATTTACTCTACACTGTTGTAATTTATTCTGATTTTAAATGATCTTTCACGCTACCAGGACCGTAGTAATGTGCCCTTTGTGTGAATGAGAATCAAACCCAAAGTCTCAATCTAGTCCTTTTAGTAGTATCCCTTAACACTATAATTAATTTATGATTAACATACTGTGGCTTTTAGTTTTTGACACAATACTATTAACTACCAAAACTGTGAATTAATAAAATAGAAAACTATGCCTGCATTAAAAAAATAATTAACATGTCAGCAGTCTCTGAACAGACAGTTCTTTAATAATGTTGGACAGAGAATGTCAAGAAAAAGATATTTTAGAAAAGTAAATAAGTATTCTTTCCAGCAGACTTAGTTTCTTTGAAGGAAATTATAAAGCCCTGCTGGATTTAATTTTTAAAGGTTGACTTTGATGGTATAATTTATGTCCCGTCTCCCCCCCAATCCCTCTCAAAAGAAAGAAAAAGAAAAAAGAACACTCCAAGGGCCAAGTATGTAGAGAGTATATGAAACTATTCAGGCAAGGTACAATCAGCGATTTTTCCTGAATTGCATTTATATTAAATGAATGAAATGTGTGCAGGAGAGATCATGGGCTATGGAATGAGGTAAAATGAGAGTTCTAGAATATTGCTGCTCATATTTCACAGCTCATTTTGTCTCTATCTGCAAAGCATATCATGTTTTTTTATCAACCAAAAATGCCTGTTTTGAGACAAACAGGTTCTACTTCACATTAAGGATCAGGTTGTCTGCTGCTGCACTGCGGGAGGGGTAAGGGGAATACACAAAGTAAAGAAGACTCTCTCATTCTGCAGCATGAGGCAGTGGCCAGCCTCCCTCACAGTCGTCTGATCATTGATCTTAGGCATGTTCCCCACAGGTGCCAGGTACATGCTGTGTGGTGATTTTCTCCCAACTTGACAAAAAGACCAAAGAACCCCCTCCAACAACACACCACACACTGCGTCTTTATTTGGAGCTGATCAGGAAAGGGGGTGCGAAATCTCATGAAATTTTAAATAAACGAAACATAAAATTCATGCTATGGGATTCACTTTGCGAACTGGTAAGCTTGCAATTCTGTAAGGAAAACACAAGACTCAGGAGTGAATCCCCCTGCTACCAGCTAGTTAGGCCTATCTCCTTTTCATATCTCCCTTTAAATATAGCTTTATTGATTTATTTGTTTTATTGTCCTTAGTCATTCATGAAGCTTTGACCAAATGGATCCAAATGTACTAAAAATAGACTCATTCGATCTAGAGCAGGCTTCAAAACAGTGCACATCTTTTAATATTGACAAGAATATGAATTCAGTTGTCCTGTCTTCCATGATTTTGCTTCCAAAATTGTACACCATTTTGATGCACTGCATTGTGACACAACTTTCTTTGCAAATAGATGTGGGAGAGAAATCTGCTGGAAGCCAAGGAAGGAACCTCAGGATTATGGATCACATCCTTTCCATCAGTCACAACCTTTTCTTTTCTGGACACTGCAACATTTGTCTTTGGGTTTCGTCATGTATAAAGCTGCAGCATTGGCTCAAAAGTAACTTAGGAGGAAGATGACACTTACTTTATCTCCAATATCGCCTCCTAGTAGTCCCTAGATTTTCCTTACAGGCATCACTGAACCTTTCTTGAGACACTACAGAAGCTCCTTCCCTAGGAACCCCCCAGTGGATGGGATTTGCAAGGTTCCTCCACATGCCCAACTCTGCTGAGCATATGAGGAATGACAGGTCATAGTACAAAGTAAAGATTTCAAAGGATAACAGGACTAGGCTTACAGTAAAAAAAAAAAAAGAAATGTTTTAGGCTGTTTCACATTTCTAAATGTTGTAATACAAGGCAGAGCTGGTAAAATTATTAAATACCCCAGAAAATATTGCTATCCAGTGCCTCTTCTATACAAATCATTACATAATTGTGTACTGAATATTTGTGTGTAAATGACATGATGTGGTGGATAAGACTAGAGGATCTCTTATTTAATACAAGTATACAGAAAACAAGAATCAATAAAAGGTTAGTAAAGAACAACAAATCAATTGCTTATAAACAGCCCTCTTTAACTCACCCCACACTCTACCACACGTTTCTCTTGCGTCCTAAGCATGTTCGCTAATGTGTCATCACATAAAGATTTAAGGAGGAAAGAAGGAGCATGAAAACGTGTTAAGGGATGTACCAATCACCTCTTGAGACAGGAAAAAGCTCAGAACTCATAAATAATTACAGAAAAATAAATTATACTGGTCTTTTCTTGATAATGCTGTAAATGTCCCCCCAGAAAAAAACCCTAACCGTTAAACATGTATTTCATTTACAGGTGTTCAGCTTTTTGTTCATTTCAACTGGGTATCACTAGTCTGCTAAACTACAGTTTTATAGGGATGGGGAGGTTACTTCCTTTACTTTACAGATGCTGTATGTTTACACTCTACCTCAATTAAAATGATGATGAGTTTAATGAAAATATATTCATCAGAATAATAGAGAGGGATTAGAGAAAGAATGTAAAGACAGAAAGTGCAGGCCCACTGATGCACTCACTCAGAATTAAGGATAAAGTATTATAATAGATTATTATTAATGTACCTCTCACGATTTCCATCTGTGATGTCATACAGGT
This sequence comes from Dermatemys mawii, assembly GCA_007922305.1. Taxonomy (NCBI): domain Eukaryota; kingdom Metazoa; phylum Chordata; order Testudines; family Dermatemydidae; genus Dermatemys; species Dermatemys mawii. The sequence goes on along the minus strand of ML677371.1, from coordinate 17,560,678 downwards.
GATTAGCACCTCCATCAGCACAAGCTCTTACAACAGCTGAAAATAAAAAAAATATGTTGTCAAGAAACTGCCAATATAAGCAAATAATCTTTTTTTTACTTCTAAATATGTCTGTGATGATCAGCACAAAAGTGACTGAGAACCTTACAAACAACAGTAGACAAAGAACCACAACTCCTCTGTGTAGTGCAAACCTATTATTAGAAGCATTATCCCAGTTGTATGGTCTATGAAACCAAGGTATAAGAGTTATTGTGAAACCTTGGGTAAATCAGTTATAACCATGGCAGGAATCAGAGGGGTAGCCATGTTAGTCTGGAATTGCAGAAGTGACAAAGAGTCCTGTGGCACCTTAAAGACTAACTAAAAGTATTAAAGCATAAGCTTTCGTGGGCTAATACCCACTTCATCGGATGCATGCAGTGGAAGTATCCAGGGGCAGGTATAAATAGGTAGGCAAGAACCAGCTTAAAGATAACAGGGTGGGTCCAATGAGGCTGAACCAGCTGTTGTCTCTAATCAGGGAGGGTGAGGTATTCCTTTAGCAGCTGAACTGGAGGTGTGAACAGCGAGAGAAGAGAAACTGCTCTTGTAGTTAGCTAGCCATTCAAAATCTCTATTCAGTTCCAAATTGATTGTGTCAAATTTGCGAATGAATTGCAACTCTGCAGTTTCTCTTTGCAGTCTGGTCTTAAAGTTTTTTTGCTGCAAAATGCTGACCTTTAAGTCTTTCATGGTGTGAGCAGGGAGATTGAAGTGTTCTCCTACAGGTTTTTGTATATTGCCATTCCTGATATCTGATTTGTGTCCATTTATCCTTTTTCGTAGGGAAAAATTCTCTGTTCTGCCATGGGAAAAAAACATGGCAGGACAGAGAATAAACTCCAGAATTCTTTGGTTCCCAATCCCACATCTCAACCACAAGACTACTTTTCACATCCTCCCTTCTCAGGCTTTAGGACTTCTTATGTCTACACACAAATTAAACTGGTTTTCTTAGAAAAGTGCAGTTTCCATGTGAACAGTCTTATTTCAATTCAGCTGTAGATTGAACTTGTTCCCAATGAACATAAAAACGGCACTCAAACCAAAACAAGAATATCCACATGCATTTACACTTGTTCAACTATATAGTATTAGTCCTGGGGGAATTCTGTGCCACTGCACATGCGCAGAATTTATATCCCCTGCAAATTTCTTTGCTTCCCCACAGAAAAATGACTTTCTGACAGGGCAGCAAGGGGAAGCCACAATAGTGGTCATGCGACCCTCCCCAGCAGTATATTTCAGATGCCCACGACAACCAGCAGAGAGGTAAATCACTGTGGGGCAGGAGGCGGGACTGGGGAAGACCCGGCTCCCTATCCCGCACTGGGCTCAGTTGCTAGTCCTGGCTGGGCTGGGGAGAACATGACTTCAAATCCATTCTCAGATTTCTCCCCCAGATGCAGAAAGCTTTGCAAACTCCTCCCCCTACACAGCCCCCTGCTTCCTGCACCCATCGCTCCTCAGCTGCAGGGGGAGAGATCTCTGTACAGGGAGCTGCTCCCCCATCCACCCAACCCCTGTGCATCTAGAACCTCTCATACCCAGACTTTCCCACTAATCCTCACTCCACTCCGCACACTCATAACCCCCCCTTGATGAGCTCCACTCCCCTTGCACCTGGACCACTCTGACAAGCCACCCGCACCCAAATTCTCACCCCATTGAGCCACAACCAGCTGCACCTGGATCCCCACCCCACTGAGCCCCATTCTCCCAGCATCTGGATCCCCCTTGAACTCCCAGATCCCCCTACCAATCTCTATCCCTCCCCACATATCCAGACCCCCTCTGCTGAACCCTAAGCAACTTCACCTGGACCCCCCTGCAGAATCCCATTATTATTGCACCCAGAACCCTCCAACAAGCCCCTGTGCATCCTGATCCCCCCGCAGCAGGATCCCCTACTGAGCTTCCCACACAGAACTCTCAACCCACACCTGGATCCCCTGACACTAGGCCCCTGCACACTTGGATCCTGCCTTGCTGAGCCTGCCTGCCCACACCTGGTGCACCTGGCATGGAGGGACAAGGCTCTGGGGAGGGAGCATATCCTGGGGATATCCCTGGGGAGGGAGTATATCCTAATTGTATCATGAAATGCAACCAACACCCATATATTATTCCTAAGCAACCCTAGTAAGGGTACCCTATTAGGTGTACAGCCCTCTGTCACACAGAGATTTAAAATATGACATGCTATTAAAAAAGCAAATGGCCATCTTATATTACTTACACTGGACATGTGCAAGCCTCTTAACAGCAATATCCAGGATAAAAGAAGCTTTTAGACCTACATATGGTCAGATCACTCTCTCCACTTCCACAAGGAGAAGATGACTCCAGTCTCATGATCTGGGGCGCGATATGTGATGGCTGACGAGGGGACATCTCTCTCCCTTCCCCGAAACTCCAAAGAAGTGCTACAAGTGGGGTAGCTTGCAAGATTTTGGAGGAAGCACATTGCATAATAACAGATCAGCCTGGCCTGGCTCCTGCTAACCCCATGGGAATTTCAATGTGAAAATCCAGCTGTGAGTTAAATACTGCTCCTTCCTGCATCCCTTTTGCAGTTACTGCACAATCAACCAACACAGCCCACACCAAAGAGGCAGCATGGTCTATTAGATAAGGCACTGGACTAGGTTCTATTCCTGGCTTAGCCACTGACTTCATATGTTACCTTGGCTAAGACACTTAACCTTTCTTTGTGTGTCTCTCCTCTCACCCTGTGTCTGGCTTATCTATTTAGATAGTAAACTCTTTGAGATAGGGAGTGTCTTACTAGATGCCTCCATGGTGCTTTGACAATTTGACCTCAATCTCAGCTGATGCCTCTAGGTGACAGTGGAATAGAAATAATAAATAATAAAAGCACAGACACTTCCGCCCCTGGGCTGGGCATACACTTCCCTGGAGCTCACTAGTATCTGGAGGATTATGAGGCACTGCACTCCCCAAATATTCTAGTGTTTCTTGGAAACTTTTCAGTCCCAAATTATGCAATGTTGATGGCTTTTTTAAAACTTGGGAATTAAACACAAACAAGCTGAAAACCAGAAATTCCATCATGTGTAGTCATACTGACACCCACATTGGCGATCAGTCGGGCTGGAACCTTTCAATCCACCCTACACTTGAGCTAACAGAGTACAGATGATAGCAACAGTAGGCTGGCATTGTCTATGTGAGCCAGCTGCAGGGTGGGAAGAGAATTACACATATTTTGCTAGTGGGGTTCAGATAGTTGTTGACAGAGGAATGGCAAGAATCGGGAATTTGGGGTTCCATTCCAGTTTCTGATCTTTAGTGGTCTTTCGCTACTTTCCCCAAACCCCAATCCCTTCTGCCCATGACTTCTCAAGTCTCTTCTGGTGCAACTCCTGACTCCCCACCACAGCAGTTCATCCTCATCCCCCATCACAGGCCAGATCTACACTATAAATATACATTGCTATGAGTGAGTTGCTCAGGAGTGTGAAAAATTTATGTCAACAGGAGGGCTTCTCCCATCACGGAGGCAGGAGTTATTAAGCTGACAGGAGAGGTCTCTCTTGTTAGCTTACAGCATCTTCACCAGAACCGCTGCAGCTGCACTGCTATAAAAGATGTAGTGTAAACATACCACAGTCTCCAGCCCCTGAGGCTCCTCATCCTAATACTACTCTGCTCGGCTAGTCCAGTCTCCATCCCTAGACTCCTTGCCTAGCCTGTTGCATTCCTCCCACCGACTCAGAGAGCTCCTTGTCCCAGTCTCCCCCAACCTGTAGGCTCCTTATTCAACCTGTTTCTCCCCCAACAGCTCCTCCTCACACTGGTGCCCAGTCCCAGTAGATTTGATTCCAGGGTCATACTTGTTAGCAGGAAGAAACAATCAGAAGACCTGATAAAGGTTGCTTCAGAATCTGTCTGCAGTTTGTGATACATTATTATGTTCCTAACTGGTTCTGAATTATCAGCTAGCTTGAATGGCAAAGAATACATCTTTTCATCTGCGTTGGCTGGAAGGTTGTAACCTTTTCTCTCAAACGAAGATATCACTACAGTTACCCTGTGCCCTTGTTACCTTGAGATTTGATTACTGTAATTTACTTTTGCACAGAGATATTTGTAAAGATAGCTTCAGCTATTATACAATTGGAAGCTTCAGCTAGTATATAACTTGGAAGTCCATTCAAGTAGCAGTGCTCCTTGCCGGGAGAGCATATAGCAGCTGTGTTACATGATCTACAGTAGCCATCAGCTTGTTTCAGAGTGCATAACAGTCTTGTAATCTAGAAGCCTAGCAATGTTTGGAATCTGGCTATGAGCCAGGTTCTTCTTCCTCTTAGGATACCACAGCTGTAGCTCAGCTGCGACATTTGTCCTAGCTATAGCCACAAGAGGACTGCAGGCAGGGCATTCACAGTGAATGGCCCACTGATCTGCAACCTGCTTCTCTTCTCAGTTCAACAGAACCCCAACTCTGTTATCTTTCTGGGCACGCTCCAATGTCCATCTCTTTTTCCAGGGCTTATAAAAGTGGATGGGTTAGAATTTATGAGCATATTTATACAGACAAGTGACAAGGAAGTGCCCATTACTAGTCTTTGGTTTATTTTGAAGTGGCTTAGATCCTCAGCTGTTGTAAAGAGGGTTAGCTGCATGACTTAATTGGACTATTTATACCAGTTAGTGATCTGGCCCATTTTTTTAAAAAATATGTATGCACCCACAAAACCAACCAAAATAAAAAGGAGCTAAAATAAAATAACCCTCATTGGTCTGATAATCACTGTCGGGATTCTACTGAAGACCCGAAGTTCAAAATTCTTTCCCTCTCATCTGCCACTCATAAAGGGCAACTATTTGATATCTCAAATTAAAAGAGTTACCATATGTAGCTGGAGTTTAAAGAGACCTCCACCCCTCCACACTCCTTCAGTCCTGCAAAGTTATTTAGAAAGCCATTTACAAAGTGCTGATCCTTTAGCTGCAAGTTGATGACTTACACTGGTATGGCCCAAAGCCCCAGGTGCTTTAGGTATCTAGCAGGTTAATTATCTGTTGGGCAAAAAGTCAATAACTTACAGTATGTGTACAGCTCTGGATCAAATCTTGTCTGATAAAAGTAATTATATGTATTAGCTATAAGAACATGCAGCACTATTATCCAGAGTAATTTAAGCAGATGGTCAGCAATCTTGACCTTACGATTTATATGGCAAAATTCTCTATGAAAAGATAAAACAAGAAAATAGAAGCTTATTTTATACAGTGCCTTTTATGTTAAAGATGAAAGTGCTTTACAAATAGCTAATTGGTCACTGCTTAGTGCAGGGGTCTCCAAACTTTTTTGACCGCGCACCCCTAGTAGAAAAAAAAATTTGAGCAGGCACCCCCCTAGTGGAAGCCCCGCCCTCATCCACTCCCTCCCACTTCCCGCCGGACTGCCCCTCTCAAAACTCCTGTTCCTTGTCCCCTAACTGTGCTCCTGGGCTGGTCCGGCTGCACCCGGCTTTTCACACAGGTCTGCAGCCGCGGTGCCCAGCTCCTGGGCTCGGTCAGGTCTCTGCCACGGTGGGGTGCCCGGCCCCCAGTGCTGAGCTGGGTCTCTGCCACGGTAGGGTGCCTGGGGCCGGGTCTCCAGCCACGGTGCAGCGCCCGGCTCCTGGGGCCGGATCTCCCACAATGGCACGGTGCCCAGCTCCCAGGGCTGGAGCCGGGTCTCCAGCCGCGGTGCCCGAGGTCGGGCCGGGTCTCTAGCTGTGGTGCTTGGCTCCCGGGGCAGGGGCTGGGTCTTCGCTGCGGCGTGGCTCTTGGGGCCAGGTCTCCAGGCTCCCAGAGCCGGGTCTCCAAGCTCCCGGAGCTGGGCTGGTCTCTGCCATGGCGCAGTGCCTGGCTCCTGGGGCTGGGTCTCCAGCCACAGCGAGGCTCCCGGGGCCGGGTCTCTGCTGCGGCGTGGCTCCTGGGGCCGGGCCGGGTCTCCGCTGTGGCACGGCGCCCCGCTCCTGGGACCAGGCCAGGTCTTCGCCACGGCGCTTCGCTCCTGGGGCCAGGGCACTGCGCACCCCCATGAGTGGTCTCGCGTACCCCCTGGGGTGCGTGCACCCCAGTTTGCAGACCACTGGCTTAGTGCATCAACTGTGAAGGCAAATGTAGCAGGTTCTAGGTATTCATCAGCAGCTCACCCAAAATCATTTATTATTATTAATTATTTGCATTACAGCAATGCCTAAAGGCTCAGCTAATATTTAGGCCCCATTGTGCTAGGCACTGCGTACATAGCACATAGTAAGAGAAAGTCCTTGCTCTAAAGAGCCTACAATTTCGAAAAACAAAACAGACAAAAGATGGGGGGAAAGAGGAAGAGGGAGAAGAAGTGCTCAAAGTCACAGCAGAGCTGGGAACAGAACACTTGTGGGCAAAGAAGCTGGAGGTTTTGAGATATGGAATATCAGCCGAGATACGGATGTCATCCCCTGCTCCTTAACATCTACCTACACAACCCTTAGAGGTAGTTTAATATTTAATCTGAAAGATATCTCTAGCAGTGCAGCATCATGATCTGGACAACATCCCAATGGAGGCAGACTCGAAGAATACAGCAGACATTTTGATGGGCCTTTTACAAGAGATACAAGAACTAGAGAAAAACCCTAAACAAAAGGAAAAATGATCCTATACCAAAGCTGCCAAAGAAAGGAGATCTCAGTGCAAAAACTGGAGGAGCGTTCAACTGGTGTCCATCCCAATGAACAGACTTGTATACATTATCCTAAACAGACTAAAGAAGGCAGTAGATTCAAGGCTATGGCAGAGTTTAGACAGAAGAAATCATACATAGATCAGGCATAGCAAAAAAATGTCAAGACCAGACTTCAAAGAAAATCTGCTGAACTCCAGTTCATCTGCAAATTCGACAGCATCAGGTCTGGACTTAACACAGACTGTGAATGGCTCGCCAGTTACAAAAGCAGTTTCTCCTCTCTGGGTGTTCACACCTCCAGATCAGCTGCTGGAAGTGGGCCTCACCCTCTCTGATTGAATCTACCTTGCTTTATTGCCTGCATATTTCTACCTGCCTCTGGAGATTTCCACAACATTCATCTGATGAAGTGGGTCTTAGCCCACGAAAGCTTATGATCTCTAAGGTCTGATCTAAGACCTAAGATCTAAGCTTATGATCTCTAAGACCTGTTAATCTATAAGGTGCTACAAGACTCTTTGTGGTTTTTGCAGATCCATACTAACATGGCTATCCCTTTGATACTATAGATCAGGCAGTAACCCTACATATAACAAAACCATCAATAGAATGACAGTCACCGCTCAGCATGAATTTCACAGATTTCCAAAAAACCCTTTGACACAGCAGATAGAACAGTCTTATGGAAGTTGTGATGACATTATGGAATGTTCCAGATGTTTGTGAATATTATCCAGAGCTTCTCTGACAACATCAGATACCAAGTAATACAGTAAACTGACTAAAGCTCTGTCTACACAGGGAACTGAATGACAAAAGTTTTGTCATTCAGAGGTGTTAAAAAACACACACACACCTGAAAGACAAACGTTTTGCCAGCAAAAAGCACCAGTGTGAACAGCACTTTGTTGGCAGGAGAGCTCTCCTGATACAAAGCTACTATTGCTTGTTGGGGATGGAAGTTTTTGTTGGCAGAAGAGCTCTCTCCTCCTGACAATCAGCGGCTACCCTGTGCGCCTTTTCGCGGTACGGCTGTAGCAGCACAGCCATATTGCTAAACGCAGCATAGTGTAGACATAGCCTAGGACATTCAAAGTTGTAGTGGAAAGAGAGCCTGAAACAGGAGGCCTGGTATAGTAGGTCTTTGAGGCCTGACAACTTTATATGGCAAAGTTAGCAAAGGTTAAGCTGTGAGCAGAAGTCAGGCCATTATAAAATATGCCTGCTTGCAAGTTCACAGAATCTGGCACAAATAGAGCTGGTATTGCAAAAAAAAAAAAAAACAAACAAACCCAAAACATTATGAGAGTTTATTCAATCTCCTCAAATTGTCCCACAACTTTCTCTTGCCATCTTTTTCAAAGCGTAGCTGTTCACATCTATCTTCCCTATTCATTTACTGATTTGGTAACCTGGTTACCATAATTAACCTGCTGAAATAACCTACATGTAAGACAACCCCTACCTAATTAGTGACTTGAAAATATGACATATATGACATGGAAATGCACAAAATCACTTGGATTGTTTGCTACAACATATGGCTAACAAGTTCTTTGCCTCATCATTAAAGTAATAATATTAGTGATCAGGAGCAATGGAGCGCCATAGAATAGCGCATTTATGTTTTCTGCACATTTTTTACTTAGTTCACAGAAGTTATGAAAATAATCCATGGATTTTTTTTGCTCCAGCTCTCCATGAAAAGTCCACCCCATATTGTAAATCCATGTAATTTTCTGCTCTGCAGCGAGACATTAATGTAACTATAAGGCCTACTTTTGACCATTTAAAGTAAGTATATTTTAAACTAATTCATCTACAAGTAAAAATGTCTAGTTTTGTCACTGATATTTAATTGTACAACATTTATCCCTATATTATCAGTTATGCACAGGGCTTGAAATAACCATGATTAAGCATACCATCTGTGCTCAGGTTACGCTGTGATATCAACAAAATTAACAAGATACAAGGATCTTTCTCAACCAGCAGTTATAAGTGTGCATTCACACTGTTATAAATCAGTGGGAGATGAGAGCTGCATCGCAGAGGAGCACTCAGCACTACACAGGATTGAGCCGATAGTTATGACTGTCTGCAATTTCATTTACAACTTTGCATATGCCATTTCAGCCTCTGAACAAGTTTTGTTTTTAACAAAATGATGGTTAAAACAATGAGGAGTCCTTGTGGCACTTTAGAGACTAAGAAATTTATTTGTGTCTAAGCTTTCGTGGGCTAAACCCACTTTATCAGATGCAAGGAGTGGAACATACAGTAGGGAGGTATAAATATGCAGCATCTGAAAAGATTGGAGTTGCCCTTATCAAGGTGGAGGGGTCAGTGATAATGAGCCAATTCAATTTAAGCTGGAAGTAGGCAATTCTCAACAGTTGACAAGCAGTGAAAATCACTTCTGTAGTGTTAATAAGGCCAAAGTAAACAAGGTGGCCCATGATGTTTGCTATTTTAAAAATTCTACAAATGCAAAAAGAAAAAGTCTTATCAGTTGCAGATGTTTTTTACGAACATCACTCAAATGGGCAATTAAAAAAATCATATCTGTCAAGCATATATCATACGTATGGTAGTTGAAGGTCCACCTCTATATATCATGCTGGTGCTTAGAGCAAAAGACAACAATGGTGAGGCAATTTTGGGTTCTCTGGCAAAACTATTGAATTCCTTCTGCAGTTATTCCACCTGGAGTTGTGAACTCTTTAGATCTCACAAGCCAAGCAGGGGCAGGATTGCTCAAGTAATTAAATGGGAGACCATGAAAGAAAAGTCAGGATGCTGCACAGTTTTGTTACTGATTTTTCCCTCAGAGTCAATACTGAATCAATGAACTACTATGGTGTTCCGGGAGGGCAGAAAAAACACCACTTACATCATTACAAATTAGAGTTGGTTCCCCACAGGAAAATTTGACAAAAATGGAAAAAAAATATTTTTGTTGATGTTTTCCACGGACATTTTTGAGTTTTCAGCTGAAAAAACCATGATATTGTCCAAAAGCTGAAAAATATCAGCCAAAACCACACACTCTCTCTCTCTCACACACACAATTTCAGCTCTTGGAGATGTTTTAAGGCCCTGTCAAAGGCAAATTCTGCCATCTACTAAAATTTGTGAAGCGGAAGGGACTCTGGGGATGAAAGCTAATAGCATACATAAAACCAAATATATTCTTAATCAACTTTTTCCTCATATTTATTTCTATTTTAAGATGTGCCTATACATCACTCATTGTGCATAAACAGTAAAAAATATTTATGAACTGACCTGGTCAAAAATTGAAAAGTTTTTCATTAAAATGTTCACACAAAAAGCCATTGTCTTCTGCTTCGCTACCCTGACCCCTTCAATTCTACTTATATGAGTCATGAAATCCTGCTTTCCCAATTATCCTTTCAAAGTCAACAAGCATCACATCTTAGCCCTGTTAAGCCTGTTAAGCAAAATATTCAAGAACATACCTAACTGTAGGCATAGGTTGTTCCAGTGAAGTAAATGGGACTGGCTGAGTACCAAATATTAAGCACATTGCCTGGTCAGACCCTAAGTTCCAAACCAATCATCACTTTAGTAGGACTGAAACAACATCTTGAATTGTGACCAGAAACTAACTGGAAATCAATGCAGATCACAAGTAAAATGTGTCTAGTTAAATTAGGAGGCATGATTCTCCACTCGGTTAGACAGACCGATGTTAGCTCTCATTGAACTAGCATGCTAAATACAACACACACTTTGCTTCTCTACAAAGGAAAAAGGACACTAACCTATCTAAACTGCTACATGCCAAAAGGCTGACAAAGGAGGTGCTGCTGTCATCGTGAATAAGTTGGAATATGAACAAGAGGCTGCTAGACAGCTCTCTAACTCCACATTCTACAGGCCATTATCCTCTGATCCCACTGAGAATTACCAAAAGAAACTACACCATCTGCTCAAGAAACTCTCTGAAAAAGCATAGGAACAGATCTATACAGACACATGCCTAGAACCCAGACCAGGGGCATTCTATTTACTACCCAAGATCCACAAAATGGAAATCCTGGACGCCCCATTGTCTCATGCATTGGCACCCTAACAGCAGGATTATCTGGCTATGTGGACTCTCTCCTCAGACCCTACGCTACCAGCATTCCCAGTTATATTCGAGACACCACTGATTTCCTGAGGAAACTACAATCCATCGGTGATCTTCCAGAAAACACCATCCTGGCCACTATCAATGTAGAAGCCCTCTACACCAACATTCCACACAAAGATGGACTACAAGCTATCAAGAACAGTATCCCAGACACTGTCACGGCAAACCTGATGGTTGAACTTTGTGACTTTGTCCTCACCCACAACTATTTCATATTTGGAGACAATATATACCTTCAAGTCAGCGGAACTGCTATGGGTACCCGCATGGCCCTACAGTATGCCAACATTTTTATGGCAGACGTAGAACAACGCTTCCTTAACTCCCGTTCCCTGATGCCCCTACTCTACTTGCGGTATATTGATGACATCTTCATCATCTGGACCCATGGAAAAGCCCTAGAGGAATTCCACCATGATTTTAACAATTTCCATCCCACCATCACCCTCAGCCTGGACCAATCCACACAAGCGGTCCATTTCCTAGACACAACTGTGCTAATAAATGATGGGCACATACACACCACCCTATACCGGAAACCTACTGACTGCTTCACTTACCTACATGCCTCCAGCTTCCATCCAGGACATACCACTCGATCCATAGTCTACAGCCAAGCTCTAAGATACAACTGCATTTGCTCCAATCCCTCAGACAGACACAAACACCTACAAGATCTCTACCAAGCATTCTTAAAACTACAGTACCCACCTGGGGAAGTGAAAAAACAGATTGACAGAGCCAGAAGAGTACCCAGAAGCCACCTACTACAGGACAGGCCCAACAAAGACAAAAACAGAACACCATTAGCCATCACCTTCAGCCCCCAACTTAAGTCTCTCCAACGCATCATCAAAGACCTACAAACCTATCCTGAAAGATGATCCCTCACTCTCACAGATCTTGGGAGACAGACCAGTCCTCGCTTAAAGACAGCCCCCCAACCTGAAACAAATACTCACCAGCAACCGCACACCACACAACAAACACACTAACCCAGTTTCTTATCCTTGTAACAAAGCCTGATGCCAACTCTGTCCTCATATCCATTCAACTGACACCATCATAGGACCTAATCACATCAGCCACACCAGCAGAGGCTCATTCACCTGTACATCGACCAAAGTGATATATGCCATCATATGCCAGCAATGCCCCTCTGCTATGTACATTGGCCAAACCGGCCAGTCTCTATGCAAAAGAATAAATGGACACAAATCTGACATCAGGAAACAAAACATTCAAAAACCAGTAGGAGAACACTTCAATCTTCCTGGCCATTCCATTAAAGACTTGATGGGGTCAGTTCTGAAACAGAAAAACTTCCAGAACAGACTCCAATGAGAAACTGAGGAACTGGAATTAATTGTCAAATTGAATACAATAAACCAAGGATTAAATAGAACTTGCAAATGGTTTGCTCATTACACTAATTGATTGCATTTCCCTAGTTAATTTACCTTCAATAATTGTTATCTCCTGATATTCATTTCAAAAAGTACTTTTTCCTCCTGCTACTAATGGCCCATCCAAATTAAACAGCCTCTTAGAATTGGTATGCTAATGTACAACCCTTTTTTTTTTTTCCTGTCTGTGTGTATAAATGCATCTTACTTCTGTTCCATTCTATGCATCCGATGAAGTGGGCTATAGCCCACGAAAGCTTATGCTGAAATAAACTGGTTAGTCTCTAAGGTGCTTATTCACGTTAAATATAGTAGCGCAGCCCTTGGTCACCTGGGCTAGCCCTACACAGTACATACCCACAGGGCTTAGGCTGGTTTGCACCCGGCCCGGCTAGCTCATGCCACAGCTACACTACTATTTTTAGCACGCTGGCTCAATAAGAGCTAGCACAAATATGTCTATATGATCCCAAGGAACTTGACCTATTAAGGAATTGATTGTCCACATCAAATTCCTTGAACTGAAGGCAGTACAATTGTTCCTCCAGGCTTTTAGGTCTTGGGCAACAAACCCAAGGTAGCGCACATCTGAATAAACAACACAATGGCTGTGTGTAAGCCAATAGGTTGACACAAAAAGCAATAAGCTAGTGTGGTAGGCTACACAGAATGCCATGTGCTGATACCCTTCAATGCTATCGGCCTACCAGTTCTCTTCAATCTTCAGTCAGCCTGCTTGCAGTTATCGTAGCACATTACCAGGAAGAACTGATTGCAGACAAGCAGACGTCTCAGAGAAAAGGGGATTTCGGTGGCGTCTCGTAAATTGCCCTTCTGTGATGGAAGCCGCTAATCTGTAAATCTTAACATTTTTTTTCTCTCCCCTCCCTCCATCCCTTTTTAATCAGAGTTCTCTGTTCTGAATTTGTATTTGAGGAAGGTCTGTCTACATGCACATTTAGTTTGTAGAGAGCTTGGAAATCTACCCTGCACTGCACTAGCCTACCACACAATAATTACTCATGTGGACCCTGCTGACACACACTAATAGTGCTATAGGGCACTTTTATCTACTCCACTTTGAAAAGGAACTAAATCAAAGTGCACCAAGGAACTGTCAATGCACAACAGCAGGATCCAAATGGACAGCTAGGCACAACAGGCTACTGTCGAGTAGATTCACACCCCAGCTTGCCGCTATTGTGAACTAACTGTTCATATAGATAAGCCCAAAGGGATATTTCATGGTATCTGAGAAAGAGAGGTTTCTGTGAGGAGGGATTATACGGGGCTTCAGAAGCTTAGCAACCAGTTAGGGGGAGCAGCTGCCCAATACCTGCAGCAATAACATTTAGCAGCAGCCCCGATTCTAGAGTGTGGGTTTGTGTTACATAAAGGCAATTTATAAGATACGATCAAAATCTCCCTTTTCTGTGCATGGGATTTTACAAAGGGACTTTGACCTTAAATCAACAGGTGAAAGAACTCTTTAAAGAGTCAAAGAAAACAAAACAGTTAAATTTAGGATATCTGAAAATCAAAAGTCAAATGAACATTCATTCAGGGGAAAAGTGCTTTTCTTTTTCTGGTTTCAGGGTTTTCACTGAGTTCTCCGCCAACATATGTCACTCTTGGGCAAAAAGGAAGAGATAGTTGAACGTAACATTATTGGCCATTTTTCTTAATATGAATCCCCCTTTTAGGACAGACATCACCCATCCTCTCACCCACCCACAGTGAAAAGGAGAGGATAAACAAGGACAACACATTTCTCTGAGGCTTCCTCCACTGGCAGGCGGCAAGCAGGACACATGATCACACAGCCATGATACCTCATGAAGACTATGGGAGCCACCACAAAGCTCTAGGGCAAAGAAGCATCCTGAAAATGCTTGACCCAGAGCAAAGCAGAGGAAATTCTATTTGAGTAGTAGATATTTTTAGATGGCTTTACTGTGATTTAGGAACAGGAAACAAGGAGGAAAGCTAGCATCACCAGTCAGGTAGCTGCAGAACAGTAGCAAGTACACCATGGGTCACTAGCAATCCACAGGCCACAGGATGGGAATCACTAGTTACTAGAACTCGGTTAGCTCTGAAAGGGCATTGCACTTGTTAATGCCAGGATTGGCTTCAGTCGTGCATTTATAGTGTGTTTCTCTTCTGGGTACGTCTATACTACCTGCCAGATCGGCGGGCAGCGATCGATCCAGCAGGAGTCGATTTATCGCATCTAGTTTAACACTCTCCCATGGACTCCTGTATTCCACCACTGCGAGGCGTGTCGGCGGAGTCGATGGGGGAGCGGCAGCAGTCAACTCACCGGGGTGAAGACACTGTGGTGAGTAGATCTAAGTACTACGACTTCAACTACGTCATTCATGTAGCTGAAGTTGCGTAACTTAGAACAATTCCCCTCCCAAGTGTAGACCAGGCCTCTATTAAACAGCACTTCAAAGACCACTCTCCTTCCGCTGGTTTCTTAAATGCATCCTGCCAATACCCAAGACTTTATATCCACTTCACTGCAATTTGTCTATAGGTGTCTTGAACTTGGAGAAAACACAGACATAAAATCACTAACTGAAGTTAAAACTATTGAAAGTGTGTGTTGCTGGATTTTCTTCTATATCTATTATCTGATTTTGCAGATGAAATGGAGATGTTTCAGTGCTGATGGTATTTGTGAAGTTTTAAAATTAGATTGTTTAATAATTCAGTGTAGCATGCACTGACTTTAGGTTTTCACTGACTTTTTATTTCTTCATTTCATATTGTTTTCAATAGCAGCATCATTGATTTCTGACACAAGGAAGACAAACAACTACAAGCATGATGGAATGCTCCCACTATCTCTGATTTTAATTGCCATTCAGGATTTCCATCAAGCAAACTTTAAAAGCAAACTAACTTCATCCTTGTCATAAGTATAAAGTAGCCTAGAATTACTGTTTACCTGTAAGGGGTTAACCTAAAGGTAACCTGAGAGGTGGACAACTGACGAATGAGAAATTCCTCAGGAGACAAAGGATTTTGAGTTTCAGTTTCTCTCTGGGTCTCTTCTCTGTTCAACTCGGCTATGGGATGAACCACACCTATTTCTTTCACTGTAACTATAGCTTTCTATCAAGTAAGGTAGTCAGTAAGTTTACCTTCTTTTTATCACTTGGAGGGTTCTCAGGAGTGAGGGTTGGCTGGGTGCTTCTTGATATTGTAAGATTCAGCAGAGATATCAACAGTGGGAGAAAGTTGCCTCGGGCGGAGAGGTTTGGGTTCTTGATTCTTTTGCTGATTATGGTAGATGCTGTTCTATTGATGGTTATAAGGGATTTATTCCTTTCTTTTTTTCTTTTATTAAAATCTTTCTTTTAAGAATCTGACTGCTTTTTCTCCATTGTGTAAGATCCTGGTTTTGGATTGGGCACGTCTCGCAGGATCAGGCGAGGCTTTTCTCTCAAGCTTCCCAGGGAGGGAATAAGTTTGGGGGTTTTGTGGAAAGAGAAAGAGGGGCTTCAAGTGGCCCATGTCCAATAGTTTTTGAGACATTCTCACTTGATGGTGGCAGCATACCAGTCCAGACACAGAAGAAGCTGTGTTCTGGGGAAAAACATTTTAACCCAAGCTGGTAAAATAAGCTGGGGGGTGCGTTATTTCTTTTTTCATGCAGGTCCCCACATCTGTACCCTAGAGTTTAGAGAGGGGAGGCAATCCTGACAATCCTTAATGGAAAAAATAAACTATCAACTCTGACAAAGTTCCGAGTCTGTATTTGTGGGTCCTGCGCTTCCTGGCAGATTTAGGGGCCTCAGAAACTCATCTAGGCCCCAGAGTGACCTCCCTTTCTCAGTAACTAATTAAGGGAGGCAGAAAAGGGGGGAGCCCGGGCCCTCCCTCTACTCCAGACTCCAGCCCAGGGACCCTAATAGTATCAGCTAAGATGGCTAACCTTTTAGGCACAAAACACAATACAATTCCCTGGGCTACTTCCCCACAGCAGTCCCCGCTTCTTCAAACTCCACTTCACCCTTACCTCAAGGCCTCCTTCCTTGCGTACAATATGTTGTCCACCACTCAGTCTCACCAACAGCATAACTTCCTTCCACAGCTCCTGACACCCACAGCCCACCTGACTGACTGGGAGGTTTTTAACTGGTTTCAGCCAGTCCCTCATTGGCTTCAGGTGTCCCAATTAGGCTAGCTGTTTCTATTCCTTTCTAGAAGCTTCCTGATTGGCCTGGAGTAGCCTTTGTTTGGCTATCCAGGGAACAGGGACCTGCACATCCTGAGGCTGATATACCTGCCTTCCAGCACTCTCCTATACCCTTCTGGTCTGACTCCATCACACAACATTGACAGCATTTATGAAAACATATTCATGAAAGGCAAGATTGCCTCTGCACCCACTCAGGGGAACTTCAGCACCCTCTTACTTCCCGCATGAGCTATAGGGCTGCCAACCCTCCAGGACTGGCCTGGAGTCTCCAGGAATTGGCATCAATCTCCCAGTGGCTATTGAAAGCAATCCTGGAGATTTTAATAGGGTATTTTAAGAAAATGATATTATGTCTTTGTAAATGAGTTCTTCGCTGCTCATGGCACAAATCAGTCAGAGACCGCTCTTTTGCAAACACCAGTGCCCTTTATTTCCCTGTGCCACTACCCACCACCAACTATATACAGCTCTGTACACTTCAATATAACTCAGGTAGCCGCTCAGGGGACAGCTACCTCCTACAGCTAGCAGGGAACAGCAGCCCCGGGCTCCTCCCTTTCCTTTTCCTTTTCCTCCACTTCCTTCCTGCCAGCTTTATAAGCCTGCTGGCCCATAAAGCTGACAAGTGATTTTCTTTAAGCCCTTTAATGAGCCACATCCTGTCAGCTCCAATTACTTCCTCTTGATTGGTGCCAAGCTAGCAGGAGCTGAGCTAACGGGCTGGCTCAGAGCCTCTTGGCCAGCAACCTGTTACACTCATCCCCACTTAAGAACAGTGACCCCAGGTTGCCTTTGACCCTTTGGCCTCTCAGCCCCTCTGCCATTCCCCCGAGAGAGGCTCTTCCAGAGAGGATTCCCCACTCCTGGCTAGGCAGTTCCCAGCCACCACTAGAGATGGTTTCTCCATCCCTCTCCCACAGAAGGAGCACTGCTCAGGAAGTGGTGGTCCCCCAACTCCACCTCTGCCTGCAGGTCATCACACTAATCACAGTGCAAAAGTGTTCCCCTGCACCTCTAGTCAGGGTTCGGAATTTGTCCCACCTTCGAGTGGGACCTTCTGCGCCTCAATTTCCCCCATATCTCCCTGCGGATCCGCGGCCTCCTGTCCCTCTGGCCAGAGGTCGGCATTCATCCCACCTCTGGGCGGGACCTGCCACACCTCTGTTTCCTCTGTATCTCCCTGTGGATCTGGGGCCTCTTCCGCGGGGAGCGGAAGTATGGGGTGTTCCCCTGCACCCATCCCTTCACCTGGAGGGCTCAGGCTGACCAGCTCCCCCATATATCTTTCCCACGGGTCCACCCACTCTGGACTTTGCTGTATAGAAGTTTTTTCAAGATTCCTGGAACTAGGCCCATCCCCCCGTCCTGGGATCCTCAGTCCAAGGGCATCCACTCCCACTGTCAGGGTACCCCACTGCTTCGGGCCAGGTAGCGAGACCCAGTCCCGGCCTAACACTACCAGATACGGTAGCTTCTCCAGCACCCCCACCCGCTTCTACCTGAAGCAGCCTTTTGCTTCCAGGGGCACCTGGGCTACTGGGCTGGACTTCCTGTCCCCAAGTATATACCAGAGTGCCATCCTTGCCCCTGCAATGAGCCAATTTGGCTTTACCAGTGCCTTCTTGCACCAGAGTACAGCTAGAAGCGGTGTTGACCACACCTGTTTGGGATTTTCTCCCCACCTTCACGGGCACAGTGGACATGCCCAGCCTCCGCTTGTTAATTAAGGTACAGCTTAGTCAAAAGAGCTAACAACAAATAACTGGGGTGACCAGAGAGTAAGTGTATAAAATCGGGACGGGAATGGTGGTGAGGGGGAAATAGGTGCCTGTATAAGGAAAAAACCACAAAATTGGGACTGTCCCTATAAAATCGGGACATTTGGTCACCCTCCAAATAACCCAATTAAAAAGATTGCTGGTTTCTGTTAATGGATGCAGTAGGCTACTCTGGGGGTGGAGAGTATACGTTTTAAGTTAGTCACAGTTAACAAACACCTAAAACTGTCCAATCATGCTATTCCATTTGAGTTATGCTCCTGGGAGAATTCATGCCACTGCACAATGAAGAAATTAGCAGAAATTTACATTGTACGTGCAGAATTTCCTTTCCCCCACAGAAATGGGCTGCAGTGCTGCCAGCCGCTACTGGACTTGGCAGAGCCCAACTTCCACATAGAAGACAATGGGAGGGAGGATGGAGCTAGAGGGTTCCTGGCAGCTGCAGTTTCCAGCATGCCTCGAGGGAAGCAGAAGGCAGCCTGCAAGAAATTCTGTGCAAGTCTGGGACCCAGCATCAGTCTCTTTCTCCCTCTGGATCCCTGGGAAAAAGGGGGACCCGCAGCTGGACTCTGGGGGCAATGGTGTGTGGGTATCTGGGCTAGGGGCGGCGTAGTTGTACTCTGTGAAGGAGGGGATTTGGGTGTATTGGCTGGGGGTGCCATAGGTGGGCTTGGAGAAGGGGGAGGGTTTGTGGGTGTCTGGCCCCCCAGCTGGGCTTTGGGGGGAAACAGGGCAGAGAAACAGGAATTGGGTTGTCATAGGGGTATCTTTAACACTCTCCTGCCAGGGAAATTTTTTATGTGTGTCTGTATTGTTACGGACATATTTGCTGACAGGTATTTTGAAATAAATTATCAAAATAATTGAAACTGGCATGATTATGTAGCATTATTTTGACAAGTAAAATGTGCAGAATTTAAAAACGTGTACAGAATATTTATTTTTTTCACACAGAATTTTCAAATTTTTGGCACAGAATGCCCCCAGAGGTAGAGTTGCTAGTGTCTGTAATACCGTAAGTAACCAATAATTTCCCGTTGCAATGGTTTTGTCCCATCATATTCAACCATGATTCATTTATCATTTTCACCCTGACTCTGATATTTTGGCAATGGTGGGACACTGTCCCAGTTCAATACATTTCTGTTACTAACACTGTATACTAAACAATATCGAGTAATCACTTAGGAGCCTAAATTCTATTGACTTCCAGTGGGAAAAAGGCTCTTCTGAAAACAGGATGTAGAAGTTTAAGGGCTTGTCGACACCTGAACATGAATCCTGAATAAAGTAGAGTATGAATTTAAAGCAGATTAACTATTCCTGATTAGCTCCATGTGTGATCATTCTTATTGTGGAATCAGAGTACCCTACTTCAAATGAGCTTAATTCATTTAAAATAATTCACAATAAAACTCTCTTATTCTGAAATAATTGGGAACAGTTCATCAGCAATAATTCCCCTCAAATTCTAAGTGATTTATGCAGTTTTGTACCCATTAATTTGGAGTCAAATCTATCTTTAAATACAGAGTGACTCTACAGAAGTTAATGGAGCTACTCTTGATTTATATTGATGTAACCCAGGGCAAAATATGGAACTCTAAAATTAAGAAAAGTTCAAGGATCAAGCTGAGGTCTTGTCTACACTATACCTATGCCAGCAGAGCCCTGAAGTACAAACGCAGCATAAATCAGCAGAAGCGCTGTTGGCGTAGCTACACCATCTCCTCAAACAACATTAACATTAGCTAGGCCAACAGAAGCACTCTTCTGGTCAGCATAGTTGCTTCTACACTGGGAGTTTGGCCAGCAAAGCTACGTTGGCTAGGCATGTGATTTTTTTTTCACACTCCTAGATGACATAGGTATTCTGGCAAAACTTTATGGCATAGACCAAGCTGAATTATTGCTATTAGAGTTCATACTACCACTGTAGAGAAATGAGTTACACTCACTTAACTCGGGGTGAATTTGGTCCCCAACATCTAAAATCCTGCAATAAAGCATAGGATAAAGTTGGAACCAAGACAATGCTACTGCTGAGCATCCTAGCTCTCTCACTCCAAAGTTTCCCAGATGTCAAGACACATCTTGACATATTCAGCTGGAGTGTATTAGTGTTGCTCCATAATGGAGCCCACATAAACCACACCCACAGTATATTGAATCATTTTGCCAAATATTTATCTCAAAAATAAATGCTAATAGAAAGAAATATCCAAAATGGAAGTGAAACACGCCGCACAGGAAATATCCTAGTCTTTACAATTTTATGAAGACAAGAGTTGACATTTTCATAAGAGAGAATTACCACTAGCAATCATATTATGGGAAGCTCTGGAAGTTATCTTGAGATGAGAATGCAGCAAATTGTCACAGGAATATAATAAATATTACCTGGGCAAAGAGAATCAGTTACTTAAACAAACTGAAACTTTGAAAGAATCACAAACTATAAGCTGGAGGCAAAAGACACTTCTCTTCTAAACTCTCTCTTACAAACAGCAAATACAAAACACTGTTCTCTCTGAACAAATCAATTATTCAACGTCTAGGTTCAAACAGCAGCATTAGGAATGAGGGCAGCATACCAGCAAGTGCTTAGAACACGATATTAGAGAAGAAAGAGATGGTACATAGATCTCTATCTTAATAAATAACAATGAGACCATGATGACCCTCAAAACATACACTTTTAAACAGATCTATTATATACTGAACAAAAAAAAAAGAATACTTTCATTAGTATTTCAAATGATCCCTTCAGACTTCACAAGAAATATCAGAAGTCCTACTGGTCAGTTTTCACTTGAGATACCATCAGTTGCATTCTGTACACAGCAACAAGGCTGAATTTATTAGAGAATGGGAGTTGTCAAAATCAAGGAAGTAACATCAGTGGTAGGAGTAGGAAGAAGCAAGAGCTGTACGTCTTAGCATGAAACACATTTCAACTGGGCAAATAGCTAGCCAATTGCCTCTGTGGGATCTTATTCAATGTGTTTGTACAGGGCAGATTTGCACTTATGAAAATATATGCTTACATTACACACAAATTTATACAGGCATGTTGCATCTTAGGCATATTTAACTTACGCGATTTCTGCTTTACGGGGTCGGCCAAAAAAAGGGGGGGGGGGATTTTTTTTTAAAAAAAACTTCCTGTAGGGGGCATGATTTCGCCCGCCATTGAAGTCAATGGGTTCTGGCTATACACGGTTTCCTCTTTATGCGGTAACCGCGGAACGGAGCCCTCACGCAAGACGCGACATGCCTGTATATGTAATAGTCCCTACATGCATATATGAATGCAAAAAGCAATCATGTATTTTCCATATCTAGACATTTATGGAAAGTTATATTATATTTTGAGTTGGTCTTGAAATTATAAAAGAGTTCAGAGATCCATATAACTCATTCAAAACAAATGACATCTCACAACATCTTGTCCCTTAGTCCTCCGCAGCTAGACACAAACACTCATGAACGTATTTCAAACTCCCACTCAAACCTTTTGACAGAATGATCCAAATCCATTCTAGTTCCTATGTGGGGAAGACAAAGACAGAGGCCAAATAAAAGCTGTATGTTTATGATATATCACGGCCTGATCCAAAGCCTATTAGAGACTTTCCATTGAGTTCAATGGACTTTGTATCAAGCCCCTAATGAGCCCCTAATGATTCAAATAATCTAGACTTAATTACAAGGTTAAAACTCCTATTAGGTTACAATTCCAGTTCAAGTAAATCTAACCTTGTAGAGCATTACCTATTAGGGGTAAGCAAATAGTATAACATTGGGATTGAGGGGTCCTGATATTTGGGTAATATTCAGAAATCTATTCCAACAGTACAATATTTTATCTCAATCCTGTGATAGATTCCACCACCCAGCTTCCATGATTTCCCACAGGGAGCATCTTTAGACCTCTCCTTAATATTGATGTCCTTTTATGGATGTGATGCAGAAGCAAGGAGATGAGGGGGAAACGGACTGTCCAGTGCCGCTGCTTCTGGGAACTGCTTGAGGTAAGTGCCGTCTACATCCTTGACCCCCTCCAGTGCCCCAACACCTTGCCCCATCCCTGATCTTCCTCCCACCCTCTAAATCCCTCAGTCCCACTGTTCTGTACCCAAAGCCCTCACCCCAGCAAGAGCCCTCACCTCCCCACCCACACCCCACCCCTCTGCTCCACCCCAAAGCCTCCTCCCACACTCTGAACTCTTCATTTCTGTCCCCACCCCAAAGCCCTCACCCCGAGCAGGAGCACTCACCCCCTCCTGCACCCAATCCCCAATTTTGTGAGTATTCATGGTCCACCATACAATTTGCAGATGTGGCCCTCAGGCCAAAAAGTTTGCCCACCCCTGGCTTAGAGGCTGGGTAGTCCAAATATTTGGAGACTAAAATGTTTTTAGGAAATATGCACGCCCCTTGTACCAGCCAATATTCAGGCTATTCAAGACATATTTTATTCAGGTTGTCCATCTCTATCTTCAACTGACATTAGAACATGAGAATGCCATGCTGGTCAGACTGGTGGCCCAACAAGCCCAGTATCCTGTCTTCTTGCAGTGGCCAAATGCCAAATGCTTCCAAAGGAATGAATAGAACAGGGCAATCATCGAGTGATACATTCCCTGTCATTCAGACCAAGCATCTGGAGAGCATGTGGATGCATCCCTGACCATCCTGACTTATTGTCACTGACAGACCTATCCTTCTGGAACTTATCTAATTCTTTTCTAAACCTAACTATACCTTTGGCCTTCACAACATCCACTAGCAATGAGCTCCACAGGTTGACTGTGCATTGTGTGAAGAAGAACTTCCTTATGCTAGTTTTAAACCTGATGCCTATTGATTTCACTGGGTGACCCTGATTTCATGTTATGTGAAGGAGTAAATAACACTTCTTTATTAACTTTCTTCAGACCATTTTACAGATCTCTACCATATTCCCCCTTAGTCATCTCTTTTCCAAGCTGACCAGTCCTGGTCTTTTTAATCTCTCCATCGACAGAAGATGTTCCTTACCTTTAATAATTTTTGTTGCCCTTCTCTGTACCTTTTCCATTTCTAATACTTTTTCAAGATGTGCTGGTATCAGGAATTTATACCTACAATGGCTACATGATATGTTTCTGTCTTATTATCTATACTTTTCCTAGTGGGTCCTAACATTCTGTTAGATTTTTTGACTGTCACTGCACTTTGAGTGGATGTTGTCAGAAAACTATCCACAATTACTCCAGATCTCTTTCTTGAGCAGAGCTCATTTAGAACCCATAATTTGATATGTATAGTTGGGATTATGTTTTACACTGTGTATTTTGCATTTATCAATGTTGAATTTCATTTGCCATTTAGTTGCCCATTCACCCATTTTTGTGAGATTGCTTAGTGACTCTTAGTAATCTCAGTTAGCTTTGGATTTAAGTATTTTGAGTAATTTCATATCTGCCAATTTTGCCACTACACTGTTTACTCTTTTTTCCAGATCCACTCACTATGTAAGCTCTTTCCATTCTATATCTGCCTCCATTGCTACTGGAGGCCTTCAGCTTTCCCTGATGTTTTTTGGAAGAGACATCAATATCTTGTTGAAACAAGTGACTCAGTGCCTATAAAATGAAAGAACCTCCTGCACTCCATTTTAGGTAGACTAGAAATTGCCATGAAGAACACAGCTTTGTGTTTAACAATCTACTGTACTTCTCAAAATATTCCTACAATAAGTAGTCAACAAACTAATCATGGACTTCATATGACACAAGAATAGTGATGGACCTCTGTTCTTTATGTCCTTGGGCCCTATTTCGGCAGTGCATCATTACACAAAGTAGTCAGGCATGTGCTTTAAATTAAGCACATACTTAAATGGTTTGCTGAATAGAGATTAATTTAAGCATGTGTTAAAAGGATGCTTTCCTGATTTAGTCTTATGGAGGACTGGTGGCCTTTTAGAACCTGATGTATAGCTGTATTATTTTGCCTTCAACATCAAGTGTTCTCAGAATCACACATCAAAACTGTTGTTCAACATGGAAGAAAAATACTGCTCTGCTTTTTCTGCATAGTGGGATCTCATCCATCCATTAAGTGAAAACCTATATTTAGCACACCCGGAGCTGTACTATAATATTGCTTCAAGAAATTCACTCCAGTTGAAAAAATTCTCTATGCACTTTGTTGTTTGAATTGTAATTCAATGTAATATGATGTTCTTTGTTCACTTATTAAAACTGCTCTATTAAATAGGCTTTTTATTGATGTGAATTCTATTATTGTGATTCTTCCCTTTAAAATTTGCTAGCTAATAAGAGCAGGTGACATGTGAAGACAAGGGTTCTTAAAATGTGACTTGAATCACCAAGACATCAATCCTGTGTCAACTTAGCTACCAGATGGGCTGCATTACCAAATATTTGTCACTTTTCATTAAAAGTAGCATGTTCCACCCTCTAGCCCATCCTGGTTTTAATACACAGCACTGAGAAGATGGCAAAGGTGTTAAAGGGGCTTTGAATTATTTAACCAGGATTTCATTTTTCACAGACCCTGACAGTATACAATTTATATGATAGTTATTGAACTTTATCACTTAAACATTATAGTTATTTTTTTATGTAAGTTCTTATGTTCGTCTTACGTTCTTTCATCTGCCACAATTCCTTTTTCTACAAAAATAAGGTTACATTCTTTTCCCCATGCTTATTTTGTCCTTCTACATCCATTTTCACTTCTCTTTGTCCCCCTCACACCACCACCACTTCTGGGCTGTACATGGAAAATAACTTCATTTTAGGGATAGAAGTCTTATGTGTTGATCTATCGATCTATCTATCTACACAGTAGAACCTCAGAGCTACAAACACCAGTTACAAACTGATTGGTCACCCTCACACTTCATTTGGAACTGGAAGTACATAATCAGGCAGCGGCAGAGACAAAAAAAATTAATAAAGGACAGTACTGTATTCAATGTAAACTTCTAAAGAAAATAAAGGGAAAGTTATAAAAAAGATCTGACACAGTAAGGAAACTTTCTGTGCTTGTATCATTTAAATTAAGATGGCTAAAAGCAGCATTTTTCTTCTGCATAGTAAGAAAGCTGTATTAAGTCAATGTCCACTTGTAAACTTCTGAAAAAACAGCCATAACATTTTGTTCAGAGTTACGAACAACCTCCATTCCCGAGGTGCTCGTAACTCGGAGGTTCTACTGTATATAAATGCAACACCCAAAAAGCAAAAAGCCACACCTGAAATGAGGCAACTTCTCCTTCTCCTGCACGATATCAGCAAAGATACCTATATACTAGTCATCTTCCCTTTGCCTCCAGTCAATAGAATGATTCCAAAAGCTACTTTTGACTATTTTCTACCAGTAACGCTTCACAAATAAGTACAGTTTACTCAAAAACTCCTCTTTGGTATTAGTTTTCTTGCTGCAGGTCCCTTCATCTTGACAAGGAAGACCAACATCCTTTATATTTGATTCAGTCTCATAAGATCATAATCCCATTGGAACAGCCACTTGTCTTTTTGTTGTATATGTGTACAGTGCTCAGCACACTGGGGTCCAATCCCATACCAGGTATTCATACCACAAATGCAAACAATTACAACTGGAGCCTGTCTGATCGGTCAAAAATATTTCATAAGCTGTCTCCGTGTATGATTTTGTTACACAGAACTTTAAAAGCATCTTTTTTACCTGTTAGAGGCATATCAAGCCAAAGCCATCATCCGCAACTGGATTTCCTAACTTGTCTCCCTGAGCTTGGATAGTGTATGTTTTTGTACAATAGAGAGAAGGGTAGTTTCATGCACAAAGTGAAAAAGGACTTTCTGTTGCTATCTTCAGCAGCACAAGGCTTTGGCACCTGGTTGAAATTTTAAGTAGAGTAACACAGGTGGTTGATAAGCTTCAAACAAAAAAGATTAAATGATTCCTTTATGAATGCAGATCAAACTTCCGTCTTTATAAAGTTAAAAGGACACCATGGTGATCTCATTTATTCATCATGTGTACAGGTAAAACTGAACATTATTAACTCACAGTTCAATCTATCAATATTCCCCTTGCAGGGAAAGAGTTTAACAAATTTGGTTTAACAGCTAGCTTCCAGTCTAAGAAATATTTGTTGCTGTTGCCCTTTTAGCAAACCAAAATCAATAGGCACGAAAAACAAAAGTAGGTTAAACTTCCCTTTATATTATTCTTCCTTTAGCTTACTCCAGTAGTCCTAACCATATTAAAACCAGAGAAACAAGGTAGGCGAGTGTAACATACTTTCTTGTGTGCAGATTCTGAACCCCTTACTCGTACTACGTAAATCCCTCACCCTTTGAGAAGTGCTACATGCAGTCCCGGGGGCTTTTTCCTACTCCTGGAGCCCCCTGTAGGTTGTCAATCTCACTTGTTGAATGTTCAGTGACTCAGAAAGAGTTCAATAAACTGTCTGCCCTCACCAGGGTCTTCAGCCTCAATTCTGGGCCCTTTAAATGCAACCCTTCACTCGGGCTTGTAAACGAGTCTTATCCCCCACTCAGGGCTTAGGCCACTTTGCCAGTAGGGGAATCTGGATCTGCCTAGTATTCCAGGTTCCAACCAGGGACCCTATGAATAGCAGCCACCTACTGCTCTCTTTAATTAGTTGCCTCTGCTTCCCCAGGTCTCTTCCCATCTGGCCCCTTTATCTTCACTCCTGGTCTCCTCTCTCAGCTTAAGCAAATGCAGCCAGTTGAGCTCCTGAGGACAGAGAGGAGCACCCTTCCTTGCTCCGCTGATTCCAGCCAGGAATTCACCTGCTAAGGCCCTATTTTGATCCAAGCCTCCATGGCTTTGATTGGCTGCTTCCTTGCAACCTCCATAGGCAGACCTGGAGAACTCACATTCGCTGTCCCTTTCCTGAGGCAGGGTGTAGGACGACTGGCGGGCCTCGTACACCCATCATAGGCTACTTGAGGAATAAAATATTACTGAACATGAGTAAATCAGAATCTGGCCTTTACTGAATATCTCTGTTCAAATATAGTGTGCCCATAACTCTGGTGACATACTTAACTTCCACCTGTTAAAGCTCCACACGTAATACACTATTTCCTCTTCTCCTCCTGCTGTTTTGCCCCTATTATCTTTAATTCCCTTGGCTCCTCCCTTTGTTGTTTCACCTATTCTTGTTTCCACATTGACTGTCAATAGGCCTCCAATCCATCAACACTACAAATGTAGTCAGTCAGTCGCTTTCTTTGCACAGCTCATACAAAGCCATCCACTGGTTGGTCTCCCTTCTACTGTAAGGAACTATCTTCCCCAAAGCATCTCCTATCATAAGAATGGCCATACTGGGTCAGACCAACGGTCCATCTAGAACAGGGATCGGCAACCTTGGCATGCGGCACCGCAGGGTGAGCACCCTTAGCAGGCCCTGCCAATTTATTTACTTGCCGGTTCGCCGACTGCGGCTCCCACTGGCTGCGGTTTGCCGTCCCAGTCCAACAGGGGCTGTGGGAAGCAGCGTGGTCCTGGCCACCGCTTCCCGCAGCCCCCACTGGACTGTAGTGGTGAACCGTGGCCACTGGGAGCCCCAGTTGATGAACCGGCAAATAAACAATCTGGCAGGGCCCACTAAGGCTGCTTACCCTGTGGTGCCACGTGCCAAGGTTGCCGGTCCCTGATCTACACCAATATCCTGTCTTCTGAAAACAGCCAGTGCTAGATGCTTCAGAGGGAGTGAACAGAACAGGATAATTTACAGAATGATCCATCCTCTGTCGTCCAGTCCCAGCTTCTGGCAGTGAAAGGTTTAGGGACACCTAGACAGAGTACGAGGTTGCATCTCTGACCATGTTGGCTAATATGCATTGATGGACTTATCCTCCACGAACTTATCTAATTCTTTTTTTGACTCATTTATACTTTTGGCCTTCCAACATCCCATGGCAAAAAGTTCCATAGGTTGACTATGAATTATATGAAGAACAAAATTCCTTTTGTTTGTTTAACCTGAAGTCTATTAATTTCCTTGGGTGATCCATGCTTCATGTGTTATGAGATTAACAAAACACTTCCTTATTCACTTCCTCCACACCATCCATGATTTTATAGACCTCTATCATTTCCCCCTTCAGTCCTCTCTTTTCTAAGCTGAACAGTTCAATCTTTTTAATCTGTCTTCATAGGGAAGCTGTTATATACCCCTTATCATTTTTGCTGCCCTTCTCTGTACTTTTTTTTTCAATTATATCTTTCTTGCGAGTGGGAGACAGAACTGCACATGGAAGCACCTTGGATTTATTCAGGCATATTTTCTGTCTTATTATCTATCCCTTTCCTAATAGTTCCTAACATTCTGTTAGCGTATTTGACTGCCACTGCACATTGAGTATATGTTGTCAGAAAACTATACACGATTACTCCAAGATCTCTTTCTTGAAAGGTAACAGCTAATTTAGACCCCACCATTTTGCATATTTACTTGGGATTATGTTTTCCAATGTACATTACTTTGTATTTATCAACACTGAATTTCATCTGTCATTTTCTTGCCCAGTTACCCAGTTTTGTGAGATCTCTTTGTAACTCTTCAGTCAACATTGAACTTAACGATCTTGAGTAATTTTGTATCATCTGCAAACTTTGACACCTTACTGTTTACCCCTTTTCCAGAGAATTTATGAACATGATGAACAGCATAGCACAGTACAGATCCTCCATGGACCTTATTTTCCTCTCTCCACTGTGAAAACTGATCATTTATTCCTACTCTTTGCTTCCTATTATCCAGTTACTGATTGATGAGAGGATCTTCCCTCTCATCCCATGACTGCTTACTTTGCTTAAAAGTTTTCAGCGAAGGAACTTGTCAAAAGCTTTCTGAAAGTCCAAATACACACTATCCACTGGATCACCCTTGTCCCCATGCTTGCTGCTTTCCTCATAGAACTCTAATACATTGGTGAAACACAGTTTCCTTTTACAAATGCCATGTTGACTTTCCCAGCAAAAATGTTCATCTATGTGCTTGATAATTCTGTTCTTTACTAGAGTTTCAACCAATTTGCCTGGCTTATTGTCCTGTCATTGACAGGACTACCTCCGACGCCCATTTTTTAAAAAAAAAAAAATAGAGGTCACATTAGCTATCCTCCAGTCATCTGATACAAAGGCAGCTTAAGTGACAAGTTACATACCACAGTTAGCAGTTCTGCAATTTCACATTTGAGTTCCTTCAGAACTCTTGGGTGAATATCATCCGGTCCCGGTGGTTTATTACTGTTTAATTTATCAGTTTGCTCCAAAACTTCCTCTATTGACAACTTAATCTGGGACAGATCCTCAGATTGTAATCTTAAAAGGATGGCTCAGGGTGGAAATTTCCCTCTCATCCTCTGCAGTGAAGACCAACACTAAGAATTCATTTAGCTTCTCTGCATGATCTTGTTTTCCTTGAGTGCTCCTTTAGCACCTCAATCTGTCAGTGACCCCACTGATTTTTTGGCAGGCTTCCTGCTTGAATTGTACTTAAAGTTTTTGCTGTTAATTTTGCTGTCTTGGGTCTATTTTATAACAAAGAATGATTTTACCTCTGAATTGCTGTGAAAATTTAAAAATTGGAGTGACAGTGAATAGAAAATGTACCCACGGGAAACAGAGAATCTGTTCTTTGATCATGGATATATTTTACACACAAATCTGTAGGAAAAAATGTGTTACACTAGTTCCTTTAATAGGCAAGAAGAAACATAATAAAACAAAACTGCCCCACCATTTCTATACAGTTTTGTTGCAGTCATGCTGGTCCCAAGATATTAGAGAGACAGGGTGGATGAGGTAATATCTTTTACTGGGCCAACTTCTGTTGGTAAGAGAGACAAGCTTTCGAACTTACACAGAGCTCTGGGAATTGTACTCAGAGTGTCACAGCTAAATACAAGGTGGAACAGATTGTTTAGCACAAATAGCTAACATATTTCTAGGGATCATTTCTAGCAATTTTCAGTAACACTATTTAATGATCCATCCTACATGAGCATTAAGATTAGAAGGTGAGTCATTTATGGGCAATCAGCCTCCCCAGTCCACCGAAATGTGGAGAGGCCCCAAAGAAGCAATCATCTGAAAGACTCCTTCATCTGATCTGTTCCTAAGGAGCGGATCTGAGAGGATGGGTGAACTTCTACCCTCCCTCTCTCTCTCTCATCCTGCCTTCCTTCCCACAGTCAAAATGGAGCCCGGAAAACAAGCCGCTGTTGGCTCACCACTCCCTCGCACGCTACTAAAAGAGGAGCTACTATGTCCATAGTCGCTGACTCTGTGGGTTGCGCCATAGCAGATGCATCCACAGAAAAAAAATATCACCCACCAATCAGCTGTTCAGTAGCAGGTGGGAGGCAGTGAGGAGGGCGGCGCAGAGGAAGGAAGAGGCGGGGTGAGGCACGAAGAGACTGAGTGAGGGTAGGGCTTTTCAGAAAGAGGCAGAGCAGGGGTGGAGCATCTACCCAGAAAGAAGAAAGTTGGAGCCTGTGACCAGGTCAATTAACTCCCTATAAACTAGGAGTACGACACAAGCTGAAGAAAGCCTCTCCCAGCAGGACAAAGAGAGGTTCACTTTGGAGTGGGTGACTGTCCACCTTCTTTGCTTTCACTCCCCTCCCCTATCCAGGTTGCAGCAATTTGTGATTCTGCAAGGGAAGGATGGACAGGTAGGAAAGTGAACTATGTTATTTCTTCTGCTCATTCTAGGAGAAGCCAACCATCTCAAAATGCATTATTTAGACAACAGGCACTGTTTAAAGAAACATTTACTGCCCACAACAGCTACATTCACTGTGATATATTTGCAGTATTTCCTAGTCTCTGTGTAAGAATACCACACATTCAGCAACTGGGTGAAATAATGCCAATTGTTTAATAACGTTCACTGTATCGGAGACAAAAATACTAGAAAAAAAATTATGGTTGCATAACAAAAGATAACTAAAAGTAACCATAAAACATTAAAATAATTAAAGCTAGACCTTAGAAATAATGATTATTACAGTTTGGCTGGAGAACTACTGCAGAACTTTAATAATAATGTTTTCAACCACATCAGTCGCTTTGCTCTTGCAGAAATTCAGTTTAGGTAATACAGTAGTAATATCTCACGAATTACATTGTTTCCATTTTATATTAAAATAAAATGCTATTAGTGTGGTGCACAATGTCTACCTCTACTGGGATTATTTTCATGCTGGAAAAAAGTTTTATTTTTCTATTACCAAAATATATTATCTATTTTAACAGTAAAAAATATATTTCAATATATTTATGTTTCAGTACATAAATATATTTCAGTATATAAATATATTTCAGTACATAAATATATTTCAGTATATAAATATATTTCAGTATATATTTCTGCATATAAATACATACATATATATATTTAAGTGCTCACTCAGGATCCCATTGTGTTGGGCACTGTACAATAATAGTGGAAGATCCAGGGTCTGTCTATACTGTAATCATGGGGTACGATTGCAGCTTCAAGTAGACATACTCGGTTACAAGAGAAGTAAAGCCACGGCAGTGCATACCTCCCTGCGGGCAAGATGCCTGAATAATTCCTCAGGGTTCCAGTGCTGAAGTGCATGCAGGACTTCGTTGTTCCAGCACCCGAGCTTGCCCACTGAAGCTTGGGCATGTCTGCTCAAGCTGCAATCATACCCTATGACTTACAAGTTTACAATCTGAGAAGATGAGCAACAACTGTAAGCTCCTTGGGGCAGGAATTGTGTTTTTGTTCTGGGTTGGTCCTAGTGCATGACTGGGGCTCCTTTGTATCTTGCAATACAAATAATAATATAAAGGGTGAGGGAGAGGGACAAAACCGAATAAACACATTTGTTACACACACATAAACAGGTCAGATTTTGAAAAGCACACAGTGTTGGCCTAGCTCTCCTCCCAGTTTAATCAATGGGACCATTGACTTCCATGGAAGTGGAGTTAAGGCAAGTACTTGTGAAAGTCCATCTAATATTCTGAAAGCCCAAAACACGTACGTTTTGGAATAACAAATAAATATCAACTCCCACAACTATCCCTGCACTATTAAAAAGTGGCTGATTGCTTGTAGGTCCTCAGGTAGAAATGAGTTAGGATAAGAGACTTAAAAAGGAAGTGGTCAGTGGCCTTACGTTTGTTAGGGAAAGGATTGGTGTAAAATGCAAACATATCTATGGCAGGAGCGGAGAAGCAGGTGATGCAAACTGGTAGCATTCAAAGGATGGATGATGTGGGGAGACCAGCCTGTAAGTGACACACTTCACATCACTTTTGTTGCTGAACTCTCACTGACCCACCTGAATTAGACTTTGATATTCGGAGTGAAATTAAATGCCCCCGCAAAAAGTTATGTGATAAGACCCCAGATTATTATTTTTCTTAGATGGTAGAGTCAATTTAATGCACGTAAAAAGTGCCAGCCCTGGAGGCTGAAATCCTCTATATGCAGCAGACATGACAAGGAAGGCAGTACCGATTACATGTCGGTAGGTGGGCGTAAGGAGTCTATAAAACCATACGTGAGTGACCGAGGACATTAAGAGCTAGACTCACTATCCACTGAATTCATATTGCACCATTTGTACAATGCAAAGTGAAATTAAACTGGCCAGAGATTCCGCCTGGAAAAATCCCCCTATGTAGAGGGAATCTCTACTCGTGTAAAGCTGGTGGCGGTGAGGAAACTGCCTCTCATACCAGCTGCTCAGCACTCCAAAGTGTAAGTGGAATGAAGGGAGATTATCAGGGCTGAGCTAGGGAGACAGGCAGGGGGTAAGTACCACGGCCCTTCTGCAACTCTAACATCTGATGGGACCAAGCCAGCCATAGGACAGCTGCAGCCAGCTCCCTGCTGCCACCACTATTCACTACATCTAAGGGAGAAGTGGGACCTGAGAGAATCAAAGACTTGGGTTTGTAACATAGTATTTAAGCACACGCCTAACTTGTAGCACGAGTAGTCCCTTGAACTCAATGGTGCTACTTATCTAGGCACATGCTTACATAGCTTGCTGAACTGGAGTCTTATTCCATGGTGCTGGATAATATTAAAGTAGTGGGTGAGCTACATGAATCTACACCTTCCTGCACCTCCCTCCTCTTAGTTACTTTTTTGGCTACACTTCCCTCTTCCAGACCCTTAATAGGCAAGTTACACTTACACACTTTCTTTTGCATCTCTTTACCAATGGGTGTTTTACATCACCTTACCATGATTTCTGAAGCTAACTTAATATTCGTATTGGGCCTGATTCTCATTTATGAGGAGGATGTTTTACATCACTCTGGCTATGTAACAGAGTCTAAGAAAGTGGGAATACATTATATTTGTACCCACTTTATGTCTTCTTTAAATGACTAGAGTAGTGTAAAGTGGCTTCAGTGTAAATGAGAATCAGGCCCAATGTCAGCACTACGTGGATCAGAACTGCTGGCATGAAGGTCATTCCTTGCCTGGTGATAAACTGGAGACTGGAAGAAGATAGGAAACTTAAATACGTTCAGGATGAGTTATTGGCAAGCGATACAAGTGCAGAAAATTAGACACCAAAGATAAGAGGCAACATTTTTATTCCAGTCCTGTCTCTGGCAGCAGGTGTCACTATAAGGCAGCTGTAGGAGAACTCTGGGAGTACTGAGATACAGGGGCAAGCATAAAAACAAAGAATGAGGACAACTGAAAAATGAGGAGGAAAAAAACAGAATAATGGATAGTCAGGCAACAGCATTAAGAATAGTGACACAGAAATTCTCAACAGCTGGTAACCAGGCACAGTTCTCACATTAAGTGATATTTTGTTTGCAAACAAGATCAATGGAGAGCAGCTTGCTAGTATACATTTGAGAAATAAATACTTAAGTATAGAAAAACTTGTTGCATTGTTTTGTTCACAAATTAGAAGCAGCTATACACAGCATATATTATATCTGAGGGGTTTTCCATTTATATGCTGTGTTCACTCCTTTACTGGTATCAGTTGCCTGCTGTGTATTTAAACCATAACTAATATTTAGTGAACATAAAAACCTATCTACTGCCCAAATATAGCACCTTTCAGGTGGAATTGTTCACTGACTTCAATGAGAAGCGTTAGGACAATGTGCTTCTGAAAAGGCCATCCTAAAGCTTTTCTAGCAGTGGTTCTTTTGAACCTAAAACTGCACATTTTAAAGTTCCAATCAAAGTTTATACAAATCGTTTTAGTAAGAAACATATGAGAAGTGGTGGGGTGGGATCATTGAAAAAGTCACATCTGTCTTTCCTAAGTTCTCTTCGGGTTTGTGAAATCCTGAACTCTGGAAGAAAATAAATAAAAGCCCTGCCTTGATAAAACTGACTACCTATCCAATATAATCAAATGATTAATGGGAAATTATGCCAAGGACAAATGATCACGGAGTTAGTATTAGGTGGATTATTTCCAAAAATCTGAACAGATTCCTATCTCCTCTCCCCGCAACGGCTCCCTCATTGTTTCTGTAATTTAGGGGTGCTACCTTGTCGCTTTGCCCTGCCCAGAAAGCTAAATTTTAGTACCAGTAGCCAAATGTGTTGGTCTGGTCTTTTTCTCATTGTAATACCTGGGATAAACCAGGTACCTCAGACCACACATCACCTTGGGACTAGTCTGTTAAGCATATCATTAAAATGTGAGTGTAGCAAAAAATGTTGAGACTCTTGAGAGTGCAGTTTGAAGACACTAAATAAAACTCTTGCAGTGATCATTAAAATCACCAGAGCAAAAGAACCATCCCCACAGACTCAGCATAAACAGGGGCTAAAATGTTGTAGGAAGTTGTAAGTAGAACAATAGTAGAACAATGGAACAGAGAAAGAGAGCCAAGTAGAAGGCAGGACAGAAGGATCAGGTGTTTTTAGTATCTGTAATGTATTCTTAATGTATTCAAATAGACCTCAGTATTAGTATCTTAGTCTTAGTCTTAGTATCTGTATCTGGTATCTGGTATCTGTAATGTATTCTTAATGTATTCTTAATGTATTCAAATAGACTTCAGTATTAGTATCTGTAATGTATTCTTAATGTATTTAAATAGACCTCACCTTAAACCTAGATGTCAGGACAAAAACAGATCTTAACTACCACATTATCCAGTCTAGGAATACAGAAGACAGAATATCCCACACAGAACAATACAGAATGGTGTCATGAATTTATTTAGGCATCTATTCAGCAGCGCACATAAACACATGCTTAATTTTAAGCATGTGAATAGCTCCCCACCAAGCTCCAGAGGACCACAAAAGTGCCTAACTTCAAGCCTGTACTTAAAGTTAGTACCTTTTTGAATCAGGGACTTATTATCAAATCTGCTCCTATTTAAACCGTTTCCCACTTTTTTGTTTCTTTATTGGATATGAAGAGCAAGGTGAATACAGCTGAAAAACAAGTTGCTGGCCAGAGGAATGATTTTCTAAACAACTGCAACTTTGAAAATGACTTTTGTCATCTAATACATAAAAGAGAATTTAATATATAAGATGAAACAGGAGAGTAGAAAACATAGGTGAACTAGCTAGTCTAAAATTTTTGAGATCCTATCTTCTCTACATGCTCTTTAGTTTAAGAAGTGAAGGCATTTTATTTGGCAGTAACACCATTACGTTCAAACAGGTTGATGCCAGTTCATTTCTGCTTGCCCTAATACAGAAATTAAGTATTTATAAAACCCAGTTCACTTTGATATCTAAGCACTGGGCATAGTTTAAAAATACAGTAAGAGAATGTCCATAAGTCAGTCAGTTTAGTTCTCTACGTGTAGTCCAGACACCTGATTTGAGTGCGTTCGGGTCTCCATCTTGTTATATGTTCAGGCAAGGGTTGTAATTAAGGGCTATCCTTTTGGGTTGTCAGACCCTCCAGTTCTCTGGAGAATCTCTGAAGGATTCTTACAGCAATGAGCTGAAAATGGCAAGAATGGATTCTTCCTGTGGTCTAATTTGAGAGGGGAGATTGACCTGCTGTCAAGAAGGCTCTGCCCTCTGCTGCTTCAACTCTTAGACATTAGCTTTCAGTTATCATTGTTACAAGGCCCATGTTGTAAACAGACTGCCAAAAAAGTAGAAAAAGACTCATTTTTATACAGGTGCTGCAAAAGCAATCCCAGGGCTTCCACAGGTAAGTGTGAATAATTACTAGACTGGAAAAGTGCTGCATCACCAGTCCAGACACTGCTAGAACATTGCTTCCTTGATTTACTGACGCTGACGGAAACAGGACTGCTCAAACTTAATATGTTAGAAGCGGCTTGCAATTGGTCTTGCTTTAATGGTTATTTGCGTGGAATAGGAGTCAGCGTTGCTGCTGCTAGAGACAAATATTATACATTCTTGTCTAGTTCAAGAGGTAAAGCTAATGTTTACAAAGTAGGGTCACATTCCAGTAGGAGCAGATAGTGTGGAAGCTTAAAAAGACACCGACACCGATCACAATCTTGAAAGTGCTGTGCACCTGCAACACTTACAGAAGCAAACCGAAGTTGCAGGTGATCAGAATCTCTCAGTATTTGGCCATAATTCCTGCTAGGTGACCCACTAAAGTAGAATCAAGAGTACTTGTTATTTTCCCATGGATGCCAGTGTGAACTCCCCTTTCAGCTTTAATTGAAGTGAACATTTATTTAGCAACAGACTTTTTCAAGGGCTCTGATTTTACATTGTTTCCTACGAAGTATTCTTGTAGCCCATGTTTTCCTTGGGGGGAGATATGAGAACTTATATAGCACACAACTGCGGTACTCTATGAGATACACAGACATTACAGAGCATACTAAATTGCTCATTGACGTGGCTGTGACCCATGAACCACTCAGTACCAAATGGAAAGGGAGTTACAAGAACATCCTTCTTCTGGTATGTACACTCCAGTTCACAAAAGAATGTCACGTGAGATCTCAAAAAGCCAAGGTCACACTGGTCATTAATATAATTGTGAAATGTATGTACAGATTCTATGAGTAAGGAATTCTGGGATGTATACTGAAAATATGTTTTAAAGTCTGGTTCAAGGCAGAGTTGATAAATGGGTTTCCTGTCAGACCAAAGATGTTTATTCACCTGTCTCTCTGATTATCACAATGGAAAGTCATTTATATATGAAGGGGCTCAGGGCCTGGGGTGCATCTACTGTTAACTTGCAAGGAAAAATGAAGGCTGGGCTGGCCCAGAGGCTAACTTGGATGGCTAACAGATTGGTGGTGTCAAGGAGCTGACACTAGGTTAAGCACCAGCAAGTGTCTCTCAACCTGGCAGCTGGGGAGTAACAAGGTGACTCAGTCCTGCGTACTCTGAGAACTGTCACCATGCAACAGTAACATTTCAAAAGAAGCACATCTGGTTTATTGTAACAATGAACTTGCATACGTTTGTACACAAAATTATCTTCGGAAAATTTGCTGGTTTTTTTAATTTTCTTTTATACCTATGTCACATCTGCTTTCCCTCTCTGAGTTCAGCACTAAAAACTTTGTCAGCCAATAGTTCTATAGCACCATTCCATTGCCCCTTCTGAAATGGCTTCAGTGGAGCGACAGCATGTACTACCTTGCAAGGGATGGTAGTCGGTTCTCTTCAGCTGTGAGCAAGGATGCTTCTGCAGGGAGCAGTGTTGCACGTGGTTTCTCTTGATGCTGCTGGCTGCCATAGCTTTATATCGAGTCAAATCTTTGCAAGGATGAACTATGAACCTCTGCTCTGGAAATGGGTAAAGTATTATGGATTTTCAGTCTTCTGTGGTGGACAGTCAGAAGACCATGGCTCTGTTCCCGGCTCTGTTCCCGGCTCTGCCACTCACCAGCTATGAGACTTTGGGCAAGTCACTTCATCTCTCTATGTCTGTTTCCACTGTCATCGTTCGTCTTGTCTATTTAGACTGTAAGGTATATAGTGGCTATTACAATAGGGCTCCAATCCAAGTTAGAAATTCCAGGCACTACTGCAGTACAAATATACAAAAACACAAGCCAAAAATAGACACCTTGCAACAGTATCTACAACAGTGATTACCAACTAGTCAGTCATGATCGAATGGTCAATCCTAGAGGATCTCCCAGTCAATTGCAATCTCCAGGGGCACAGCAGTGCTGCCTCAAAGACTGGCTCCCAGCCTGCCCCGGCCCCACGCTGCTCCCGGAAGTGGCCAGTGCAGCCCCACGGCTCCAGGGGCAGGTGACTCCCTCTGCGCGCGGATCCAGCCTGAAAGCACTGCCCTTTAGCTCTCAGTAGCTGAGAGAGCTGTGGGGGCGGTGCTTGCAGAGAGGGGTAGTGCACGGAGCCATGTGCCGCCTGGGAGCGGCGTGGGAGCGGGTAAGCAGGAAGCCTGCCTTAGCCTTGCTACACCTGTTGCCGATCGGGAGCCACCAGCAGTACTGTCACACCTCAACCCCCATTCCTGAGCCCCCTCCTGGAGCCAGCCCCCCAAGCTCCTTCCTGCATCTCAACTCCCAGCCCTGAGCCCCTTCCCAGAACCAGCACCCTGTACCCCCTCCCCAAACTCCTGCCCAATCCTGGCGAATGTGAGTGAGGGTGGGGGAGAGCAAGCAACCGAGAGGAAGGTGGATGAAGTGAGTGGGGTGGGCTTTGGGAAAGGGGCAGGGCCTCAGTGAAGGGGTTGCGGAGATCCTGGTTGCCTTTAGATTCAAAAAGTGATGTTGAATGTAGAAAGGTTGAAGACCACTGATCTACAACATGTAATATCCACTTAGTTCAAATAAGGCAGTGGGTCTTCAAGGTAGGGACTATCTCTGCTATATAATTTTACAATGCCTAGCACAAGGCCCAGTGGCAAACGCCTGACCTCTACTTCGCTCCATTCCAATCCCTTTACACAGTGCAAAAGACTGGAGCTGCATAAGCATGTCCGCTTGCTTCCTGATAAGGCAGGTTTATGTGATCTGTGATCGGAGATTAAATTGTTATCTGGAGAGTTCCAGGTTGATATGCTGGCCCCTTTAGAGTTAATAGTAAAACTCCTATGGACTTCAGTATGGCCAGAACTTCATTCCTAATACTTAAAAATACAGTTGCATGTGTGTAAATGCAACTCATGAATGTTGGTCTCTATGACTACAACATCTTAAATATTTTAGATATTCATGGATTAGAACCAACCATACACCAGGCAGCTAAAATACCCTTAATTGGGTATTAATTAAAGGGTATTACCCTTAATTAAATGGGACCATTGAGGACAGGAATGGACACAGGTTAATCTAGGGAGTAATGGTCCTACTCAGTTGACAAAAAAAATGATTAAACAGCCAAAAGGGTAAATATGCCAGGATACTACATCTATGCTTCATGTAAAGTGGCCTAAAAAGACTGAACCCACAGAAAGGAAAAAGGACCCAGTGACACTAATTAAGTCACAATACAACAAGTGGAGCACAAGGCAGACAATCAGTCCAGAAATAAAGACCCATCAAATGCCAGTTCTGATTTATTAATTCACTGTTTCCCTGCCTTTCTTCTTCCTCATATACTGTATACATTTCAACTCTCTTTCTTATCCTTAGATAAAACTGGCATATCTGTCAATGCTAGTAAAACTATAATATCTGTCTATCAAAATTACGGGTTATTTTGTTTATTTGTTTTAATGTTTCAATTCTAGTTCCCTGATACATTCTTTTCTAATGAAAAAAACATTAAAATAAATGGCTTTAAAAATCAAATCCTGCAACCTCTATTCCGGTAAAACTAGGATCGTGTAAAGTTTCACTTTAGACATATTAATCACTGATTATAAAACTTTGTTAAATAGGAAACAATTTCAGTTACAAATTGGATTTTTACTCTATTTAGATATTCAAAAAGTGGAAACAAAAGTGTCTGAGGTGTTTAAAGTTGATTTACCATAGATTAAACAAAAGGCTACTGTATATCTAAACAGGGAGACACTGTTTGGACTATCCCCTTCATGGAGAAGGCTCAGAGAAAATTTTATTTTGAAACTAGTTCAGCGGTAAAACCAGAGACCACTTTCCAACAAATGTTCTACTTTGTTTTAAGGTAATAATTTAAAGGACTTTTTAGGGGGACTGAGGGAATGTAATTCCGATGTAGCAAAAAGATAACAGGATGAGTGTAATGAAAAAAATATTGAAATAGTTCCTAAAATATTCAGTATATTCAGTACATTCAGAACATGTCTGTTTTCCTGATTTACTTTCTTCTAACAACATGAAGACAATTGTACCACTGGCTAGTTTTGTGATTTTTTTGTATTCTTCCCTCTTTTGAGGTTGCAAAGACTTTTTTTAAGCTGTCAATATGCGCGGACGCTCACACACACTTCCTTCAGGCAATACTGAACTTTGCTGTCAAAATGCCAGAGTCGCAAAAGTATGGCTTTTAGGCAAAATGCGGATGTTTGAGTTTTAAAAGCGTGGATTATGACAACATTGTTGCTTCACTGCTTGTGATGCCACATCTTGACCTGATCTTAAATCTCCACCTTCACAATAAAATGAGACTTATCAGGTGGTATTCCATTTTTTATGCAAACCAACTGTAGCAAGTTGCCAATAAATCCCACAGTTAGCAGAAGTTGGAGCTTTCCTATCCTTATGTGAATCTAGATATGCAATTTATCTAGCTTTTTAAATGTTCTACAACAAAAGAGCAACCATCCTAAGATCTGGGCACCCTTAGCAATCCCTTAAGCAAAAAAAAAATCAAACACAGACTCTTACAATAGTCTCCCTCAATTATTCCCCACACACAATTCAGAAATTCAGAGCAAATACAACCAAAAAATTAAAACTCTCATAAAATAAATCCCCACCAGAGTCTCTCTCCCCCGACCCCCAGCTTCGTCCGTCTTCTCAAAGGTCAGGGAGAAAAGTTAGACCTTGCATCATATTCTGGAAGTAAAATTCAAGCCGTTATGGAGGGCGGTGGAGTAAATTCTGATGGCGCAGGGTCCTAACAGAGTACACCCTGGCAATAACCCCCTCTGTTTTACACCAACTGCAATCCAGCTCAGGTGCCGCAGCTGACCATAGTTGTGGTAGTTTCCCAGAGAAAGGGGTGGGTCTCTTAGGATCTGAACACAGCTTACTAAAGTCAATGGGAGTCTTTCTATTGAAGTCAACAGGCATTGGATCAGGCATTTAGATGGAAAGATGCCAGGCCATTTAGCTGACATGTTGGATAACCTGTGCATGAGCTTGCACGGCTATTTTGGGGTGTTTGTATACATATAATATCTTAAAAATGAGAACACTTACTTAAATTTCCATTGCCTATGCTTAACTATGGATCAGCCCCCCAACAATACCTCCAGAGACTACTCTAGCAAACAGTGGCATTATCATAAACAATGACAATACAATTTATAATACCACATATACATCCTGGAAATAGAAAGAAAGGTTAAATAAAGTACAAAAACACATATACTGAACAACATATTCGACTGAATTAACTGCCCTATTAAATAAAGGTTCCATGGACTATGGAATGGGAAAACCCAGACCTCAGAACATCTGATGAATGTTCAATCAGGACACCCTAAGCAATTATCAATTTCTGATGTGTTTCTTCTATTAGGAGCATATGCTCCTCACTATTATTCACATATACATTTGCCTTTCAAATCTAGCTTCTCACACTTGAATTTTTCCCATGATGCTGCTCTATTCCTGCCTATGTTTATCTCCACCAATATTAACGTTGAAGAGGAGAAGAAAGCAGGAAGACAACAGAAAAAAGGAGAAAATAAACTAATGCAGCCAAAGATTTGTTAAAGTTTTTTTTAAAATGCATACAAAAAAATCTTTACTTTTAATAATGTTTCTTTAGTTAAACATTTCAAAGAATCTTTTCCTTATTTCTTGCCAGTCACTAGATGCTGCGGGCACTGGTCCTGTCAACAGGGTGATTTGCATGGAGTCCTCAGTTCTGTCTGCTTTCTTCCGAGTATGGTGCTGCGCTGCCTATCTTCTGTACTTATATATGGCCCCCATTTTCACAGGATAAGAGCGCCTCACAATTTTTAAAGTATTTTCCTCACAACACTCCTGTGAGGTAGGGGATACTATTAGACTGACTTTACAGATGGGGAACTAATGCATAGACTTGGCCAAGGTCACACAGGAAGGTTGTGACAAAGCAGGGACTTGAATCCAGGTTTCCCAAGCTCACAGCTAGTGCACTAACCTCTAGACCACCCCTGCTCTCTAATCAGAGAGACACGGATACTGTCCCTCTGCAAATCTCATGGATTTACTGTTCTAATGCTTCCAGGGATTTGTAATGACAGGCTCATCTGCCCACCCCCTCTGCATAATATACACATTTAGGGTGGGATTTTCAAAAGCACTCAACGTTGGCCTATCTCTGCCTCCCCCCGCCCCCCCGACTCAAAGGGAATGTTTCCATTGACTTAAGTGGAGTTAGGTCTGTGCTGAGGACATTTGACAATTCTTTTCACCCTTAAATTGCCCTCCAAAGACAATTCTCAGAGTGGCATTCAATTGGTATAAACAGGGTGATGGGATGTCAGAATTCTGCAGTGGACTCAGAATATAGTACCAGTTTGCACATAATACA
Source organism: Dermatemys mawii (assembly GCA_007922305.1). Taxonomy (NCBI): domain Eukaryota; kingdom Metazoa; phylum Chordata; order Testudines; family Dermatemydidae; genus Dermatemys; species Dermatemys mawii. The sequence goes on along the minus strand of ML677371.1, from coordinate 17,517,746 downwards.
ACTTTGATATGTTTTCCCCCCTAAATAACAGATTTTACAGATATTGATTAACATCATGTTGTGCTACCCTTCCTCCCTAAATCCACCACTGAAAAAGACCAAAGACAAGTTTTATGTAATATACATACGTACACACGTGAGGTCAGATGCATCCAAAGCCTGAACACTTTATTAATAAAATTCAGAAGAACAAGATGGAGTACAGAACATTACTGAACCATAATTTTTTTGTTTTCCCAGAGTTCTCTTAAACCCAAAAAACACATTTTTCATGTTGAGGCTGTCTGGGGGAGGATATCAATGGTATCAAAAATTCATTAGGTTTGTGAATATCTGGAGATCAAAATTTCTCAATTGTAAAATATCACAGGTGGTTTGAAAGTGAAAAAGCATTTATTAAATTTGTATTTTTGAAGATGTCAGATAATTCACTGGAACCAACCAGCACATATTCAGCAGGTTCTCTACCCAGCAACTAATCCATCCAGCACATATCTCCCTCCTTCAAGCACGACCCAATATAAACTCAATCTAGAAACTCCCCTCAAACGGATAGTGACTTTTGAGGGCACAAAAAGAGTCCGTGGGAAGATTTTTGGGTCAAGAATGGAAAATGTTTGCCACTCACTGCGCACTAAAGTGAGCACTTCTGAGATGCCACAAGACTGAAAGCAGCATTTTTATACTTTAAGCTCTAATACTCTAATGCTACTTGTCGCCTTTGAGAGACATGGTATTCATGTGCAAAATACTACTAAAGGTGAAGATAATTTACCATTGGAGCTGGTTGGAAATATAGAAAACTGAAATTTTGACAAAAAAGTGTAAACAATTGTGGATTCTTTTTGACATTTTAAATCAAACAGTTAAGAAATTCTCATCTCAAAAAAAAAAAAAAAAAAAAGACTCTAGAGAGGGTATTATCTTAACTTGAAAAATAATGAAACTTTTATTACTCCAGTTTTATGTTTGAAACATCCACGCCATAAAGAGACACCTGAGAATGCACAGCAGGGTCTGATTTTACAGTGAAAGGTGGGGGAACTCATTTCTGGACTTTCATTGCTCATTTAGGGCTTGGTTGCGCAATGTGCTGCCCGACCTCTGCCCCCACTGCAGGCAGCCACAGTTAGGCCTTGACCCAGTAAACAACTTACACACATGTTTAAGTTCCATTTAAATTAGTGGGGCTACACATGTGCTTGAAATTAAGCATGTGATTATATCTTGCTGACTAGGGATTTATTCAGATGTTTAAAGCTTTGCTTTGGTGACATGGGGCTACAACTCAGTGGGCTTTGAGAGAGGTCAGCATGTCACAGGAGTGCTCACAATATGTTCCAGGTCTAACTCCCTCCACTTCATTTTATTCTTACATGATTAGTAACTTGTTTACACAGCATCTCACTTTCCGTAACACAGAATGGCAGACAAACGGACCTGGCATTCTCTTGCCACAGACCCAACTAGCAAGTCATGGCTCATCCTTTTCTCTTGGTCTTTTGATATAAGGCAGGCTGAGAACTGGACATTTAGGTTTATTTCTTTCATCATATTTGCTAATGGAATCTTAGTTATTTCTCAAGATGGGCTGAGTAAACTTTTACGGTATTGTACAAGTATACACTGTATTTAACATATCAATTTGAGTAAATAAAAATGAGGAGAAAGCAACCTGAATTTGGTCCTACAAATGTGATGACATTCCTAGATAAACTGAGGCACAATGTTTGGTGACTTCCCTAAAATGTACACAGCCTGAGAGTGACAGAATCAGGAATACAACCCAGGATACCCTCACCCCTCTCAACCCCCTCCTATCCCACATATACCTTTTTCTCTCCACTAGACACACTCAAGCACAAGCTTCTTGTCATCGTGACAATAATCAAAAGTAACAATTGTTATATTCTGGCTAATTCTTCATGGGGATATATTAAAGTATTGTATTGAACATGTGCTTCCCCATTTCTACCCTCTCGGAAGGAGGGAAGGAACATGTAGGCACTCAAGAGACAGGAAGTCCACCTGCACTCTGGGCCCTCGTCTATCAAACATCTGCTTCTCTAGGTGATGCTCTACATTAACCCGCCCCCACTCCCACACACTCCAAATGATACAGACTCCAGAGACAGTGGTGGGACTGGAAGAGCAATAACTGAAGCTACTATGTGGCCCCTGATTTCCTGCTCCCTCCCACTGAGGAAGAGAAGGCCACCCCAGATTCTCTATTAATGACAGAAGGATTTAGTTTACAAGGTCAGTGCAACTTCTCAATAAATAGGCTCTGTGCTATTTCCTGCACATCAGGGATTTGTGACTGCTTTACATACACTGGCGAGTAGTTACTCAGACAAGTAGTCCTATTGACTCCAGTGGACACACTTAAGTGTGTAACTGCTCACCAGAGTGCATAAGATGGTGCTAAATGGCCCTTTGAACATTCTCTGCATGGTGATAATCTTGCTTTTGTGAGAGTTTTGCATTGGCTTCTGGCCTCGGGTTAGCTCATTTACAATCGCTCTTGCCAAAGTACTCCCAGGAATGAAAGGGAAATACATACATATATTTCAGTCTCTATCCTATTAATAAAATCTGAATGATAAGATATTATTTAAACATTATTCTAAACTGAATGTAACATTAATATAACCATAAGAACTGAGGAAGTCTGAGTACACAACTTTACTTTCTCTTTCTTTCTTTTTTTTTTTTTAAGGGTGACCATTAAACTCCACTTTCCAGTGCCATTTCTGAGTTATGTGGTAATCCCAAGCACATGAAAATAAATTGTTTACTCCACTTCCTCCTCCTCTATGTTTTCTGTATTTATGGTAGTTGTAACTGTGCCACTAATAAACAGTGATGGCAAACACAGTCCAAATGCAGCAAAGTCAGCATTAACTAATAAAAGAAAATCTCATCAGGGAAAGGCAAAGTTATCAGCAAACTTAAAAACCATTTAAAGTTAGCACACAAATCCAGTTCACAGTAGCTTTGGAGGAAATTCAAAACAAATTCCCCTCACTGAGGGCTGAATTTAGAAAGAAGGGGTGCCATGGAGAAAGAGGGGGAGAGAAATATGTGAGGATGTAGAGCCAAAATGTATACATTTTCCTTATTAGCATAGTTACTAGGCAATGCTATTTCCTCTGCTTTTAAATATACAGCTTTAACTTATTATTTCCTGTGCTTTTTAAATATACAACCTCAACCAGGACTTCCTAGTCATTATATTTAATGCAAACATCTGAGGGAAAGGACATTTTATTTTATATATTGTGATGGAGTCAGACCAGAAGGATATAAGAGAGTGCTAGAAGGCAGGTATATCAGCCTCAGGATGTGCAGGTCCCTATTCCCTGGATAGCCAAATAAAGGCTACTCCAGGCCAATCAGGAAGCTTCTAGAAAGGAGTAGAAACAGCCAGCCTGATTGGGACACCTGAAGCCAATCAGGCACTGGCTGAAACCAGATAAAACCTCCCAGTTAGTCAGGTGGGCTGTGGGTGTCAAGAGCTGTGGAAGGAAGTTATGCTGTTGGTGAGACTGAGTGTTGGACAACATATCATCCAGAAGGAAGGAGGCCCTGAGGTAAGGGTGAAGTGGAGTTTGAAGAAGATGTTACCTGGGGACCCCCTACCCACATTGGGCAGGCGCCCCTTTCTCAGGCAAAACAGGCTCGGATAGCTGGAGGAGGTTGCAATGTCTTTATTCAATGCGACGTCGCATGCACGCAGCCCTGTGCTTCTCAGCCAAAAGCAGGGTGCGGCCCCGATCAATGGCCGGGTCGTTCTTTTTATAGCTTGATTACATCACTGGGCGTCAACATTCCGCCACGTACTTGTTTGCACAAGGATACAAAGTAGAAAAAGTTTCAAAATGTCCACATGCGTACTAAGCATACTAGCTTGAAAAACGGCATTCCATGCATTCCATTGGTGCTACCTTGCTCGTACACTCTCCCTCTCCCCCTCTTGTTTCTTTGTGTTATGCAAAGCCAAATACAGAAGCAGACAGGCACAATCGGTGCTAACTCAATTGTTAAGTATTTAATTAGTCATATTACAAAGCGGAGACTGCTGTGGGGAAGTAGCTCAGGGAATTGTATTGTGTTTTGTGCCTAAAAGGTCAGCCATCTTAGCTGATACTATTAGGGTCCCTGGGCTGGAGTCCAGAGTAGAGGGCAGGCCCGGGCTCCCCCATTTCTGTCTCCCCTAATTAGTTACTGAGAAAGGGAGGTCACTCTGGGGTCTGGATGAGTTCTGAGGCCCCTAAATCTGCCAGGAAGCGCAGGACCCACAAATACAGACTCGGAACTTTGTCACAATATACATATATATGTTTATAAAATGAGCAATTTTAGAATGAAGCTAGACCAAGCAGAATTCCAACTAAGATCTTTTTTCAGAAGCAATGGAATAATCCAAACAAATTTATCACTGATGAATGATTCCTTCTGCTCAAGTCCTTCTACGAACCTATTCTGATTGATCACTATTTATCTGGGACCAAACCCTTTCTTTCTGATATTACTTTCTCTGGCATGATGTATCTGTAAAATCTCCTGGAACCTCAAGAGAGCTCCTAAAAGGTAGCTGATATTACATATATCTATATACTAGATATGCTTTAATACCTTATAACAAAAGACAAAGAATTTTTAAACATTGCAGAAAAAAGCTGCTTTGTATCTTTAGGGAGCAGAGAAACAATATCTATTGTTGCTACCACGTCTCTTCAACCGCAAATGCAGTTTCAGAAATACTTGGATTCATATTTTAGGTAAACAGAGTTTGATGTTAACTTTAGTGATATTCCAACTAATATGATATGCTAATATATTGGGAAAATGGTATTAAAATGCAGAAAAATATGTATTTCTGGTATTGTTACATAATAAAAGAGTGGTAGTCCTGTTAGTCTGTATCAGCAAAAACAAGGAGTCCTTGTGGCACCTTAAAGACTAACACATTTATTTCGGCCTAAGCCTTCATGGACTAAAACCCACTTCCTCAGAAAATGTAGCCTCTTAAAGGAATGCCCTGGATTGCCAATCAACACTTTAGAGCAAGGGTGGGAAAACTACAGACCACAGGCCACATATGACCCATGGGACCCTTCTGCCCAGTCCCTGAGCTCCTGGCGTGGAGGGCTACCCCAGCCCCTCCCCTGTTGTTGCCCCTCCCCCGCAGCTTCAGCACGCCATGCCACTGGCGCAATGTTCTAGGCAGCGGGGCTGTGAGCTCCCAGGGAAACGCAGCTGCAGAGCCGCGGCCTGACCCAGTACTCTGTGCTGCGCAGCTGCCTGTCCTGGTTCCGCCACGCTGACAGCCAGGCAGCGTGGTAAGGGGGCTGGGGGGAGTTGGATAGAGGGTAGGGGGGAGTTGGATAGAGGGCAGGGGAGTTCGGGTAGCAATCGGGACAGGGGTGTGGACAGAGGTCGGGATGGTCAGAGGGTGGGGAACGAGGGGGTTGAATGGGGGCAGGGATCGCCGGGGACAGTCAGGAATGAGAGAAGGTGTTAGATGGGGTGGCAGGGGCAGGGGTTCCAGGGGCGGTCAGGGGACAGGGAGAAGGGGTGGTTGGATGGGGCAGGGGTCCCGGGGTGGAGGTATAAGAAAGGGCAGAAACCCAATGCAGCCCTCAGGCCAAAACGTTTGCCCACCCCTGATTTAGAGAGACACCTGGAGGATGTTGGTATATATGAGAAGGTATATCCCACATCCTCTCTATTTACCCCTGTCTACACAGCTATTTTTAGCCATGTAGCATTCCGCTGCATCCCTGCTGATGGAGCATTTCCCCTCCTCAGGAAAAAAGACTCTGGCAGTGGGGAAAGGGTCTGGCAGGGGAAAAGTTCAGTCTTTTCACTACCAGACCCTTTCCTTGCCATAATGAAAGACTCAAGACTCAAGCCTTTTCCTACTACCTCCCCTCTGCCAGAGCCTTTCACTGACACATATAGCCACACACCATAGTATGGACGCAGCCTGCTTTTCACTGTGGTGCACAGCTACACGTACCCAACTTGCCACGGTCAGTGGTGTATAGCGTAAACGTAGCCTTACTTTGATCCCACAAATGACTCCATACTGTGAATTCCAGCACCCATGTGTAGCCCCACTGAAATCATTAATGTCACTTTAAGAGGAATTTCCAAATGTTGTATATTCTATAAATCTAATAGTCAAAGATATTAAAAATTTTGTCATCAGACAGGCCATCCTTGTTGGGGGGGAGGGAGTGGAGAGAAAAGAAAGCAGCAAAAATATAATGTTTTAAATGCCATTCATCCTTTTCCAGTCCTATGTTACAACCAAAACAACCCAAGTTTTGCTATTGGATATTCTGTAATGCTGACTTTATATTTACATTCCCCACATCCTTTCCCCAATTCAATTCTGTGCTGCGTTTATTTTATGTTTGTATTAGCACACTTCATGTGAACTGAGCCCATATCACAAATTAAAGTGAAGTCAATTTGGAGAGCAGTTCGGAAGGTTAATTAAGTGCTAATGATTTTGGCATTTGTTTAGGTTAATCTCTTTACTTAATTTAGTGATGTGACAGTATATAAATGTGACATGGTTTATAAAAGACACTGAAAAGCAAAAGGGTTGGCGTTCAAACATTCAGTATTACATACCAAGAACATCAACAGGTGTAATAAAAATGTGAAGTTAAAAACCAGTGTTACAAACTAATTGTTTTCACTTATGTTACCGTAACACTTCAGAGCAGAATTATCAGATTCATTGACTGCAATGGAAACAGCAAGGTTTTCCCTTTTTCCTACAGCCTCTGTTGTGTACTATAGCTGAAAAATTTCCAACAGAAAATGCAGTGTCATCAAAATGTTTCCTAGGAACATGTCGATTTCAATTAAATTATAGATAGAAGAAAGTTAAAATGAATCATTTTGATAATACATTATACATTATGTTTCTACTTTATCAAATGAAATGTTTAAATGTTTCTGAATCTAAATTTGTTCAGAAGTTCCATTTTCATGTGAAATGTTGAAATTTCAGCTTTTCATTCTGAGGCAGAATGAAAACAAGTTTTGAAATGTCAAAATTTCAAGTCTGCTAAACACCTCCAGTAACAGGTCATGCACCTTCTACCAAGAGATGCTGTATTTCAGTTGAGACAATTGTATTTGGGACATTTTCATTGGGAGCTGTGGAAACTCAGCATCTCTAAAAATCGAGGCACTTATCTAGTGTCACGTTACTGAAATAATCTGGAATCATATAGATCATTGGTGCAACCAAAGTCCTGTAAGGGCCCTAAATCTTGTAAATGGGGTTATATAAGGTGTCTACGACCAGGTTATGGTTTACTGATTATGATTATACTATCGGTATGTGTGTATCATTTTTGTAGTTAAAGTTATGAATGTTGGCTATATAATGTCTGTATCTCAAACTTGTGCTCTGCTTCTGGGTAACATTCCAGACAACTTGGTTTTGTCTCCGCCTAACCTGCTTGTTGGCCCATTAAGGACCATCAGCTATACAATGGACCCACTGAGAGCATGGAAAGCTCCAATCCACATGAGAAGTCTACCAGAGGACATGCAAGTTAGCCGCTGGGTAACAGGTGCAACCTGCAAAGCCTAAGTCATGCATGGTCATATGATCTGCTCATGTGACTCCAGAACTCCACTGGGCTGTACTTTTCCACAGCAAAGGACAAAGAGAATTCCTGCACCTAAGAAAGACTATAAAAAGCTGCTGCAGCTCCTCCATCTTGTCTTCAGTAGTCATTCTTACTCTGGAGGAATTTTTGCTACACACAGAAGCTTTCAACAAAGGACTGATGACCCATCCCTGCTGTGGATTTTTATACTCCAGAGACCTGATTTGAATCTGCAGTTTATTCTACCACTGATTCAAGCCTGAACCAAGAACTTTGCCATTACTGCGTGCAATTTATTTCTTTTAACCATTTCTAACCCTCACCTATATCTTTTTCTTTTTATAAATAAACCATTAGATTTTAGATTCTAAAGGATTGGCAACAGCGTGATTTGTGGGTAAGATCTGAATTGTACATTGACCTGGGTCTGGAGCCTGATTCTTTGGAATTGGGAGAACCGTTTTCTTTTACTGGAGTATTGGTTTTCAAAACCATTTATCCCCAGAATGAGTGGCTGCTGGTGGTGATACTGGGAAACTGAAGTGTTTAAGGGAATTGCTTGAGTGACTTGTGGTTAGCCAGTGGGGATGAAATCAAAGTCTTTTCTGTTTGGGTGGTTTGGTTTGCCTTAGAGGTGGAGAAACTCTAGCTTTGGGCTGTAACTGCCCTGTTTGAAGCAATTTGTCCTGACTTGGAACTCTCAGTTGGGTCCCACCAGGAACAGCACTGTCACACCTAGCTACCTAAATATGTGGTTGGATACCTAACTTTAGGTGCCCACATTTGAAAATTCTGAAGATAATTTTGGGAGCTTTTGAGATACAGACATTGTACAGTGAAATACATCCCTGTACAGAGGACCCAAGACAATGCCTGTGCACCACTTAGGTAACACATAAGCTCTATTTTGAGGCTTTAAGTGGGACTTACTATAGCATGCACAAGATTTCTCAGCATGCATAAGAGTTCATTTCATTCTAAAAAAAACCCTCTGGAAATTAGATTATTGTGCTTTGAACAGATAAAGGAAAAAACGGTCTGATGAAAACCTAAACCCTACGGTATCTGGACTGTATATTAAAAAGACCTTGACAACATTTTTTAGTAAACATCCTAATCCATGAAGACAGGACACATGGGGAAAGGGATGTAATAAAAACAAAGTGTTTATATAGCAATCCAGAATATCTGTATAAAAGTTAATGAAGAGATGGTGAACTTTGACATCAATCAGCTATATCTAACAACAATGGATTATAGGTAAGGCAGAGGTAAAGGGAAAAAATTAGAGTCATTTTGGAAAGCATTTTAAAAATGGCTTTATAGATACACAATACAGAGCACACAGATTTATACAGTACATGCATTTCAAGATGGATGTGTATTGACAAGTGTGGCTGCTTGACCATCAAGCTTGTATCAAAAGATACAATAAATAAAGACTAATGACATTTATTGTTAGGAGAAAAGATCAAGAACAAAAAGAGGATTTCCCATAGGATGACCACATAGCAACTGTGGAAAAACAGGACATCTGGTCACTCTGCTTATGTGACAAAGGAGCCACTTGATCAATCAATCTCCAATAGACTTACAAAACTAAACATTTGCACAAACTCAACCATAAGCAATAAAATAGCAAGAAAGAAAAATCAAGCTGCACCGAACCAAAACAGCAACTCGCAGCCTCATTCTTCCAACAGAACATGAGTAACAAAGGAAATCCCATGTACCACAAGTGAGACAATTACCAATACAGTTTCTGCTCCAGTTTCGTTGTTTGCATAGCACCTGTCACAATAGGGTATTACTCTAGTTAGTCTCTAGGGATTTCCCAATATGTATGTTAAACAATAAAATTTTGGGAGGAAGAATGGTCTTACGGAGGTGGACTGGAACTCAAGACATCATGATTCAATTACTTTTTCGGTTACTTGCTTGTTCCATGCCACCGTTTCTCGTTTATAAAATGAGCATAATACTACTTCCTTTCTCTCACCTTTTGACTGTCTTGAATTTTTATTAACTTTATATTTATTATTTTAGATAAAATATAAACCCATAAAACAAAACGTATATAAACTACATGGACAAGATGGAAATACCATATAAATAACAAAATTCAGTGTTGATTGTTTGTAAAACCTCAAGGGGGAAACAATCAAAACCAACCAACCAAACAAACAAATTAAAAACACCTGAATCCACAAAGATAATGCAGGGCACAACTGTTGAAGTGACTAAATAGATAAATAAGTGAGAACATAACCCATGAGTATTGGGATCTAATATATACTAAACTGCAAAAGTATGCAATAGTTTCATGTTTGATCAGACATCTTCATATTTTTTCCAAGCACTTCTATTAGACAGGCATTTTCTCCCATTAAGGCAATAGTAGAGAGTTCACTAAACCAGCCTGTGTATGAGAGAGGAACTGCAGATTCCCATTTCCTTAAAATAACTCTTCTGGACATTAAAATAGTTACTGAATCCATTTCTTAATGTTAACTGGTAACATCAACTCAGCCAGCACTAATAGAACACACAAGCCTAAGCTTTAAGGTGGCTGTTTCTTTAATTTCCCTGGTTTCAATGGCAGTCTTTTATAGCTCATTTTCCAAGTGAGCCATTTGGGAGCTTATATCACATACATCCACAGAGAGGCAATTCATATCTTTTGAGACTGAATCCGGTCAGTCTGCGAGGAATTCTTTCAGTGCCACGATATCCTGGTCTAGGTTCTGTGGCGGCCTTGCGGTCTCCAAGAGGCATTCCACGTCATCCTTACATATTGGCTGTGCCTAGATGGCACAATTTAGTTCTTAGGTATCTCTTACCTGTATGCCCAGTGTTCCATGAACTAACACAATCATAAAAATGCAGGGCAAGAACAAAACTCAAGTTGTCATCTAGTATACTGCCCTGCACTGAGGCAGGTCCAGGTATACCTAGACCACCCCAACATAACCTAACCTCTTCTTAAACACTCCAATGACAGGGATTTCACAACCTCTCATGAGCCCCTATTCCAGTGCTTAATTACTTTGATAGTTGGAAAGTTTTTCCTAATATCAAACCTAGCTCTCCCTTGCTGCAGATTAAGACAATTATTTTTTCTGTACCTTCAGTGAATATGGAGAAGAATTGATTACTGCAGTACCTCACCGGATACACTCCATTCCCCCCAGTTTGACAGTGAACCACTGATAATTATTCTATGATATTTCAACTAGTTTTGTACACACCTTATACTTATTTCATCTAGACCACATTTCCCAAGTTTACTGAAGAGAATGTCATGTGGGACTGTGTCAAAAGCCTAACTAAAAATCAAGAGATATATCAAGTCTACAGTTTCTCGTCTATCCACTCGGCCAATAATCCTGTCAAAGAAATAAATTAGTTTGGCATGCCATGGTTTGACATGATATCGTCTTGAAAAATCCATGCTGGCTATTTCATGTAGCCCTATTATCATCTAGGTGCTTACACACTGATTGTTTAATAATTTGTTACAGTATCTTTTCATGTATTAAAATTAGGCTGACCGGTCTATAGTTACTTGGGTCCAGTTTGTTCCCCTTTTTAAATACAGATACTACATGTTTGCCCTTCTCCAGTCTGCTGGGATCTCACCTGTCCTCCATGAGTTCTCAGAGATAATCACTAACAACTCTGAGATTGCTTCAGCTAGTTCCTAAGTACCCGGTGGCAAATTTCATCAGACCTTGCTGACTTGAATACATCTAATTTATCTAAATGTTCTTTAATCCATTCTCTTCCTAATTTGTCCTCCATTCCTTCCCCCTTGTTAATATTGATCGTGTTAATTATCTGGTCACAATTAATCTTTTTAGTGAAGACTGAAGCAAAACAGGCATTAAACACCTTGGACTTTTTGATATCATCAGTTGTTAGCTCTCCTTCTTCACTAAGCACAGGACTTAACACTTTCCTTCATCTTTGTCTTGCTCCTAGTGTATTTAAAGAACCATACTGCCTTTTATGTCACATGCTAGGTAACTCATTTTGTGCCTTAGCCTTTCTGGTTTTGTCCTTACATGCTTGTGTTTTCATTTTGCACTCATCCTTAGCCATTTCTCCATATTTCCACTTTTTGTAGGTTTCTTTTTGTTTTTCAGCTCATTAAAGAGATCCTGATGTAGCCATATTCATAGAATCATAGAATATTGCAGAGCGCTCCCAGGAGGGTCGCGAGCTCCCGGCGCCACTTAAAAGCCGCCGAATGAATTACTTCCGCATTCGGTGGCTTTTCGGCAGACATGCCGAGCTATTTCGGGAGTGATTGGCATGTCTGCCGAAAATAGCCGCCGAGTGCGGAAGTAATTCATTCGGCGGCTTTTCAGCGGTCATGCAAGGGTCTGCCGCCAAATGAAAAAGGGGTCATGGTTTTCAGAAATTTGAGAACCGCTGATCTAGTCCAACCTCCTGCTCAAAGCAAGACCAATCCCTAATTAAATCACCCAACAGATTTTTGCCACGTATCCCTAAATGGCCTCCTTAAGGATTGAACTCACAACCTTAAGTTTAGCAGGCCAATGATCAAACCACTGAGCTATCTTACTATTCTTCCGATCTTTCCTTTGCATCAGGACAGTTTGCTTTATGTCTTTCATACTGCCTCTTTGAGAAACTGTCAGCTCTCCTCAAATCCTTTTCAGAAGACTCCTTAGATTTTCCTCCCATGAGACCTTAACTACCTGTACTCTGAGTTTGTTATATTCCTCGTTTCTGAAGTCCGTTGTCTTATTTTGCTGCTCTCACTCCTTCCTTTCCTTAGAACCATAAAATCTATTGTTTCATAATCACTTTCACCCAAACTCTCTTTTATCTTCAGATTTGCAACCAATTGCTCCCTATCAGTTAGAATCAAGTTTAAAATGGCTGTCCTTCTGGTTACTTCCTTATGAAAGAAAAGTTGTCCCAACACATTCAAAAAACGTATTGGACATTTTCTGTTTTGCTGTATTACTTTCCTGACAGATGTCTGGGTAGTTAAAGTCCTCCATTACTAACAGGTCTTGTGTTTTGGGTATTTCTGTTATTTGTTTTAAAAATGCTTCATCATGGGTGGCGTGTGCCTCTGGTATTTGGAGAGGCTGGGTGGAACCTGAACTGTGGCTCCACTCACTGCTCTGCCCCTGCCTGGCCTCCTCTCCCCAGGACCAAACCATGCTCTGCCCCAGGCCCCCCTCAGCCCCTTCTCCATAGGCCCCTTGCCCACTGCTCACTCCTCTCCCTCCCCTGAGACCCACTGCCCTCTCCTTCCTTAAGGGTGTGTGACAGGGTGAGAGGGCAGAGCGGAGCAAGTGATGGGGCCTTGCCTAACAGCTGACGGGTGGGGTCGGTGCTGGGGACCTCATGTGATAGTGGCATCTGCACTCCAAAGGCAGTGGGTCGGCTTATTTGGGGAGGCTTAGCCTTTTCTGGCATACAATACCTGCTGCCCATGTGCTTCATCCGCCTCATCCTCTTAATTTGGTGGTCTATAGTAGACCTCTACCATGGAATTGTACCTGTTTTTTCCCCTTTTAGCTTCACTCAGAGATTTTCAGCCAGTCTGCCTATCACCAGCTTCTGGACATTAGAACAAGTGTATATATTCTTGACGTTGTATGCAACACCTACTTCCTTTTTCCCCTGCTCGTCCTCCTGAACCACCTGTACCTCTCTCTACCAATATTCCAGTCAAGAGAATTATCCTACCAAGTCTCTGTGTTGCCAATTAAGTAATAATTTAGCTTATATGCTAATATTTTCAGTTCTTTCCGTTTGTTCCCCGTATGCCTTGGATATGTGTAGAGACATCTAAGATTTGAGCAGATTCTCTCACTGTTACCCCTGTTGTTACTCCCATAAATCTATTGTAATTTTCCATTTCCTCCACAAAATTTAGCCCTCTCTTAAGGTCACCTTGTTTTGTACCTACCTCTTGGCTACTGTCATCTGCTTCTTTTGGACCTAGTGTAAAGTCCCTCTCACTGGATGGACAAGTCAGTGTGCAAAGTCCTCCTCTTGGTCACATGGACCTCATCTCTTTCAATGTGCAATAACAGAGAACAACTTTCATAAAAAGAATTAATTATGTAGGAACTGAATGTTTTCAAGTGCTCTCCTAAAACTTTTGGACACGACGGGATGTGCTTCACTCATTCTTTAATGTATGACTGATGCATTGTGAGGTGACTTCGTGCGTTTAACCATTCAAGGCTTGTATGAATGGACAAAGAAACACACTGGAAACTCTTCATGTTATTCTGAAAATCCTCCAAGTCACTACCTCTTTTGTTTTGCTGCTAACTTACTTTGAATCCTCCACAATATTTTCTCTCTACCTTCTTGTTCCCATTATTGCTCTTCTCCCTTTCTCCTCTTTCTACCTAGTCATCTCACCTCTTCCCTTTGATTCTTCCACAGCAATAGCACTTTGGATCACTGTTTGCACAGACGCACAGGCCTGGCTGGCTGAACTCCTCCTTTGTGCTGTGTCAGCAACCAGGCTTTCTAGCTTACTTCCCTTTTTTCTTTTTAAACCTAAGGAGATAAACTAGAGACTGTAATTTATCTTTCTAAGTAAAAGTTCAAAGCAGCCTAGTTGCTTGAAAAGTGCTGAGGAGTGCAGTGGCTAGGCTAGGGGACAAACATGGCATTTCCTTTTGAAGTTCAGGCGTCTGAGAAGAGCGGGCAGCCAAACCTCAAAGGAAATTGCTACAGCTCTCCTTCTCTTGCCAGCCAGGCCTCAGTACATTTTGACTTTCACTTAGAAACCTAAATCTGCAACACTTAAGGAAAAGGCTCACTTTAGCCTTAGGTAAAGGCAAACCTTCAAATATGTCCAGCTAGTTCCAGAGTGCTTCTGAGAAGGTGGATGGAAGCTGGGTAAAGGAAACAGATGCTAAAGGCTGCCTTTGCAGCTAGCGGTTAATGGTACATTTTAAAGCAATGAAAAGATCACAAAAGATTTTCTATTGTGGGTTTTCCCCTACCCATTTTATTTGTGTAATAGGTGTCTCGAAAGCAATTATGCAAATAAGAAGGTCAAATCCTGCTTCCTCTGTTTTAACAGGTCCTTGGGGACTATGGTCCTCCAGGGCTCTAGAGCTGCAAAAGAGAAATCTCTCAATATCAGCCAAGCACAGGAATGGAGCCAGGATTCTAGCCACCAGCATCAGTCAGCTCCTCAGTATCAACCAGGCTTGGCCCAAGAAGAGTTGGTGTTATGTCACGCTCATTTGCTCCACAGCAGATTTAAACACAACTACAATCTACCCCACTCCACACCACACACGCAAACACATGCACACGCATACACAGAAAAGGCCTGTAGTGGGGTGAACACCCGCTCCTCTGCAGAAGGGCTTAAAACAGCCCTGGGAGAAGCCTGAACCAGGGAAAGAGATTAAAGACAGCTGGGGGCAGCTGACTGGGTAGCTGACCACAGCTGTGGCCAATGTAATTAGGGCCCAGCTGGCCCTTATAAGAGGGCAGAGGGCTAGAAGCAAGTAGTCTCTCTCTAGCCTTTGGAGAGGGAGGACCTGGCTGCTGGGGCTAAGCAGGGTACTGGGAACAGGGCAGGGCTGGGGGAAGGATAGAGGAGCTGTGGAGCTCTTACCTGGAAACCCCCCAGGCTGCGGGGCCTAGTGCAGAGGGCAGCCCCAAGGGTAAGCAGAGGCAACAGGTCCAACTCCCCTTGCCAGTGATGACTGGCAATGATACTGCAGACTGCCCTAGTGAATGGGGGTAGGTGGTGACTGGCAGTTGCCTAGACTGAGGCAAGGTGGGGATAGGGGGTGGGGGTTCCCCTGAGGAGGGGAGACCCAGAGATCTGTGGGGGTACTGCAGGGGTGCTGCACCCCTGAGAAGAGGGCACCGGGGTCTGGGAGGGACCCGGGGCCGAGGGCAAGCGGCACTACAGGCTGCAGAGGGCGCTCCAGTGGCTGGTGAGCTGATTCCCCGGAAGACTAGCAGGAGGCGCCAGCAGGATGAGTCGCCACATGCTTACAAGGCCCAGTCTACCAGAACTCAGCTTTGCCAACAAATGTGAAAAGCTATATTATGATGCTAGAGTTCTAGTAGCCACCATATTAAACTTCAGATTTGTCAAGGAGGACACTGAATTTTTTAAAAGGGCACATTCCTTTTGTAATACATAATACGTGGAACTAAGGAAAGGGCATCAGGTTTCAGGAGAGACCTGGACGGAAAAGGGACTAAAAGCTCAGAAACGCAAACTTGGGGCAGGTGGCTGGGAACGAAACAGCGGAGCCTGACTGAGTAATGCTGGCCTCTCCTCATGTTTTTTATAAAGCTGTTTTTTATAACTCTGCTGGCTTGCTTGCCATATCACTTCTTGATAATCAAACACTAGAGAGAATATTTTCATAAACAGCACTCTGGCCAAAGTTCAGTGTTATTTATGACTTGTTGAGCACTAATCAGATGGTCAGTGCCACACAGAACACAGCAGAGGTAACAGCCTACATTTTCAGAACTAATTAGTGATAGTAGAGGCCAAATTTGAGACATCAGAAGGGCTTTATTTTCAGCAAGCACTGAGCACCAACTCTTTTCCCAAGATGCCTATGGCTGAACTATCAATAGACAAAAAGAACGAGGAGTGGAACATACAGTAGGAAGATATGTATATATGTGTGTGTGTGTGTGTATATACATATGTGTGTGTGTGTATATATATGTACACACACAGAGAACGTGAAAATGTGGAAGTTGTCATACCAATTTTAAGTGGCTTAATCCAGGGGTCTTCAAACTTTTTCCTCGGTGGCCCCTTCTCACAAAGGAAAAAGTCGCACAGCCCCCCCGGGGGTATGTCCGCCGAAATGCCGTCGCGGAAAGTGAAAGCTTCTGCTTTCTGCGGTGGCATTTCGGCGGTAATAAAATAGCCAGCCCAGAATATCGGCGGTCTCCCAGGCAGGACTGGTGGTGGTGCCGGGGTCTCGCGCACCCCTGGGGGTATGCGCACCCCTGTTTGACAACCACTGGGTTAATCAACTAAGGTGAGCTATTAACAGCAGAAGAGAAAAAGCTTTAGTAGTGATAATCAGGATGACCTATTTCAAGGAGTTGGCAAGAAGGTGTGAGTAACAGTAGGGGGATACTTACATGGGGAAATTGATTCAATTTGTGTAATGACCCAGCCACTCCCACTCTTTATTCAATTCTAATTTAATGGTATGCAATTTGCAAATTAATTCCAGTTCAGCAGTTTATCATTAGAGTCTGTTTTTGAAGCTTTTTGCTGAAGAATTGCCACTTTTAAATCTGTTACTGAGTGACCAGAAATATTGAAGTGTTCTCCAACTGGAGAGTCTCCACACAAAAGAACAGATGGATACAAATCTGACACCAGGAATCGTAACATTTAAAAACCAGTAGGAGAACACTTCAATCTTTCTGGTCACTCAGTAACAGATTAAGCCACTTAAAGTTTGTATGGCAACCTATACCTTTTTACGTTCTCTGTACATATATATCTACGCCTATATATCTATCTATATATCTTCCTATTGTATGTTCCACTCTATGCATCTGATGAAGTGGGTTCTGGCCCATGAAAGCTTATGCCCAAATAAACTGGTTAGTCTCTAAGGTGCCACAAGTATTCCTCGGTTTTTTTGCGGATACAGACTAACACGCTACTACTCTGAAACATGTTACCAATACACAGTAATTCAGACATGCAAAATGCCATAAAACCAGAAGGTGAAGCCAATCCACAACAGTGTAGCAGGTTTTTTTGTTTCCTTTTTGTGAATAAAATGACAACCTTTTTGGGGGTGATGGATTAACAGAGAGAGGCTTCATGGATGACATATTTTGAGGAAGGATCAAAAGAGGGAATGAAGATTTGGCATCCCAAAATGGAGAAGTAATTCGAGGGACTAGGGGTAGATAATTTTAAGCTGTTCTTCAAAATTGAAGCATGTGATACTACACAATCAAACTTATGTCCTAGCCCAATTGTAACAGAGTGATTCATATGGCAATGGCTACTAACTAACAAACCTGGAAAATATTTCTCTGAGATTTACAGTCAACCCCTCCCATTGCCCCTTTCTGCTTTGCTTTACTTATTTCAGCCACAAGAATTCCAAACCCAGAAGAGAAAGAGGGGATATAGCTGACATTCCTGCTGCAGAGTGGTTTAAAGGTGTTCACTAATGGAAAAAAAGGAACCTGAAAACTTCCAACATGCCATGATTATTGTTACATCCAAAACCAGCAACAGCATTCCAAATGTCTCCTTACTTACTGTGACAAGTCAGCAGTTTATACTGTGAACTCGTTTTTGTTTCAGACAAACTACATGACAGTTAAAAAAGACTTACGCTGGATCAAGATGTAAGACAACTAGAGAGAGCCAGATAAAACAAGGCAAAATATTGACCAACAGTTCAGCTGCTACTGTTCACTAATGATTATAATGATTAATACTACATTTTAATTTATATATAACTATAAACTAATAATGAGCTAGTGTAACTAATATATTTTAATACATGTGGTAACTCACGGCACGAAATCTATGGGTGCCTAACAACCACAGCTAATGTTGCTCCTGCTGCCCGTTCTCTTCAACTCACCATAACAAGACATCACCTGTCCCTGAGAGGGGGAACAGAGAATCCTGGTTCTCCCTTTCTGCAGCCCGCCTGTTGCTCCTGCCATTTAAAGTATGTTCTCCATCATGCAACTCTGCCGGGATCACCAGGGACAGGGAGCCTTTAAGACCCAATCTCTCCCTTGCTCCAGCTGGTCGCCTGCTCCACCTGTGGCCTCTCAGGCTGGACCTGGGCTGGAGATATTTTTTGTTAAGACCAGGTTCTAGAGAATACGAATTCTCTCTCTCTCTTAGAACTGCAAGGAACTGACATCTCAAGAATATGTTTATTTGTACCTCGGGGCTGCCTTGGAGACAGATACCAGCTTGAGTATCAGTTTCCCTTGTAGTACTGTCTACTGGGGTTTTTTTCTACTTGTTCCCTTGACAGAGTTATACATCTCTTCTGACAGCTTCTCAGAAACATCCAAAGGGAAAACGAGATCCCTAATGCATTTTTGACCCCTTCAGTAACATAGTTTGTGTGGGATAGAAAAATATTAGGAGAAGTGCTCCACATCTGCAGCAATCCCACATAGCCAAGCCTCTACAAGGAGCCCTGCCTCATTCAGAGCTAGTTTTTTCAAAGGGCTTCAACTTGCAAATGGACTGGTCTCTCTATTAGATAGCACTAAATATTCAGGCAAAATCTGTACCACAAAATAAATTACAGGCCTAAATCTGAGTACTGGTGCCTCTGACTACCTGATCTGTGCCCAAAGTTAGGCAAAAAGAAGTGAAGTTACTCCAAGATACCGCGAGTCCTAGTTTGGGCCTCTGGAAAATATGGATCTCAAATTACACCTTTTTTAGGAGATTTTTCCTTCCTCCTACACTAGCAGCATTGTTTTTTTCCCTGCCGCCTTATGCCATCCACCCCTTCATATTCTATTCATTACGCTTCCTTTACCTTCATCCTCAACTTGACCCTAGCACAGAAGCTACCTCTTCCCACACAAGAAGAATTCCAAACCCAGAAGAGAAATAGGGATATAGTTGACATTCAGAAATTCCATATCATAGTAGATAAACTTCTGTGTTGTTCCTGAGCTGTTCAAGAGTTGTTGATATTCATAGATGCTTTCCTGAACACGATCTGTGGCTCACTTAGCATCTATGCTTTCTGAGCAACTTAGCATTCACTGCGTCCCGTCACACACACTGAGCACCTAAGTTAACCAAGCTTCCATGTGCAACTCACTTTTCATTTCAAATACTGGTAAAACTCACAATTTACAGCATGTGAGCTGCTTACGTACAAAGTGCTCTTTATAAACAAACCAGTTTTTTTGTGGAACACTCAAAAAATTTTTTCCTCACCGCCAAATTTAAATTTCTTATCCTCAATCATTTTAATGCCAGAGCTTTTTAGTAGGGAGCGGGAAAGAGGAATCGATGCTATATTATCATGAGAAAAATTGATTTTTTGACACTCCTTGTATTTCAACAGAACTGAACCTTTTTGTTCAGTTATTTTTTAAATTTTAAAATCACCATTGTACAATTACCAAACCTAGAAAATTTCATCTTAAAAGATGAAACTTTTAGCAAGCCATGAGCAATCGACAAGGGGCTGCAACGGAAACTTTCACACAGCCGTGACTACAGATGTCTTTCGTGCTTCAGCCATAATAAAGAGAAAAGAGCAGGGTTAGGCCTGCATATAAATACTTGACATAGTTTTGCTGTGCTTTTTTTCTTTTTACGCTGTACCACTGTGCATGTTTATACACTGACATAATTAAAATTTGGTATTTGGCCCAAATTAGGAGGATTAGGCATATCTGATTATCCCTTAACTTACCATATTTATTACCATTTTATTAAATAGTTGGAAAGGTTTCTTTAGTCATATATTGCTTTGCTGAGACTCATCATGGCCTGTTGGACAACAGCAATACTTTTCTTTTAGTTACTTAATAGACAATGTGCTGCATAGTTTTACTGTGGACGGTAACAAAGACAGTGAATTTGGAACTTCTCCCACTGTACCTGCAAGGTGTAGAGGGTCACAATTCTTTGGCACACATTACCATATCCCCCTTAGCCCATGTTGGAAGCATCACTACTTTTATTTCCCCCATTCTCTCTAAGTTGTATTTGCCACAGGTCTGCAGAATTGGCAGAGTTAATACTACATCTGGGAGCTAGATATTTTATCCCACATCCATTAAACTTGCTTCCTACACAGATTAGCCTCACTGAGACACTAGATAGGTTTCTATTAAGTTTACAGACTCACTTGTTCATCATTACCACTTTTTAACTAGCTTTGATTCAGCCTTTTTTAAAAAAGCTCATTAAGATGTTTCTAGGAAGAGTATTATGCTCTCCAAAGGAGAGCAACAAAAATGATAAAAGGTTTAGAAAACCTGACCTATGAAGAAAGATTTTTAAAAAATTGGGCATCTTTTAGTCCTGAGAAAAGAAGACTTCAAGGGGAATCTGATAACGGTCTTCAAACATGTTAAGGGCTACTGTAAAGAGGACAGTGATCAATTGTTCACCATGAAGGTACGACAAGAAGTAATGGGCTTAATCTGCACCAAGGGAGATTCAGGTTAAATATTAGGAAAAATTCTGCAACTTTAAAAACCAGTTACCTACCTTTCTTGTTCTTCAGGATGTGTTGTTCATGTCCATGCCATTGTAGGTGTGTGCATGCCCATGTGCATGGTCATCGGAGATTTTTGCCTTAATGGTATCCACCATAGGGCTGGCTGTGGTGCCCCTTTGAGTGACACGCTCATGCGTCAGTATATCCGGCACCACCAGCCCTTCACCCTTTTAGTTCCTTCTTGCTGGCTACTCTGACAAAGAGGCAGGAGGGCAGGTAATGGAATGAACATGAACAACACATCTCGAAGAACAGTTATGAAAGGTAGGCAACTGTTTTTCTTCAAGTGCTTCCTCATGTCAATTCTGTGACGGATTGGACCCCCCCATCTGTGGTGCCACCTGATGTGCTGGGTCCCACTGAGCCTGCCCGTTACACCAGCCTGGGCTTCCTCACCCTGTCCTTATTGTGCTGGTCCCTCAAGCCTTCTCTAGCACACTCACAGGTAAGGCCACACCCAGCTGCAAACACAGAATGAAATCAGCTCTGTGTGGGAGGATTCAGCCTGGGGATTTACCCAGCACTGACGTGCACACCTCCTTTGGGGCATAAACCCAAAATAATATTGTCTTGCGCTGTATAGCGAGATCTGTACTGCCCACCCTCATAAAAATCACCTTCTCTCAGAATGTGGAGGGAGATATGCACAGCTTTTTGCTCTATCCCCACCCCACATATGAATTGCACAAACTGGGTTTTGGAATAACCAAAACCAAGATTATTACCTACAAAACGTAACATGTAAGCAATTATAATTGATAGCAAACAAAACAATATAAATTACAGAGAAAATAAAACAAAACGCGCAACCTAACTTAATTCACTAAAAAACCTGGTTACAAATAGTAATTTCTCAGCCTAAATGTTGTTTTAGGCAAGTTGCAGAGCTTCTGAAGCTTAGAGTTCCAGTTATTTCTCTTCACAGGCTAGATCCCTGTCTCAGCCCTTGCCTTTCCCCAGCTTAGTCCCTTTGTTTCTTCAGGTGCTTTCAGCAGTCTTCCTTCTTGGGTGGAGAGGCAACGGAGAAGAGCCCTGATTGACTCACTTCCCTGGCTTAAATAGAATTTACATAAGGTGGGAATCCTTTGTTTCCAGTCGAAAAATACCAGCAGCATCCAAGGGGGTTCTCCTTACCAGCTGACATTATCACATGAGCTTGCAATATTAGAGCAACCATGAGACAAGGTTTATTTGTAACATCCACAGGAAGGAACTCCAAGAAGACAAGAGATCAATGTTTTCAAAGTCCTGTTGTCTTTCCCAAAGTCTTATCCAGGCTAATTGCATACTGTCTGGTGGGCATTTCCCAGGTGTAACCACACTTGTAATTATTACATAGTCAATATTCCTAACTTCAGATACAGAAATAATATATGTGTACAAACAGGATAATCATATTCAGTAAAACATAACCTCTCCATGACCCTTCTCTCATAAAATATCTTAGTTATGCCATAGCCATATCACAATATTTCTATGAAGCATATGGGGTGTAACATCACAGATTCCATTCTAGGTGACTCACAAGCAGTATCGATGGAGGTGGGCTCAGAGTGAACAGTCTTGTAGCTTGTAGCACTACTTTTCTAAAGCCAGCGTCGTCTCGAGTTTGCTGGATAAGCACATAATGAGACATGAACATGCGGACAGATGACCAGGTAGGGGCCCCATAGATCTCTTGGACTGGTACCTATGCCAGGAAGGCTGAATGATGATGCTTGTGCCCTAATTGAGTGTGTCATTACAATTGCAGGCAGAGGCATCTTCCCCAGCTCAAAGCAGTAGCGGATGCAGGCCGTGATCCAGGACGAAATCCTCTGAGCGGACACTGGGCGACATTTCATTCTCTCTGTCACCACAATGATCTGCATTAACTTACGGAACAGCTTTATTCTATTTATGTAGAAGGCCAGTGCCCTCCTGACATTCAGGGTATGTAGCCTGCACTCCTCATCTGATGCATGAGGCTTTTGAAAGAAGATGTGTAAGTATATGTCCTGGCCAGTATGAAACTGGGAAACAACTTTGGGCAGAAATGCTGGCTGTGGTCACAGCTGGACCTTATCTTGGTAGAGGACCATATAGGGCGTCTCCAAAGTAACGCTCTGATCTTGAACACCCTGCGGGCTGATGTTATTGTGACCAGGATCTAAAACTTCCAGGAGAGAAGCAGAAGAGAACAGGAAGCCAGAGGCTCAAAGGGAGGCCCCATGAGACTCGATAGTAGGAGATTCAGGTCCCAGGGAGGGACGGGACCCCGACGTGCTGGTAGAGACACTCCAGACCTTTCAAAAACTGTGCCATCATGTCATGAGTGAAGATCGACCTGCCTTGAAAAGGAGGATGGAATGCCAAGAGAGCAACCAGGTGGACCTTGATCAATGACAGGGACAAACCTTGGAGTTTGAGGTGCAGGAGATAATCCAGGATCTCCTGCAGCTGGGCATGCTTGGCCCGGATAGGCCATTATGGGACCCAGCATATGAACCTTTTCCATTTGGCCAGGAAAGTTGCTGCAGTGGAGGGTTTCCTGCTACCTAGCAAGACCCGATGAACACAGGCCCAGCACGCCTGTTCATCCGCGCTTAGCCATGCAGTAGCCAAGTTGTCAAGTGCAGCGTCACCAGGTTCAGGTGCAAAAGGCTGCTGTGGTTCTGTGACAGCAGATCAAGCCAGAGGGGCAGCTGCACCGGCGCAGCTACCGAAAGGCTCAGCAACATGCTTAGCTAGTTTTGGCCAGGCCACATTTGGGCTACTAGAATAATTCTCACCCTGTCTTGCTTGATCTTCACAAGGACCCTGTGAATCAACAGCACCTGCGGGAAGACATACATTAGTGCCACCGACCACGGAAGGAGAAAGACATCTGATAGGGAGCTCCTGTCCATCCCCCAGATCAAACAGAATACATGCCTGGACACAAACAGATCCATCTGGGGAGTTCTCCACCTCTGGAGGGTTATGCTAACTGTCTCCAGATGGAGCGACCATTCATGGCAAGATGAGAAAGTCCTGCTGCGGTGATCCGCTAAGACATTTCTGGATCCAGCCAGGTACGCGGCAATCAGATGAATGGCATGCTACACACAAAGATCCCAAAGGTGAAGAGCGTCTTGACAATGGACTGAAGACCTGGCACCACCCTGCCTGTTGATGTAATACACCGCAGCGGCATCGTCTGCCAGGATCTGTACCACCTTGCACTTGAGGTGGGCAAGAAAGCCTGGCAGGCCAGATGAACTGCCAGACATTAATGTGGAGGGCTAGATCATCCTGCAACCAGCAGTCCTAAGTGCTTAGCTTGCACAGGTGGGCTCTCCAGCCAAGGTCCGAAGCACTGGAGACCAGGGTCAGCGACGGGGATGGGATCACGAAGCAGACTCCCTTCAACACCAACCCAGAGTCCAA
Source organism: Dermatemys mawii (assembly GCA_007922305.1). Lineage (NCBI taxonomy): Eukaryota > Metazoa > Chordata > Testudines > Dermatemydidae > Dermatemys > Dermatemys mawii. The sequence continues at coordinate 17,493,433 of ML677371.1, read as the reverse complement.
CCACCAATTCAGGGATGACTTGATGTGGTCTGGATCCTTCCTACCCAGTCTAGGTTATGCCTGTTGGGGATGTAGACTAATGCCAGACATGCTTGCAGAGATGGAGCCGAGCATGGCTGATCACGTACGTACAAGTGGCCCTGTGGCCCAACAACCAAAGGCAGGTGTGAGCAGTGGTAAGTGGGTGTTTTTTAATGTGAGAGATCAGGTCTGACATGGCCTGAAAACACCCTTCCGGAAGAAAGGCTCTGGCTCATGTGGAGTCGAGAACCACCCCAATGAACTCTATTCACCGGACCGGCGTTAGGGTAGATTTTTTCTCATTTATTAACAGGCCCAGGTTGTCACAGGTGGAACGCACCAGACTGAGACTCCTCTGCACTTGCTCCTGAGATCTGCCCTTGATGAGTCAGTTGTCGAGATACGGGAAGATCTAAACTATATGGTTTTCTTTTGTTAAAAAACAGTCAATACAGAGGGAAAATGACAAATCTACATAGAATAATACATTAATGTAATCTATAATATGCAGTAAAAGGCGATCCTGCGTGTTCAAAAACAACTTTTTTCTTCATTATTGTGCACATTTATATTATTTTATACTAGCTTCCTTTATGATCCTCAGCCATGGATTTTAATTATTGTCAATAAGCACTAATGAGATCAGGAAAACAGAACAAAAATCAGTGTACACACATCAAAAAGACTGATTAAGTATTATGCATAAGATGTGCAAGTGTTCTTTTAGATTAGAGGGATTTTACAAAGGAAGTTTCTCATAATAATGCTGAATTACAAGTTCTTTCTTTCTCTCTTTTTAAAAAATCATTATTGTTCAGTGCTTTCTCCTGCTAGTAGTCAAGATGATTTGGAAGTTCCCTTTATAAACAAAGGTTTTATTTTCTACTTTTGCACTACTGGCATTGCCTTTTTTAGTAATTTGAAAATATAGTTTCTTTCACCTACCACAAGCCTGTCCTTTTGCACTTAACACACATTGATTTTTCTCCCATCTTTTTAAAGGCGCACCAGCTTTCATGGCTCTATTTTGTTTACTTCATCAGTGAAATCAGTATAAACGTGCACCAGACATTTGAGAACAGAGTTTAGTAGTTAATTGTTGTAGCAGAGTAAGCAGGGAGAAAACAATACAGGGCTCTTCCATAGGTCTTACTAAAAACAATTAGCTTTTTAAATACTTTATTACAAGGTCTTTCTCTGGACCAGGAGAAATGAAGTATTCCTTTGACCACACACGTCTTGAAGTCACGAGTAAATCCAGTCAAGCATTTGTGAAAAAATCATGCAAGTTCCTGGGCATATGTTAAAGTATGACTTTCAGTGTGAATTCACACAAATAAATCAAACACAACTTACCTACGATAACAACAGCAGAAACAAGACAGTGTACTATAATTTGTTTTCTTCATCTTAAGAAGCATATTCAATAACATTGGGCCAGGTTGGGGACACGGTGATTTAGTGAGGCAATACTTAAAATGTCGATTTCAAATGCTTAATGCCAGTTCCAACAAATGCTCAAATTCTTAAAATAATGCCAAATGAATGCTTAAATTCCAATTCCAACAAACAATTTTTTATTAAAGAACTGATAAGGGTAAAACCTGCTCACATATGTTATTAGAAGCCAAGTTACAAAACACTTCTTCTGCACACACGTCAAGCACTACATTACACGACATTAAACATTGGCAGTCTCCGCCCTGCGCAGTGAATCCCCTTCCACCTTCTACACAAAGAAACACATTGCACACAACACAATAATTTAGTCTGCAGGATAATGCAAAGCCTTTACTAGAACCTCAGTAACATAAACATGTAGTCTGCAGACACCCTCAGGGCCGTCATTAACTATTCTGGGGCACTACGCAGCCCCCCCATGGGGGGGCAGACCTCTGAGGGAAGGAGCGGTGTGCTATGCCCAGGCCTCTGTGGGGGGAGGGCCACAGGCTTCCGTGGGGGGGTATGGGGCGGGCCCCAGGTCTCCAAAGTGGGGGTGAGGCTGGCTCGGAGGACGGGGGGAATCACTCCCCAGCACTCACCAGCAGCACAGCTGGGGCCAGATCACTGCACTTCCAACCGTCGGAGAGTGCAGGCCTGGCTCTGCTGCAGAGCTCAGAGGAATGGGGGCGAGGATGCGACAGGATGGAGCAGGGGCGGGAAGAGGCGGGCCATAGGCAGAGCAGGAGCAGGGGCCCTGGGGAAGAGCTGAAGAAAGGGCTCAAGCAGCACACAAACTTCCTGGTGCCCTACGCAGCTGCGTACTTTGTGTATGGGTAAGTATGGCCCTGGACACACTTATGCTGGTTATGTGTGATCTGTCATGTGGTAGAGGGGAAAACATGAGGTCATAGTTAAGGTTTTCCATTATAGTGTGGGAAAAAGGACCAAACATTCTATGTCATAGCTGTACACACATACTTTTTGACCCCATCAGATTTATTTTTGGAAAACATAGGGCCAAGAACTAAGCCTCCAGGACCCCACTAGAAACATCCGTTCGATGATGATTCCCAATTTACAATTACATTTTGACACCGATCGGTTAGCCTGTCATTAATCTACTTACTGTGTGCCATGTTAATTTGATATCTGTCTAGTTTTTTTAATCAAAATGTCATTCAGTATCAAGTCAAATGCTTCCAGAAGTCTATAATATCAACACTAATACCTTTATCAACCAAACTTGTAATCGCATCAAAAAAGATATCAAGTTAACGTGATAGGATCTATTTTCCATAAACCCACGTTGATTGGTATAGCAGGGCTGCTGGCCCATAAAATGAAACTGGGCTCAGCTCTGCGGTTCCAGGAGAGGGATTCCCAGTTGGGCCAAGTAAGAGGGGGCAGGGCAGAACCTGGGAGTTATGACACCGAGGTGTTAGAGCAAGTTGAGTCAGACACAAGAGGGGCAGGAGATGATAGTTGCCAAAGAGAGAAAGTGATTCCTGGGAGAGGGCTAATGGCAGGAGAATAGCAAGAGGAATTTGCTAACTGGCATCCCCAACCTACATAGCCAGGGCTGGAGAGGGCTGAAGGCAGGAGCAGCATCTGAAGGAGATACTTGCTGGCTCTAAAGTGGAGAGCCAGAAGCAAGGGCTGAAGGAAGGGAGAACAGCAGAGGCACTTCATGCTCTCTCCGAAGAGCTGGGCCCTGGAGGAACCAGGTAAGGTTCTCATCAGAGAAGCCAGAGGGCTCCTGCTGGGAAAAGCAGGATCGCATCTAGAAGGAAGAGCTGGGTTGGCTGTCTTGACAGAGGTACAGTGGAGAATTGACAGAGTCCAGGATGGTGAGAATGAAGCCAGGTTTTAAGACTATTTGTAAGGGGGTGATGTGAACTCTGTTTGGGGCTTTAGGTTATGGACTTCTACATTTTGGTTTTGTGAATAAATTATGTTAATAGCCTTGAATATCAGGTCATATGGAGTTACTGGGGACCCAGGAGGGAAAATGAGGTGAGGGCCAACATGAAGGGCTACCACGCCTGGGTGCCTCACAGGAGGCCACATACCTACAATTAGCATTAATTATATTACCCTCTTTTAATTCTTTATTAATAAGTCCTATATCAGACTAATGTTTTCAGTGTTCTGGGTACTGGCTTTTCACCAGATGTAGTATCTTTGCTATTAAGAAGCAGTTTATCAAAAGATAAATAATATGCATAGATTACTATTTGTAGCATGTCAGGGAAAGCTGGCAAATGTAACAAAAGGTATTAGAGAATTCTAGATTCAAGTGTGAGTGACGTTCAGTGTTTACTCACTTTCTTGTGATTTTAATAAATAATATTGAAATTACACATTTAAGGATAATTTTCTAACTTGACACGTTTTGTTTCGAATGAATGTTATGAATGGAGAATTGTTTGTATTTTTATTGTTCTATGTACTTTATTTACTGATTTGGGCTGGAAATTTTAAGAAGAATCCCCTGGGAATTAGGCAGCTAACGTCCAAAGGCTCCTCAGGTAATGCAAGTGTCTTTAATGCACTAGAAGAAGCACTTCAGAGGGCCAGCCAGCAGGGTACATAGCCATACAGACATGCATTTCAGAGGAAACTCTAGTGAGGAGCTTATGTTGGGCAATTGTTTTTCAGGGTTTACTAATTTCATTTTTCTGTGTTTATTTTTAGCAATATTTAAGTTTTCTATAGATGTTTGAAAAGCAGGGGGTTTGAGGGCTTTCTCTTTATATACAATGTAATGTATATGTATATCTTATACATTACTGAGTATGGAAGTATATACTGTAACCCACAATCTCTTTGTAATGTTCTCTACAGGGAGGGGCAGAAAGGAGATTACATAATCATGGAGAGTGGCGCAAGCAGGGAAAGGGCAATTAAGTACCTGTACGCTGGTGGGCCAATATACTAGCCAGTCCATTAAAAGCTACATTCAATATCATCAGGATTTTCAGACCATTTTCTTCAGGGCTAAGTTCTATTTCTCCAAATAAAACAGATCAGCATTTAAATCAAGTCCTTCCCCCTGACCAAGGGTCTCCAGCAGGAGCCTACACAGCTTCTTGTAGGTCTCACTCCCCAGGACCTCTAAGATGAGTCTCTGTTCTTCTTCTGCTAAAGCAAACGGGTGTCATGCCTTTCTAAACATTCAGAATTGTACTCCCTAGGCCATCTGCCTAGGATTTAAGTAAGAACCACCTCTCTGTCCCCTTCTCTGCCCCCAAACTCAGGTAGTCTGTTTTTGAGACACGCTGCTTTGACCTAGAGACTTATTCCATTCACCTGGGGAGATGGGCTGAGCCCAGCTCGGAATGGAGCTGTGATCCAAACCACCTCTGCCCAAAAAGGACCAGCTCGCCCTAAGACAGGACCCAATTTCCTTTGACTTTCAATGTCAAAAACAACTCCAGTGTCAGCTTTGCTCCAAAGCCCACATCCTCAAAAGTATTCCACTCCTAATTTCCAGTGATTTCAATGAAAGTTAGGAACCTGAACACCTTTGAAGATCTAGGCCCAAAAGGCTAAATACTGCTACTAATAAAAGAAGGAAACAAGAACGACCCGACCCTTTGGTAGGAAAAATCAAGGTCCAGGTGATTCAGAAAGGACTTCCCATCAATGTCTATTTTTTTAAAAAAAATGTACTTGTGTGTAAGAAAGCCACTGATTGATACCTTTTCTCCTTTCCACCTCTGAACCAAGTCCACAGTTCTCCAGGGAGCAAGTGGTTCACTACTGGTTAAAATTCAAAAATTGGTAACACTCATTTATTAAAGAAACAACCAAACAAAAATCCTTTTCTTCTTTCTCTCTTAGGATCACCAGGCCCCTCCGGGCACTTTCTGCATTGTTTTGTGTAAATTATTCTAGAATCCTGTTTATCCAAACACCCACCTCCTTGCTAGCAAGCTGCCAGCCTATTTCTCTGTTCTATTGATTTCCATTATCTGAACTCCTAATTATATGAACATATTTAGCCTCACCCAAGCAGTTTGGATTACCAGGATTCGCCTGTAATTTAAATTACTGTCATTGTTAGTACTCATTTATTACTTAGACTCTCAGTCCCACTGAAATACCCGCCAGCTTCTCTGCAGCTACTGTTTCTGGTTGTTTGCTTGCTCTTTCGTTTCACATATGAGCAATGCTGTTTTGTTTTTGTTTTTACAGATACAATCAGGAACATTTGCTCTGCCTACTCTCCTCGTCCCCTGCTCCACCCAAAAAAACCCAACAAAAAACAACAACCCAGCAACAGCACAAAAACTAAGTAATTCTCAAAGAGATAAGAAAAAGGTACTTTGGTGACTCATGGAACTGGCCACAGAGTCCTTCCTCTCTATGTCATTGGTGTGAATCCAGTTCATGTAAGTTGCAAATGTATGCATAGCTGTTGACTATTTTGTTTTTAACTGATATGAAAACAGTTTGGTGTTTTCAGTGCATTTCCAAATGGCTAAGTGTCCAAATTATAAAAACTTACCACAACAACAGATAATTGGGGACAATCTCAGCAGAGTTTCCACCGAAGACAGTTACTGTTTTCCGTAACTGGTGGTCGTTGAGATGTGTTGCTCATGTTCATCCAACTTACGTGTCTGCTTGCCACATGCACTGGTGCCAGACGTTTTTCCCTCAGCAGCATCCACAAAGGTCTGGCTCTGGTGCTCCCTGGAGTGGCGTGCATATGCCGCAGCATATACGGCACTGCTGGCCCTCTGGACCATCAGTTCCTTCTTGCCGGAAACTCCAACAGTGGGGAAGGAGGGCAGGTTGTGGACTGAACATGAGCAACACATCTCGAAGAACACCAGTTATGGAAAAAAGTAACTGTCTTTTCCTCTTCGAGTGATTGCTCGTGTCCATTCAACTTAAGTGACCCAGCAGTACCCCTGGAGGTGGGTAAGGAGTTCACGGACATGCAGATTGCAGTACAGCTCTGCGGAACCCAGCATCAACCCTGGCCTGCTGAGTGATGGCATAGTAGGCTGTGAACGCATGCACCGAGGACCACGTCATGGCTTTAAAGATGTCCTGGATCAGAATGTGTGCCAGGAAGGCCGCCGAAGATGCCTGCGCTCTAGTCGAGGGGGCTCTGACTATGGGCAGTGAAGGGACTCGTAGCAGCTCCAAATGCAAGAGGTGATCCAGTTAGAAATCCTTTATGTGGACACTGAGAGGTCCTTCATCCTATTAGCTATAGAGATGAAAAGCTGAGTTGACTTACAGAAAGGTAATGTCCGATGTAGGTACAAAACCAGGGCCATTCTTACATCCAAAGTGTGGAGGCGCCTCTTTTCAGTAGTCTCATGAGGCTCGGGGCAGAAGACTGGAAGGAAGATGTCCTGGCTCATGTGGAAAGTAGACACCACCTTGGGAAGGAAGGACGGGACGGGACGGGACGGAGCTGGACCTTGTCCTTATTGAAGACCGTGTACGGCAGTTCTGAGGTCAGGTCTTGCAGTTTGGAGACTCGCCTTGCCAACATCACCGCCACCAGGAAAGCTACCTTCCATGATAGGTGAGATAGGGAGCATGAGGCCAAAGGCTCAAAGGTTGGGCCCATGAGACTGGTCAGAACCAAGCTGAGATCCCACTAAGGGGCCAGGGACTGAACTTGAAGAAAGAGCCTCTTGAGGCCTCTAAGGAACCTGACTGTCATGGGAGAACACTGTCTGCCCTGGATTGGCGGATGAAAGGCTGAAATGTCAGTCAGATGCACCCTGATAGCGGAGTGCACTAGGCCCTGGTTCCTTAAATGAAGCAGGTAGTCCAAGATCGACTGCACCAAAGAATGCAAATGGGGACATGCCCCATTTGGCCGCCGAGCAGGAGAACCTCGTCCACTTTGCCAGGTAAGTCAGTCTAGTTGAGGGCTTTCTACACTCAAGGAAGACCTTCTGGACCCCGTCCAAACAGTACTGTTCATCCGGGTTCAGCCACACAACATCCCCACTGTAAGGGGGAGGGTCAAGAGGTTGAGGTGCAAGAGTCAGCCATGATCCTCTGACAGCAGATTTGGTCGGTATGGCAGGGGCCAGGGAGGGACTGCTGACAAGCCTGATAGCGTCCTGAACCATGCCTGTACGATCATAATAACGTGTGTCTTGTCCCTCTTGATTTTCACTAGGACCTTGCTGAATCGGAGGGAACACGTACATTAAGCATCCTGACTATGGCAGGAAGAAGACGTTGGAGAGGGAGCCCGTACGCAGACCCCATCTGAAGCAAAACCTGTAGCACCTCCTGTTCTGCCTGGTACCGAACAAATCCACTTAGGGAGTTCCCCACCTCTGGAAGATCATGCCGGCTACCTCTGGGTGGAGCGCCCACTCGTGGTGAGAGAAGAAGTCCCTGCTTAGGTGTTCTGCTAGCATTTTCCTGACAACTGGAAGGTGACACGCTTCTAGATGGATTTCGTGGTGGATGCAGAAGTCCTAGAGACAGAGTGCCTCTTGGTAAAGGGCCAAGACTCCGCTTTGCCTGTTGATGTAGGGGCCTGGCTGCGGTGCCGCCGATGTAGTCTGCACCATAGGTGCCAGAGCCTGTCCCACTACCAGGGAACCTTGCTCTGAACCTGAGCCAGAGCCCGAATGGTCCCTCCCCTGTGACCAAGACAGGGCTGATTGGTGGCTCTGTCCTGATGGGTACCCGATTGCCCCTCCAGGAATTGGATCTGGCTGACCTCGACAAGCGTCTGGATTGTGGCCTCAGTGACCAGCAGCGCTTGGCAGATCCACGACAGCACCAGGCTGGCGATCTATGCTCACACTTAATGAGTGGTATCAGGATGCAGAGTGGGGTCGGGGACTAGAGAGGTCTTGGCGTTGTGAAGATGTAGCCGCATGCAGTGACACCACCCTGGAAGATCAGCGCTGATACCAGTGTCGCGGAGATTCTGGGTGCCGACTCCGAAACTCCTGCTCGGGGGGTTGGGGGGAGCAGGTGCCTCAAACAGTCTGCGCCCAACTCCTGGCGAGCCGTGCCTCGAGCCTCTCTGCCCCGTTTGAGGTCTGGAGACCAGATGGGGCTGCGAGGCCTCTTCCTATCACAGTCAGAAGTGTGTCAGCTGCGAGCGGGTGACTGATGGCAGAACATCCCCCACAACAGGGAGCGCTGCTGGAAAGGTGGAGACTGTGGCGGTCTCACTGGGAAGGACATAATCTATCGCGCTGCTTGCAGGGCCTCTGGCGTGGACGACACCCACTGCCACTATTCAGGGAAGTCGGCAGGGAACAGGCTAGGCTACACCGCTTGACCTGAGCTGGGGCCCAGGATGCCGAAGAGGGTGAAGAGGCACCTGAGACAGGGCCTTGGTCCACCCCAGATTTTGTCCTTTCCCTTGTGGGAAGCTGGAGACCTTAATCGCCCTGTCTTCCTGGGCTTCTTGACCGCAGCCATGGAAGGAGACCGGTGCCAGCTCGTAGACAATACTGGTTGGGCACTGCACACCAAGGTTGCAATGCTCAGCACCAAATTGGAGCACTGTTCCGGCACTGGGGTAAGGGCTCCATTAGGAGCGCCTTCAAACGAATGTCACGCTCCTTCTTCATCCTGGACTTGAAGGACTAGCAGATTTTACACTTATCACTAATGTGACCTTTGCCCAAGGACCGTAAACAACTATTATATAGATAGCTAATGGTCATGGGCCTTTCACAGCGATTGCAGGGTTTAAAGCCTGGGGACCAGGGCATGCCCCATCCCAAGGCAAAGGCCCCAAAGTCCCTAAAGTCTCTAACTTAACAAATAGGTTGAACTAACTAGAGGGAAACTATATACAGTACTATAATATTTGTAAGAGACAAATGGGTTTGATTAAACAAGAAGCAACAGCTCTAGCTGAAGCAGCACCAGTTCCATGCACCGTCACTGGCAACAAGAAGGAACTGAGGGTGGAGGGGGCCAGCAGCACCCTATATGCCACGGCGTACGCAAACCACTCCAGGGGGCGCCAGAGCCAGTCCCTTACAGATACTGCTGAGGGAAAAATGTCTGGCACCAGTGTATGTGTTGAGCACACACACCTAAGTAGAAAGGACATGAGCAAACACTCAAAGAAAAAATTAATATTTCTCCCACCATGACACAAAGTGTCACACTAGATTTCAGTTATCGTTTGCACTGTGAGAGCAGGCCCAAGAGTTGATATTCAGCTTGTGCTTATTTTTCCCCCCAGAGTTTGTCAGCCCTTATAAAGATGGAATCAGGTATCAAAACAGCCAAAAAAACATTAGCAGTCCTTGTCTAAATTCTCTGCCAAACCCAGTCCCACCCATCTGAATGAGATGCCTGTTATACAGATTGAGCAGATCTTCATAATATACGTCTTGCTTCTTTCTTAAGTATTTTGATCAGCAGGGAAATAATTCACAACATTAATATTTAAATTGTCATTAAGCTTCAGAGTCAATATTCCTCTGAGATCAATGGGAGCAGTTTTTGCAGATTGTCTGCAGATTAAGGCAGTTTTCACTCTGCTCTCAATCTCAGTGATGATAACAATAATAAAGTCTAGAATTTTTTTTTAAGTTTAGCTTATGGAGCACAGTAGAATGGAAACCTCCAGAAACCATACCAGCTTGTCAAGTTGCCATGATCTGGCCCAATTTGTCCTCTGACAGGAATATTATGTTCAGGGTTATGTCTTCTCTTAAAGGAGTTGCTACCAAAGCTTTATGTGGGTGTAAGAAAGGGAAGTTTTTGGAAGTTGGGTGTGTTTAAAATGTTTTACCACTGATCTCGACTCTCTTGAGGTAGCGGTCATGCATTTTTATAAAGTGATCTGTGTTGAGCTTTATATTAAGGGTACAGGTATACATTATTTATTAACCCTTTATAAACTATTAATAGATGTTATGTGCGTGTTACAGACATGAGTCGTATGTGTTATAAATGTTAAACACCTTCATAAACCGTAATAAGCAACCTAATGACCTGCTGGACTCTAGAACTTAATAACCATTTATTAAAACATCTTATTAATTATTTACTAACCCTTTATAAATTATTTATAACTGTACACATTGTGACCAAGATCTGAAGGAGTTCTCCAGATTTCCTCTTACATATAGAAGTTTCTTTTCAGGAAAGTTCAGGCCTTATTACTACCGCAGCACAGAATAATCTATGACTGTAACTTTACTAAAGGTCAGAAGGCTGTCTATTTTACTCAAAATGACATAGAGAGAAGCAAAAGGAAATGTCACACCTGGTGAGCTAGACAGAGTTGGCTCTGATAAATGTGGAGCCAAAAACCACCCACACAGACTGGGAATTTATTAAGTGCTATTGGGCAAACAGAGTTACACTGAAAAAGAGGGAGCATATAATAGAATAAAGCTTCTACATCTTAGATGAAATCCTGGCCGTACTGAAATCAGTGGCAAAACTCTTATACACTTCAGCAGGGTCAGGATTTCACCCAATGTCTTTTGAGTCCTGAGGGCCTAAGGGCATGCCTACAATTGCAGTGTAAGCCTATGCTTAAGGCCAGGCTCCAGGATAACCCACTTGCAACTAGGCACCAGCAGAGTTTTATCTTTATTTTTCTTGTAACCATCTCTCATCTTTATGCCTCATTACTTGCACTCACTTAAAATCTCCCTCTTTGTCGTTAACAAACTTGTTTCATTGTTTTATTTAATCCAATGCGTTTAAATGGAAGTGTTTGGGAAACTCCATCTGGGTTGGCAAGTTGTATGCATATTATTTCTATTAAAGAAATAATAGGCTTAATATAACTTGTATTGTCCAGGAGTGGGGTGGGCAGTACAAGATATACATTTCTGGGGGGGGGGAAATCTAAGACTGCGGTGTGTGTTGGGGTCACCCTGTAGTATAACCCAGCCTGGTCAGAGCGAGAGTGTGACCCAATGCGGCTGGCAGGCTGCAGTTACACACAGACACTCAGGATGCGGCTTGCCTGCTGGAAGGCTGTTTAAGAGTGACTCAGGAGGGAGTTTCTTCAGCAAGGCATTATGTGGCACCCAAAATTTCCGGGAAGGGGTGACACATCTGCTCATTAGTTTGAGTATACCCTGGTATGTCAGAGTCACATTTCACAAGAACTAAATTTAAATTTAAAAAGTTAGACAGTAATGACACTACCCTCAAGTGGTATTTAGTACAGATAACAACAAGGATGTGGGAGATAACTGAAAGCAAGAATGAAAAACACTTTGAAAATGGCTCTTTAATCATTTAAGGTAATCTTACATAACTTTCCCCCCATTTTTGCCAAGAATTAATATATTATATTAACTACTCATTCACCCTCTAGGCTTTTCTTTTTGTTTCCTTAAAACCTGTGTATCTGTCATTTTGTGAGAGCATTTGCTGTCCTCTTGTGCAAACCTATATCTAAATCCTGTTCCAGTTCACTGACATTTCATGGTAGTCTGGGAAAAAAGACCTGACCTAAAGCCTACTGAAATCAGTGGAAGGACTCCTGTTAATGTCGGCATGGTTTGTAGCAGAGCCAAAGGGGTTTAGAAGTGCTCATGTGTATGTGTCATGTTCTTTAGAGTGTTTTGCCAACAAGAGCTGTGGGAAGCTATTTCCACTGTTACTCTCTATGCACTAATAAATTACCTTCTAAAATAAGGTAACAATATGGTGAAAGCTGTATGGCCATGGAGCTATGTACAAGTTTTGCAGGTGCTGAAGGCATTTGGCCTCTTGCCTTATTACACCCAAAGTGCCCATATAAGTCTCACAGCCGTAAACTATGTTGAATGTTATTCTTTATACAGTTCTTGATAGCCAGCACAAAATCTATGGGTTATTCTTTAGGGATACCCATATTTTAGCACAATAGTAGCTTTGTACCATCTCCTGCCTATTAATCAAAACCAAATGTCAAAGATTCTCACTTACAACAAAATGTATATTTACATATTCGGCTGAGATTTTCCAATTGAAATTCATTTGGATATAGGTGTGAGAGTCCCTTAGTATCCTTTGCAAATCTCATCCTGACTCATTTATGTTCAGGTAGGCACCATTTCTCAAGGCAGCTTTTAGGCCTTTTGTGAGGCTTAAAGCCACAGTCAGCTGGTATCTGCTATTGCACAGCCTGCAGGGTTGCCTCCCACAGAAGTGCCTGCACTAGATCCTACACCTGGTGAGGAAGAACACGTGAAAATAAAAGTTAGTTCCAGGTAATCTCAATGAATAATATCCTTTCTTTCAATATTTTTATAATTATATAAGTCAGACTGAACATTTTCCAGGAGACATGCAGTCGTAGATCTCCGGAACTGATGATGTTTCAAGTATCCAGAATAACTAATAGGAAATATCTGTGTTCTTCCATTATAATATAATGTTAGATGCTGTAAAGCAAATAAAATATGAATGATGCTGGGATTAGGAGTAAAACAAAAGGCCTACCTATTCTTGCCTTGAAAGAGGATTCTAACTGATGGAAAGCACTAATTATGTGGGGTTCCAACAAATCTTCTGGAGCTTCATAGGGACTACTAAAATGGATGCCTCCTTATTAAATCTAAACAGACACACAAAAGCTACGTCAAATCTGTTGCTCAAAAAGGGGCTTCAAGACTCATTTTTTCCTGCTTTATGGTTTGTGAGATGAGTCATCAACTAAAGGATGCTACACTGTCATGACAAATAAATGCTTAGACTATGCAATGCTACCGTAAAAGCATTACGGTACCCAGGTTTAATATGTAGTTACTCATGTTACTTTAAGAAGTCCCAGAAGAACTCACTAAGAAGAACTCACTCCAAGCTTGTATAATAAATGGCTCAGACTTGCAGCAAACTTGAACAAATTCTGCACATCTCTGAATTTAATACCTAAATATGAAACTGAAGAGCAGTATGAGCCAATCTTTTGCAGTGCATACAAGAAGCCTGTTTTAGCAAAGATTTATTGCACTAATAACTTTGCAGCCTATCTATTGTCCTGAATGTTTCAGAAAGGACACTGTACTATGTCTATTTAAATTATCAGAGATGGAAGCTGGGTTGCAAACAAACTGTAAAATGTTCAACTGCGTCAGCCAAATTGATGGTGTGTTTATTATTTCTATTCTTTCTCCCACTTTCCATATAGCAAGCTCTGTTGCCAAAGAATTTTCAGAAGGTGAATACAAAGGGTATCTTAGCATTGTAAGTACTGAACAAAATCTGACTGATGCATTAATGCTCGTTCAAATCTCTAGATCTGAAAAAAAGCAATCAAGCTAAATGCATGATTTCGAAGTGATCTTAAAAAACTAACCTGCTCCTAAACTCATGGCAGAAAGCAAGCTCCAACAGTCCCTGGCAAGAACTCTCTCCCAACCAAAAGGTGAACCTCAGAGGCATCATTGGTATACGGCTTTTAGAAAGCTGCAGTGAGGGTTTCACTCCATGACAAAGATACATAGACTTCCAAAGGGATGATAAAAGAAAAGGCAGCCCAGGCAATGTAAATTTTCAATCTGGGGGTCATGTCCACCCTGCCTTTCTCAGACTACGAAATGGGATGGGGGATCTCAACTAGACAGGGAGCCCGTGGTGGGGATGGTGTCCTGCTATGGAAAAGGTTGAGCACCACTGAAGTAGACTAAATGTAGACAGCAACTCCCACATAGCTTTTGCTCTTCCTAGCAAACTGACCAAAGCGGCAGGCTAGAAAAACAACCTTCCTGCTAAAGTGCGTCTCTCTTTCTTTGATTAACAGCAAGCAAGGGATTAAATTTGGCCTCTGTGACTTTCATTGGCCATTTAGGTCTCCCCACTTTCTCCTCCTCTTCAGCAACTGGAGGAAGTCTGCTCCCACACATTCGTACTGAGGAGACATGGGCAGTGAGATCATTATTATTAACATTTATATTACCATAGCACATAGGTGCCTCATGAAGGATCAAGGCCCCACTGGACTAGGCACTGTGTAGACTTGCAGTAAAAGACAGTCCAAGACCAGAGATTTTATAATCTAGATAATCCTAGTTGCTCATAATCCCTCCTTGTCCCAATCCATAGGTTTACTTCTATTATTGTTGTGACATTGCACGCCATACGTTTTATGGAAATATGTTTCTAAGTGTGAATATGATGTAACTGGAATATGCTTCATGCAAAAGGTCTCATTCCTGTATCTAAAACTAGAAATTTGAAGTATTACTGTGAGGTTCTACTGTAATTATGCAAAGTGTGGGCGATAAATGGTGGCTTAGGATCTTGATGGTTCCCATTAACAAGAACAATTGTAGTTGTAAATGGCTCTGTTTACTTCTAAGGCTTCCTGTGTTTGTGGAAAGAATTGCGGTTTAGGATCTCACAGGACATGTGACAATATCACCTGGTACTGGAATCCATCTTAAAACTGGGGGTTTTCTATTTAGAATGAGGGTGGAGACCCAAAAAGACAAAAGATTCCTGCCTTGTGCCAAAGCTATAAAAGGGGGTGGAACAGAACAAAGGGGGCTCCAGTCATGAGAAATCCCCTAGCTACCACCTGACCTGCAACTAACAAGATCTGTACCAGAGGAAAGGACTGCGCCTAGACTACAAAGGAGTCTAGCCTGTGAAAGATGCTTATTGGAACATCTCTGCAGGTGAGATTTACCTGTATTCAGTTTCTTAAACATATTAGGCTTAGACTTGCATGTTTTGTTTTATTTTGCTTGGTAACTTACTTTGTTCTGAATCAGAGAGGTAGCCGTGTTAGTCTGGAATTGCAGAAGTGACAGAGAGTCCTGTGGCACCTTAAAGATTAACTAAAGTATTAGAGCATAAGCTTTCGTGGGCTCAAGCAATGGAAGCAGACAAAGTGGGTATTAGCCCACGAAAGCTTATGCTCTAATACTTTAGTTAGTCTTTAAGGTGCCACAGGACTCTGTCACTTCTTACTTTGTTCTGTCTGTTATTATTTGAAACCACTTGAATCCTAATTTTTAAACTTAATAAAATCACTTTTGTTTATTAACAAACTCAGAGTAAGTGATTAATACCTGAGGGAGCAAATAGCTGTGCATATCTCTGTATCAGTGTTATGGAAGGCGGACAATTCATCAGTTTACCCTGTATTAGCTTTATACAGAGTAAAATGGATTTATTTGGGGTTTGGATCCCATTGGGAACTGGGTGTCTGGGTGCTGGAGATAGGTAACCTGCCGAGTGGTTTTCAGTTAAAGTCTGCAGTTTTCGGGGCGTGGTTCAGACCTGGGTCTAGGTTGCAGCAGACTACCATGTCTGACTCAACAAGGTAGATTTCTGGAGTCCCAAGTCATCAGGGAAAACAGGCTCAGAAGTAATTTCAGCACATCAGGGGACAGTCACAAGGGGGTCTCTGTGACCAAACCCATCACAATTGTTATCTGTATTGTGGTTGTGCATAGGACCCCAGTCACAGACCAGAACCCCATTGCACTAGGCATTGTACACACAGAACAAAAAGATGATCCCTGCTGTAAAAAATGTACAGGTTAGGATGGGGACACCGTTCTCCTTTAGATTATTGCCCGTCAAACTTGTGGGGAAGAGGCAAGAGTAACTGCAGATAGTCTGCAATATTTTAAGCAATCTGAGTACGCCTTTAGGTTGTCAAACCAAAAAAAGGGTGGGGGGCACATATCATCTTAG
This sequence comes from Dermatemys mawii, assembly GCA_007922305.1. NCBI lineage: Eukaryota > Metazoa > Chordata > Testudines > Dermatemydidae > Dermatemys > Dermatemys mawii. The sequence goes on along the minus strand of ML677371.1, from coordinate 17,477,344 downwards.
TATAAATTTACCCAAATGACGGGATAGCTCAGGTAACTGGCAATGAGACACAGAGCTTCACAGCTGTCATTTGGTATCTGTTTACTGGGAATTTGACTGAGATCAGCAGACAAGTGACGATATCACAAACAACCCCTAAATGCTGGCACTTCTTGACATCCTTCATAGTAGCCAAAACACCAAAGCTTGAATGAACATGGCAAATGCTTATTTTACTTGGGGAGGAGTATCCAGGTGAAGACTGAGGCTTTTATCTGTCATCAGTTTTATCTCTGTATTAGAGAGAGATTTGTGTATTTTATTTTATTTTATTTTATTTTACTTCATTTGCCATTTACATTCCTTTCTATTTTCCTCAGTAGGATTTGACTTCCAATTTTTAAAAGATGCCATTTTGTCTCTAACTGCCTCTTTTACTTTTGTTGTTTAGCCATGTTGGGGATTTTTGTCCTCTGATTGTCTGTTTGTTTGTTTGTTTATTTTTCATTTGGGGTATACATATAGTTTGAGCCAATATTATGGTGTTTTTAAAAAGGTTTCCATGCAGCTTGCAGACATGTAACTCTTCCTTTTAATTGCTGTTTAACTAGCCTTCTCATTTTTTGTAGTTCATCTTTTTGAAGTTAAATACTTAGGTATTCTCCCCCCCTCCCCCAACACACACACACAAAGAGATGAAATATAATTACATTATGGTTACTTATACAAAGCAATTCAGCTATATTCACTTCTTGAACCAGATCCTGTATGCTGGGGGAAGTAAAAAAATTTTAGTCCTAAATCAAGAATTGCCTCTCCTGTTGTGGGTTCCAGGACTAGCTGTTTCAAGAAATAGCTATTAATGGTGCCTAGAAATTTTATTTTGTCATCCAGTTCTAAGGTGGCAGGGTCCCAGTCAACATAGGGATAGCTGAAATCCCCCATCATTATTGAATTTTCTGTTTTTGCAGCCTCTCTAATCTCCTTCAACATTTCACAATCACATTTACCAACCACATTCACCAGGTGGTTGATAGTATATTCCTACAGTTATACTCTGATTATTCAAGCATGGAATTTCTATCCATAGAGATTCTGTTGCACTATTGGATTCACATAAGACTTTTACTATATTTGAATATGCTTTCTGTCACATATAGTGCCATTCCCAAAGCAGTACCCTGGTATTACTGTGTCCCATTGATTATCATTGTTCCTCCACATTTCTGTGATGCTTATTATATCAGTATTCTCATTTAAGACCAGGCACTTAATTTCACTCATGTTAGTATTTAGACTTCTTGCATTTGTATACAATCAATTGTAAAACATGTCAGTGTTTAGTTGTCCACCTTCATATGTCATAACTGAATGGGACTCTCTTCTGTTTGTTTCTCTTCAGTTCCTACCTGTATTTCATAGAATCATAGAATATTAGGGTTCGAAGAGACTTCAGGAGGTCATCTAGTCCACTCCCCTGCTCAAAGCAGGACCAACCCCAACTAAATCATCCCAGTCAGGGCTTTGTCAAGTTGGGCCTTAACAACCTCTAAAGATGGAGATTCCACCACCTCCCTAGGAAACCCGTTCCAGAGCTTCACTACCCTCCTAGTAAATTTAATCAACTTCTATCCTCTCCTCTTTATGAGGACATAGAGTATCCCCTTTAACAAATGTCTTTCTGAACCATGTGCTGCTCCACACCTGTTGGCTTCCCCCAGCCCTTAGTTTAAAAACTCCTCTACAATATTTTTAATTTTACATACCAGCTATCTAATTCCATTTTGGTTTAGGTGGAGCCTATCCTTCCTTGATAGGCTCCTCCTTTCCTAAAAGATAACCCTGTTCCTAATAAATCCCTGCTCCCAACATCATCTCATTCATGCACCGACACCCCTGCAGATATGCCTATCTAACTAGCCCTGCATGTGAAACTGAAAACATTTAAGAGAATGCTACCATGGATGTCCTGGAATTTAAATCTCCAACCTACAAGCCTAAATTTGGCCTCAAGGACCTCTCTCCTACCTTTCCCTATGTCACTGGTACCTACATGTATCACAACCTCCAGCTCCACCCTAGTACTGCACAGAAATCTGTTTAGATGTCTTGAGAGGTCGACATCCTTCTCACCCAGTTCGCATTTCACCAGGAGGGTCTCCTGGTCATCACAAACCCAGCTACCTATATTTTTAACAATCAAATCCACCATTACTATTACCTGTTTCTTCCTAATAACTTGGGTTCCCTCCCCAGGAGGGATATCTGAAGTATGAGAGGATACTATAACATCATCAAGGCAGAGGTCCCAACTACGGGATCGTTTCCCTCTGCTCCAACTTGATGTTCTTCTTCCCCAAGACTTTCATCTTCCTCAACAGCACAGATGTCATCAGATGGGAGATGAGACTGCCCTAAAGTGTCATCTATGTACTACTCTGTCTTCCTTAACTCCTCCAGTTCAGCCACTCTGGTCTCAAGAGCCCATACTCTGTCTCTGAGGGTCATGAGTTGTTTACACCAACTGCTCACATATGCCACCTGCCCACAAGGCAGGTAATAAACTGGTAGCCCCGAGACTTCTGCCTGCATTATTTTTACTCTTCTAGGGTTTGTTTAGTGTGTGTGTGTGTGTGTGTGTGTGTGCGTGTCTGTGTGTGTTTTGAATAGCGTTCAAGAGTACTGTACAATACTCAAAAATACACCACAAATAATTCTAGAGCACTTAAAAAGATAGGAGATGGTTAAATTAAAGAACAAAGAATCACAGACCAACCTACCAAAACAAAGCAAAGTCACCAGTACAGATTAAGTACTGTGTGATACATTAAATTGCAAACTCTGTGATCAACCATTCACCAAATACAACATATCATGGAAAAATAACTGCATATCTTTCCAAAACTTTAGATGTGCATACTGTTTTTAATACTACAAATATCAAATAATGGAACATCCTATTATGTTTAGGTATGTTTATGTATTAGATCAAATAATGGAACATCCTATTATTATAACATCCTATTATAATGCATATGCACAACCAAGCAGAGCTGTAAGAGAGGTGAGAATTCTGACAGCAAATTTTCTGACTCATACAATTTAAAGTTCAACCTTAACATTGCATTGCAAATATTTCCCTGAATATTTATGTTTTGCGTGAGACTCATTTGCCAGCTTTATTTACAGCTTTATTTACAGAGACTGCTTATAGGTAGCACTAAGACTAGTGGAGAGGTGTTTGCATCAGTACAGGCCCTTTTTGTTCCGTTTGTCTGCCCCAATCCAAGCCTGGAGTAACATGAAGAGAAAGACTAAAAGGTGAGCATCTGATTTAAACCCCAATGAAGTCAGTGAAAAGGCCCTAGATTAGTTACTACTATTATAAGGTCTCACACTTTGGGCCTCTTTGCTAATGTAATGGATCCATACTAAGATCTGCCTACAGAAATAATATTCTTGATAGATATTTACTCTTGAAGAGCAATCCCTCAAACTCTGAACTGTCAAGATGGAGTGAAGTAGCCAGCACATGCCAATATGTAGTAATATCCCAATTAGCTGATGTGTCACTAAAATGTGGAAAACTTCTCCAGAACACAGCACAACTTTTTCAATGCACAAAGAGTGACCTCTTCTTATGTGAACACTCATGCACTCCCCAATAAGGTTTTCCCTCTTTTCATCCACTCTCACTCCTGCTTAATTCCCCAGTCTCCTGATTTCTACTTCTACCATTTCACTTTTCCACTGTATTCTCTCCTCCCCCTCCACCTGCTGACTTCCCCCTATGTAGGGTGATCATCTGCATTTCAAAGAACTAAAATACAATGACATGAAAATTGCACGACAAAACCATTTTTTAAAAGGACGGTACCTCACAGTCTTTGTCAATAAAACATTAAGAAGGGCATAAGAATGGCCATATTGGGTCAGACCAATTGTCCATCTACCCCAGTGTCCTGTCTTCTGACAGTGGCCAATGCCAGGTGCTTCATAGGGAATGAATGGAACAAGACAATTATCGAGTGATCCATTCTCGGTTGTCCAGTCCCAACCTCTGGCAGTAGGAAGTTTAGGGACACCCGGAGGATAGGGTTGTGTCATGATTCATACATGTGTCAGTCAAAACTTTACGATTCACAAGTTCAACAAAAACTTGAGAAAATTTGAATTTCAATGAAAAAATAGCACACAATGTTTGTGAAGATTTTTACAAATTATGCCCCTGTTTTCAACCAGGTCTAACTCCAGTATCTGATCCTTTGCATCATTATTGCTTGAAATCATAGGTTTTATGTGCTCAGTTGTTTCTTTGTAGTTTGCTACTGATCTAATTCATGGACATTAGTCATTGAACAGGAGCACCCCTTAAAATAGGAAATTCAACTGCCATCAGCCTATGGACTGCCTCCCTCTGCTTCATTGTTCACAACCCCATAACTCCCTACCCTAATTGTTCTTCAGTCTGGCAGCTGATTTCTCTCTGTCAGGCCTATATCAATTCAAGCTTGTCCTTACCCCACTGGTCCTCTCCCTCCCTTTATTCTGAGGTTGTTTTGCCTTGAAGAACATAATTTCCTTCTAGATGGCTAAGGCTATAGCAAGCAGGTCAGTTCTAAATGTGATGCCAGTGAAAAGTCAATGGATATTTTAAGTGAAGAACTTTCTCCTTTCTCTCAGCTCACACATCTGTGACAATTCTGTATACTTGCTCCTGGCTCTTGGCTTCCCATGCCATAGTTCTGCAGCCAAAACACTTGCTGGTTATATTCTTTTTTTAGCAGCTCATCCCTTTCATCTTTGTATTGGGTGCTCTGAAGTTTCCTCTTGATAATATTTTCTGAAGCATCATGTTCTAAATATCCTCTGCAAAACATGATGGCAACAGGATATATAGTAGGATGCTATCAAAAGCTTCCATACAGCAAAACTTTTGACAACAGAAGTTCCCTAATGGGATTTCCATCACAGCTCAGTAGTAAAAAGCATTGTAATAGCCTCCCTCCTCTATATTTTTTCCTTCTGCTCTAATCATCTGTTAGGCTTTTCCCTAGCACTTCAAAGCAATTCTCTATCGTTCTGTTATTCTGAACTGAAGCTCAGCAGGGTTTAGCTTTTCAAAGCACCACAAAGGGAGTTCTTAATTATTCATCATTCTTCCATTTTCAAGGAAAAAAAAACACAAAACAAATCTGCAATTCTTTAAACACACGAAATCTACTCTTAGATCTCACCATTTCCAGTTGCTGAAATTGCGCAGAACTAAAAACAACATAAAGCTTACAGTCTAATGGCCATCTACCACAGCTCCTAGATGAGGACTTTATTCTATTCCACATATTAAGGGAAACAAGATTGAACGGTGGTTACAGAATGAAACAAAGTCAAGGGACTTGCATTCTGTGCTTAGCTCTACCAATGACTCACAGAGCAACCTTGGGCAAACCAAATTAGACCTTCATTTTCAAGTGTCCACTAGTTTTAGATAGCTCAGTTTTAGAATGTGCAACCTGAGTCACCTGAACTACAATTTTCAGAGTGCTACGTATCTGCACTTTTGAGCAGGAAGCATTTGCTGTGACACTAACCTTTGAAGTCTCTCATGTTTATAAAAGGAAATGTAAACCTCTGAGTTCACCACTGGGAAGGTAGTAGAGTTCATTTTCTTGATATGGCCATTTGGGAATGGAAACTCTTGGGACAGAGCCTTAGCTGATGTAAAATGCTGCATTACCAAGGATCTGCCCATTGTTACTGTTTTGTTTCAAGTTTTATGTGAGTAATACCCCATGCTAACCTTGACCACCTTTTCTTGCTTATAGTAGTACATTCTCAACCTCATACACTCAAAAAGGCTGATAATAACTCTGCTCAGACTCCTGTAGTTAAAGAAAATTAACTCACTGCAAGAAGTCCAACATCCAGCCTTTTATACTTGGAAAATATTAAATTTGTAAATCTATAGCAAGTCTACGGAATGGTGAACTTAAATTACTAAACATGAAAAAGAAATTCTATTCTTGATTTGATTTAAATTTTTGAGAAGGAAAAATGTACTCCATTGTTGTGACTTATCAGGTGCCTAGCATCACCTCTGAAAGGATGAAGAAGTTTTGCTGAGACCAGCAGTAAGAGTTACTGCTAGTCCGGATGCCTGCATGAAATTGCAATAAAGCACAGAAGTCCATGTGACATTCCAATCACCATTTTTATGAACATTTTCCTATTTATTAATAGTAGCTGCTCTAAATTCTCTTAAGTTTTATGCCAGCTGCCAATTCTGGGTCTGGTACAAATTTGAAATGTATTAGAAGTATGTACAGCTGGAAATGATGAAAATAAAAGATGAGGAGAGAATACAGCATATGCCAACACAGCAAGTTCATTGCAGATTAGTAACAAAGCAATTGAATGTATGTATGTATTTAATAATTTCAAAGGCTTAGGTGAATTGCTCTAACTCTTTTCACCATGATAAATTGAGGCAATGAAGGAAAAGATAGCAGTCACAGAGGAGAATAACCTGGCTTTTCAGCCTCAACTTCAGAGATTTAAAAAAATAAATCACTGAGTATATTGTGGACAAAAGCATGTGGAACATGAAATGTAAGATATTATAAGGTATTTGCAGACAAGCTGCATGGTGCTATATATATGCTTCATATATGTGCTTCTAACTTTTTCCTTGCAAGAGTTTTTGTAAGAAGTAAGTAACAATATGAGTCATCAATAACACAAATTACTCAAAAAAAGAAGTAATGTGTAGTTATTAAACAACTTCTGGTGATAACTTACTCCATTCAGTAGCTGCCCTATCATAGCTTAATACTGAATAAGACTGACCAGCACTTGTACTGGCACAATTTTTTGTAATTGGGGTTGCTGAAAGCCATTGAACAAAACTGTAAACCCTGTACATGATGGAAAACACTTCAAGCCACCAGGTGCTGCTGCAACCCAGCTGACCAGGATAGATAAGATGGCCCACATTTAGTTCTAAATCTGATAGCGATTTTGATAGTGGAAAGGCATTTGTAAGATTTCTCCTGTCTTGACTGTACATACAGCAGAGTCTAGTTTCTAACCCCTTGGTCTGCTCCTCAAGCTGTTCATCTCTTTTTCTTGCTTTTACTTCTTATCCATGATCAGAACTTTCTTAATATACCCATGGATCGTTTTGGGGGGTAAGCAGGAAATTGCTGGCCGGCAGCATAACAAAACCCATCTAGATCCCAAATTCCTGCAGAGGGAAGAATCCCACATGGAAGACTGGAGGAAGAGGGAACCTTCTTCCTGCCATCAATACCCAGGGAGTGCTCCAAGAAGGCAAGGAATTCTGCTGGCCAGTTTTAGGAAGAAATTGAGATTAGCCCCACCCCCACATTCATAGATTCTAAACAAGAAGGAAACATTATGTCACCTAGCCTGAACTCCTCCGTAACACAGACTATAGAATTACACCCGGCAAGTCCCCATTCAGGAAATCCTGATCCATTCAGCTGCTTACTCGGCACATGTCCAGTACCAACAGTGCCTAATCGCTACTGAATATGCAGCTCACAGTTGTGATTTGGCCAGACCCAGTGCTCTGAGAGTGTGCTGGTAATATATTTCAATGCAGGAGCTGAAGGACAGTTTATAGCAAGAGTGCCTAATATTTAAAAGAAAATAAGAACCCGAACTGTTCTGTTCTAACTTATAACGTTCTGCAACAGCCTTTATTTTCTGACTAAATCAAAACCTGCTTCAGGAACGGACAGCAGCTAATGCTAGGGGTGGCCAACCTGTGGCTTCGGAGCCACATGTGGCTCTTCGGAAGTTAATATGCGGCTCCTTGTATAGGCACCGACTTTGGGGCTGGAGCTACAGGCGCCAACAACTTTCCAATGTGCCAGTGGGTGCTCCCTGCTCCACCCCTGGCTCTGCCCCCACTTCACCCCTTCCCGCCCCCTCCCGTGAGCCTGCCATGCCCTCATTCCTCCCCCTCCGAGCTTCCAGCATGCCACGAAACAGACAGGGAGGTGCTGATTGGCGGGGCTGCCGATGTGTGGAAGGTGCGGGAGCAGAGGGGGGAGCTGATGGCAGGCTGCTGATGTATTACTGTGGCTCTTTGGCAACGTACATTGGAAAATTCTGGCTCCTTCTCAGGCTCAGATTGGCCATTCCTCTGCTATGAAGTATCAACAAATCAGCAAGATAACTACAACCATGTTTCTTACACAAGACACAGACATAAAATCTGTCAGTAGCATAGAAACAGGACTCAATTAACCAACGCTCAAATCATGCAACCAGATTTTACTAGTAAGCCGTTGGATACAAGCCCCCCGCAATTGGAAGCCGGAGGGAATCTAAGGAAGAACACTTTTGTACATCTTTCTCTACTCACAGACTTAAAGAGACTACAGTAGACTCTCGATAATCCAGGACTGGGTTAACCAGGTTGTGGATTAACCAGGATTTTGAAAAAAAATACACGTAACTCGCAGGGCTGGCTCTGGCTTTGTTGCCGCCCCAAGCACCAAAAAAAAAAAAGAAAAAAGAAAAACCCATCAGGGTGCAGGGCAGCCAGTGAACCAACACCCCCTCCCCCCAGTGCAGAGTGGCTGGTGAACCTACCCACTCTCCCCACACACCATATTTCCTATGGATGATGATTATCTGGGATTTTATTAACCAGGATTAATTTTTTCCCTATCATCCTGGATAATCGAGAGTCTACTGTATTTAACAGCACAGCCTAACATTTCTAGAAATATAATACTGTACAGGAATTTTATCAAATCCCTGTAGAATGCTAATATATTATTCTAATGCTTTAAGTAATAACCTTACTTGTTCAGTGCATAGCTGCTGCTCTTTATAGCTTTCATCATTAATCTTTCAGCCATGGAGAGGATTCTGAATGCACTATTATTTAGCATTCTGCCACTAAGTGAGGGCACATGAACAATGCCAGAGCATTAGGACAGTAGAGTTTATAAGGGCAACATTTTCAAAAGTGAGAAGCAACTCTGGGTGCCTCAAATTCAGGTGCCCAACTTGAGATACTTTTCAAAGGCAGATGTTCAGCACTTTCTGAAAAATCAGATCCCTTTCAAGTTGTCTCAGAAGTTGGGCATGCAAAAATGAAGGCATTCAAAATTGCTAGTCACTTTTGAAAAATCCAGCATAAGTGACCTACATTACTGAGAAAAATTGGACTTTTAGAAACTTTTATTTATTGTACCTTCCAGAAGGTCTCTGTGGTTTTGGTGTCTAAAGTCTGGGCTTCCCTAGATTCTGAATTAACGTAGAGACTGCTTCAGTCTCTAAATCCAGAATTCATCTTTTTCTAGACATATTATATTTCAAGTGTTATCATTTTTTTCACACCATCTGAATACCAGCAGTAGCAAAGATCAGACTAATATGGGATAGATTTTTTATAAAAGTAGCAGCTTTACAGCGATCATGCCAGAGATGATTAGCTCTACACTTACTAAAAAAAAGTAAACATGCAGAATGAGTTGCACATTTCCAACAGAAAAAAATCCCCATATTTTTATAAATCTTTGTACATGCTTCATTTGATTTTAATTAAAACTAACACATTTTGCTGATGACATATCAGGAACGTTCACTTCCTAAATTATCAATGCAGCATTGATCTCCCACCCTCTGTCAGCAAAACCACCCTCATTCCTGAGGATGCCTCCAAAAAGCTGCAGTCTTATTTTACATAAGTGCACATACACGCACCCCTTCCCAGTTCATGAAGTTCCCACTGAAATGCATAAGAGATGCAGAATTTGACTAATCCACTCATTTGTTGCACTCAACAGCAAGAAATGTATTCTGCTGATTCACATTCCCATCTGGTGGTTGCTCTAGTTAGTGGAAATTGCCATATTGAGATTCAATGGACACAGGGTAGATTAGCTGGGCAGAAGCTAAGTAAATAAGCAAACGAAGATATATGTAAGTTATTATTACCTTTGCTCCACAGAGGATGAAAGTAACCTTTGTCCAAAGGCTGATTAAGAATCAAAAGGCAAAATGTCAGGTTTTCTATAAAAAGAAAGAGATGATAGTGCTCATTAACAAGTAAATTGATTTCTCCCGTCATTTTCTTTGTTTTGCTTGCACCTAACATCCTTCCCTATTTAATGTTAGTTTAGAAACTTTGGAGCACACTTCACTGACTGCCCTTCTTCTTAGGTTTTGTCATTTCAGATAGATAGAGGCAGCCAGAGATTCATCAGAAACTTTTTACAGCCATTAATTCTCAAGGTAAATTCCAAGAGGGATAGGAAAAAACAGGGATTTGTGCAGAAACAGATCCCTTTCAATCTTAATGAAAAGGGAGGAAGTGGCATTCTCTCAAGAACTTAGCAGTAGAATATATGTGGAAGAATTCAGAACAAATCAAAAACTAATTCCTCATAAGAATCCACTAACGGCCATGCTCATTTACATTTTGGGCTCATTGCTGCTCCCCTTCGAGTCAATGGCAAAACACCCAAAAAGAAATCCTGTCAAGTATATTTGGTACCCAATTTGATACCTAGGGCTGGATTCTCCCAGAGCATTTAGTATTTCATAGCACTCTGTCTGTCCAGAGCAGAGCTTCTATTGACTATAGTTCTGAGTGCTCAACACTTCTGCATGTCAGACCCTTGGTGTCTCAATTTGGGTTCTGAGAAAATGAGGAACACACAGTGGCCATCTGAAAAAGTTTGATTTCAGTGACTTGCCCAGTATTGCAGAGGAACTCTGTGGTACAGACAAGGCTAGAATCCAGTTCTCCAGGGAGCATGCAACTCCTTTTAACCACAAGATCATCCTTTCTCTTCTTAGCGATCTAGATATTTTAGGTATTTATATGGCTCCCATTACCACAGAATGTGAGCACCTCACAATCTTTAATATACACAACAGTCTTGAAGCACAGAGAAACTACATGGTTAAAGTGACTTGTCCAAGGTCACAGAGGAAGGCTGTGGTGGAACAGGGACTTGAATCTAAGTCTCCCGTGTCCTAGACTAGCACCCTCATTACTGAACCATTCTTCCTTAGTCTTTCCTGCATTCCCCTGCCTCATTCACTATATGCCTTCCATCTTCTTCAACAAATGAGGCAGGGGTCCTACAGACAACAGTCTCCTTCACAACCCTGATTTATCCACAGGTCTATCCAATGTACTGAATGAAGCAGACATTCAATGGAAAAACAGTAAGTGATCATGTAATTCAAAACTGTTTCATACTGCATATGCCCAGGCTCCTATACAACCCTACCCTCAGCTCCTGCTCCAATGCCCCAAACCAAGGCTACTGTCCCCATTCATGCATCAATTCCTCCATGCCCTCCCTCCAATTTCTCACCCCCCTGAATTTCAGTCAGGTGGCTTCCTAGTTCACACTTCCTGGGCAAGAGCAGTTAGAGCAAAGAAGTGACAGCTTTCCTACCCTGGCGCCTGGCACCAGAATTGACCCCAACAGCAGGGAGGAGCATTGAATGAATGAAAATTCCTGCTCAGACCCTGTTTTTCTGGTATGGACCACGGTCAGTGGCTCTCTGCAGATGGTGCATGCACATCAGCACTCAGAAGCTGCGAGGAGATGGTGCATGCTCAGTGCAGCCAGAAACTTCTGAGAATTCAGCTACCAAATGCTAACATATCTCTACTGAGCACATGTGAACTGAGATTTTCCAGAGGTTTATAATTTGACCACATTCTGACGAATTTTCACAGGGATGGCAAAAGACACATTCCGGACACCGGGGTGACTTCCTTGTCAAATTTAATGTCACTCACTGCGCATCATGTCCCAAGTGCCGGTGGACGGGTCACAAAAGGATCCCAAAGGGCCCTCTGACACTGCTTATCGTAGGGATGCCCTTTGAAGGGACAGACGTTGCTCTGGTGAGCCTGTTAGAAAAGTCCATAGCCAGGTAAAAATACAGATCAATGATATCAGACTATGCCATTGTGGGAGCTGTGTCTCCTTAATGGTCCATCGACACATAGGTACCTAGCCCTCATGTAAATCCACGTGGGGTAGGAGGTGTTATGTTTGAGACAGAGATACAGAGACACTATTCATAACTTCAGATAAAGTAATGAAACATGGATTTAACCAGGATAATCACTCTTGACAGACTAACTTTTCCACTGAAATCTTACATGATATACTTTGTACAAGATGTATTGCAACTTTATAACAATGGCGACTGTATTCATGTAACTCATTATTTTTATATGCCCACTTTAGGATTTCTATATACCATCACTTCCACACAATCTCTCCCTTCAGTTCCTGAGTTGTGGTGCCGGGGGCTGATCAAAATTCCCTTTTTCCTGTGAAAATAATTCAGCATTTTTATTTTCTGTGTCTGTGTAGTGGGAAACTTAAAAGCTATACAGCTGCATGAAGAGGTACCATTGTATGACGTGTGGTTGATCTTTCATTGGAGTTTAGCCACTGGAGTTGTTCATGGTGTGTTACTAGGTAGAAGGACTGCCTCCATAAGTACCATTGCAGGTCATGACATCCTATTTCACTGCTAGGGCCTCCTTCTGAATAACCGAGCATGCAGCCTCCCATGAGAACATCTTTCTGCTAAAAAAGGGGATGGGATGTTCTTCTCCTCTGATTCTTAAGTCAGCACTGCTCCAAGCCAGACATAGGCTGCATCAATTTGTAAGATAAACAGGTTCAAGAAGTCTGGGAGGAACAGCACAGGTTCCTTGCTCAACTGGTCTTTTAATATTCTTCATACCTCATCACAGCCTTCTGTCCAACGTGGTGGAATTTTTTCACTAGGTCTTTTAAAGGGCTGGCAATGGCAATGGAATTTGAGATGACCAATAGTATCCTGCTAATCCCAAGAAACAGAAAACTTGCTTCTTGTTGGAGGAGACAGAGCAACCTGCTAGGGCTTGGACTTTGTCCACTGCGGGGGATCACAGCTGTGCCCCCTCACTGTATTCCTCAGGCAGGTAACTTCCTGGGTGGCCAGTTAATACTTGGTTGGGTTGGTCATCACTTGTGCTTCCTTAAAAGTAGTACCGCAGTGTCTCATGTGGTCAGTCCACCCTTCACTGTAGATAGATGACGATGTCATCAATGTAGACAGCTGCAGATAAATCATGCAGCCACAGCGCTCTGTCCATCAACTGCTGAAAACTGCAGCAGTCACATGGTACCTGAACTGATATTACCCAAATGGAATGGAGGAGGCGGGCTTCTCTTTAAACTCGGATGTCAAAGGGATCTGCCTCTACCCTTTTGCTGAATTGAGGGTAGATATATATTTGGCCACCCCCAGTCTTTCTAGCAGTTTATCAGCCTTTGGCAAGGAGAAGGTGTACATTAACTGTGCCCTTTATAGTTCTCCATATCAATGTTTTGCCCAGAATGCATTTCCTGTGGATGTCTCAGACAGCGAGGAGCCAATGGCCACCCCCTGTGATTCAGTAAAACATGTAGGGGCATGTGATATGCTCATGTGACCCTGGACTCCATCTTGGGCCAGTAACTTTCCATACTTTCCATACTGTGGGCTTTGTTTGGGAAAGTAAATTTTGATGCACATTGCAGAGGATAGAAAAGATACGCAAGGAATCTCCCATTTTTGCCTCCTTCCTGCTCCAATTTCTCTGGACTGTGGATTTACAACTAAAAGAAGTATTTTGAAGTATGGACTGAGGCCCTTTCAATCTTTTGGGAGTTACCAGAGAGATTTTTGCAAGCCAGCAGTCTATTCTATCACTGCTACAAACCTGATATAAGGACTTCGCAATCATTTGTATGTATGTGATCTATTAACCATATTAACTCTTTTCTTTTCTTAACAAATCTTTAGGACTTGCTGACATCATGATATCTGGGTAAGATCTGAGATACTTATTGATCTTGAGTAAGTATCTGATCTGTTGGGATTAGTAAGAACCTCACATATGGTGAATTGGGTTTTCAGTAACCTCACACTATATTAGACCTGCTTGGATGGATGGGAGCCAACAACTGCAATGCCTAAAGGGGACTGCATTTGGCTTCTGGTTAACCAGTGTGGGTACTGCAGAAGCTCTTTAGCTAGTGGCTTGGTGAATTTAATTATAGAATAAGCCACCAGTTTGGGAGGATTGTCTGCCCTAATTCTGACAGTCTGTCCTGAGCGTGGCATTCTCAGTGTGGTCCATCCCAGGCACCCAGTCACATGGGCTCAAAGGGGTTAAAAGATAATACTGGGCTCAGGTACCCTTGCCCCTCCAGACCTGCTAAACATGGTAGAGTGGGTTAAAAGGAGCTCAGAAGCCCAGGGAAAGGGAGGTGGACAAGTTGAAAGAGAAACTAATCCTTCCCGGGAGGGATCACAGAGCAGGTAAGGTCCCCAGGCAGTGCCTTCTCCAACCACCATCCCATCTGAGAACCAGCAGGTCCTGCAAGACCCTGATCATTTGGACATTTTGTTAAGCTATTAACCACTTGAACTATGCCTCAAACTGAAAGATTTCACGTAGCTGAAATTGAAGTATCTTAGTTTGACTTACCTAGCCAGGCCACTTGGCTAGGCCACTGCTTCCTACAGCTCCCATTGGCCAGGAATGGTGAACCACGGCCAATGAGAACTGCAAGCAACCGAACCCATGGCCACCCGGATAAACAAAACATCTTGCGGCCAGCCAGGGGCTTACCCTGGCCAAGCCACAGAAACCATTTGGGAATCCCTGCAGTAGATCATTAGTAGTGGCCAAGTCACTTAATGTTAATAGCCACATGTATTCTAAAGCACTCTGAGATCCTGTCATGATGAGGGGTGTGGAGACACCTTAGAAACAAAACACTGATATGGAGAACTCAGTTAAAGCACAGAGGCACAGTTAAAGTAGAGACTGAAACCTTACTGGAATATTTCCTAACTTGCTAATATGAAACTGTTTTGCTAAAGTGAATTAATTTTCAGTCTTCACTGTGCATGAAGAATCATTTTTGCTGTGGGACACGATGTTAGGTTACATAAACATGGAGAAAATGTTAGGTTACATAAGCAAGGGAGAAAATTATTCCACTAGTTATAGCTCATGCAGGGCCACCTTAGAGAAACTATACAGAGTTTTTGTTAATGATTTAAATTAGGATATTCTTTGTCTGAAAAAGCAAAAACTGAAGTGGCAAGAAAGCCCTACAAACAGGATTACTGAACTAAACAAAGTTCAGGCTAAAAAAAAATAGGCCACTATTTTCTGACAAATGTGCCTAGCACTACGTCCCAATATCCGTATTTAGGCATGCAAATGAAAGTGGCTTAGTGCCTGTATCTCCTCTTGGAGTCACCATCACCATCGCATGTGCAACAATCATGGTAAGCAAAATATTACATATAGAACTGTATTCTCCAGCCCTCTCATTTTATGCCATTTGTAATCACTGGGTTTCTGGTTTGGTTTTTGGATTACTTAAACTGCTTGTCTTCAGGAATGTTGTTACTGGGCCATTCTTTGGACATCGTATATTTTGGGAAGTCTGTGCAAAGAAATGGGTCTTTATTTCATTTTGATGGGGGTGAAATTCAGCCTTATCTGAAAAGGAGTCCTATAGCTGAGGCAGTATCATGTTGCCAAGAAAATACTCTCAGGAACAAGGGCCTGATTTAGCTGGGCTCATTTCGCCATAGAGTCCTTTTGGATTGAAATAATAGGAAACATCTGATGTAGGCAAGATCCAGCCTATTGAGGCCTCAGAAGATACAGGTCTTGAAACAGATATACAGGGTGGTATGCAATGCAACAGACTAATATGCTATTGTTAGTTTGTCTCATCTTATAGCCAGGCCATGCTACATTGAGCTGGCTAAAGCTTCTGTGAGGGTTTTACCTGTTATCCTCACCTAAAGCACATTGTAGGAATCAAGCTTTGAAGTAACTAACATGTAGCACACCATAGCTGGGTCTACAGCCAGTAAAGGGAAGTGCAGCCTCCTGGCGAGTGCACAGGTGGGGAAGAGCACAATGGACTCAAGAAGGAAAGGCACAGTGGCTAGAGAAAAATACCTAGATGGTTTATGGTCTCTAACCAGCACCCCTGAGCGGGACTGAGGAGAGAATTCAGGAGCCAACAACTGACCGGCCCCCAAACCAATGCTGCTTAAGCCTGACATAGCAGAGAAGCTGACCATAGGACTGCAAACCATCTTGATGATCTGAGACATGAACAGGGCAAGTCAAAATTTTCCAGTTCTTGGGAATACTACTTTCTTTCCACAATGCCTGGGGTGAGTTTTATCCAGCTGCTTTTGACCAAATCTTTCTCTCTCTCAGTCACCGGGATGGCTGGATAATGACACTCTGCATTTGACAAGATAGAGGGATGCAGACTTGGGTATCTGCAGTATACTGAAGGCACAGAATCACACTGTAAATTTTTCATAGTACAATGCTAAATACTCAGTATATTTATCTTTGAGGCAATAACAGTGAGCTCTCTGCACTCTTAACAAAGTTAATCATTTAACAGCTTGTTGGCAAAGGGATCTAAGAAAAGTAATTCTAGATTTATACAGCTGACAAAGATTAAACAGGGGCTGGTAACAGTGAACAAAGCAAATGCAGATATTAGCCTTAAAGTGATACTATAAAACTGTAGTATCAGGTAAGCTAAACCATTTAGAAGTTCTATTTTTGTAGAGTACTGTATTCTTTTTTAACTTCATAAATGCAAATCCAGGGATTAGTGCTTAATCCAAATAAAAATATAAAGACACAGGCAGACAGAAAGGGAGAAAAATTAAATTTTCTGTTTTATTTTGAAGCTTCAAAATAAATATTCTTTCCTATAAAACCTCAACTCTTAGTTATTACTTCTTTCTTCTGAACAAGATATTGAACTATCTTCACTTCAATAAAATTAGTGACAGGAGCCCTCTAGACATGTTACTCTAGATATCCCTGCAATTTCAAAATTAAAAAGAAAAGAAAAGTTGTGAACTTTCTAATTGGTCACTCACGGTCCCCCAAGACCATGCTGCAGAGTGTTAGAATTAATGTCCTAGCTAAATTCCAGTTTGGATTATAATTATAATATTTCCCATAATGTTTACCTAGCTCCTTCTGCAGTTTCAGTGAGATACAATAGTCTTTTACTGCACTAGACCTTGATATAATATTGCAGTGCTGTTCAGTAGCTGCTACATGCAATCAAAGAGGGAACTATTGATCAGTTATAGATTTACTGATTTGTGAAGTGCACTGAGAGTCTTTTGAGATTAAAGTAGGTAGGTAAGTTAGGGTGACCAGATAGCAAATGTGAAAAATTAGGACGGGGGTGGGATGTAATAGGAACCTATATAAGAAAAAGACCCAAAAATCTGGACTGTCCCTATAAAATGGGGACATCTGGTCACCCTAATGTAAATGGAAGGTGATTTCTGCATCCGCAGAGGATTTGATCCTAAGGAATTATGGGTAACATCCTGGCTTCACTGAAGTCAATGATAAAACTCCCTTGACTTCAGTGGGGCCAGGATTCCACTTTAAACACTGATTTGGCTAGCCCTGTGTTGTGAAGTACTCGTAGGACAGGCTCAAGCTAAGGCACATGTTAGGTAGGATCACAGAGAACACTACTATTGTAGTATAGGTGTGTCGCGTCTTGCGCAAGGGTTCCGTTCTGCGGTTACCGCGTAAAGCGGAAACCGCGTATAGCCAAAACCCATTGACTTCAATGGGAGGCAAAATTGCGCCCCCTGCAGGAAGTTAAAAAAAATTCTCCTTTCTTTTTTTGTTTTTGCGAACCGCGTAAAGTGGAAATCGCATAAGTTGAATCAGCGTAAGACGCAACATGCCTGTAGTAGTTCTAGAGCTGCTCACAGGCGTGGAGAGAAGGCTGTTTTACCTGTCCCCAGGGCGATCCTCTGTAAGTATGCAGGCTGGGTGCTGGACTTGGGCTACAGAGAACAAATAGCCATGCTTTTCAATGTTGTCACATGCAATTTATCCCATACATATCCACAAGAGAAAGCTGTGATTAGTTTTAAAAATGAACAGATTTAACAATAGTTCTCCAAGTGCCAGTTGAAACTTTTGAAGTTCAAAAAAAAAAAAAAAAGAGAGATACAAATACCCTAAAAAGGAAAATACAGACTCTAAGCCCTCAAAGTGAGATTCTGTTAAAAATATAAATCAGGGAAAAAATTACATTTTTATTCTACAGTTCTTATCCTAACAGATGAAGGACATAAAAGGAACGACTGTGTTTTGGCAACAACATTTAAAAACATTTGACTTCTAAAACAATGTCTTTTGTCTTCATTTGCTTCTCTCAGAAGTTAATACTTGGAGGCTGAATTTACTACCTAATGAAGGTATAACATAGATCTGCTGCTACTATGAAACATGCTACAATTCCAAATCCATTACAGGCTCCTTTTGACAAATGGCTTTTAAAATCAACTTTTGTTTACTGATTAGATAAATCTGCATCTACAGAAAATAAGCTAAATTAATAATAATAAAAAAAAAGAGCCAGAAAAATCACATTACAATATCAGAGCCACATAAGGAATTTTTATGTACTCTGGGGAAGGGACTGACTTCTCATTTTGTTGTACGATGTGTCATTCATATCGACTTATGGTAGAAAAATACAATCAAAAACTAAGGTTGTAAGCACGCTGATACTCCACTAAATGGGTCTACTAAAATCAGAAACTGGCTAACATTTATATCCAAAATGTTAAAGAAACAGCTTTAGGCTACTATTACAGCATTGAAATTCCTTCCAAAAGTTTTCAAAACTACATTATGTATACTATAAATACGCATCGCTCCTTACTTAGAACCTTGCGTCCAAGAATCTCAAAGCACTCTATAAGAGAGGGTAAATAATACCATGCTTATTTTGGCTATAAAATGGGACTATGAGGCATACGGCCTCACCCCTGCAAATCCTTTGTCACATCACAATCAGTGGGACTATTTGCATGAGTAAAATGCTATTCAAATGAATAAGGGTTTGCAGGCTCAATCCCTACACAAAGGCTATAATTAAGACTGTGAGTCTGTCACGGAGATCATGAAAGTCATGGATTCCGTGACCTCCATGACTTCTGCAGCCACTTGGCCAGCAGCAGCAGTTTGGATGTGTGGGAGGGAGCTCAGAGCTAGGGACAGGGAAGTGTGGGGAGGCACTTACCTAGGGGTGGGGAGCCCCCCACCTCCCACTGGTATGGCCCTGCAGCTCCTAGGTAGCAGAAGGGCTGGGGAAGGGGGAGCTCCATATCACATGCTACCTGTGCCCGCAGGCCCTGTCCCCACAGCTTCCACTGGCTGCAGTTCCGGGCGCTTGTGGCAGGAGCAGTGAGCCAAGCCCTCTGACTTCTCTGCCACCCAGGAGCTGCAGAGACGCAGAGCTGAGTAAGGAACCCCTGCCAGGCCCGCCAACCATCTGCCCTCCAGCAATAGCAGGGGTCCTGACAACATGCCACAGCCCACCTGCCCACCCCAGCAAGAGCAGGGGTGCCAAGCTATGTGCCATGGCCTGCCCCTAGCTCCAGCAGCAGCAGCGTCCCCCGGCCACCTCCACCAGCACCCACAGCACCCCCACCAAGCACCAGTGGACCCTCAACAAATTTTAGTCACAGGTATTTTTAGTAAAAATCATGGATAGGTCACAGGCCATGAATTTTTGTTTATTGCCCATGACCTGTCCATGACTTTTCCTAAAAATACCTGTAACTAAAATGTAGCCTTAGCTATAATAACTGCTTGTGCTTGTTTATGCTTACGTGCTGTGACATATTGCTAATCATGACGATAATTAAAGATACCTATTACTTTCTTTCTTCCTCCAAAATACAGTAAAGTCTGAAATAAAGACAAGCTTTGGGGCCAGTAAGAAAGGTCCTTATTCGCAACCTATCTTTTCAACTAGATCCTTCAACTTTAATACTAAAACTGTCAGACTTAATTAAGACTTATGGGGCATAACCATTTCAAGGCCATATATCCATATTGCCGGAAAGTAAGATGATTGTCTCAGTGAACATCCCTTTTCAAATAAACAACGTCTCTTTGAGAACTAATTTATGTTCTTTATAGAGAACTTCATACTGTAAATAGCTTTGTTTCTCCTGCCATGAATATACGTGCTGTCAGGAAAGAATTTCATTCTGATGTTTTCTGGTTTATTTGACTATTTAAAATGGACTTTAATGTATATTTCAATACTTATGCTGCTATTCTACCCAAACCAACTGTAACTTTCTGAGATTATTCAAAATTCTGCAGAGCATTACACATCTCCTATTCCCTTTAATCTTTGCCTTTTAAGGTCAGACTTACAGACTTTAAAGTACATATCGCTGTCCACATGTTCTCAGAGCCTTAAGTAGAATTATTGTTAAAAGAGGGCATATCAGCAAAGAGATCCTAAATTAAGCTTGATTCTCACAAACACTTCTAAAGTCCAGCTCTGGGGGCTCAATCCTGCAAGGTGATAAGCACTCTAGCCGGGTCCAGGAAAAAGACTTCTATACATGTTTAGCTTTAAGCATGAAAATAGTCTTGTTCATTTCAGTGGTTTAACTTTAAACACATGCTTAAGTCTTTCAGTGGATCAGGCCAAAATGCTCAGCACTTCTCAGGATGATGGCTCTACTAGACAAGTAACCAAATCATAAAACCCATAGCAATTAGCACTATTGTTGTCATTTTCAACAGAGAGATCAAGAACTTGACAGGCATATAGACTGAACTACTTACCACTGTATCCAAGTCCGGAGTCTCTCACTTGTGACAGGTTGGATCACAGAGACCCCCTTGGGAACTACCAACTGATGTGCTGAGATTACCTCTAAACCCATTTTCCCTGGCAGTCTGGGACTTCAAAATCCTGCCTGGTTGTGCCTGACATGCTAGCCTGCTATAAACACAGACCCAGGTCTGAGCCACCTCCCCCACATACTGCAGGCTTAACTGAAAACAGCTTAAGAAGTGTTCCTGTCTCCAACACTCGGGTATCCAGTTCCCAATGGGGTCCAAACCCCAAATAAATCCATTTTACCCTGTATAAGGCTTATATAGAGTAAACTTAAATTGTTCACCCTCTATAACACTGACAGAGAGGTATGGACAGCTATCTGTCCCCCTCCCAAGTATTAATACATACTCTGGGTTAATTAATGAGTAAAAAGTGATTTTATTAAATACAAAAAGTAGGATTTAAGTGGTTCCAAGTAATAACAGACAGAACAAAGTGATTTACCAAGCAAAATAAAATATAACACGCAAGTCTAAGCCTAATACAGGATGAAAATGATTACAGATGAAAGCATACCCTCTGAGATGTTCCAGTTAGCTTCTTTTACAGACTAGCCTCCTGCTAGTCTGGGTCCAGCAATCACTCACATCCTCGGAGTTACTGTCTTTTGTTCCAGTTTCTTTCTTTTAGAGGTGGAGAGGCTACCTCTTGAGCCAGCTGAAAACAAAATGGAGGGATCTCCCAGGACTTTATATAGTTCCTCTCTTGTGGGTGGACACCCCTTCCTTTCTCCTCTGAAGAATCCAGCTGCAAGCTGGAGTTTTGGGGTTACATGAGCAACTCACATGTCCATGCATGACTTAGAACTTTACAGGTGGCAGCCATTGTTCACATGCTATCTTGAATCTCCCCAAATAGACTTCTTATGTGGATAGGAGCCTCCCAAGGTTCCATTGTCCATTAAATGTTTCTTGACTGGGCACTTAACTTTCAAATTCCTTTCTTAAGAAGCTGAACAAATGCCTTACTAAGGGTACCTAAAATCAAACAAGTACGCAGCCAATATTCATAACTTCCAATACAAAAATGATACATGCATACAAATAAAATGAATATATTCAGTAGATCATAACCTTTACAGAGATATGGTGCATGGCTTATGTAGCATAAAACATATTCCAGTTATGTCATATATACATTCATAAGCATATTTCCATAAAGCATTATGGGGTGCAAAATCATGCTATTTGGTGTATTTCTAAGTCTATAAAAATTTTGCAGGTTTCAATTCATTTTTGTTTGTTTTAAAGCCCTAGCTCCTGGAGTCATGTGATTATGTGAGACTCTTACTTTCATTAAAAAAGAAAACATTTCTAGACATTGTGGCTAAAGAGATAAGTTTGAAAAGGTGAACCTTAAGGGTTCAAAAACCAAAAGACAAATGAAAGAAACTTCAAATCTGTTATGTTTAAATCTCAGGATTTTTAAATCAGGCTCAGGATCATTTTGGTGTGGTGAAACCCTCTCATGCTACAGTCCATATTCAACCTAGTCCGCAGATAAACAGAAGTCTTCAGTCTACAGCCCTGCCAATCCATCACACTCAGTTTATTAAAACACAATAATACAATTAAAAAAACCTCCCCTCTTTTGAAATAAACATTTCTCTCTCTAATTTTTAAGTGGGTTCTAGAGGTCCCTTTTATGCAGTGGCCACTATCTTTTCCTGAGGATTGAACCAAAGACCTCCAGAGCAAACACCATAAGCTGCTACAGCTTGAGTTTATGAGCTCTCCAACAAAGAGCTCACACAGACCCACGCTGTGTGCAGATCAGTCCGAGCACATAACAGACACTGACCCGGGGGCTGCAGGCATCCGGGAGATTATTTTTTAAAAAAACAGCCAAATCACTGAACCTTTCTGTGCCTTATTACACCATCTGAAAAATGTGTTTAATAATGCTGCTTTGCACTTACATAGTATTTCTATCTGTAGATCTCAAATCACTTTACAAAGGGGCATATGCATTATCTTCCTCATTTCACAGTTGGTCTCACTAAGTGCACAGATTTGAAGTAATTTGTTTGAGAGGCACTGTGTTTTAATGAAAATGCTTTGAGACTGAAATGATCAGCCAGTGTTTCTGTTCCCAGCTCTGCTACCCACTTTGATCCCAAAGCTACACTGAGATCCACTGGGATGGACTCAGATAAAATCCAGCTGAAGTCAGTGGGACTCTGCATAGGTACAGAAATCTGTTCTAGCAAATCTCAGTGCTGATTCAAGGCCTTTCTATGTAATGTTGAGCAAGTCAATTACACTTCATTACTTTTCCCATCTGGACAATGGGCCTTTGCACACTCCCCCAAGTTGTTGTCACTGCCAGGCAAGAAGAATAACAATACACAAGGAATGTGGGTTTTTAGGCTGCAACACTGGTAACTTAATGCCTCAGTAGTTATCTTGCAACAACTCATACAGTGCAGGTCATGATTCCTTAATAATTTCCCCTGGTGGACAGCTGTTGCCACCTCCCTCCTCTCCACTGTTACTGGAATCCCACCACCCACACAGGACTAGGGAAAAGGGGGTTATCTCCTCATTGTACCAGACATGAAGAGTCCTAATCCCATTCCCTAGCTTCTTTAGGGGATACCTTTCCCTAAGTCAGGGGCGGGCAAACTTTTTGGCCCGAGGGCCACATTGGGGTGCAAAATTGTGCAGAGGGCCGGGTAGGGAAGCCAGTGCCTTCCCAAACAGCCTGGCCCTGCCCCCATCTGACCCCCACCCACTTCCCACCCCCTGACTGCCCCCCTCAGAACCCCCGACTCATCCACCCCCCTTCCTTGACCCCTGACCGCCTCTTCCAGAGACTCTCCACCCTAACTGCCCCCCAGGGCCCCACCTCCTAAACCCCTCTGCTCTTTGTCCCCTGACTGCCCCCTCCCGAGACCCCGCACCCTAACCACCACCACCTGGGACTCCACCCCTATCAAACCCCCAACTTGTCCCCTGAATACTCCCTCCAGAGACCCCTCATCAAGACCCCACCCCCACCTAAGCACCCTGTTCCTTGTCCCCTGACTGCCCCTTCCAGAGACATCCCCTATCCCCAATCACCCCCCAGGACCCCACCTCCCATCCAACCCCCCTGTCCCCTGACTGCCCTGACCCCTAGCCACACCTCCCAGACATGCTGTCATGCAGTCCCACCCCCCAGAGCACTGCTTGTATAGCGTGCTGAGGCTGCGAGGGAGGATAGCGGGGGAGGGGCCAGAGCAGCCTCCCCAACTGGAGCTCAGGGACCGGTTAGGAGGAGCCCATGGGCTGTAGTTTGGTCACCCCTGATTTAGTTAGACAGGTGTTTGTCTAACCTGTTCTCAAAAATCTCCAATGATGGAGATTCCACAACCTTCCTGGGCAATTTATTCCAGTGTTTAACTACCCTGACAGTTATAAAGTTTTTTCCTAATGTCCAACCTAAACCACTTTGCTGCAGTTTAAGCCCACTGCTTCTAGTCCTATCCTCAGAGGTTGTCTGGACACTTTCTGGAATGCTCTTTGGGTTTCTATAGGGCAGGGAGCCAATCAGGAGCCATGGGGCTGCTGTCTGTCAAATCCTTGAGGCAGAACTTCCCTTGGTCTGTGTCTCCAGCAGGTCAAGGGAAGTAGAGCACTGGTTGCTCTACAACCTAGGTTCTAGACCCGTGGCGTTTTACACCAGCAAACAGCTTGTTTGACTCCCTACACGTCCATCTGGCTTCCCAAAAAGTTAACAATTCCCCGCCTGACAATCAGCAAAAAATACATCTGGCTCCCTGGTCAGAGAGGTGAACCCCATCATTCCCTGAATAACTCAGGTACCAAACCTATTACTGTTATCACCAATTCCTACATCATAATGTGAGGTAGTTTTCAGACTAAATTTCCAAGCCAAAGTTAATGGGGGAGGGAATGCTAAAACAGGACTTTATTATGAAATCTTAAATACGAAGATGCTAACATCGCTATATATAATGTAGTTTGTAGATTTTAAAGGAGTCCATTAGATCATATAGTATGACCAGCTGCATAAAAAAGGCCAAAAAATTTCACCCGGTTAGCCCTGTACTGAACCCAATAATTTGTATTTTACTGAAGCATATCTTCCAGAAAGGCATCCCATCTTGATTTGAAGCCATCAAGATAAGGAGAATACCCCACTTCCACTGGTAGTTTGCTCCAATGGTTAATCATCTTCACTGTTAATATAGAGCAGTGGAGTCAAGATGAATGCCTGTGGTCCAAATCTTGTCCACTTAAGGTAGTTATATTACATGTGTATCTTCTGCATAAGATACACATGCAGCTTTTACACGGTGAGACTCACAATTTCTAGCAATCATAGGTGCAAATAGAGGAAGTCAAAAATCACCATATTTCCAGTTTTTGATAGATAAAAAGGGCTGAATTTTTCACATTTTTGAGAAAAATTCACCCATTTTGACCCACTTTTGAGTCAGCTGAAAATTTACAAAATTTGAAATGTCAAAGAAAAGTATGAATTTTTCACAAAAATTTTCATAAGAAATGCACCCATTTTTCAACAAGACCCAGTTTCAAGTGCTGTACATAAACCATTGCTGTGCTGAATTTGCTGCAGAGAGCCTGATACAATGGCTCGCTGAGTTATTAATGAGAGAATGCAATGAGAGTTTAAATGTCAACGTTAGCTTATCACTGCTATTATTTTAGTAGATCGGATGGCAAAAGGTGTGGGAATGAAACCCATATGGCAGAAATTGGGAGTTGCAGCAGAAACAGAAATGAAAAGAGACAGAAAGGAGAAGAGAAAACAAGGCAGAAGGGGAAAGGAACAGAACTAAGGGTAAAAACAGTAATGGTCATAAAGATGAGCATATTTTCCCACTGAGTGTGGCTCAATGTGACAAGGGGGGTCCTTAATAGTAATAACTAAAACCTGTATTACTAAATAAAGGACATATTCTTGCCTTAATCTTTGTGTAAGCCTCCCGCTGAGGTTAACAGATGTTATGCTGTTGGCTAGGGACAGTATGTAGTCCTGAACTTATACTCAGCTCATGAACCATAACTAAAAATGTACATCATCTTTATTTTTTTTTAGAAATTGACTAATCATTGTCTTTTTTTGTCTCACATTAAACATTTTTATTTTACACACCTACATGGACCATCAGGGATACACCCTTAAGTGGTGTTTTTCTAATATCTCTCTCTCTGCCTTTTTTATATTAATTATTATTCCTATAATCCTCCTCCTGAAGTCGCCATAGAGGATCCTTCTCCTCTACCTGGCACTTTCTTCCTCTCCTCTATCCCTTTTCTCTTTATAGCCATCTTCATTCCCACAACAGACACACATCAATGATTTTGACTCAAGAGAGTCATTGAGGGTAATATTTCAAAAGTGCCCAAGTCCCACTGAAAATCAAAGGAGCCTAGGGACCTGTGAAAATTTTACCTTTATAGTTTCTCGTTTCAATTTTCTACCTAGCTAAGTTACTCTGTCCAATTCATTAAAAAGAACTGAGACTTAATTTTTCTTTTAAAAAAGAATTTAGTCTTTTCCATGGAATGAGTTTAGCACCTATGGCGCAGATCAAAGAGGAAAAAAATAGAGAATGCAGTTCTCTATAATGAAATCATTATTTTCCATTTGAAGAACTTTGCTATGGGTTCTGTTCACTTCATAAACGGTGTGAGCCTGATCCAAAGGCCAATAAAGTCAGAAGGAATCTTTCTAATTACTGCAATAAGCCTTGGATAAAGCCCTGCGTAGGCAAAGTACAGGGGCTTTACAGAAGTTAAATTCATTTCCAAAGCTCAGGACCAGAGCTGCAGTGCAGTACTGAAGACTGTAAGACTTGAATAACAGCTGCAGCCCCTTCTGGTGACTACTTCTGTATGCTGTGGTCACGGATATATAAAAAAGCAGATCCTTCTTCCCAATTAACACCCTCCATGGAGACTCACATAGACTGGCCCAGGGGTTTCTTCCTATGGCACCCAAGGGGAGTAGAGGCCTCATTGTGAAATTACACTGCCTGCAGACTTCCCCAAGCATCCCCAATGTGGAACTTCATGAGATTCAGAGTCTTTTGTTGATGTTTTGCATTATGGCTGAATTTCACCCAAGAAGTAGAGTTCTTGCAATCTGCGACCAGGTCTACACTTAAAATCCTGCAATAGCGCAAGCTGCACTGATGCAGCTGCTCTGCTGTAGCGTTTTAATGAAGATGCACTAAACCAACAGGAGAGAGTGTCTCCCATCAGCTTAGTTAATCTACTTCCGTGAAAGGTAGTAGCTATGCTGGAGAAAGTACTGCATATGCTGCCTATGCTAGTGCTTAAATAAGTATAACTACATCTCTCAGGGGTGTGGATTATTCACACCCTTGAGTGATGTAGTTACACTGAAATACGTCTGTAGTGTAGACCAGGGCTATGTATTTTAGTGCACTGAAACAATGAAGGACTCATTATATTGTACTATAACTGCATGTTAACTATATCGAAGTTCACTTTAAGAGATATCCTCTGGAAACACATGGTTATATTTTAACAGCTTTTAGGCTTTTTATACAACTACTACACTGCCACCTCACCACCCCACCTCAAAAATAACCTACCCAAAATTAGGAGGGTAGCCGTGTTAGTCTGGAATTGCAGAAGTGACAAAGAGTCCTGTGGCACCTTAAAGACTAACTAAAGTATTAGAACATACGCTTTCATGGGCTAATACCCATTTCGTCAAATGCATCCGACGAAGTAGGTATTAGCCCACGAAAGCTTATGCTCTAAAACTTTAGTTAGTCTTTAAGGTGCCACAGGACTCTTTGTCACTACCCAAAATTGTGATTCTCATTAACGGATGTGATAACCATTACCATGGTCAGAGCTGATAAATTGCAGATTTGATCCAATCTACAAGCGTCTTAATAGGAGACTGGTATTTTATCTGAATGTAGTTAAAATGAATAAAACATATGAAATACAGGTGACTTATTCATACAGTGTGTTCAAACATGAATGGGGAATAATGTGAACAGCATCACTAATGGTGAAGAGAAGAAATAAACAGCTGTCCCTGTAGGACTATGTCAATTTTGTAGTTGGAATATAAAATATAATTTTAATGTAAGTTCATAATTTCCTTAACAGTTTAGGACAAACTTATTTTGACTCCTATTGGCTTTTATTTAAAAGCCAATGAGGAAAAAAACCAACTGGATAAACATTGCTTGCCTTATGAGATGATAATGCTGTATTCAGTTGGCAGACCAATTCAATAAGGGTTTCGTTTTGTTTTTTAAATCAAAAAGCCAAATAATTTTTTTTAATATGAATAAGCCAAGGATTTAAAAAAGAAAAGCCCTTTTTAATGAAAAACAAATGGCATTTAAAATGGAATAGCCTTGAGGCCTAGTAGCAAATGTCAAGTTATTTATTTCAAAATATATTTTTTTAATATTCACAGTCTCCATTATGTGTAAAGGGAACCATTTTTAATGAAATGGGTGCTGCTTGTACCAGCCTGACTCTCTGAAGACTACTGGCTGTTCTAATGGAAAATGAAAATACATATCCCTGGAAGCAATATAATAAACACAGTAAAAATCAATGAAGGAAAGAGAAACTCTAGAACTTAATACTGTCAGTATCTTTGCTGTTCTTCATGCTTCATTGCAAAAAGTTCCATTGGTTATAAATTCACAGCTTGCACTTCAGCCCACAGACATTCACTACTTTTGCTTGCTGTCCTAAACAGCCTTCATATTAACTTTCTCAATAGAACCAGTCAGAATACAGGGAACAGTTAATGTTTCTTTAGCACACACAAGATGTGCATGCTAATGACAACTATAATTGAAATGATTACATCAAAATGGATGGAGTATTGACTTCAGTGGCCAATAACTTTCCATTAAGATCAGTTTTATCATTGACAATTCTTTGTTATCTTTATCAGCCACAAGGATAAATATATTTGGTGACCCATATGTAACAGTTATGTGAAGCTGCCTGTGAATGATTATATAATATGAGGACATTTTCAAAAATTAAGTATGTGCATTGTGCACATCACTCATTTGCACAAAGGCAGTCTTCTCTCCTTGGGTTTCCTCCAGTGTTACTTGCTGAGACTCTGAAGGTGCTGGCAATGTGAGCTTTGCACCAAATCAAATACTGGTGTGTGGCTAACTAGACACCAAACTGGCCAAGTACAAGCGCAAATACTTCATTTACATACATCTTGTATTTGCAAATATCGTAGGCAGGCATGATTATGGCCCTGATCCAGCAAAGCACATGGGAAAGTGCATAAGTGCTTTGCTGGATCAAAGTCCATGGGTAAGATCCTGTAGGGAGCCACTGATTTATGGGGAAAGGATTTCACCCTATGTACCCAACTGTGAAAATCTGGTCATATAAATAGCACGTAGCTTCATGCTGCTCTGCCTGACATGGTTAAAAGAACAGGTTGGGTCTTTAAAAACAGGCTATTTCATGGGTAAAAAAGAAATTAGTATCACCAAAATTCCATCTAGTATACATATTGTGAATAAAACATACAAGTCCTGTTCCCCTTGAACAAGGACAGCAAACAGCAGCACCAAAGCTCCACCGGGATAATTCAACCTTCATTTATGCTCCTGTGTTCCAGGCCCTTCATCTGTTTCTCCTCTTTTTAACTCTTTGCCCTCCTTCTAGCATTTCAGCTTAGCTGGACAACCACCTTAGCCCAAAACCTGCAGTCCTGCTAATACACAGCCTATTTTTCCTCTTTACTGAGTATCTTTGATCCTTTTGGAGTCCTCTAGTCTGAGATAACCATGCAAAAGTGCACACTCAACCCCTGTACCTTTAACAGCTGCATTAGACATGTCTACATGAGCTACTTGTGGGGCAATTCTGCGTCAAAAAAATAAAAATTCTGCACACAGTATTTTCCAATTCTGCATCTTTTATTTGTCAAAATAACACAATATAATCATTCTAGTTTCAATTATTTTGGTAATTTATTAGGGCTGTCGATTAACCACAGTTAACTCATGCGATTAACTCAAAAAAATTAATCACAGTTTTAATTGCACTTTAAACAACAGAATAACAAATTAAATGTGTGTGGACATTTTTCTGCATTTTCATATATATTTTATTATGAGTGGTAATTGAAATCAATCATATATTATTTTTGATTACAAACATTTGCAGTGTAAAAAGATAAAAGAAATAGTATTTTTCAATTCACCTCATACAAGTACTATAATCCAATCTCTTTGTCATGAAAGTGCAACTTACAAGTGTAGATTGTTTTTTGTTACATAATTGCATTCAAAAACAAAACAATGTAAAACTTCAGAGCGTATAAGTCCACTCAGTCCTACATCTTGTTCAGCCAAATGCTAAGACAAACAAATTTGTTCACATTTACAGCGGATAATGCTGCCCTTTTCTTATTTACAATGTCACCAGAAACTGAGAACAGGCATTTCCATCGCACTTTTGTAGTCAGCACTGCAAGGTATTTATGTGCCAGATATGCTAAACTGGTTTAGGCAACCTATGGCATTGGTTGATTGCTGATTTTCAGTGACACATTACCCGGGTCCTGGCCACCAATCCTGGGGGCTCTGCAATTTAATTTAATTGTAAACAAAGCTTCTTAAACATTTTAAAAACCTTATTTACTTTATATACAACAATAGCTTAGTTATATTTTATAGACTTACAGAAACAGACCTTCTAAAAACATTAAAATGTATTACTGGTACACGAAAACTTAAATTAGAGTGAATAAATGAAGACTTGGCACACCACTTCTGAAAGGTTGCCAACCCCATGCTAAACATTTGTATGCCCCTTCATGCTTTGCCCATCATTCCAGAGAACATGCTTCCATGCTGATGACACTCATTAAAAGTGTGTTAAATTTATGACTAAACTCCTTGGGGTAGAATTGTATGTCCCCTGATCTGTTTTACCCACATTCTACCATATATTTCATGTTATAGCAGTCTGAGATGATGACCCAGCACTCACTGATCATTTTAGGAATACTTTCACCACAGATTTCATAAAATACAAAGAAGGTACCATAGTGAGATTTCTAAAGATAGCAACAGCACTTGACCCAAGGTTTAAGAATCTGAAGTGCTGACCAAAATCTGAGGGGTGAGGTGTAGAGCATGCTTTTAGAAATCTTAAAAGAGCAAACACTCCAATACGGACACTACAGAACCCGAACCCGAAAAAGAAAATCAACGTTGTGCTGGTGGCATCTGACTCAGATAATGAAAATGAACATATGTCAAGTTGTACTGCTTTGGATTCTTATCGAGCAGAACCTATCAAGAGCATGGACACATGTCCCCTGGAATGGTGGTTGAAGCATCAAGGGACATATGAATCTTTAGTGCATCTGGCATGTAAATATCTTACGATTCTGGCTACAACATGCCATGAGAACTCTTGTTCTCACTGTCAGGTGACATTATAAACAGAAACCATGAAGTATTATCTCCTGAAAAAGTAAACAAACTTGTTTGTCTGAGTGATTGGATTAACAAGAAGTAGGACTGAGTGGACTTGCAGGCTCTAAAATTTTACATTGTTTTATTTTTGAATGCAGTTTTTTTGTACATAATTCTACATTTGTAAGTTTAACTTTCATGATAAAGAGTACTGCACTACAGTACTTGTGTTAGGTGAACTGAAAAATATTATTTCTGTTGTTTTTTACAGTGGAAATACTTGTAATCAAAAAGAAATATAAAGTGAGCATTGTGCACTTTGTATTCTATGCTGTAATTGAAATCAACATATTTGAAAATACAGAAAACATCCAAAAGTTATTTAAAGAAATAGTATTCTATTATTGTTTAACATGTGATTAATCGCAATTAATTTTTTTAATCGTTTGACAGTCTTATAATTTATTTAAACTACAAAACAATGGATGGAGAATGCGAGTGGGAAGCACTGGAGGAAATCCCCAAACCCTTTTGTCTAATACTAATGTAGCCAGGCTACATCCTTTGCATGCAACCATCTGCTCAGTATTACATCATTGGCAACTAAAGAGCAAGTGAGCGATGGGGAAATGAAACTTACAACTTATTTTGGCTACTGACCATCTCAGAAAGGTCAGTAGTAAACAGTTCATAAGCACATTTTGATTTCAGTCCAAAAATTTAGACCAGTTCTAATCACTAAAGCACCATAAGCATTTATAAGGAGATACTGTCATTTACAATAGTGCTTTTTTATACCACTCTGGCAATGTAAAGGAGCTTTAAATCTTTTATACCTGTTTAATACTCCTGGGGGGAATTCACTAAGAACAAAGGGAACAATTGACTAAGCAGGCAGTCTGCTACATTCTGTTCTGCCTAAGGGGACACAGCCTGCCCAAGTGGCCTGCCCCATGCCTACCTCTGCAGAAACACCCGAACACCTGCCCCATAATGTCTTACATGCTGCAGTAGAGAGGGAGAGAGACAAAGTCTTGTTTGGTCACATGCTCAGCCCCACTCCCCAGCAGTGATTTACATCTCCCCATGCATGCACGCTCGCCTAGCCCAGCACACATACTCAAGCAGTGATTTACATCTCCATGGGCTGCTCTGGGTGCCCAAACCGATGCATCTCTGATGCTGGAGAGGCATGCATGACTGCTCTTGCGGCTTCCCTTTGCTTCCCAATAAAAGTAATTTTTCTGTGGGGAAGCAAAGAAATCTGCCAGGGACATGAATTCTGCGTGTGCACAGCGGTGCAGAATTCCACCAGGAGTAATGAGCCAACTATTATTGAATACTGTGAAGTAACTTTTGCCAGGTCTCCCTAAGTGTAATCATTTTTATGAAAAGTCAAGTTTTGTATCTCAATAATTCAACAACATGCATTTCTTTACTTCCTTTGCCAGAACCATACTGTTGTAAATTAACATGATTTTGTTATTTTACTAAAGAAAGACACTATTTGGATGGGTTTGCCCAATCAATTGTGGTAAGCAACTAAATTTTAAAAGTTTAGTACCTGTGGAGTAAGTCAGTGGAGTTTAAATGGTGTCAAACTGGAGTAAGAGAGAGAAGACTAACTCCCAGTTCCTCAGAAAGCCAATCTCACCGCCAACAAAATATAATTATATATGGTACTCATCTCAGCAAAACTTTTCTTGCCAAGTCACTTTTTTAAAATAAGTATAAACCTGTACTTCAAATATTTTTGAAATTCAAATGACAATCCACTAGGCTGCTCAGTGCACTTTTACAGACAAGCAAATTAATCTTTTCTTCTAATTACCTCAGTTCTGTAATGTGGAATGCTAAAAATCAAGCAATTTCTGCATTAAAAAAGTGATTAAAATGCCCCATTTGGCACCAAATGCTATCATCATAAAAACAAATGAAAGAACCTAATATGCATTTCCACTTTCTGACTATCCCCATGGAATCTAAAAGCCACGAATTTCAGATCCATGTGGATTCGGGAGTCTGGTCACCTTTTTGAACATTTACATTATTCCAGAATGACAGCATCAAAATTGTTCATAACATTATCCGTCCTTCAATAGCTAGAAGATACTAAACTACTCGTTGGCCCATAAGAGGCCAGATTTTCAAAATGGGTAATATACTCTTCACATACCTGACTGTTGTATTTGCAAACACTGACGTGTATGCATACATACACTAATTTTGCATGCACCCTTTTGAAAATCTAACTGAAACTAGCCATCCAGTAGAGGGACCTTTTGTAAACTCAGTAGTAAACTAAATGGTAGGCTTGTTCTTGGAACATCCATTTAGAGCACTAGACTGGTATGACTACAAAGGGAAACAGAATGTCACTATCTCAGTTATTTTGGTGACTGTGACATTCTCCTTGCAAAACAGTTCCGTTCACTATGTGATGTGCTTCCCAATAAAAAGCAATTAAAACAATAAATTAACTAAATGCAACATTAAATATTGGGTTGCAACATTACATTGGGTCTATTTATATAAGTCTAGTTGTATGAGGAATGACATAGAGATTTGGGTCCTTTTTTCCTAATAGCCCAATTTTACTCCAACTGAAAACAAATAGGAGCCCCTGGGCTAATAATGTAGAAAATTATAATTATTCTAAAATATATGTCCTGTTCCTGTGATAAAAAACAAACTGTCCATTTAAAGTCAACCTATCATCCACCTTAAGACATCAGTTTATAAATATAATTTGTGTGTTCATTATTTTGAGCACAGTTTGCAGTTAGGAAATCTTTGTAAAGTGTTTACAGTAAGACAGCAATCATAAACTTGTAAGAAATAATATTTTTCTGAGTTAGGGTTGATTAGATGATAGGAGACTCATTTGGAAGGATCAAAGAGGGTTGCTAGATTTGAATATAAATACAATGTAAAAATTGAACTAATTAATGCATTTTGTATTTTTTCTCAGAATTCTGGATGCCAGGGATTTTTTTAAACGAAATCAAAATAAATAATTAGTAAGAAAATTGGCAGCAAACCTCATGTTCTTTAATTAGAGGGCTGTCTCTTATGAAAGGTTTGCCTTGTTTTGATGCAGCCACTACTTTTCGTAGAGACCTGGCCAATCTAATTTCAGAAAGAGCAGAACATGAGGTTTTTGGTGCCCAAAAAGAGGGAAAAAATGAAGAAGGTTCCATCTCTTACTGTAGATCACTTAGTGGACTAAGACATAAGCATCTCTTAAAGCAGGCTTGCACAACTTGGAAAGCGGCAAGAGCCATATTACTGAAGAAAAAAAAACCAGCTGCGGGCCGAAAAGCCCTGCCCCCATCAATTCCCTACTCCCCCCTCAAAACCCCAACACCCACCCCCGCTTCTTATCCCCTGACTGCCTCCCAGGAGCCCACCCCCTATCTAAGCCTCCCTGCTACTTGTCCCCTGACTGCCCCCTCCTGAGATCCCCCCCACCTAACTGCCACCCTAGAACCCTACCCCCTACCTGTCCCCTGACTGCCCAGGTCCTAATCCACACCCCCACCCCCAGGCAGACCCCACAGAACTCCCGACCCATCCAACCCCCCTGACCCTTTCCCCTGACTGCCCCTTCCTGAGACCCCTCACCGCTAACCACCCCCCAGGACTCCACCCCATACCCAACTCCCCTGCTCCCTGTTCCCTGTCCCCTATCCACCCCCCGCACCGCCTGCCAGACCCCTGGGACTCCCATGCCCCATCCAACCCACTGCTGCCGTGTGGTGGCATTACTCTGGGGAAGGGGGGAGCACGTCTGGCTCAGTGCAGAACCAAACATGCTGCCCCACAGAAGCACGACGCAGCCCTGCCCTAATCCCACCAGATCCTCAACCCCACAGCCTCCCCTCCCCCCCCACGACTCGCTCACCTTTCCCCCACATGCTGGCTCGCTGCTCCTGCCTGCCCGACTCTGCTTCTCCGCACATCCACCATCTCACCTGCACATCCCGCCATCCCCCCCGGCTCAGCTACTCAATCCCCACCCCCGCTCAGCTCCGCAGCCTCCCCCCTGCGACCAGCTCACCTTTCCTCTGCATGCTGGCTTGCTGCTTGTGCCCCTCTAGCTCCGCTTCCCCCCACCCCACCACTTGGCTTGCCCCACCCCTACTCACCCCCCGTGGGCCACACAGTGAGCCCATGCAGGCTGCATATGGCCCCCTGGTCACATGTTGTGCAGACCTGTCTTAAAGCTAGAAGTGTGCAGTGCTGTATGAACAGTAACATGAGAGATTCAATCTTGTTCTTTGCTGTTAGTGGTCATGGGAGTTTCTTCTGTTTAGAGAAGCAACAAAGTGCACCCACAATACACCATTCCAGCCCAGCCTGTCAGATCCTATCCTGGCAGGATTCCAGACCATGCACATGTTCTGCCTCCTTGCAATAGCCTGGGCAAGATATGCCCACCTGTCTGCCTCTACATCCCATTCATAAATTATATTCCAAATGAGTGTATGTCCAGTTCTGAGTAGTTTGGTCTAGAGAACGCCAAGCTTCTTGTTGGGAAAACTGGGTAGTAATTCTGTTTCCAGGTAGGTCAGTTCATCACCTGAGCCATATGAAATACCCAGCCATGGAAAGAAGAAAAGAGACACTGTCAAGTCAAGCAACTAACCATTCTGAAGTGACTCCTTCGCCACATCTGGATCTGGCAGATGCGATGTCTGACCCCAAAACTTGTGTAGATGTACCTCTGTTGGACAAGGTTTGCTCTGACATAAAGAAACTTGTGAAAGGGGTGTGCTGCCAGACCAGACGGCATAATGCCTGAACTTCTCAGGTAAGCCACAGACCCCTAAAGGTAGCATTATACCAAATTTTTGCCATAGCCCAGACTACAAGGAAGGTACCTGCAGTGTGGAAGAAAGGGATCATAATCCTGCTCTGTACAGGGACACGCACCATGTGCAGTAGCTAGAGGCCAATAACTGCTCTCTAGTTTCTGGAGCAATCTTCACACATCCTATTCACCCAGTTCCAGCTTCTCTTTATGAAACACCATCACCCAGGGCCATCAGTCTTCACTGCTAGGCGATCTATAATGGGCACTATACTTGCTCTCCATCTTTTTTCTGAGATCTACTGTGAATTTACCTGGCCTCTGGCAGCAGCATATGTACTCCCAAAGACAACCTTCAGTTCTGTCAATACAGCTGCTTTGTGGGAGGCCTTATGAGGCATCAGTGTTCCGGACATCTTCTTGAGGCTAATTCAAGATCTATTCTACATAATGACTATGGGGCAGAGGTGCATTGGGGGATGTAGAAAGGTATTTATGCACTTATCTCACTTTAAACATGTGAATAACCTCCTTGCAGTCAATTAAGCCATTCGTATGCCTAAACAGAGGCAGGTAAAGTGTTTAAAGTATCTTGCTGAACTGGCTCATTTGTGATTGTAATCAATGTAGTATGTACCTAAAAATGTAACTATGTTTAGCTGATGGAGAGCTTTCAGACACATGTATTTCTGACAGATCTTGCAGTACATCAAGGCTGAAACAGCGATGTGTCCTGGCCCCAGCCCTGTTCTGCAGTGCAATTAATTGCCTCCTTGAACACAGCTCCACAAATATCGGTAGAACTGTCAGTTCAACTGCTTTTGCAGACCTGGATTACATGGATTAGGGTGTCCTCTCTGGTTCAGACACAAACAAACTCAAAGATGTGAGAACTTCCAGCATAAGGTAGCTGCTTTTGGGTTAAGGGTTTCTTGAGGGGCGGGGGGGGGCGGCGGAATCCAGAGTGAGGGCACAAAAGTTGTGATTCAAGTCATCTGTGCTTCAGGTCACACGGTGAAACTAATGGATGACTTCAGCTGTCTAGGCAGATAGTCATTCAATGAGCAGACACACTAAGGAGAATTGGATTAGCTGCCTCAGCCAAGAAGGAATTACATAGTGTCTGGAGCCAAAAGAAGGTGAAACAGATTGATCAAATCTGAATACTTCTAATCCTCTTATATGGATTTGAAACATGGATGTTGCTTAAACAAGGCATCAGAAGGATGGAGGCATTTCATATGCACAGCCAGTAGTAACCACTGAGCATAAGATGGTTTGACTTTATCAGTAATAGGGATGTATCATTGAGAACAGGTCTCAAGAAGACTGAAGTCATCATCATTGGCCAGCTCGGAGACAAATGTCCCCACGCATCGAGCTCTGAAAATTGGACTGGAGGTAAGGAGAGGACACTACCCAGTCAAAGACTAGCAGTAGTCATGCAGTCATCCATAGTTAACCTGGGTAAATCAAATCACTAATAATACCCCGGTGGATCTCTTAGACACCTGGAATATACCTGTTTGTGAGTATGGATACTCAGCACTACACACTTCTGCTATCTAAACATATTGTTGTTGTTGTCTTGCCTTAAACATGATACTAAGAAATTTATGCATGTACTTTAGGTCAACGTGGAGCAAGAGCTGTGAGATGCAAAGATAATCATTAGTTGTAGAGATTTTCAGTGAATACAGAAGCACGGCTATCTACGAAGCCAGCTTCCATTGCACAGGTATTTCATATCTCTAGTATTCCAGTGGAAAGTAATTTGATGTCTTTTGAAAGCAGCACTTTAAATTATTCCCCATGGAGGACCATTTTCCTCTAACATACTTTGTTTACTGTCTCTGCTGCTTCTAACAAGCTGCTTGATAGATGCCAATATAGACGATAAGCTCTACAATGCACATTTTTCGAGGACTGACGACGAAATTCTCTGCTTCTTGGCATAGTTTCCCGACTGATTATGATTCCTAAAGAATTCATTACCGTATAGTGAGGTGATCTATATTTTTGTCAAATCATGTTATTTTCAATAACAGAACAGAGAGAGATATTTCAATGTACAGATCACATATTACACTATAGGAATGTTTTTTGTGCTCATTTTTTCCCTCTGTGACCTTGGTGTCTTTACACTTAAATGACGACAAGGGGTCATTAACTACCACCAGACTTGAAACAGGATTGGCAAGAGTATAATAAAGCACATACCACAGTGAATGCATTCAGAGAGCATGATGATAGCCTTTTAAAAACAGACAGACAGACAGACTGGGTTGGAGCACTTTAGACTTTGATATCTACTAACGAAAAGCATTCTATAAGACACAGTATTATTACATGTTGTTATATTTTTCCCTCTTACTGTACATTTTCGCTATATTGTTGTTGTTATTTGTATTAGAGTAGCAGCTAGAGTCCCAGTCTAATAATTCATGAATGATTCCTCTGGCCCATGTTACCTCTGCACACTCAATCAACAAAAAAAGAAATAACCTGCATTTTAAAAATGCTCTGAATTCTATAAGACAAAGTTCATACCGCAGCTCTGAAGTACCTGAATAGGAATATGTTTTTAAAATGTCAAATATAAAGGCTTAGTAACAATTTTAAGGTCATTACAGTCACTCTTGTGACACAGATATGCGGCTGCAGCTGTGCTGCCATAGTACATAGACACTTCCTTCATCAATGGAAGGGGCGTTTCTGTCAGTGTAGGTAATCAGCCTTTCGGGGAGGTGGTAACTAGGTCGACTGACAAATCCCTCTATTGACCTAGCCAGATGTCTCCACCGGGGTTAGCTTGACCTAACCATGGTGCTCAGGGCATGATATTTTTCACAGCTTTTAGCAAGGTAGCTGGGTCAACCCAAGTTTTAGGTGTAGACCACAGGTCTTCAAACTTTATGAAACGAGGGCCATATTAGATTTTTGAAGGGGCTTCATGGACCGAAGCGACTGTGAAAAATTCAATATATGCAAAATCTCCCCCATTGCTCCTCTGGCCTCTGCTGTGGGGGCACTCACCCCTCCACACATGGGGCCACCAGCAGCAGCTCACCGGGGGGGCGGGGGTCGCAGTGGCAGCTTCTCCACGTACCTGCTCGGCGTGCCTACTCAGCTGGAGGGTCGGACAAATCGAAGCTGCGGGCCGGATCTGGCCCCCCAGCTGTAGTTTGGAGACCCCTGGTGTAGACTAGTCCCAATACTTTTGCACTTGTATGTTGACCCTATTGATTCCAGAGGCATCGAAATTTCATGTCCCAGCATTTTGTTGCATAGCTATATTCATAATTAATGCCCATATCCAACCCATATCCAACACTCACAGGTTGGATTCTTCCTTATTTCCAAATAATATCTTGTGTTTGTGTAGTTTGCTTTGCGGTGGAGCCAAAAATCCCTTTGGATATACAGTATATTTTTCCATGTAGAGATTCCCTGGTTTTATAGTCAAGAATAAACTACTGTATATGGTTTTATGATTTGGTCACGACTGATTCACTCAAAATATATTCACGGTGATAGAGTAGAGCAATTTCCTACTATTTATTTAACTAGTGAGAGTTTTAATTTAAAAAAAAACAAATGATTATTTTTCAAAATGATTTTCACAAACCCCATTTCGGCAGTTTCTTTTTTAAAAAAAAATAGTGAGTATTTCTCCCTAACATAGATCTCCCATTTGACATCCACACCTTTTGTCATCTCCTGAGTAAACTGTTACAATGATTAGGGCTACTCTTTAAATGTGCTATGTAGCTGCCTGCTACTTAACTGGTGTGAATCTTTCTGAGCACATAATTACAGAGTTCAAGACTAATTACTTCCTGTTCAGCTTCAGGCAACATTGAAGCTTCTGAGGATGATCTTAAAGGCCCCAATGTAGAAAAGTATTTAAGCATTTATCTCACTTTAAACATGAGTAGCCTCCTTGCAGTCAATTAAACCTCTCACATGCCTACACAGGGGGCAAGGAAAGTGTTTAAAGCAGGGGTCTCAAACACGTGGCCCTTGGGCCGCATGCAGCCCATGGGGCTCATTCCTGTGGCCCGCCAAGCTCCCCCTGCCCCCTCCCCTGCCTACCTCCAGGCTGGGGGTGGGCAAACTGGCCCCCCGTGGCACTGTGAGCCCTGTGCTTTTCCAGCAAGCGGCTCACTCAGTGTCCCTGCAGCCCTGGGAGGGTGGAAGGTCAGAGAGCTCTGTGTGCAGCTCTTGTCTATGGGTACCTCCCGCAAAGCTACCATTGGCCACGGTTCCCCATTCCCGGCCAATGGGAGCTTTCGGGGAGATACCCACAGACAAGAGCAGCACAGGGAGTTCTCAGCTCCCCCTCCTCCCGGGATCTGGTGCCAGCTGCTTCCCGGAGTGGAGTGGCATGGGGCCAGGCAGAGAGCCTACCCTGGCCCCGGTGCACGCCCCTGCCACCCTGGAGCCACTTCAGGTAAGCAGCGCCAGGCCAGAATCCAAACCCCTACTATACCCCACACCCCAACTCACTGCCCTGAGCCCCATGCCTGCACCCATATCCCGTGACACACCCCACACTCCCTCTTGCAACCCAACCCCCCGCCCTGAGCCCACTGCTGCACCCTGCACACCTCCTGTACCACCTGGGGGCAGGGAGGGGTCGGAGTTGGGGTGGGGACTTCGGGGAAGAGGTTGGAATGGGGGCAGGGAAGGGGTAGGAAGAGGCAAGGCAGAGGCGGGGCCTAAAAGAAGGGGTGGAATGGGGCCAGGGGCTGGGGGTGTCACTGATGCGGTCCTCGGGTCAATGTACTAGTCCTCATGTGGCCCTCGTGTTCATTTGAGTTTGAGACCCCTGGTTTAAAGTATCTTGCTGAACTGGGGCCTAAAAACCCAGGCAACAGATATATCTATTTGTGATTGTAATCAATGTAGTATGTACTTAAAAATGTGACTATGTTTAGCTGAGGGAGAGCTTTCAGACACATGTATTTCATAACTTTGACATGTTTTGTCACAACAAAATTCATGCTTATTCTCCATATTTCTCCTGATGTACACATAAGCCATATTTACACAGAATTTCTTAACTGCATTTTATCTGATCTACCATAAAAATACAATTTATGTGGTAAATCAAAACTGATCACATCTGCCACAAAGACAGCCTTACTAGATATTCCCAATCCCTTCCGGTCATTATTTTTAAAATTAGGATTATGTTTGTTTCCCTATAGTTCTCAGATACTTCTCTTCTATGTCGTGGGAACAATTACAAATCTGTCATTTGCTCAGTAATCTCTTTAAAGACTGAGTTCTTTCATAATTCAAGGCGGGCCCCAAAACTATAGCCTCAGCAATTTTAGCTTATATAAAATTGGTTATAAAATTAGATAGAATTGTTGGGTTGAGAAACATATAGAATTTAAAGGTCTATATCAAACTCTGCACCTGTGAATGTTTTGCAGGAAAAAGGCTTTTCTCAGTTAGCATTTACTTTAAATTACCCGTGTTTCAGGTGTCATTTAACTATGTCATTGAGCAATTGTAGAAACAATTGTTGGCAAGATTTTTTTTTAATGGTTTTTGTTATACGTGACAAGTTTCAGAGTGGTAGCCGTGCTAGTCTATATCAGCAAAAGCAACGAGGAGTCCTTGTGGCATTTTAGAGACTAGCAAATTTAGTTAGGTATAAGCTTTTGTGGGCTAGAACTCACTTCATCAGATCCATGGAAAGGAAAATACAGGAGCAGGTATGCATGCATGAAAAGATGGGAGTTGTCTTACGAAGTGTGAGGTCAGTCTAACGAGACAATTAAATTAACAGAAGGATACCAGGGGAGGAAAAAAAACTTTTGAAGTGGTAATGGAAGTGGCCCATTTCAAACAGTTGACAAGGTCTGAGTAAGTAGGGGGAAATTAGGTTTAGGTTCTGTAATGACCCAACCACTCCCACTCTTTATTCAGGCCTAATGTGATAGCTTCCAGTTTGCATATTAATTCAAGTTCTGTAGTTTCACGTTGAAGTCTGTTTTAGAAGTTTTTTTTGTTGAAGAATTGCCACCGTTAGGTCTATTATTGAGTGACCAGGGAGACTGAAGTGTTCTCTTACTGGTTTTTGAATGTTATAATTCCTGATGTCAGATTTGTGTCCATTTATTCTTTTGTGTAGAGACTGTCTGGTTTGGCCAATGTACATGGCAGAGGAGCATAGCTAGCACATGATGGCATATATCACATCGGTAGATCTGCAGGTGAATGAGCCCCTGATGGTGTGGCTAGGTCCTATGATGGTGTCCCTTAAATAGATGTGGACAGAGTTGGCACCAGGGTTTGTTGCAGGGTTTAGTTCCTAGGTTGGTGTTTTTGTTATGTGGTGTGTAGTTGCTTTAGGTTGGGGGGCTGTCTATAAGTGAGGACTGGCCTTTCTCCCAAGGTCTCTGAGAGTGAAGGATTATCCTTCAGGATAGGGTGTTGATTTTTCATGATGCACTGGAGAGGTTTTAGTTGGGGGCTGTTAGTGATGGCTTATGACGTTCTGTTGCTTTCTTTGGTGGGCCTCTCTTGCAGTAGGTGACTTCTGAGTTCACTTCTGGCTCTGTCAATCTGTTTCCTTACTTCACCAGGTGGGTATTGTAGTTTTAAGAATGCTTGATAGAGATCCTCTAGATGTTTGTCCCTCTCTAAGGGATCGGGGCAAATGTGGTTGTATCTTAGAGCTTGGATGTAGACAATGGAAGGTGCGATGTGGTCTAGATGGAAGTTGGAAGCATGTAGGTAAGTATAGCAGTCAGTAGATTTCTGGTATAGGGTGGTGTTTATGTGACCATCACTTATTACAGGGGTGGGCAAACTATGGCCCACGAGCCACATCCAGCCCACG
This sequence comes from Dermatemys mawii, assembly GCA_007922305.1. Lineage (NCBI taxonomy): Eukaryota > Metazoa > Chordata > Testudines > Dermatemydidae > Dermatemys > Dermatemys mawii. The sequence continues at coordinate 17,434,448 of ML677371.1, read as the reverse complement.
GGACCATCCTGCTCAGCTCCCAAGCTCCCGGCTGGGGCTGCCTTCCCCACTCCCCTGGAGCCTCAGCGCAGCACACCATGCCGGCATGGCATGGCTGGCTCCAGCAGAGCCTAAGCTCCTGCCACTTTGACCAGCATGGTAAGGGGGAGGGGCTGCAAGCTCCGGTGGGACGTGCAGCCTCCAGACATGCTGCTCTGAGCAGCGTGGTAAGGGGGCCAGGTGGTTGGATAAGGGGCACGGAGTGCCAAGGGACTGGGAGCAGTTGGATGGGGTGGAGGTTCTGGGGAGGCGATCAGGGGACAGGGAAAGGGGGGTTGGATAGGGTGTGGGAGTCCTGGGGGTCTGTCAGAAGGCGGGGGAGTGGATGGGGTTGGGGCAGTCAGGGGACAGGGAGTGGGAGGTGTCCGGGGGGTAGTTAGGGGTGGAGAGAGGTCTCGGGAGTGGGCGGTCAGGGGACAAGGAGCAGGGGACAAGTTGATGCGTTCGGAGTTCTGAGGGGGGCAGAAAGTGGGTGGGGGTCAGATAGTGGCTGTTTCGGGAGGCACAGACTTCCCTACCCAGCCCTCCATACCATTTCACAACCCTATGTGGCCCTTGGGCCAAAACATTTGCCCACGCCTGGCTTATTAGCACTGTGGTGTCTAGGAAGTAGACCTCTTGTGTGGACTAGTCCAGGCTGAGGTTGACGGTGGGGTGGAAATAGTTGAAATCCTGGTGGAAATGGGCCACTCCCATTATGACTTCAAAAGTTATTTTTCCTCCCTGGGTACCCTACGGTTAATTGAATTGTCTCATTAGACTGACCTCCCACTTGGTAAGGCAAACTCCCATCTTTTCATGGATTTATACCTGCTCCTGTATTTTCCACTCCATACATCTGATGAAGTGGATTCTAGCCCACAAAAGCTTATGCCCATATAAACTTGTTAATCTCTAAGGTGCCACAAGGACTCCTCATTGTTTTTGTTATAGGTACAGCTCACAAGGCAGTAAAGGCTGAGCAACCTACACAGCATCCTGCCCATTTTAAGGAAGCAAGGTCTTCCAGCATTTCCACCTTTCACCCTCTTCTTCCTCAAATGTCCCACTTCGCAGTAATTCTCCCCAGAGCACAGGAAAGTTGGACGTGATTAATTCCAGAGCCCACGATAATATGCAGTCGGCAGAGGGGGCAGAATGGGGAGGACCAGGAGGCCATAGCCCCATTATTTTTATGGGTTCCCACTTTTTACCTGCCTTAAGGGCGAGCAAAAGGATGAGGGGGGCAGAGAGGAGCAAGCGGGGGGCAGAGGCCATGGGGTGAAGAGGCGGTGTGCAGGCAAGGCCTCTGGGGAAGAGGCAGAGCAGGGGCGGTGTCTCAGGGGAAGAGGCAGAGTGCGGGCAGAACCACGGTTCAGGCACCGGTAGTTCCCCCACTTCTAGTGAGCTTCTGGGGCTCCTGTATGGAGTGAGTGATCTTATAATATTGTCAGAACACATGAGGCTAGCAGAGCTTTATAAAGGGACAGAAGAAAAATAGTTACTATTTTAAAAGGGGAAAAAATTAGGAACTCTCCCTCATTAATAAGGACAATAGACATGTACTGAGCTGTTCAAACATGTTTGTGAGATCATGTAATCCTCAAGTAGAAGATGAAGGGTAGGGTTTCCAAAATGGACTTGTGCTCTGAAGGTACTTGCGTGTTTTTTGAAAATCCCCCCTATAATGTTGAAGAGTCAGATTTTGTCTGATGCATTCAGTGGGTGCACAAAGGAGTGGGTGTCACCCCCAGTGAGCACAGCCCACATAAGAACCAGGCAAATTTGCAGTCCCTGAATTCAGGGGAGCACAGTGACTGCCTTCCAATTCCCCTAAGGCCACACGTGAGGAGCAGCTTTCTATCCCTGCTTTGGCTGGCTCAAAATAGCCACGGTTCCACCACTCCATATACCAACTAACAGACCTGATACCAAGCAGGGACAGTAAACTGCCCTCAGTAAAGGGTTATTGCAACAATTGCTATACATGCCTGAGGGCTCCCCATCCAGTGTCTAAAGCAGAATGTCTCCCAATGGAGGCTCCACAGCTTCCACCACACGGGTTGCAAAGAGGGAGGGAAATGAGATGGGAAGAAGATAAATGAAGGGGAACTGAGGGTACTCAGCACTCTGCAAAAAGTGCCCGGGGTTCTCACAGGACAGACAACCAACACAGTTGTTACAGTGGGCCTGAATCTGATCACCTGGACAACTGGGAGCAGCTTCAAGGTAAGCTAGTGTATAGCAATGTTTAGTGAGAGGAAAAATCAGACCCTTGATGTATAGGAAGGACAGATGATTTGATTCCAAAGCATAGAGCCAATTAATGCTGATGTTCACAGAAGAACTGTGTTTGAAAGGAAGAATTTGAGGTAAGAGAGAACGGAGGCATGAGCAAGGAAGGCAGTTCCAGCTTAAGGAGATATCAGGAAATCAGGCATGCAGACAGGAGTGAGAAGAAGATACAAAAGGGAACAATGAGGTGGCAAGCTTGGAGGAGCAGAGGGATCATGGACCGAGATGGAAAAAATTAGAGTTGTGCAGGGCATTTAAGTCACAGGCAAAAAAGTGAGCTTGATGCAAAATGGGGGGAAAAACCTTATTGAAGAGATTGAACGTAAGGAGTGGCATTGTCCAAGCAGTGGGCAAGAAACATTTTCCCAAGGTCTCCCAAGGGTCCAAAGTGATTGATAAGGAAAAACACTGAGAATTTAGCTTACAATTTTGCTGTTGGATAAGTGGCTCTACCAACTTGCAAGCATGGAGAAAAACTACATGTCCCCACTGTAACTTTATTCTATTCCACTTTTATTTTTCACTTAGTCACCACCAGGCAGCACATTTTGGTAGGAAGCTTTCTGACAATATACAACAAAGCAATTAGAACAGAACAGGTTTTAATAAAAAACCTCCTTGTTACACATCTCTGGATTGCTACATTTCACCTCACAAAAATGTTTTCATATATGATACCAACTAGAAGCGCATAGATCAACAAACAAATATTATCCAAGATTTGAGTTTCTTTGCATGCTGGCTTGATTAAATTTTTAACTCACTCCTCAGGTTTATGGCCTATTGTTACAAATTAAGACTTTTTTTTATGAATGCAAAGGAGATGGAGACAACAGGAGTGGATAGATATTGAGCACACTTGTCAGACACATCAGTTGGCACATGCCCAGCTCACCAACCACCACAACACAGACCCAAATCTCATTGAAAAGATATACCCACAGGAAGCATAAACTGGCACCCAAAGCAGAGATCACTACTAAGCACCTATGGCTACAAAGATGCAATCATTTAATATGTGCTTTACACAAATTTTTAGCAGGTGAATCTGTAACCTAATGGTCAGTGTGTGTTACCTGTCCCGCTCTGCACGCAACCCAAAGAGGCCCTGGGTCTGTTACTACATCCCTTGGCTGGAGAATCTGGCTCTTTAACTCTAGTCATTAGGAACTCATGCTCTCAAGCTCTGGATGCCTTGTGTTCAGTCTCTCATATTGCAAAGGTGGTGGCCATCACAAAGACAAACACCAGGATGTTGATACTCTCTCCTAAGAATAAGACCACCAACCTTGATAAAGATACAACTGGTTCACAACACAGCAGCTTGTCTGCTCAGTAATATGGGCTGGTGAAAGAATATCACACCCACGCTCTGTTCTTTTTTCATTGCCTCTTCACAGAATACCAGCATGGATGTCAGGTTTTGGTCTTCACTTCAAAGACCACCCCCTAAAATTAACCCAAATTGTCAATGAGAAATGCCTCCAGTCTATACTACCATGAACTTCCCAACACTAGTTATTTCCACTGTAACTATTCACCTCGAGAGAGAGAGCACTTCTTCAGCAATTGGACACAAATCTAGAACCTGTTCCCAAAAGATAACTAAGCAACCACAAACCTCGGAACTTCTCATTTCTTTGACTCAACTTAAACTAAATATAAAGCAGGAGAAACTGGCTCTCAAGAATAAGAATGAAAATAGAAGTACCCTATATGACTCAAAAGCATGAAGTCTAACTAAGGACCATTCTACGCTACAAAAGTACAAAAGCAATTAACTATATCAAGAGACCAGGTTACACACATTGTTGTCCTACAACAAAATCAAAACATGGCTAATTTGGCCATGTAGATATGACCTACACATTTTAAGAATCATTTGAAAGCTTTATGAAAGTCCCCTGAGCTGTATTATAAATGAGTCAAAATATGGTTCAAATCCTGTCTATACAAAAAAACCCATGTTTGAACCATGTTGATACTGTTATCTGGTCTCACAGTGTAGTAGCATTCTGTACTACAGATGGGATCTTTGGTAAGCTCCATTGTGTTTAATACTACCATAGGTATTTCAGCTCCCCACGGGATTCATCCATATCAGATTTCTAGAATTTTCTCTGCAACGAAATAGACAAAAATATAATGCCAATGGTTTCTATTGCTATTAAAGCTTGTTATCTCCATATGTAAAAATAAATCAACATACACACCTGAACTGTTAAATCTGGAAATGTTAAAAGCAGCTTTCTGTGGCAAAGAAACTTCATATTCACAAGAGCAGCTTTTTGGGACAGACCTACAGCTGGTGTAAATTAGCACAGCTGCATTGAAGTCAGTGAAGTTATGCTGATTTCCACTTGCCAAGGGTCTGGCCCCATTTTATTTTGCTTAATCTCATGCAATCATAATGCAGTATGTAGAGGGAGTAGAGCTAAACCAGTTGTTTTAAAAAACAACAAGAACAGAGCCAGAGCCAGCGTGGGAGGAAATATTACAACAGTACATTCAAACAGCATTCCCAACAGACCACGAGCAAGATATAGGTTTTATCTCAAGGTCTGTGGTCATTTTTGATAGCATAACACCTCTTAGCATAGTGCTGCATGCCACCAGCTTGGTAGTATTTTAAAATCATCCACAAAAGAATATGACTTTGTTGAATCCGCCCTGCTAAGTAGAGAATTTCATCTATCGGTTGCAAAGAAACTATGGCTTCAGAATGGATATCAATTCAAAAATTAATGAAAGGATGTTGTAAGGGAAACTAAAGGGATTCTTTTGGCTTATTTCAAAAGGTTGGCAAACTTTCTTTAGTTTTTAGTTTTAAGCAAACATTAGCAGGCTGAACAGGTCAAAGAAGGGTGGATGGAGTAATTGAATACAGTTTAAGAACATGAGCAGTTTGTTCTTGCTGATAAATTAGACAGCTGCTCTGAATTACATTTCATGCTGTTTTCACACAACAGCTAATTTCCTGCTGCTAGTTCTAAATCTACTTGGAACTGTACGCAATTAACTTCATCACCTTTCCTTTATCCTTCAAGAAGAGCATCAATTTTACTTGCTTACAGTTAGTTCTCAACATATTTTCATTTTTCCCCCTCCTAAAATATCATAGGAAAAATACACACTTGTAATAGAAGAAATGCATTGGCATTCCAATGCACATTCTAAAATGAGTAGGTATCGTACTTTTTTTTTTTAAAGGCAAAAATATCACCACTCTTGTATTATGGTATATCCATTTCATTGCAAGCTTTATTAAACTAATGGATTTTTTCACTATTTGCGTATTTTACAGTTCATAAAATATTTTTTTCTGTATACAGAAAAATTACAGTCTTCAGTATCAGCCTCTTTGATTGCTGAATCCAATTTACATTTTTACTTCAAACTACTTCCAATCAACATTATGCAAATTATACCATAATTGAATGCAACATAAAACTGCAATCCTTTCTAATGAAGATTTAGGAAAAAAGGGAGGAAAATACCTATAGTTATAAAGAGAATTTATCAAGAATAAGATCACTTTGCTAAAATTCAATATAAAGATATGTACAAAACATATTTTTTTGAGAGAGAGGCCTTCTTCCATGGTTTAGTTAACATTAGCCTCAGTGTATCGATGGTGCAGGAAGAATGGTGGTTCTTTGGTATAAGGATACTAAAGTCCAGATTTGAAGGACAGCACTTAATTAAGTTCTTAATTTTAATCAGAAGCTTAAATCTCACTGCCTGTAGTGGGACTTAACTGTTCTTCTGAACAGGGATGGATTTATGCATTCATATAAATGCTTATCTAAGTAGGGGCCCAAAAACCTGATCCAAAGTCCACTGAAGTCAATGGGAGTTTTTCCACTGACTTCAATGGGCTTTGGAATAGATCCCAACAGATACTATAGTATCATATATATTCCTATAAACAAACACATTAATTCAAAATAAATTATAATACTTCTCTCACACAGCAGTGGAAACCAACTTCAGTTCCAAGCTTTATTTCACACACACACCCCGGGAAGTTGGTTATTGTCTTTGTCATCATTAATAAAAACATCAACATAGCAGCATGACTTTATGAGACTTTTTAAAACAAAAAAATTCTGATTGTAAATGCAAAACAGACTTTTTTGTAGTAACTTGAGTTATGTCGTATTAAAATAATTTATCTTGCCATTTAAATTTCATTCTGATGTTTCTTAGCTATGAATGCAGAGAAATTTTAATTCGGTTCCAAACATCATATTATACACTAGAGATTCAAAACAAAAATATTCCTATAACAATGGCATAAATTGCTTTCCTCCCCATTCACTCTCTCTCTATATACAGTTCTATTTAAGTCAGTTTTTCTATTTGCCACTATAAATTGTTTGATACTAAAATAAAAGAACTTCATTTCAACTTCAGACAAGCCATTAAAAAAACTGGAGCATGTGCAAGTTGAAATTATTTGTACTAATTCATAAAACATATCCACACATTACAGCCAACTTCTCTGGGAAGAAGCAATGTCTGCTCACAACATTATAATTCAAAATTATTGATCCACATTTAATATAGTTTCTACTGTTGTTTTCCTGTTTGAATGCTGAGAGTGCAATCATAAGGGATGTATTCAGATGTAACAGCCATAACAGTTCAGCCATAACAGAAGCAAACACTATATCCAGTGAAGTCAACGAGAGCTGTGCCAATAGGGCTACATCTGGCCCAGAATTTAACCCCATTCTCCTAATAAAAGTCATTTATAAATACAAAGTAGGGCTGTCTATTAATCGCAGTTAACTCACATGATTAACTCAAAAAAATTAATCACAATTAAGTGCAATTTTAATGGCACTGTTAAACAACAGAATACCAATTGAAAATGATTGAATATTTAAGATGTTTTTCTACATTTTCAAATATATTGATTTAAATCACAATAGAGTACAAAGTGTACAGTGTTCACTTTATATTATTTTTATTACACATATTTGCACTGTAAAAATTATAAACAAAAGAAACAGTATTTTTCAATTCACCTCATACAAGTACTGTAGTGCGAGCTCTCTAACATGAAAGTGCCAACTTACAAAAGTAAGGGCTTTTTGTTACTTAACTGTACTCAAAAAACAAAAGAATGTAAAACTCTAGAGCCAACAAGTCCACTTAGTCCTACATTTTTGTTCAGCCAGTTGCTAAGAGAAACAAGTTTGTGTTCCTTTATAGGACATAATGCTGCCTCCTTCTTATTATGTCACCTGAAAGTGAGAACAGTCTTTCGCATGGCACTTTTATAGCTGGTATTACAAGATATTCATATGCCAGATATGCTAAACATTCCTATGCCCTTTCATGCTTCAGCCACCGTTACGAAGAACATGTTTCCATGCTGATTATGCTTGTTAAAATATGAATGTGTTAACTACATTTGTGACTGAACTCCTTGGGGGAGAACTGTACGTCTCCTGCTCTGTTTTACCCATCTTCTGCCATATATTTCAAGTTGAGCAATCTTGGATGATGACCCAACAGATTGTTCATTTTAAGAACACTTTAACTGCAGATCTGGTAAAATGCAAAGAAGGTACCAATGCGAAATTTCTAAAGATAACTACAGCACTTGACCCAAAGTTTAAGAATCTGAAGTACCTTCCAAAATCTGAAAGGGATGAGGTGTGGAGAATGCTTTCAGAAGCCTTAAAAGAGTAACACTCCAATGTGGAAACTACAGAACCCAAACTACCCAGAATGAAAATCAACTTGCTGGTGGCATCTGACTCAGATGATGAAAACGAACATGCGCCAGTCCACACTTCTTTGGATCATTATCAAGCAGAACCTGTCATCAGCATGGATGCATGGAATGGTGGCTGAAGCATGAAGGAACATATGAATCTTTAGTGCATCTGGCACATAATTATCTTGTGACACCAGTTACAATAGTGCCATGAGAATGCCTGTTCTCACTTTCATTGTAAATAAGCAGTAGGCAGCATTATCTCTTGCAAATGTGAACAAACTTGTTTGTGGGAGCGATTGCTGAACTGGACTTGTAGGCTCTAAAGTTTTACATTGTTTTATTTTTGAATGAAGTTTTACATTCTTTTTAACATAATTCAACATTTTTATATTCAACTTTCATGATAAAGAGACTATACTACAGTACTTGCATTAGGTGAATTGAAAAATACTCTCTCGGTTTTTACAGTGCAAATATTTGTAATAAAAATAAATATAAAGTAAGTACTGTACCCTTTGTACACTGTACACTGTATTCTGTGTTGTAACTGAAATCAATATTTGAAAATGTAGAAAACATCCAAAAATATTTAAAGGGTATTTTATTTTGTTTAACAGCAAAATTAATCATGCAATATTTTTAACCATATGATTAATCACAATTAATTTTTTTAATCGCTTAACAGCCCTAGCACCAAGTAATACATTAAAGCTCTGATCCTGGGGTGAGTTCAGTGTTGCCAGCTCTCTTGAATTAGTCTTCTGCTATTTGGCTTTACTGGGATATTTGAGAGACATAAATTTTGTACAGATTTAAGTATTTTGTTTAGAGCTGTGATATTATTAGGGCCCTTTGTTTTCATATTTTATTTTATTTTCCCCAGGAATTTATCAGTGTGTATTACTACTACAACAAAAACAGGTGAAAAATCAGTGCAAATAACTATTAATAATTTTTCTGGGTAAATATCTGGGTTTATTTTGGTGGACGGAAAGACAGGGAAAAAGAATTCAGTAGATTAATGCTGTGAATTCCGTTCATCAATGTGGTTTGCTGCAGAACTAAAACAGAACTCAAAACACAATGCCACCTCTGAGTTCAAGAAAACAACACATCTCTAATCCCCAGATAAAACTTTTAATTTGAATAAACAGTTTACTAATGTAGACTTAGAACTATTAGTCTATAAATATTTACATTTTATAATTGGGCCATACCATTTGCAGAGCATACACCTAACTTCATCCTTTTCTCGTTTTGTTTTGTTTATTAATTTTTCCAATACTTTTGTGTTCTGAAACATTCTGACAATTTTTATTTTCTTCCCATTTTAATGTGTCAAATGTTTGAACCATTATGTGCTAGCCGTTTGAAATGTATACGTGGTGGACGTGAGATTCATCAGTACATTCAGATGTGCACACTCTTTAGAGCTTGCATGTGTGCCTGTTTCTTTATTCTGTTCATCTTCTAGACTAATATATAGCTGTACTTCAACAGGCAGCTTTGTATATACACATAGTCTAATGTAGTGTGTGTGTGTGTGTGTGTGTGTGTGCGCGCGCGCGCATGTGCGTGTGTATAATGCAACATATTGTATTTTCCTAATGAAACGTTATTTTTTACATATTTGAATGAACAAAAGTAGGGTGAAAATCAGAAAAAAATGAATACTGGGAATTTTTCTGTAAAAACTGGTTTAAACTGAAAATAAAGGGTCATAGATATTATACTGAAATAGTTGAATCAATACAAGCCTTACTTTGAGTTATAATGATATAAAAGATGCTTTCTATCAGTGTAACTGGGCCCACACTACTAGTTTCAAACTGATATAAATAATGTGGCATAACTGTGAGGCAAGCCCTTAGCATTTTCCTTAAAGCTCCAGTTTCCTGGAGTCAAGTGATTATGAGAGTATCTCCTCTTTTATTTACCCAAAACACAAAACAGAATAAAAATTATACAGCACCTTTCCAAAAACAAAAACTTTAGTTTCTAGCTCTCATCTTTGCAGAGGAAAACCCGCAAACCTAACGGTTCAAAAAACAGAAAGCAATTAACAAAGAATTCAAATGCATTATTCTTCTCTAAAAAAAATCCCATATTGTTTTGGGCTTTAACTCATCATTTTTTATATGCTAAGTGGGACTGACCATACTATGAGCTTCAAGTGTGTGGACTTCTATGCCCACCACAAGACTCCATTAAGGTCCAGGAGTTCATCCACATGGAACTCACTGCAGCATGAGGCCTGAAATTAGCATATTTATAAAGTACAGGAAAAGTCTCTAAAACTATCCCTCAGCCTATCTGCTGCCAAATAAAGTAATAAATGTGGTTCCTTGGGTATATGAAGTGGCTTATTTTAGCCTGGCTGCTGCATCTCACAGGAGGAGAAACTCACCACGTATCAATATGGTTCCTTTTCCTTTTCTTTTCTGCTGATCATTTTTTACCTTGTAGGTTCATATGCCACACCTGAATTGTACATCATCAAGCCCTTGAAGAAGCTAGAATTATTCAAATTGATCCTGTCCAATCTAAATGTAAATAAGAACTTTAAAAGATATAGAAAATATTCACACACACCCACAAAAGATTCCCACACTCAGGTGCGGCAAACCTGGGAAGGGAGGAGAAGTAGAGCGGTGGCAGCTCAGGGGAGGAGGCGGAGTGGAGGTGAGCTGGGGCGGGGAGCAGTTCCCCTGCACTCCCCCGCCTCCGTTAACTTGCTGCGGGTGGCCCCTGCACCTCCCTCCTCACCCCAGCTCACCTCTGCTCTGCCTCCTCCCTGGAGCATGCTGCCACTCCACTTCTCTGGAAGTGGGGGGAGGGGAAATGTGGCACACCCAGGGGAGGAAGCGGGGCTGGGATTTGGGGAAGGGATTGGCATGGGGGCAGGGTCAGGAGCACGCCTATGCTCGGTGCGCCAAGCGCTAGACCCTCCTCTTCACTCCTCCGCCACCAGCTGCTCCCATGGGGGGAAGGACTGGCTGTGCTGCGGGCAGCCCCTCTGGAGCCAGGGGGCAGGGAGAAGTGGCAGTCCCTTGTGCTCCACTGTGTAAAAAAAATTTTGGGCACCGCTTTTTAGTGCCCCCAACCACTTGGTGCCCTAAATGGCTGCTTAGTTCGCCTAATGGTTGCACCGGCTCTGCCCACACTAGGGTTTAGCAGACTTCACATGCTGTAACAGTCCCTGCTGTTTGACTGATTGTACTAGCAACATGGAGATTACCCTGTACGACTTAGGTGTTAAATGGACACACCATTATAATATGGCAAAAGGAGGGTTTAAAATGGATGCAAGTATAATTTGCATCTACTTCATGGTCCTTTTACACAGAGGAAGCATGTAAAGTGGCCTTAGGGTAAATAAGAATCAGGCTCAGCGAGTTAAATTCATCTCCAGTGCAACCCCTTGTTGGGCTTACAACAAGGAATGAATTATGAGGCTCATTGTTTTCTTTCCTTTTTGTTGTGATCCATTCTTGTTTGTGTGAACTAACAGCCAACACTTTATTTATTCTTTTTCCCTACATAAAATGATGGATCTTGTGATTATCCCAGAAGAGAAAAAAGCCTATTAAAAGTCACCTTTTTTTCAAAGTGTGTTTATTTATAATGAACATACAATGTTAGGTTTTTATTCCACTAGAAAGACACTTTTTGTTGCTGGTAGTTTTCACTATTATTTATATAGCAACCTAGCTGTACATGGTGCTTGGCAAGAAAACATATTAAACAAAACCAACAGCCTAATTCCAAGCACAAACAGTTTGCAATATAAGCATATGTACAAATAAAAAGCAGAGCACACAGGGCATATTGTATGCACTAGCTGGTAGGCTTTGTAATGGAGTTGGCAGCTCAGCAATCACATGACAGAGGAAGGAGCTTAGTGTACAGTGGTCTGGAAACTGTTCTGAAGCTGCAAGAAAGAGGGTGTGAAACTGGAAGAGGATAAAGGTGGCAGTGAATAGAGATGTTTGGGTAGAATAAAGGGAGAAAATGGGGAAAGAAGAAGAAATAAGGGTACAGATATGTGGTTTCATACAATGATTAACATGGCACACATTAAATGAATTAAAAACTGACTAACTGATAGGTCTCAAATGTAATTGTAAACAGGGAATCATCAACAAGTAGGTGTGCTTCCAATGGAGTCCTGCAGGGATCAGTTCTTGGTCCTATACTATTTATCAGTGATGTGGAAGAAAACAAAATCATCACTGATAGTGTTTGCAGATGACACAAAAATTGGGGGAAATGGGTAAATACAGAAAAAAGACACATCAGTGATTCAGAGTGATCTGGATCATTTCGTAAACTGAGCACAAACAATATGCGTTTTCAAATGGTGAAATGTAAATGTGTACATCTAGGAACAAAGAATGGAGGCCATATTTACAGGATAGGGGACTCTATTCTGGGACACAGTAAAAAAGATTCGGGAGTGGAGGTGGATAATCAGCTGAACACAAACTGCCAATCTGACGCGCGATCTATGAATGCACACACAGGAGAATCTTGAGTAGGAGCAGAGAGGTTATTTTACTTCTGTATTTGGCACTTGTACAACCATTGCCACAATACTGTGTCCAGTTCTAGTGTCCACAGTTCAAGGAAGACATTGGTAAATTGGAGAGGGTTCAGAGAAGAGCTACAAGAATGGTTAAAGGCTTAGAAAATGTATTATAGTGATCAGAGGGGTAGCTGTGTTAGTCTGGAATTGCAGAAGTGACAAAGAGTCCTGTGGCACCTTAAGGTGCCACAGGACTCTTTGTTACTTCTGCTATATAGATTGAGTCTAACAAAGAGAAGGTATTAAGTATAGTATATAAATACAATCCAATGGCTAGAAGTTGAAACTACACAAATTCAGCTGAGAAATAAGGTATAAATTTTTAACCATGAAGTAATTAACATTTGGAACAATTTACCAAGGGTAGTGGTGGATTCTCCATCATTGACAATTTTTAAATCAAGATGAGATAGTTTTTTTAAAGGATATTCTCTAGGAACTATTTTGGGGAAGTTTTATGTCCTGTGTTATATAGGATGTCAGACTAGATGATCACAATGATGCTTTCTGGCTTTTGAATCTATGAATCTAAATAATTCATAGCTAAACATACTTCAGAAATCAGTTTAGAAAGGTACAAGATGGCTCTCCCAAAAATTCTCAGATATTTGCTTTTACAATTTTCTACTATCAGAACCACAACATCTGCCTTGACCTACATGCAACTTTGAGGATCGAAATGGAGAAGAAAAGGCACACCGCTCAGCATCAGAGGGTTAGGTCCCCATTAACCATCCTCCTGTTGGACAGCACATGCACCAACTTGTTTCTGTTATCACCATCTAAGACTCTGTGTGATTACATTACAAACACAGTCATGCAATGAAACATTACTTTACAAAACACAATGGAGGTTTAGGGCAAAGTGGGGTCATGTTCATAACCTGTATAGAAGACAACTATATCCTAATCAGGTTTCCTGGCACAGCTGGATGTGTAGTGCTGGCAAACCCAATAATGGGAAAATGAAAAGACAGTTATGGCTTGTGATTAGGGTTTGTGGATCTATATTACAGCCCACACTCCAAGTGCATTTCTACTTGATCATAAATGGAAAAGTACATCTATCTTCCCGAGTGGATGACTTAGTGGGAGGTACAGTATTTGGAAACATTACAAAGCTGTAATTAGGTATGTTTAGGAAAGGAACCTTTGTCTGCTTGTTAGTACCTAGGATTGGAAGTCTGGAGACAAGAGTTCTATTCCCATCTCTACAACTGATTTGCTGTGTTACACTGGCAAGTGAATTGGCCTTTCTGGGATTCAATTTTCCCTTCTTTAAAACATAGGTAACACCTAATTCACCACATATACTGAAGCTCAATATACTTATATTTGTAAATCATTTTGATACCCTCATAAGAACAGCTCTGCAAAAATGCAAAACATTATCAGTAGAGAATTGCAGCTTGTGGTATTTCTGCAATATTAAGTTAGCTCATAGCTGATTAGAAAATTACTTTGTGTGAAAAGCTGAATGCTACACTCAAAAATCTCCTCTCATTTTCACCACTTTTGCACAGCTTAACTCCAATAATTTAATTTTAGTCAATGCCAATTTGAACCCCTGTGACGGGAATGAAGCCATTTGTCTGTGTGGTGTTAACCACTATCATACCCTGTGATGGGCTATTGACCTAGTTCTACTGAACAAGTGACAGTGTGTCTTTAGTAAGAAGATGCAATTCTTGGGGTGGGGTTTAAACCATCAATTATGCCAGCGATTATTCTTTGGGAATATTCTTAAATATGGAGGAACACTTTTAAACTTTCTTTTTCCCTTGAAGTAAGTTGATAAGCTAAAAGGCAGAAACGGGTAACTGAATAAGTAAATTATGAAAAAGAAGTGTGTCAATATATTCACAGAACTGCTTTTCCTCTCTCCCCTAGTATACAGATTTCCACAGCTGTCCACGCAGCGGAGGGGGGGCAAAACGGGGAGTTTTCTCCAAAGCATACCTCACCATCCCCCCAAGTGCCATTGCAACCTGCAGTGGTAAACCACTCAGGTTTACCAGAAAGTGGCCACCAGACCAAATCTGAGTGAGTGGCATGACCTGGCACATTGGGTCACAGCACCAACCAGCCGCCCCACTGCAAAACCTGAGTAGCATTGTGACCCCATGCATTAGGTCACAATGCCCAGAGCAAGGAACTAGATCCAGCTCTAAGGTATAGGAGTCATCACCTGGTGGGCTTCCTCACTAATCTCTCCACCACCACTCAGAGCCACCCTTCATTGTTTTTGCACCCTTGGGGTTTTTTTGGAAGGGTCGGGAGGGACCTCTGTTTCAGATTTTGCCCCAGGCCTCCAAAACCTCTATGTGACCCTTAAAATTTTGGTTTCCTTTGTAAACGAAAAGACTAAGCTTCCAATATTTAGTTACAAGATTACATAATCTGGTATTGAAAAATTTTTCAACTGATTGTTTTTAGCTGATTAAAAATAGTTTAGGGAGAAATAAATCACGTCTGTCAATCCTCAGGAAGCAGCTAGGATCTAAAGTGAACAGTAAATGTTCTAACCACACAACATTCCAACTCAAGATTTTGTTCCAAATGATACTATACTTTTATAATTCACCTCCTCCTCAGTACACAGATTCATGAGGCTTTTAAAGAGAGAAAGTAAAAAAAATAACTGTGATAAAGCACTCCTAAACTCTTCTCCATGACTTAGCATCTGCTGGCTTTCGTAAATTTGAGAAAAAATCTGCTGGACAGCAATATAAGGTGGGCACTAGGTGGAAATCGATTTTCTAGCTTGCCTAAGGTCTAATATTGCAGACCACGTTTTAAGTGAACTCTTCATTAGATGTCACTTCAATAAGTTCCAAATAGTAATTAAACCAAAGAGGACACGTTGCTCCATGCTCCGTGTTCAATCCTCTGGAGTCTTTAAACAGAATTTTCTCTGTAGTCAGCCCATCGCGTTGACACATTGCTATGAATATATTTACATTTTAATTTCAATGGTGGTTAACAAACAAGTTTCATTGGTTTGCTCTGATGGGAAATTCCTGTTACAAATTGTAATGCTTTGTAGCTGACAACAAGCTCATAACATCTTCATCGGCTACGTTTAATTACATCTCTCTTTTTTTTAAAAAAAATCTACAATATTGTATATTTGCTAGCCTTTTGATATAGGTTTATTTTATTTTTTCCAACCCCAGATATTAAACTAGGTGGCAGGTTGAATGAAAATATGAAGATTAAACATTTCTTCTAACTTCCCATTTCCAGTCAGATTTACTTTGCTTCCATATTGCTTTTACCTCTTTTGAATGATTAAAAATTACAAAGCTGCTCACACATGTATGGAGGTTAGTTTGGGGGCTTTTTTGCAGTGGGGAGAAAGATCTAATCAGTTTCCTGCATCATCTTCCTAGCGGCTTTGCCATAATAATGATATTTATTTTCCATTTCTGTAGTCTGTCATGCAAGGAACCCAAAGCGCTTTACAAACCATTAAAAAAAAAGGAAGAGTGAGATTTTGCCCTCTGTACTTGTATCAAATGGTGTTTTACTCCAGGAGTAGTCACTTTAATTTCAGTGAGGGCTATTCACTAAGCAAGGTTGTATTCAAAGTGAATAAAAGGTAAGAGAACCTGGCCTTAAAACATACGCCCTCCCCGTTTTTATTTTATTTTATATTTTACAAAAAGAGCAATGAATGTAAAGGTTCTGTGCCAGTGGAAGTGAACACATTTGATGTACTCAGGGGAAAGGACTGGAGATATACGACCACATTCTGCTCTGGGAAATATAACAAACCTTAGGGCTGGAAAACACCCAAGTGTTCAGATCCTTCAAGGAAATTTTTCAACAAAAAAATGTTTTTCCACTGAAACATGCCAATTTATCAAAGCTGAAACTGTTCACAAGGGAAATAATCAATTGTAATGAATTTCCCATTTGGAAAATGTTTTGGAAGATTCAAAATTGTCAAGATGTTCCATTGACATTTTCTGAACAAAAGATTCCAGTTTTTCAGTTAAATATGACAACTTGTTTAAAAAGTTAAGCTAGTTATAGTAAAAATAAAAGATGTGGAAATCAAAACAAAGCCTTATGAAATTATCTAAATGGAGTATTTCAACTGACAAGTCCTTCTGCTTCTGTGCATGGCTTATGGCCTACAATATGGACCCTTCCTCCCCCTTGATCAGCTTGTTTCCTTTGTCTTCTGTAGGGAATCCCTGGGGGAATCTGAGATATGGAAAGCAGGCAGAGGCACCTGACAGATTGAGGCTTCTGCTAAACCATTTTCCTGTTTGGGACCCAGTCTAATGTCTACAGTAATTACATTACAATAGTCAAAGCACTTCAAATCAATGACCCTCTTCTGATATTCTTTTGGAATCTCAACCCAACATGGAGGCAAACAGACAATAGAGAAACCAAAAAGGCTGCACATTCAAATTGGCATTCGCAGTTTGGTAAGGATACAGAATTCATAACTCACTCAGCATTCATCTATTGTACAGATTCCCAAATCGCCACAGATGCCTATTCTGCTGTCTTCCTGAGGTCCACAGGAGCAGAGACCCTGCTTCTATGGACTTTTCACCTGGCTAGGTACCATCATTTTTCTTTCAAAAGAAGCAATGTCTTACCTTTAAATCACCAGAGTGATTTATTTGATCATTATTTGATATATAATCTTTTATCCATCTGTTTCCATGGCACAGACACAAGAATTACTAACAATGCTAATAACGTTGTTCTTGTAATTGTTTTTTTTTCCTCAAATCTAACTTATGCACAAAAATGTATTTAGCTCTGCATCCATCAGAAGTTACAAGCGGATTGGTTTTTAACAACTGTATGATAGTGGAATCTAGAAAAAATTGGAGACACTAGTTCCAGATTTTTCAGGAAAGGGGTGAATTTTCAGTTAAGCCTATAAACTGTTGATAGGATTGACTTGTAAGTTGCCAGAAAATTAAATATTTACCATGAGAAAATTTTTACTATAAATATAAATATTTACTAAGAGAAAATGAGGTAAATTGTGTTATGATTTTCATTTTAATGCCTAACAAGGTGATTTAAAATCCAGTCCAATAGAAAAATGGCACATAAACTATCGATGTTAATGTGGCTTCCATAACAGAACATCTTCATAACTGAAAGGTTCCCAACATGCTTTGAACAAACTAAGGCCCCAATTCTGTGAACTCTTACATATGTGCTTAACTTTAATCCCAGGAACAGTCCTGCTGATGCCAGGATCAGGGCCTAATATACAGATCACTTATTTAACCCACAAATGAAATATAGTCAACTTCCGGAGTGGAAAATTGCAGTCGATTACCTGCACACAGCAACAATACGAGTATTGTTAACCACAATCCTTCAGAAATCATGAGCAAGACCCAAGAATGTAATATCCATAGCTGAAATTTGGCCAGGACGCCAGAATAAACATCTCTACTCTTGCAAAAAGTGTCTTGTGATCTTTAATACCCCAAACCAGAGGTGGGCCACACGGGGCTTCAAAATTGTGCAGAGGGCTGGGTAGGGAAGGCCCCGCCCCCATCTGACCCCCACCCACTTCCCGCCCCTGACTACTCCCCGCAGAACCCCAACCTATCCAAACCCCCCTTCCTTGTCCCCCAGAGACCCACCCCACTCTAATTGCCCCCCCAGAATCCCACCCCATATCTAGCCCCCCTGCTATCTGTTCCCTGACTGCCCCCGCCCTAGACCCCCCACACCCTAACCACCACCCCCAGCACTCACCACCTAAGACCCACCCCCAACAAACTGGCTTACCTGCTCAGCTGGGCATGGGGCCCCATGGCTTGCAGCACTCCGCCCGGCCCTGCATCTTGCCATGCTCCGCCCAGCACCCCAGGCCGGTGCCGGGAGCGCAGGACCCCGCAGCTTGCCGCGGTCGGCCAGGCACCCCGGCTCGGGGCCCTGTGGCAAGACGCGCTTAGCTCGGCCCCCGGCTCAGACTGTGGAGCCGCGGGGCTTTCCGCACTGGGCCCGGCTCCCTGGCCAGCAGCGGGGGGCCGCCGGTCTTTCTGCACTGGGCCTGGCTCCCCGGCTGGCAGCGTGGGGCCGCCGGGCTTTCCGCGCTGGGCCCAGCTCCCCGGCCGGGAGCGTGGGGCCGCCGGGCTTTCCGCGCTGGGCCCAGCTCCCCGGCCGGGAGCGTGGGGCTTGTGGCGCTTGGCCCGGCCCCCCGGCAGGGAGCGCGGGGCCCTGTGGCTTGCCACGCTCGGCCCAGACCCCCAACAGGGAACGTGGGGCACGCGGCTTGCCGTGCTCGGCCCGGGGCTGAGAGGTCAGGGCCATTGGCTCCGACCCCCGGCCCAAGCTCGCGGGCTGGATGAAAATGGCCAGCGGACCACATGTAGCCCGCGGGCCGTAGTTTGCCCACGTCTGCCCCAAACTGACCCCAATTGTATACCATTTTGAAAAGATTACTGGAACATCAAAACTGAAAATTCTATCAAGATCTAAGTCAAAATTAAGACACTTTCTACCTGAGTGGAAATCTAACATTCCCAGGTAAAGATATGAAAGATAGATATCTCTAGTGGCGAGGAGTGATGGAGCACTACTACAGATGCTCCCCAGGTTACATAATATTCGACGTACGCAAATTCGCATTTGTAGAAAAAGCTCCATAAGCTAAAAATAGGTGTGGGTTTGGTTTTTTTGGCGCGTAACGGTTGAGATACGTTTCCAGCTTCACAAAATTCAACTTATGCAAGGCGTTCCAGAACGAAACATTTGGGTAAGTTGGGGAGCATTTGTACTTAACGGTCATTATGTACCATGTAGAACTGAGGAGAGAAAACTCTATGTTACAGACAAAGAATATTCTAAGTTATCTATCCTATCTGCTTGCAGCATCTGTTTGCTATCTCCTAAGACTAATTCTGACGAATTTAACAAAAAAATGGTAATAAAAAGCTTACTATGGGCAACTTAATGCTTGTATAGACTTCATATTCCTGTAAAACCACTAAACACATCAGGCATTAATGTATGAAAAAACAACAAAAGATTTTAATTTAGTGCTATAAAATAACAGTATATATTTTAACATTTCAGATATTCCTTTCCCAATTTTTAAGATCCATTTCCTCTTAATTCCTCTTAATCAAAAGGAATCCCCAGGTTTCTAGTGATGTTTAGAAAAGATCATCAACTGATAATACTCATTCTGTAAACTCTCTTCAGAAGCTTAATTCTTAAAGAAAAAATCCAGTATAACTATAAAAATGCTAATTAGGAAAGTTTTGGGGGAAATGCTGCAGACTTAATACCACTATATGCACTGGAAATTAATTCTGTAGATGATGTGGAAAAGATGGCTTATAAAGTTAACGAGATATTACTTAAGGCAAGAGAAACAATTAGGCTATCAACAGTGAAGATAAACCAAACATTGAGCCATCAAATATAATGAAACTAATTAAAAGTGAAATGAAAATTAAGGCATGAATATGAACACAAAATCAAATGAGATAAAAGGCAAGAGTTAACAGAATACAAAACCCCAACTGTGCTGTAACAGATAGCATCTAAAAAAGCCTAAGTAGTAATAGCAGTTGGGTTTTGGTTTTCTGTTGTGAGTTGTTGTTTTTCTTTATTTCTTTGTTTGCAGATGCCTAAATAGAAAGATCTGTTTTCCGTCAGTGTTTTTTGGAAGGATAAAAGACATTTTTATGGATATCAAAAATAAATGATCTTCTCTCCTCAAAGACAGGATATAATCCAATAATGAATTCTGAAAAAGCAATAAGCTGTGTCATACACTTAGCTAATCATTATGAACAATATGCAATGTGTAGGTATAGATTCTGATCTCATATATGCAGGTATACAACTCATAGGCTAAGGTGATTTTACATAATAAACTAGTACACTATGGTGACTTTACAAAATACCATCCTGTCACTGTAAAAGTGACATTACTAGATTGACAAATTACTAGACATTACTAAATGACAAAACACATTACTAGAGCCCAGCAAATCTGCGGATATGCATGGACCATTTTTGCGGACCGCGGATCAAATGGAGATATAAATTTTGTAACCGTGCAGGGTTACACATTAGGCCTGATTCTGATTTCACGTACACTACTTTTTAAGCTGGTAAAACTCAAGTGACTTTGTTCACTAGGGTGAGATCCTTATTGGAATCTTTGGCCCAGCAAACTAAATTTTGTACATGCAAAGCAGCCACCAACTTGGACTCCACGTGGCCCCTCTAGCAACGTAATGAGCATACTTTCAAAGAGAGGTTTGTACAGAGAAACAAAAGTTTAAAAAGTTTTAAGTAGCCACGAGAATTCAACCCTCCCGACTGCCTCCAACACATTTAATCACACTCTTTTTAAAATGTACACTGTCCTCTTTTACAAATCTTCTTAAAACCCACCTATGTCATGATGCCTACAAAATACAGAATAATGCTTAGGTAGCTGATACGCTGTAACCACTGCATGCCACATTGATCTTAATTGTCTCACTCTTATCTTGTGCTCCCCTCCATCCATCTCACTCACCTGTTGTCCCTGACACAAAAGGCCTTTTGTTGGTATAGATAACATAATTCAGGGTATGTCTGCACCTAAAATGCTATAGCAACACAGTTACAGCTGCACTGCCATAGCGCTTCACCACAGACGTTCACTACAGCGACACGAGGGGTTCTCCTGTCGCTCTTGTGAGTGTCTACACTGAAGCAATCCAGCAGCATAGCTATAGCTGTGCTGTTGTAACATTTTAAGTGTATGTTTCTGCTCCCAGAAACATACTTTTAAAAATCCACCTCTCCAAGAGGTGGTAGCTAGGTTGATGGAAGTATTCTTCCATTAACCTAGTGCTGTCTACCCCAGGATTTAGGTTGGCATAGCTACATCTCTCAGAGGTACGGATTTCTCACAGATGTAATTGTACCAATATAAGTTTTTAGTGTAGACCAGCCCTCAGGGAGGTGGTGGTCCTGCGCCGACAGAAAAACTCCTTCTGTCAGCTTACACTGTGTCTACACTAGAAGCTGGAATAGGCTCTGTACTATAGACCAGGCTTTAGACGTATTTTCTAATAGAAGAAAACTGAACACCCTTGCCTCGCCCCCTGCTCCTGTCCAACCCACTGAGGCCCTGTCCCCTGCTTACTCAATCCCCTCTCCCTCAACCGCACTCATTTTCACTGGACTAGGGCAGGAGGTTGAGTCCAAGAGGGGATGTGGGCTCCAGCTGTGACTGCAGGCTGGAGATGAGGAAGTGGTGGACTCGCCCCTGCTTGGGGTCTTCAAATTGAGAGTCCAGATTTTTCTAGAAGACATATTTTAATCCAGCTTCTAGGAAAAATTCTACAACCTATGCATATGTATGTGGGGGTAGGGCGGGCAGTCAGGCTGGCAGGTTGTGGTCAGTGCCTTATGACCTTGAGGTCTACAAACCTCCCTGGTCCATTCTCTCCCTTCCTGGGCCATGGAAAGAATCAGAAGCTGTACGTTGTCCTCAGCTTACTCATAATTTTTGCAACTCTGCCTTAAGACAAAAAATGTAATTGCAGGAGTCCAAAAGGATTTTGCTCCCCTAATGCACAGTTGGCTAGATGTATTCTGGGGTTTTTTTTGTTTTCGTTTCCATCTTCCTCTGAAGCATCAGGAATTGGCCACAGCTGGAGATGAGGGGTGGACCACTGCCCCGAGGTGGTGTAGAGAATCCTGATTCTTACACACCTGGCTGGGGTGTCTTGCTCACATACTTATGGTCCTATTCAATGCCAGATTTTGGATTGTGAAGAAATTTTCCCTCATGTCAGACTGGCAGGGACCTTGGCATTTTTTAACCTTTGTCTGCAGCACAGGATCATCCAGTCATATCCCACTTAATCAACTCCCTGCCATTGCAGGGGCCTTGAATTTTGGGGGCAACTTGGTCTCTCCTGCAATACCGCCTGTTCCACACAACAACAATTTAATCTCCTGAGGACTGAAAAAAATGTTTTAGTCTAACCCATGATTTTGGGCTCAACCCAGAAGAAACCAGGAAAAATTCTAATCTAAAACATGACTTAAAATAATGATTGAATAATAATAATATCTACAGATTGTATAGTAGTTTTCATTCATGGATCTCAAAGCACTTTACCAAGGATGTCAATGTCTTTATCCTCATTTTACAGATGGTGAAAATGAGGCATAGAGGTGAAGATCAAGATCTGCTCAAGATCACCCACCAGTGGCAGAGCTGCAGCTAGAACCCAGGTCTCCTGAGTCCCAGAAGGGTGCTTTATCCACCAGGCCACAACGAGGTTTGGGGTTGCTCAGTGATCTTCATATTAAATATGCCAAGTTTACAAAATGAAACTTTTTTTGCACACACAAGGTCTTGTCTACATGAGAAAGTTTAACTGATTTAAGTGAAGTGGTTATTTTTAAATAAGGGTAGTTAAACAAGTACAAAAAGCTGCACAGAGACCCAGATTTCAGTTTAAACCAGGCTCATTTCAGATTAGTTTAACTCTATTTAAGCTAAAGCAAAAGAAGCCACTCAAACAGAAATCAGAGAACAGGCGAGTCACATCTTACACGGGGGTTACGTTCCGCAGTCAGTGCGTAAAGCAAAAACCGCGTATAGTCAAAACTCACTGAGTTTAATGGTGGGCGGAATCACCCGCCCTACAGATACAGTTTTAAAATTATTTTTCTCTTTTTTTTCCCCAACCACGTAAAGCTGAAAGCACGCATGTTAAATGCACCTAAGATGCGACTCACCTGTGTCCACACAGGGGTTTACACCAGTTTTAACTACATTAATTCAAAATCGCACCTTTAGTTAGATAGTGAAATTTTCTCATACAGATGAGGCCAAATTATGCAAACTCACCCTTGGGATCTCAAAGTCAAACTGGTTTCTTTCAGTCCCAAGCACCATCAAAGATGTTACAGGCCAAACAATGTTACTCCTACATAACCCCATTTCTTCAAATTATGCCCTAAATAACTCCTGTGTAAACTAACCGGTACAGCCCTGTAAAAAAAAAAATGATTTTTTTTTAATTTTTCATTTTATTTTTCAGAAATTTCATTTTAATCCCCCCCCCCCATGATAAATGAAATGAGATTCCTGAAAAATTCCTGGCGAGGAGAGAATGGAGGGTCTGCAGAGAGAGCCTGGCACAGCGAGGAGGGGAGGTTTTGGGGTGGAGAGGACTGACAAGTGAGCCCACCCCACACTGGCGGCTCCTGCTCTCTTCTCCAGGCATTATGATCCAGCACACAGGGTCATGTTGCCACTCAGATTTGGCCTGCTCCCACATCATGATCGGGGGGCAGGCAGGTCAAACCTGAGCAGTGCTGCAACCCTTGCTCTGGGTCACAACGTCTCTCACAAGTGTTTGGCCCACCCATCCTCCGTCATGAAAAGGGGAGCAAGCCAAATCTGAACATGCTGCAACTCTGCGCACTAGATCACAGCACCACTCATGGAAGTTTAGCCACCTACGCCCGCCATAGCAGCATTTTGTTTTATCTGTTGGTTTTCATTTTATTTTGTATTATTTCATCTTTACTAAAAACAAAGGGTTCTACTCACTGGGTTCTATGTCTGTACACTGAGGTACTATGTTTGAAATTTGGCAAATAGCTCTCTTGAGGACACAAACAGGGAACACAAATATAAGTGTTTTCTATGCTGTCCCTAAAGGGTTAGCTAGTAAGCTATTTTTGTTTCTCAAAGAAAGCAAATATGACCCTGAATACTCACAAAGTGACCAGATTTATTCAGTAAGAAGGTGATTCTGTTTTCAAATAACCATTTTGTAGAACAGAAGTAGACTTCATAATCCCCATACCATCTGATGAAGAAATCAGTTTTGGAATCAGAAATTAAATCAGGTAAGATAAGGGAAGTCATCAAGTTCCTGGCAAACAAAAAAGCCACGGGACCTAATGTTTTCCTGCTGAAATGTTACAAAGATACTGCCTAACAAAATAATTCCCATTCTACATGTTTGAATTAGCCCAGTCACATCTGCTCTCTTGAACATGTTAATAACTCATACCTAGGAGTGAGAACTTCAACTTTCCAGCTCTTTGGCTTTGTTTTTAAAGAAATTAAATGCCAGATTTAACGGAGGCTGTGTTTGCCTACCCCTGGTTTAGCCTATCTATGGCACCTGTGCCAAAGGTGGCACATGAGCTGATTTTCAGTGGCACTCACACTGCCCGGGTCCTGGCTACTGATCGGGGGGGCTCTGCATTTTAATTTAATTTTAAATAAAGATTCTTAAACATTTTAAAAACCTTATTTACTTTACATACGAGAGTTTAGTTCTATATTATAGACATACAGAAAGAGACCTTCTAAAAGCATTAAAATGTATTACTGGCAAGCGAAATCTTGTATTAGAGTGAAAAAATGAAGACTTGGCACACCACTTCTGAAAGGTTAAACTAAACCTGGGCTAAACTATCACTGCACTGGTTCACATTCAACTAGGCACAAAAAACTGAAGGTTATTAAAAGTCATGATTATTCCCAGACTTGGCACCTGATCCTTAGCGGTACTGTGCACCAGTATCTCCTACTGGCTTCAGTAGGAGTTGCTAGTGCTCAGCTTCTCTCAGGCTTTACATATGTGACTATCTTCGTACATTTAAAACCCGTGCTCTTCAATACCACATATTGCAATTTCAATGTCTTCAATTCAATTTTGAATAAAGTCGTCTTTTTTTTTTGTCCATGACTGACACAGAATTTTTTATCAGTCACTTTGAATTAGCAATGTTCTAATACTACAGGGATGTTTTAAATGCTACAGGATAACACTCAGGTTCATAATTATACTATGAATTTAATAATAGTACTACTACTACTACTATCAAGCTTTTCATCCAAACATCTCCAATACATTTACAAAGATGGGTAAAATACACTTTGCCTGAGGGGCAACTGATGCACGGAAAAGGTGTGATTGTAGCACAGGCACAGACCCTCCTGGCCAGAGGTACAGAATCATTTACCTGTAAGGAGTTCAGAAGCTCAAATAGCCTAGCTGGCACCTGACCAGAAGGACCAATGGGGAAAGAAAATACTTTCAAATCTTGGGGCGGGAGAGGTTTCGTTTGGGTTCTTTGTTGTATTCTCTTTGGAATGGAGCAGAACCATGGCAGGAAAACCCATCTCCTAAAGACATTCCTGAAATGAGCCTCTAAGATTACAAAAATTGTAAGTAAAGCAAGGAAAGGTGCTAGGTTATCTTCTGTGTTAGCTTGTGAATTTTCCCAATGCTAAAAGGGAGTCTTATTCCTGGTTTTTTGGAACTTTGAAGCTGAACCTAGAGGGGAATCCTCTGTGTTTTAAATCTTTTTATTTGCCCTGTAAAGTTACCTTCCATCCTGATTTTACAAGTATGATTCTTTCACTTTTTAAATAAAAAATAAAATTCTTCTTTTAAGAACCCAATTGATTTGCAGTGTCCTAAAGAGCCAGAGGCTTGATCTGTGCTCACTTTGTAACCAATTAGTTAGTACATTATTCTCAAGCCTCCCCAGGAAAGGGGGTGAAGAGGCTTGAGGGGATATTTTGGGGGGAGTGGCCCCTCCCTGAATGCTTATTTAAATCACTTGGTGATGGCAGCAATATTGTCCAAGGACAACGAAAGGAATTTGTGCCTGGGGAAGTTTTTGACCTAAACTGGTAGAAATAAGCTGGGGGAGGGGTCTTTCATGCAGGTCCCCACATTTGTACCCCAGAGTTCAGAAACGAGGGAACCCTGACAGATACAAGTTTTCAAACATTTATCTTTCTATGTGCTATACTGACACAACAATTTTCTATCGCTTTTACTATAACTGGATCAATCCAGTTGTGGTCAGTTGCATTCTATTCCTTGCTGTGCACCATGAACACAACTGTCAGTTAAATTCTGACAGGTCACAGCAAAGAAGTTGAACCTTTCATCATAATACTATGTAATTCCCCAAACTAGTTTTCTTGTGATTTTTGTCCAACAACTCTGCTGCATCATGACCAGACAGCAGCAGCCAAAACATAATGCACAACATCTTTTTTATTTCAAGCCAAAGAACTTTGGTGGATTTGCTGCTTTTTTTCCACATCATGTCTGTTTATCCTTAATAATTTTTAAAAAAAAAATTGGCTTGCTCCTCATGATGACATTCAAAGTAGTGGAAGAAGATATTATAATCTACAATAGATAGAGTTATGCCAACCCTATCACAGAGGACAAGGGATTGCTTCAAGAGCTGATGAGCCAAACAGATAAATTTAGTGGGACATTTAAAATTCACCTGAATATTTAAAAATAAATGGAAATGGAAAAACCCCTGTGTCCACATGGAACCCTAGGTGAAGTCAATTGGGTTCTATGCAGACCTGGAGGCCTTTGTGCAGCTTATTTCAACACTGGGGCCTAAACAGAGCAAGCAAAAGCATTTAGGCTTAATACAAATCAAAGTCTTACACAGGCGTGTCTCGTCTTGCGCGAGGGTTCCGTTCTGCGGTTACCGCGTAAAGCGGAAACCGTGTATAGCCAGAACCCATTGACTTCAATGGGAGGCAAAATTGCGCCCCCTGCAGGAAGTTTTTTTTTTTAAAAAAAATTCTCCTTTCTTTTTTTGTTTTTGCGGACTGTGTAAAGCGGAAATCGCGTAAGTTGAATCAGCGTAAGACGCGACATGCCTGTATACATTCAATGGAGCAGCAGCTAAACGTGCTGAACATGCTGAAACATTAACTGATAGGTTACAAAATGATCCAAATTCATGCTCTTGAGCTTCCCTGTTGCTGCTTTACCAACTTATCTATCATGATATTTGTCAGTATTTGATGGTACATATTACTTGTCAGAAGCCCCTGATCACCGCTCTGCTGGCTTTTTGCAAGTTCATTTTCCTCAGCTACCCACAGCTAGAGATGTAATCCTTTGCTGCATCTCTATGACCACTGACATCTGTGATGGGGCAAGGCCAGATGGCTATAGGAAAGTGCTGAAGAACAGATATGAGAGTCTCAGGCTAAACAATTCTCTGGTACCACTGGAACCTTCTAGAAATCAGTAGAAACAGCTAGCCTGATTGGGACACCTGAAGCCAATCAGGGACTGGCTGAAACCAGTTAAAAGCCTTCCAGTTAGTCAGGTGAGTGTGGATGTCAGGAGCTGTGGGAAGAAGTTGTGCTGTTGGTGAGACTGAGTGATAGACATATCATACACAAGGAAGGAAGCCCTGAAATAAGGGTGAAGTGGAGTTTGAAGAAGTGGGGACTGCTGTGGGGAAGTAGCCCAGGGAATTGTATTATGTTTTGTGGATAAAAGGTCAGCCATCTTAGCTGATACTATTAGGGTCCCTGGGCTGGAGCCCGTAGTAGAGGGCGGGCCCGGGCTCCCCCATTTCTGCCTTCCCTAATTAATCACTGAGATTGGGAGACAACTGAGACTGTGCCAGGAACGATAGCTTCTCCTCACTGGCTTATGATGAAAATGGCTCAATAGGCTGTGACCTTGTCTCTAGAGAGAGAAGGGCCACGTGGAGGGTCACAGTGAGCCTCTGAGGCTAGTGAAATCTGCCAGGAAATCTAGAATCCACGAAGATAAGGACAGAGCTTTGTCACACATCCATTATTTTTCCTCCAAGACTTCACCTTGAAAAATTTGCATGTTTCAAATTCAGTGGAACTACTCTATCTCTACCCTAGCTTATACTGTATATCTCCTATTGCTCCCAACTGTCTTATTTTGGAAACATGACAGCATTATTTTAGGATCTGGTGCCTATGCTAGCACATTTCACACCTGAAACACAATGAGTTCAAGCTTTGCTCTCATAGGAGACTGTCTATTTACTTTTATCCGCTGAGAAAGCTCAGAGCACGAATGACAAAACGTCAAAAATAATTAGAAAAGTTAGTTCTATAGACCTTCCAAGGAACAAAATGTCTTTTTTTGTCCTTTTAGCTGTTTTTTTTATGAAAAATATTTTGGCCTTTGCCATCCAGCAAATTAATACCATTCCTTGTATCATTTAAATGTTGCCTGTATTCATTCCTACAGCCTTTCATTTTTATTTAAATTTCGTTTTCTGACATTATCCCTTGTCCTCTACACTCATGTACATTTGCCTGTAAAGGTGCCAGGAGAGAGGCCTTGCTTCCCCTCCCCACTGAAATCACCTATAATTCTGGCTACTCCAAAAATGTGAGATAGAAAGCGCTTTCAGAAACTCTCTTCCAGTTGTTTTTTAGGTTAAATATTCTCTACAGCTTAGGTCGATATAGGTTATGTCACTCAGGCTGCCCCTCGCAGGGGCTGGGGTAATTAAGTCGATGGGAGAGCTCTCTTTCCCATTGATTTAAGGCCTCTACACTAGCAGCAGCACAGCTGCACTACTGTAATCTCTGTAGTGTAGCCATAGCCCCATATATGTGGGCTGCCAACCATTAACATTTGCCACTCCTACTTAGAAGTTACACTTACAAACAGAAGGTGAAGTACAGTTGATGGTGTAATCAGAAATGCCTCCTGATGCCCAATATTAGGGAAACCCTTATAGGGGCATAACCCATTTCCAATAATCATGTTTTTGTTACATTTAGTAGGCAATGTTTTTTTGTTCTTATTTTAAAAAAAGGAAAGAAAAGCAAAAGCAACAAAAAAAAATTGAATACTCTGAGATAAGACAGACTCACCTGTTTTAAAACCATACCTAATTCATACGAATTTTCCATGGGACAAAAGTCTCTCATGTACCTCCTTTCAAGTACTGCTTTGTGCTGCCCCCAATGATGACCTTAGGCTAAGTAGAGGCCAATCGCTCACTTTGCTCATCCTCCCTTGTACCTGTTTAGTTTATGGATAACATGATTCACAAAGGCAGATCTTACAAATAACTGTAATGTCCCAGCTCACTGGGAACCCCTTAAATTAAGGCACTGTGACTTCTTAGAGAGGTACGTTATTATATAAGCAGTATTGACTATGCCTGTGCTATGGGAATATCCATTCACACTGTAAACTCACAGAGTAACATCCTAGCTCTACTGAACTCAAGGGGCATTTTCCCACTTTTCACCCTCTGAGTCCCATCCTAGCATGCACTAGGATCAATGGAAAACTTTTGTTAAGGATGTTTTTTTTTCTCTGTCTGCTCAAAGTCCCATTTAGGAATCTAGAGAGGATGTCCCAGAAAAGTGCAGTCAGACTCTTTACAAGCAACTTTGCTGACACTCTAGTTATAATATAAAGATTACTTTATAACAATATATGCATAGCAGAACCCATGAACTAGCGGTCCATTATCTAACACTGTCCTTCAAAGCATTTGTTACTCTAAGTCAGTAGTTTTCAACCAGACATACATGTCAGAGGTCTTCCAGGAGGTACATCAACTCATCTAGATATTTGCCTAGTTTTACAACAAGCTACATAAAAAGCCCTAGTGAAGTCAGTAGAAACTAAAATTTCATACGGACAAAAACTTACTTATACTGCTATATACACTATTCTCTGAAATGTAAGTACAATATTTATATTCCAATTAATTTATTTTATAATGATGTGGTAAAAATTAAAAAGTAAACAATTTTTCAGTAATGGTGTGCTGTGACACCTTTGTATTTTTTGTCTGAAACTTGGGGGAACACAAGTCAAATCCGACTCTTGAAAGGAGTACACAAGTCTGGAAAGTTGAGTCACTGCTCTAGATACTCTAATGTATGCAAATCTGCTACATACATGCTGAATATCAGTAGCAGTGGTGCTAAAGTGAATTTACCTCAAGAGATTTTGCTATCGGGTGCACCTCACAATGCCTCCCCATCCTCACCCATACCTCACCCTTTATTTTGGTCACATGGAGCTTCAGACACAGTCTTAGTAATTCCTATATTCACATGCCTTTAGTTTTATCTCTGTGATTAATTCTGCTAGAAATCATGTTTGGACAAAGCAAGTCAAAATGTATTAATACTCTAAGTCTTAAAAACGCAAATTCAGACAGCAGAATGATCTAATGTAAGGCTTGATCCTGTAAACTTTTTTAATGCACTAGTGTTCCTCATACTTCTTTACCTTATGCACTTTCCCCACTGGACAAACAATTGGACTCATATAGATTTTACATTTTTTCTAACCAATGTTTTGTGCATAACATACATATTCTCCTACAAAGATTAACCATGCGGATAGGAATGGAAAGGGAGTAACAGAGTACTATTAGTAGCACTCTGATCATTGAACTTACTGCAGCAGAGAAAAGGCTACAAAAGCAATTGAATACTTTTTATTGGAGGAGTATGAGCACCTGGGTGATTATTACTGGGCTAATGATGTAATTGGCAGTAACTGGGTGGATGTAAGTAGGATAGGAACCAATGAGAGCTCAGAAGGTGAGCTGTGTTGAGGAGAGAAGCTGCACAGAAAGCTCCTGCTACCAGATGCCTGTGGCACGTTTAGTATGTAAAAGTCCACAGGCATAAAAGATACATATGATGAAACGAAAAGAGCTTGGACAAGTTTATGACCATTAGGTGACAGAAATAGGCTAGACAGTGTGGCACAATGGAGTAGCTGAGGGAATAGCCTTGGTACAGGGTGAAAAACTAATGCAAAGATACCCAAGGACAACAACAACATTCAGACTATCAATCTTAAAACATTTGTACATTCATACAAAACATTCCAGCTCTTCATTTTGCTGCTTAAATTTACATTTCTTCTCTCCTATCCTCATTTACATCACGTAGGCTGTGTGACTGCACTACTTTCGATTTCAGTTGTTTTGTTAGCACTCTGAACCCTTTACATTTATTCAGTTCCAGCTTTGTTCACAAATGAGACTGGCTATTTATTTCAGCAAATTTATTCAGCAAATGTAAATTTGGGTGAGAAACTGAATAGTTTGGCATAATGGTTATACATGTTCAGCATAACTATTTCTCTTGCTATTTAAATTAGGCTTTTTCGTCCCCTTCATAGAATTTACAATTATATAATTTATAGATACAAACTATGGAAATAATTTTATCCTTATTTAAAAGTTGTTTGATATCTCGCAATAACTGGCAGTAAATTCAGCATTATACGCACAATGTCTTATTGCTACAATCAGTTCTTCTAACTACCTCTAAGAATCTTAACTGATCAATACTGCTTTTATATTTTTACATGTATTGTACATGCTCAAAATGTTGAGAAGAAGGATAGTCATATGGTTAAAAGTCCCTAGGCTGAGAGTCAGGAGATCTAGATTCAATCTGCAGCTCTGTCAAAGACTTCCTGTGGACTCTTGGGCAAGTCACTTGATCTCTCCTTGCATTAATTCTCTATTTGTAAAAATTAGGATAATATTCCTTTTTCTTACCCTGTCTGTCTTGCTGAGACAGAAAGGGGGTTAAAAGCAACCTTAGAGAGGCCGTGCTGCAGGCAGCCAATCACAGAGGGGATGAAGGGAGCAGCTAATCAGGGCCAAGCAGGCCCATATAAAAAGGGAGCTACAGGACAAAGCCTGGCTCTGCTGGGAGCCCAGAGAGGGAGGGAGGACTGTGTCTCTGGAGATTGGAGAGAACTGCCAGCACCTGGGATAGAGCAGTGCTGCGAGCAGGAACCGGGAGAGCAAGAGACAGCTCCTGGCTGTCTGAGGCACAAGCAAAGAGGATGTTGGGGCCTCGAGGAAGTGGCCAGACAATTTGCTGAAGTAGCCACTAAGAGAAGTGGCTGAACAGCAGACTGCAGGGAGCATAGCGTGGGGCACGGCCAGAGGGCTGTGTCGCTGAAGACAACACTGTGGTTCAGGAAGAGATGTGGGTCCTAGAGCAGAAGTGACAGCAGCAAGGCACCACCTGAAGAGGGCACAGTAACATGCAGAGCTAATTCTTAAGACAGCCAGCAGGAGGCGTCAGAGCGAATCCCAGAAGTGACAAAGAGTCCTGTGGCACCTTAAAGACTAACTAAAATTTTTTTAGAGCATAAGCTTTCGTGGGCTAATACCCACTTTGTCGGATGCATGCAGTGGAAGAATCCAGGGGCAGGTATAAATAGGTAGGCAAGAACCAGGTGGGAGATAACAAGGTTAGTCCAATCAGGCTGAACCAGCTTGTTATCTCTAATCAGGGAGGGTGAGGAGTTCCTCTAGCAGCTGAACTGGAGGTGTGAATAGCGAGAGAAGAGAAGCTGCTTTTGTAGTTAGCTAGCCATTCAAAATCTCTATTCAGTCCCAAACTGATTGTGTCAAATTTGCAAATGAATTGCAGCTCTGCAGTCTCTCTTTGCAGTCTGGACTTGAAGTTTTTTTGCTGCAAAATGCTGACTTTTAAATCTTCTATGGTGTGTTCGGTGAGGTTGAAGTGCTCTCCTACAGGTTTTTGAATATTGCCATTCCTGATATCTGATTTGTGTCCATTTATCCTTTTTCGTAGGGACTGTCCAGTTTGGCCGATGTACATAGCCGAGGGACATTGCTGGCACATAATGGCGTATATTACATTGGTAGATGTGCAGGTGAATGAACCAGTGATGGTGTGGCTGATCTGGTTTGGTCCTGTGATGGTGTTGCTGGTGTAGATGTGTGAGCAGAGTTGGCATCGAGGTTTATTGCATGGATTGGTTCCTGAGTTAGAGTTATTATGGCGCGGTGTGCTGTTGCTGGTGAGAATATGCTTGAGGTTGGCAGGTTGTCTGTAGGCCAGGACTGGCCTGCCTCCCAAGGCCTGTGAAAGTGAGGGATTGTTGTCCAAGATGGGTTGTAGATCACTGATGATGCATTGGAGAGGCTTTAACTGAGGACTGTAGGTGATGGCCAGTGGTGTTCTGTTGTTTTCTTTCTTGGCCTTATCTCGCAGCAGCAGGCTTCTGGGTACACGTCTGGCTCTGTTGATCTGTGTCCTTATTTCCTTGTACGGGTATTGTAGTTTTGAGAAAGCTTGGTGGAGATCTTGTAGGTGTTGGTCTCTGTCTGAGGGGTTGGAGCAAATACGATTGTACCTCAGTGCTTGGCTGTAGACAATGGATCGTGTGGTGTGCCCGGGGTGAAAGCTGGTGGCATGAAGGTAGGCATAGCTGTCGGTAGGTTTTCGGTATAGGGTGGTGTTGATGTGGCCGTCATTAATTTGCACCGTGGTGTCCAGGAAGTGGACCTCCCGTGTAGACTGGTCCAGGCTGAGGTGGATGGTGGGGTGGAAGCTGTTGAAATCATGGCGGAGCGATGATTTCAACGATCGAAATCATGGCGGAGCGAATCCCGTTACACTTGCCTGTTTAGACAGCAAGCTCTTCAGGGTACAGATTTCTCTCACTGTGGTTTGTACAGCACCTAAGTACATCTATCCTTGATCTAAGCACTACTGCTTTATAAATAATAATATACAGTACCCACACAGCATACACACAATTGACCAGATTCTCACAAGTGGTCATCCTCAGCATAAACACCCTCATGACATGAACATACTGACCCTGGAAGCCTTTCATTTAGTGCATTGAGCAAATTTATGGGATCTGACGAGTCAACTCAGCTGTCCAGGGCCTTGAGTTCAACACCCATTCTGCTTTGAGATCCCAAATATGCAGGTGACAGTGTCTTGTTGGGTCAGTTTGGTGAATCACTGCAATTGATCAAGCAATCTGGTCAGGCAAGAAGCAATGCACATTGACATCGTTATGAATCCAGATTAAAACTAAGTCTTTGACCATTGCCATCAAGCAACCTCCAGTCCCAGATTACAACCAGATCAGTATTACCCTACTCAGATGGGACGTCGAGCAGAAGGGCAACTGTCAAATACTTCAACAGTGCCATAGACTGTACTGGAGGATGCATGAAAGATATGGGCACTCACGTAGCAGCAATTTCTGCCTTGTTTTGGTCCTTCAGCAACCTCTGGGGGGACATTGTGACATCAGCCTTGCTAGGAAACTGCAGATCTATAGAACCAGTTACACCAACTTCACTTGGATTTGAATTAGACCCCATAAATTTATGAATTGAATCTGTGACCTTGTAACAGGGTAGCTGACTAAGAATGTGAAGGAAAGAAGTTCCTTTCTTTCAGAAACCCACAAGCTCAAGTGATAAAACACTGAATTAAGAGTCATGCTGGTACATGAGCACAACCATCTTGTATAAGGACATAAAGAAAACCATTGGGGAGCTAGGAAGAGCAGATTCTAGGGAAAATCCTAAAAATGAGCAAGTTCAAGCAGGAAGCTTAGGCTAAAGCTTATGGTGTGCTATTGTTTTTGAGTTACTATCAGCACAAAATCCCATGAATGAGATGACTCTGGCCATTAAGGGTTTGATCCTAGATCTACTGAAAACTACGGCAGAACTCATAAGAACATAACACCGTACTGGGTCAGACCTAAGGTACATCCTGTCTACCAACAGTGGCCAATGCCACGTGCCCTGGAGTGAATGAACCTAACAGGTAATGATCAAGTGATCTCTCTCCTGCCATCCATCACCCCCCTCTGACAAACAGAGGCTAGGGACACCATTCCTTACCCATCCTGGCTAATAGCCATTAATGGACTTAATCGCCATGAATTTATCCTGCTCTCTTTTAAACCTTGACTTGAGCTCTTCTTGACTTCAGGATCAGGCCCTAACTCAATGTCTGTGTGCTTTGTTGAAGAGGGAGTCAACCTGTTCACAACTCTGCTCTTGAGGTCCTGGGAGTAGAGAGGGAAACAGTACACACTGGCCCTGAGAATTTAAAGGAAGTGTCAATTTAGAAATAATGTTACTAATAACAACTACTAAAGATTTTAACCTTGATGACATTTTTCAAATACCAGTTCACTCTTCCCCATTTATGCTTTTCATTTACTTTGTATTTCTCTTCACTTGGACAATGAAAAAAATAAACAAAGTCAGTTTTGCTTTTGTTTGAGGTCTGTTTCATTTTCAGGTTCTCATTGCTACAAAATTTCAGTTTCAAAGACTTCAAGCAAAAGCCTATAAAATAATCAACCATTTTCCCCTTACAATTTAAAGGAAAACATTCATAGAATTATTACTATTGTTTTTGTAAAAGCTTATTTTTTTCAGAATCTAAATTTTGGGTCAAGGATGAGATGACAGAGTTAGGCCTCATTATTCCCGTTTTAAACCAGTGAAATCAGTTACACCAGTTTAAAACTAGACCGATGAAGTGATAAGTCAGGCCCATTAATTTTAACAGCAAAAATGTCAGGAAATTCAAACATTATGGTTCTCTCAACAAAAACAACAAATAACAAAGCCATATTAAATATAATGTTGCCTCTTCAACGAGTGGTGGTTGATTTGCGGGGGCTTGCTGGTTTTTCATCAGAGGAGAAATACGAGATACAGGATTTTTTTTACCTAGTGTAATTTGTTTAGTTATAAATGTACTCAAGTCCTATTGAAAAGGAACAGAGATGGTCACAAACTACACAGAGGCAGAAACCTCACCTAAAGTACCACATGTTAAGTCTCTGCCAAGAAGCAGATCCCTTGGGACCTGTCTCCTTAGCTCTCCTGTTTAACACACTTCGTTTTCCTGAGACTATCTTTACACTCTGTACACCAGCAAAGCGCTCCTAGTGTGGATACAGTGTATACCAGCAAAAGCCCAGTTTGGCCAGCATAACTATCTAAACTAAGGGCTTTTTCCTGGCACATCTATGTCGGTCAGGAATCACTCCTCTTGACACCCCTGTGCCAGCAGAAGCTTGTACTGCAGCCTTGGGGATTTTTCACCAAAGAACCCCTAGGCAAAACCACTTGCCAAGAAGCACCAGGTCTCAAAAAGATGAGCCCGAAGAATAACGCTCCTGTTTTGTGGCTATCTAGAAACACAAAGAAACCTCAGGAAAGGTTGCAGTGCCCATCCGAAGGAGAGCCCTTTAATCCACACAATCCATTTATTGACCATCTGGGTGACTGTGGTTACAGCATGTGGTACCTTTAGCTCTTTCTATAGGAAGTTTCCTACTGTGCTTATACATCAGTGACTCCTAACATTAATATCTTTTGCTAAAACAATATTTGCCCCTTAAAAAAAAGAAATATTTCCAACTCTTATCACAAAAGCAACTAAGTACTTCTGACACAAATTACAATCATACATTTTTTTCAACTATTCCACTACCATTGTGGCTACTAAAAAGAATAATTTATTAGGGGAGAAAACAAGAAAAATATGAGTAAAAAAACCCAGAAAAATCATTTAAAAAAATAATAAAAACAAAGAGGAGTCAGCAAAAACTATTAAATTAAACACAAGAAACCAAAATCCTGCTCCCACTGAAGTTACTGACTATATTCCCATGGATTTCAATCGGAGCAGGATGTGGCCTGACAGATATAGGTTCTGGCAGACAATCCAGGAAGACAAGTTAGAAAGGCAGGACACTCTACTGAGAAAATGCTGCTGGTGTTTTGTTTTGTTTTTAAAAAAAAATCAATTCCAGCCAGGAAAGGCCACTAAGAGCTTCTCAGTAGCAACTGGGTATAGTGCAAGAAACAAATTTAATAGCTTTCCAAAAATGCTGTATGTAGCTACCTATAAATAGCATAGCTGAGTGAATGTTGCTGAAGAAAATTTAACTTTTCAATTTG
Organism: Dermatemys mawii; assembly: GCA_007922305.1. Taxonomy (NCBI): domain Eukaryota; kingdom Metazoa; phylum Chordata; order Testudines; family Dermatemydidae; genus Dermatemys; species Dermatemys mawii. The sequence goes on along the minus strand of ML677371.1, from coordinate 17,397,231 downwards.
CTAACTTTTTAATGATGCAAACTTAATGATGCATTAACATAGTTGGCTGCATTAATCAAATATAGAAGTCACTTGTCTGGGTAGAATCCTCTATTCAGATACACATGCTGAAATATATATCTAAAAAATGGTTTTTAAACATTATTCTCAATTTACAGAAAGACACAGGCCAAAATAATCAGACTTAGATGTCTAAGGGTGGGCAATGGGGCTAGGTGGCTGTATGCAGAGTAAAGATAGTTGTTTTCTTGCGGTATTTTGTGTTGGGTAAGATCTGCTACTTTTCTTATTGTTTTGTTTTGTTTTAACTGGACTTCATCCTTAATAATTGCCAAGGAAGCCTTGAACATAGGCTTCTTTTAGTGTGTTAAATAGAGATACATGTTCACTAGTAATTGCAAAAAGTTTTCTGGACTAAGCTGTCAATCAACAATGCTGTTAGCAAGAGGCTGACTCTTAGATCCATGCCTAATAAGCTTATTAAATTTGGAAGCATGTAGAAGGAGGAATACTAACTGTAACTGGCAGACTGATACTGTGTTTTTCAGTGGATGGGGGAGGAATTTTACTTGTATTAGGTTTTGGTCTAAAACTTGGGTGCCAATAAATATAAATGTGATCAAGTGCAACATTTTACCTATCCAAAAACTTACACTGAACCTGAGCTAATGATCTTCACATGTACAAGCCGAAAACAGATCACAAATACAAGTATAGGAGTTGGGAGAGGAGGGGAATAGAGAGTTTTGTAATTTTTGGAACCCAGCTCTTCCAAGCTAGGACTAGTCACCTAGTAAAGTTTTTCCTGTGCAACAATTTATCACGTGTTCCTATTTCATATTCAGCTTCTACTTTATTCAGACTGGGTTCATATTTGCAAACAGACAATTTCCTGTATTGTTTTCCATAGTCAGATATCAAGCCCAAATGTGGACTTGTATCTGAAACCTGCATGCAGTTTGTATATGATTTTATAATAAGGCTGCCATGAAACCACAAAATATATATCTTTAAAACTCACTGTGGAGGGTACCATCAGGACTAAGGAAGGAAGACAATACTCTTCTGAAAGCCCAGTTGCTTCATTAACTCCTGGTCCTTTCAGCAGGCCCATTACACTGATATGAGCCGGGTAAAACATTTTTATGGCTTAAGTTAAAACTGAGCTAAAAATTGTGTTTGAACGTGCCACTACATTTAAGATAGCAGTAAGAGATATTTAAGGGGTCATATCTAAAACAGGGCACAATGGAGTCTGCCCAGAAACTAGCAACACGTGAGAGAAGGCTTTCCCATAGCGTTTTTCTGATCAGGGGGTGAGTGTAGAAAAAGTATAAATTGGGGAGTTGTGGAGGTAGACAAAAAATTGAAAAAGATTCAGAGGCAGGAAGAAAGACAGCACAAGGCCCAAGCAATAACCTGTAAAAAGGGAGAGACCCTAGAGAAGGCTAATGGACAGTTTTGGGTCTAGTGCTGGCTAAAGAGGCTAGAGCTACAAGAAGCTGTCCCATTTTGTGGCCACACCTGCATTTAGAGAAGCAGGACTTTGTACATTCTTTGCAAATAAGATTCTTTGTAAATAAGTAAGACTACACCCAAGGCAATGCCACACTTCATCATCGATTTCTACTCCCAACTGGATCATCCTCAGGATCCCAAACTTTGATTAGCCACTTAGAACATAAGAACGGCCATACTGCATCAGACTAATGGTCCATTTAGCCCAGTATCCTGTCTTCCGACAGTGGCCAGTGCCAGGAGCTGCCGAGGGAATGAACAGAACAGCTGATCCTCAAGCGATCCATCCCATCGCCCATTCCAAGCTTCTAGAAACTTACCTTTACCCATTTGAGTTATAGGATGATGAATATAAAAGTTCTTGCCCCACCTAAGCCCATTTTTTGAAAAAGATTAACAGCAGAAACAGTTTTTATTCACTCGTTTGAATAGTAAAATTCTCATAGAATTCAACTTTCAATTAAAAACATTGTTATTCACATGTTGTATCACTCCCATATATAGCTGTGGTTCTCAACCTATTCATCATTGTGGGCAGCATCCAATACTACCTGTATGACCCTAGAGATGTCACATGGGCCGCAGCCTTATGCTGATTGGGCCACAGGTTGAGAACCACTGATGTATAGTAACTTATATATTTATACATAATGTAACATAAATGTAATACATAACTTATACATTTGTGCTATGTATTATTGTGTATGTATTGTGTATGTATTGTGTTATGTATTATTGTGTTACACGAGAAAAACGAGCACTGACTGGTGGGGAGGAAATTGCTCAGTTGCATGAAGCTATAGGTATAATATTGGGCAATAGCACTGAGTACAGTCACTTTCCGCTAGGGGTGGTGACTTTAGCTTGTATCTCACTCCTGAAGGTAACAAAGGCACAAAGAGCACAGCTGCTGCTAGCATCCCAAAGCTGCCTGGGCCCATATGCAGCTCACCTGTCTACTGCAGTGGTGCCTGCTGAAGTTATCATTGACTGGCGTGAGAAAGTGTCCTACTGCAGAGGAAGAAATAAGACAGCCCTCCCTCGACCCTTTGGGAGAGGATTGCAGAGAACCTCCTTAAAAGTTTCACTGAGATCTCTCAAGAGGATTCACAGGTCATCCCTATGCATGTAAACAAACTGCTCCTCATGGCCTCCGGTCCCTAACTCTCCAGGGGAAAGGAAAGCTGACAACAACTCTGCCTCTCTTTCTGTACTGCTACCTCTTCTAGTTACTAGGAGCAAATCAATGAAAAGTCAATAGCTGTGTCCTAAGTTGGGATTGCCAGTACATCTTTGCAATAGAAAATACAATTACACACTTACCTGAGGTTCTTTCCCCTGCACTGGGCTTACCCATGCTCAACAAGCAGAGCTGATTAGACAGTGGTCAAGTCTCACAGAGGTCCTGACGCATGACGTAGCAAGATCCCCTGGTCGCATGTCCCCCATCCTCGTCTAATTCCTCATCCACTTCCTCCTTCCTGTTTAGGCCAGGGGCCTGTGGTACGGGCTTCTTGAAGTATCCACTGTGGTCAGCGGGACAGTGGTGCAGTCTCTGCCAAGTATGGCAGTCTGTAAAAGCTGCACGTCTGTGGCTCAGCACCAGATTGACTGTAGGCCTCCCTGGCCTTCTGATATGCCTGTTGCAATTCCTTCACTTTTACATGTGACTGCTTTTGACCTCGGTTGTACCCCCTTCTCCTGCATTCCATGTGCAAGCTGC
>ML677371.1:17188456-17348990 GCA_007922305.1 Dermatemys mawii | reverse complement strand
CTTGCTGTAGCGCTACAGCAGCTGCGCTACAGCCCTTATTCCCCATGAGGAGGTGGATTTATAATAGCGCTATAACTCCACGGTTATAGCGCTATTAGTGCCTTGCCAGTGTGGACGGGGAGTAGGTTATAGCGCTCGTGGGGGCTTTATAGCGCTATAAAGTGCCAGTGTAACCATGGCCTCAGCAACAGCAGCAGCAGTCCCTTGATTTGAGGATGATTTCTATGACAGATTTACATTAAAAGTTAACTATACAGGAATCAGATCACTCAACAGTGAAATGCCATCACCTCTAGGGTGAAACCTAACTGTCATTGAACAGAGAACAGCAACAGTATCATGCAGTTCAGCATAGAAAGGAAGAGAAATATAGTGTCCAGCTGAACACTGCAAAGGACATTTTATATAGACAACATGTGTGGAAAGTGTCATGTGTCCCTTAATGACAAGCAGTTGGGCCACTGATTTTGCAGTAATTCTGAAAAACCAAGCATCTCCAGCAGCATCCTGCACCTTATCGTTATGCTGGAACATCAGTTTAATATTCCAAAGAGCATCCCCACCAGCATAATGACCATCAGCACCACTTCCTACTGCACAAAGGATGTCCTCCATTAAGGACAGACCCAATACATCCCTGGTTAGCATAGAATATTTGGCAAAATTTCTTCCCCCTTTTCAACTTGGCTATCAAAGCTAAAAGGTGGTTTTTTTCTACTGTGTTTGTCCTTGCCTGGCCCCCATTACTTTGGAAAGGCATTGAGAGGTTGCTGCTGTGAGACTGCTCAAGAATGCTGTTGGTGGAAAGATACCTAAAAAGCAGAGGTCTAGGTCTTTTGGGGTTTTCTTTCCTTTGGTTTAGTTGGCAGGGAAGAATCTTTGGAAGAGTGGAAAGCTTTACCCTACATAAGAAAATACATTAAACAGACAATGAAATTAATATCTGATAGAGCAAGTTGATTGACAGAAAATATTATGGGAGAATTTATGGACCCTTTAAAAGTTCCCTGATAACCAGTCAATTCAGACCACAGACTCAAAACATTTCCCCTTCTCTTAGTTTGCACAGGTTTAGTGAGCTGGCATTTATATGGAGTCACTGCTTTTTTAAAAAAATAAAAAATAAAGAACTATGTTTGATTTTGGATACATAAGACTTAGAGTGGACTAATTTTGTTTATTAAAACTATCAGTCGGGCAATTGCCACAGAATGCTGTTGCTGCATCATTAACACTGCACTTTAGTGTTACTAAAACCAATCAAACAGGAAGAGCTGCAGGATGATTAGTAAGGAGGTTCTATTTACATAAAAATATATATCAGCCCCAGAGGACCTTCAGGCTTGAGGCATGCTGGTTGGCTAGTATAAAGAAATTTGCACTGATGCTGCCTGCATTGTAGCTCCTATATTGTAGCTAAACAGAGAAATTCAGTCTTCACAGCTGTCAATCTGACACCCCCACCTCTTAGAAAGTAAAAGTGAAGAATATTTCCTCCTCCTCTTCCTCTAAAATAATCCCACAGTTAACCTGGAAAGAGTTCATTTCAGTGTCTTTATGCAGAATAATCTGGTTAGGAATGATTACCCAGATCAGCTGTCTGATTGTCTGAACATCCCTAAATGCTTTATAATTCATAAAGTGCAGACACCAATAGATAAATAGGATGCTTTATTTTAGATATTATATCTGTGCAACTCTCCACTGTCAACCATTTAATTCCCCACAACTCCCTGAAACTCCATTTTGAGAGGTACAATAATTCAGGGAAGAAAGACCCACAAATAGACAGTCAATCACAGCCAGCTGGCTAACACAAACAGCTTTCAAGTCCATCTCCTAGAACAGCACTGGAGCCAACTTCCAAGTCATTCTGAGTCTCCTTAGGAGAGAAAACCTTTCCCGCAGATTAAAAAATGTTAAGTGCAATCAGTTACTACAGTGATGGATTGGTCACCAAAGATAAATCTTGTGGATTATTGTAGATCACACAATTGAGTAGGAAAAAGCAGTGGAACATAATCCTGTGACCACTGGGTAGATCCCTGAGCCAGCAGCCCTGGGTTCTGTTCCATGTTCTGCCACGGACTCATGCTGTGACCTTAGCAAGTCAATTAACCATTCTGTAACATGGAGTTAATAAAGCTTACTCTGCTCTTTAAAAGCAGACAGAGGCACTATATAAATGCTCATTATGAATGACTAAAAGCAAGTCTTAATTAGTCAATTGTATAAGAATCAGGGGAAAAGGCCTCTACTAAGGGTTATTCTACACTAGAAGCATTACAGCAGCACAGCTGCACCAATGTAGTTGTGCTATAGTTGCACGTACAGTAAAGATGTATGCCAACGGGGAAAGAGATCTCCATCAGCATTATAAAACCACCCTCCAAGAGAGGCAACACCTATGTCGACAGTAGCAGCTCTCCTGCCAACATAGCACTATCCACACCAGTGCTTAGGTCAGTGTAACTCATGTCACTCAAGGGGGTGGCTTATTTACACCCCTAAGTGACATATGATATATTAACAAAACCCTAAAACAACCAGCAATCTGTCAAGGCAACTTTCAAAAAAAAAATGATGATATTCTTCTCGATAAATAGTATAGCTTTTAACACTTTAATGCTTTTTTCACAAAACCAACTCTAGTCTAAAGACTACTGGGGTCATTGTCCGCAGATGGCATCTTAAACTTTTTGAACAAGTCACAAGATGGCCAGAGGATGTTCTTGCAAATGTCGTTCTCCGGGGGCTTATAACATCCGTGATAAAATTTCACCAGCCGAGGCGTAGAGGCAGCCCAGCAGCAGATCCAATCAAGTCTGTTTCAATGTTGGATTCTCAGGCTGTCAAGTCCTTGATCAGCGAACAATCGCTATGGCCAACTGTTCAGCTAGTGTTAAAGAAGAAAACTATTTTAAGTGTGGAAAGTGGTATATGGTGATCTCTGAGGCAGAAGATCTGGATTCGAATACTGATGTTGCTCAGTAGATTTACTGTAGTTTTAGGCAAGCTAGTTATGTTATCTGGCTAGGAATTTCTGAGATGCCCCATTCACTGTGATGTCTATGCATAAGAATTAAGACATAAGAACATTCCAGAGAAATGTTGCAAAAGGGGAACTCTGCTGTCAGGGTTCCCTCCCCACTCTGAAGTCTGGAGTACACACGTGGGCACCCACATTAAAGACCCCCTAAATTTATATTCCACCAGCTTAGTTTAAAAACTTCCCCAAGGCACAAATTCCTTCCCTTGTCCTTGGATAGTATTGCTGCCACCACTAAGTGTTTAGACAAAGATTCAGGAAAAGGACCACTTGGAGTTCCTATTTCCCCAAAGTATTCCCCCAAGTTCTTTCACCCCCTTTTCTGGGGAGGATGGAGAATAATATCCCAGCCAAAAGGTTAACAAATGGAGCACAGACCAAATCTCTGATTCTTAAGACACTGAAAATCAATCAGGTTCTTAAAAGAAGAATTTTATTTTTTTAAAAGTAAAAGAATCAAACCTGCAAACTCAGGATGGATGATAACTTTACAGGGTAATAAAAAGATTTAAAACACAGAGGATTTCCCTCTGGGCTCAATTTCAAAGTTACAAAAATAGGTATAAACTTCCCCACTAGCATAGGGAAAATTCACAAGCTAAAACAAAAGGTAATCTAACGCATTTCCTTGCTTTACTTACAATTTTTGTAATCTTAGAGGCTCATTTCAGGTATGGTTTTAGGAGATGGTTTTTTCTACCCTGGTCCCTCTCTGTTCCAGAGAGAACACAACAAAAAGTGCAAACAACCTTCCACCCCCGCACTCTCACCCTGCAGATTTGAAAGTATCTTCTTTCCCCATTGGTTCTTCTGGTCAGGTGCCAAGTAGGTTATTTGAGTTTCTTAATCCCTTACAGGTAAAGGAGGGATTTTAGGCTACCCTTAGCTGGATGTTTATGACATCTGCTCTCTGTTCTGCCTATTGCTGTTACTTACAAGGAGGCTATTTTTTAGGTGTATACATTTTGTCTGAGAAAAAGGTGTCTCTTCAGTGCTGAAAGGCCACTGTAATGAACTGTTTTGCATTTTCCTTTTAACACCTGTCTCTGACTCCAATTTCTTGTGGTAGTATATTCCATAGTCTAGAACAGTGATACTCAGACCTCAGTGGTGCAGGGACCAAATTAGGGATCACCATTACCCAAAAGAGTCACAGAAGTGTGAATTCATTGTTTCATTTACTATCTATACATATTATTCTCACAGCAAAATGACTGACCAAGTAGTGCTATTTTATCAACTATAATTGGTTTATAACAGTAAAAGCATCCTGACTCATTAATAATTAAATCTCAGTGTTTTAATATCATGTCCTGCAAAGAGCCACATTAAAGAACCACTTGCAGCGCAGGAGCCCTAGTCTAAGTATCACTGGTCTAGGACCTTTTACGAAAAAGTGCCTTGCCTCCGGTTCTTGATAGCTTCATCTCAAGCCTTGATAGTGGCTCTATCCCTGGCAAGTATAGTACTCTCATTGGCCAGTAGATGAGGAGGTACTCTTTGGTAAATCAATACTGTGATGGGTTGGGATCACAGAAACCCCCTAGCGAGCCGCCACCTGATGTTCCACGACTACTCCTGCCCCTGTTTTCCTGCCCTGGCAGCTTGGGACTCCAGGAATCCTGTCTGGTTTGAGTCTGACTCACTAGCCTGCTGCAAAGCCAGACCCAGGTTTGAGCCACATCCCTTACTACCTGTGGGCTTGCCTGGAAACAGGTTAAGAAATGTTCCTGCCTTTAGCACTTAGATGCTCAACTCTCAGTGGGGTCTAAACTCTGAATAAAACAGTTTTACCCTGTATAAAGATTATACAGGGCAAACTCATGGATTGTTCGCCCCCTATAACACTGATAGAGAGATATGCAGAGCTGTTTGCCCCCCCCGGCTCCTCCCCAGGTACTAACACATACTCCAGATTAATTAATAAGTAAAAAGGTGATTTTAAGAAGTACAGAAAATAGGATTTAAATGATTCTAAGTAGTAACAGCCAGAACAAAATGAGTTACCAAATAAACTAAAACAAAACACGCAAATGTATATCTAATACATAGAAATAAACCTCACCCTCAGATGGTTTTCCTCTTATAGGCTAAACTTCTTTTAGCCTGGGCCCAGCAATCACTCTCAAGCCAGCTGAAGATAAAATGAAGGGGTCTCCCCTGAGTTTATATAGACTTTCTCTTGTGAGTGAAGACCCCATCCTTCTTCCTATGCAGAATTTAGTTGCAAAATGGAGTTTCAGAGCCTCATGGACCAGTTACATGTCTTTCCAAGACTCAGTTCCATACCAGCCTGGTCACATTGCTGCAGAAGCTTGGGTGTGGATTGGCATCTACAAAGTTCATTGTTAGCTTGATTTGTTCTTGATTGGACATTTACTGAGAATAGTTCCTTCTCAGGAAGCTGCCCAGCTGTTTCACTAAGGCTGTTTAAGACTAACCACGTACATAACCAATATTCATAACTTTGAGTACAACAATGACACATACATACAAACAGGATGAACATAACCAGTAGATCATAACCTTTACATAGATATGTTACATGGCATATGTAGCAAAACCATATTCCAGTCTTATCATACACACATTTATAGGCACCCCTCCCCCATAAAGCCTTATGGGGTACACAGTCACAAATACCAAGCACTTGAATTAGGCCTGGAAACAATTTAGAAGGTGCATGAAGTCCCGGTATGATACATGTCTGTCCCACCCAGAACAAGTGCTTCTGCATTCTGAATACGATGTAGTGCAAATGGTAAAGAAAGTTGCAGTAGCTAAACTTGGCAACAAGAAAGGCATGTGTCACAGTTACCAGGTCCTCAACCCATAAAAGACAATTATTGCTACTATCGTTTCAGCATTCAGACATCAAAATACCACAATTCCAAACCCATCAACTCTTGTTGATGTTAAGAGGGTGAATGTTGTCTATGGCAATGTTAGTGAACTAAGTGAGCTGTGGTAAGTACTTTTGTCTTAGAATTAGCATAATTTGTCTCATGTATGGGTTTAGCTTGAGTGACTTGTACTTCCAAGCTTTGTAATATGTGCGTGACAGTATTTGACGTCTGTCGAGAAAAAGACAAAGCTGGGTATCACCGATGGCTGACATTTACACCCGGACTGTGGTCTGAGCTGTGCAAGAAGCTTCATGTATGTAGTGACAAGTAGAGGAAATGTAGGCCCTTGTGAGGAACAATCCTAAGTGATCATTTTTATGGCGGAGGAGCCATTCTAGGGGATCTGTTAGACAAAAGTGATTGGAGCCCTCTGCTTGCTTCCTTGTCTGTTCTTGCTAGATTTAGTAAAAGTAATACTGAACCTCCAATCTGCAGCAGCATGAGCAATCATGCTTGGCTCTTCTCCATTGCCACTGAGAGGTCATCCATTAGTGCCATGAGAAACATTCAGAGCCAGAATCTATTTTGACTAACATGCTTGCTGGTTTTGAGTTTGGGTCCCAAGGTGACAAGAGCTGCACATGCTACTGGGGGCCTGGTGTCAGAGCCCAGACCTGCAAGTGCATTGACTGGGGACTTGAGTTGAGAAAGTGTCTCACTATAGTACTCTCTTCAGCTAGAGCAAGGAGCAGCACTGACTAGCTACAGAGGATTTCAATTGGCATTTATGGATTTGAGGAAAAGGAGAAATTACTGATATAAAATATTTAACATTAAAAGCCTCACAATGCAGTCTGGCTCACATCACTTCCTGGTTTACATTGATAGGTTTCACCACAGTTAACACCTACAGGCAGAGGACTCACATACAAATATGCTTATAGATGAATATATTGCTTTTACTTTTAGTTTAGTTGGTTAAGTTAGCTGTAGGCTAACCTATGAAAGCATTCACATTTAAATCTTCAGAATATAGCACTTTGAGCAAACCTAATAAGGTTAATAGAATGAATTTACAACGTCCCTGGCTAGGCAAAGGGGAGTGAGACACTCAGTAAATTGTTCACCAAATAGCTGGTCACCTCTGGGTTTGCAGCTCAAGTCCTACCAACGAATGACTCCACTATCTTTAATGAGCTTAATTTTAAAGTGCTATGCTCTTCAAATTTCAAATATCAATATCAGCTTTGTTATCTGCCACCTCACTCTCCCCTTAAATGCTAGAGAATGTGTATGGGATATAAAATGCAAGGATATTCTGGATAAATACCAAATGTTTTGCCTATGTCTAAATTTTAAAAAAAGCAGCATTTTTTAAGGCCCACTGATCCAGTCTAATTAGAATTAACATTCCTAGAAAGAAATCTTAAATTGAATGAACCCACAAATTTAACTGTTTCAAGGGGTGGGACATAGGGGGAAAGCAAACACTTTGTAACAAGTAACTTTCTAGTTGACATTTCTTTGCTCATAAGAGTCAGAGATTTGCTACTAAAGAACTATGGCCAGATTTTCAAAGGTATTTTGAAACCTAAAATACAGATAGGTCCCTGGTGGGATTTTCAAATGTGCCTAATTCCCAATGAACATTTGAAAATCCTGTTAGGTACCTATCTGCATCTAGGAGTCTAAATACCTTTGAAAATTTGGCCCTGTTGTGTGACCACTGAACTTAGTTTTGCTATACCTTTGTTTGACAAGCCATACAATGGAGGTTCTCTCTCTCTTTGGAAACTGTGGTCTGTTCATCATTGTACCAACCATATTGGTTCATTAAACATCCTGTGCCACATTTGAAGAATACGTGTGTTAATCCCTGTATCCTGGTACAATTGCAATGCACTTCCCAATGTATCCTCTGCTGTATGACTACTATTAATAAATTAATAAATTCCAAGGCCTAAAGGGGCCATTGTCATCATCTAACCTGACCTCCTGTATGACACAGAAAATACAGTTTCCACAAAATAATGCCTTTTGAAGTAGAACATATCTGTTTTTTTAAAAAAGACAATTTGATTTGAAAATTGGCAGTGACAGAGAATCCATCAAGAATCAGAGGGGTAGCCGTGTTAGTCTGGAATTGCAGAAGTGACAAAGAGTTCTGTGGCACCTTAAAGACTAACTAAAGTTTTAGAGCATAAGCTTTTGTGGGTTAATACCCACTTCGTCAGATGCATACAGTGGAAGTATCCAGGGACAGGTATAAATAGGTAGCCAAGAACCAAGTGGGAGATAACAGGGTTAGTCCAATGAGGCTGAACCAGCTTGTTATCTCTAATCAGGGAGGGTGAGGTATTCCTCTAGCAGCTGAACTGGAGGTGTGAATAGCGAGAGAAGAGAAGCTGCTTTTGTAGTTAGCTAGCCACTCGTAATTTTTGTTCAATCCTTGATTGATAGTATCAAATTTGCAAATGAATTGCAGCTCTGCAGTCTCTCTTTGCAGTCTGGACTTGAAGTTTTTTTGCTGCAAAATGCTGACCTTTAAATCTTTTATAGTGTGTCCAGAGAGGTTGAAGGTATTCATGCAGGTAGTTGTAGACTGTATCCAAGTCATCCCTTAACCTCCTCTTTGTTAAACTAAATGGATTGACTTCCTTGAATCTATCGCTGTAAGGCATGTTTTCTAATCCTTTAATCATTCTCATATCTTTCTCTGAACACTCTCCAATTTATCCACAATTGTCTTGATTTGTGGACACCAGGACTGGGCACAGTATTCCAGCAGTGGTCATACCAGTGCCAAATACAGAGATAAAAATAATCTCTCTTCTCCTACTCAAAATTCCCCTGTTTACAGCCAAGGATTGCATTAATTCTTGTGGCCGCAGAGTCACACTGGGAGTGCATGTTCAGCTGATTATTCACCATGACCTCCAAATCTTTTTCAGAGTCTCCTCTTCCTAGGATAGAGCCCTCCTTCCTGTAAATATTGCCTACATTCTTTCTTCCTAGACATACTCATTTATATTTAGCTGTATTAAAATGCTTTGCTTGCCCTATCTTACCAAACAATCCAGATTGTTCAGTATCAACAACCTATCCTTGTATTTATCACTTCTCTAAGCTTTCTGTCATCCACAAACTATCAGTAATGATTTTGTGTTTTCTTCCAGGCCATTGATAAAAATACTAAATAGTGTAGGGCCAAGAACTGATTGTTGCAGGACCCTGCTAGAAACACACCAACTCGATTATGATTCCCTGTTTACAATTACATTTTGAGACCAAGTCTGTTAACCAATTTTAAATCCATGTAATGTGTGCAATGTTAATTTTGTATCGTTTGTTTCTTTTTTAATCAAAACATGAGTACAAAGTCAGTCTATTATATCAACACTTACATTTATCAACAAAACTCATCAAAATATATCAAGTTAGTTTTACAGGATCTATTTTCCATAAACCCACATTCATAGTCATTAGTTATATTACTCTCTTTATTCCTTATTAATCAAGTCCAGTATCTGCCACTCCAACACCTTGCTAGGGATCAATGTCAGACTGACAGGTCTATAATCAACTGGGTCATCCCATTTACCCTTTTAAAATATTGGCACAGTAGCTTTCTCCCTGTCTTCTGGAACTTGTCCAGTATTCCAAGAATTATTGAAAATCAGCATTAATGATTCAATGAGCTCCCCAGTCAGCTCTTTTAAAACTCTTAGATGCAAGTTTATTGGACCCTGATTTAAAATTGTCTAACTTTATTAGCTGGCATTTAACATCCCCCTGAATTACTATTGGAACAGAAAGCATTTCTCATCATCATATGGTACAAATATATCATCTGTTTTTCTCCCAGAAACAGAACAGAAAAATGTGTCAAACACGTTAGCCATTTCTGCATTGTTATTGGTAATTCTACCATTTCCATCTAGTAATGGGCAAACTGTTAGGATTTTTGTTGTTGTTGTTGTTTCTAGCACACTTTAAAAAACTCCTTATTTTTCCTTTACTCTGCTGGCCATAGATTTCTCCTTGTGTACCTTTGCTTCCTTTATCAATTTTCTACAGCTCTTAGCTTTTGATTTTTATTCATTACTGTCAACTACTCTTTTCTTCCATTTGTTATATATATAAGTTTATTTTACAGCTCCTTTCACTTTCCTTTTAAGCAAGTTGTGTTTTTAAGCAGTATGTCCTTCCTGATTACATGATTGTGGCTTTTTTGGGCATCTAGTAAATTATTCTTAAATAATTCACAATGATCATTCACCTTGCTCTGTTTAAAATTCTTCCTCCCAGCTGATTTGGCTAATAAAAAGACTAAGTAGAAGAAGATGTGAAAATCCTTCTGCCAAACAATTTAAGAATGCTCAAATAATTCCCAGTCATTAATGTGAGTGGTGTATGTGCATTTCACTGTTTCCCAAAGTAGATATTAAATGCCTAAAAACTTGTTGTCTTAACTAGTAAGAGCTCTCCGGCCTAAAGGAGTGTGTAACTGGGATGACAGCCTCCTTTGCATAGGGTTACACTATAGCAGCCAGCTTCTGTTTTTTCTCTTGGACTGTTCAAAAGATTAAAACAAACACTTTTGTCCATTCCCAGCTCTTCTGAAGTTGTGCTTCATTAAATTAACAAACATTCAAAATAAAGTTTTCAAGTCCATCCAAAAATCCACAGAAACAAAGATTTCTCTTCCTCTGCCTAGGCCTTCCTGCCTGGTGCCTTTCCTGCTTTGATAGGCCATCCCAGGCCCTACCTGGCTGGAATTTCAGAACCTTCTGCTAGAGCAGGCCTGCACAACATGCGGCCCCGGGGCCACATGTGGCCTGGGGCCACATGCGGCCCACACGGGCTCACTGTGTGGCCCGCGGGGGGTGAATAGAGATGGGGCAAGCCAAGCGGTGGGAGGGGGAAGCGGAGCTGGGCGGGCAGGAGCAGCGAGCCAGCATGAGGGGGAAAGGTGAGCAGGTTGCAGGGGGGAGGGGAAGCTAGGGGCGGGGGTTAGGGTGGGTCTGCATCATGTTCCTGCGGGGCAACGTGTTTGGGTCTGCGCTGAACCAAACATGCTCCCCCCTTCCCCAGAGCAATGCCGCTGTGCAGCAGCACTCGGGGCAGGGGCTTTATCGTGCTCCCCCCTCCCCTGGAGTAGTGCTGCTGCGTGGCAGCAGTGGGTTGGATGGGGCATGGGAGTCCCAGGGGTCTGTCAGGGATTTGGGGTTGGATATGGGTTGGGGCAGTCAGGGGACAGGTAGGGGGTAGTGTCGGGAAGAAACAGACGGAGACAGCTTGCGGAAGGAGGCGACCTGGGAAAGTCCCAGCTTGCCGCTTTTATTAAGTACAAACGTGCTGTAAGGCGTATATGACAGTAATAAATAGGCTTGTTTACTTCATTGTGATAGGTGGTGAAAGAAGAGCTCTCCTCATGGCTACCTCGTGGACAGCTAGAGGGACAAACGTGCCTGTGGTTTTCCAGTGCTTAAGCTTATTGCTAGACCTTGAGAGATAACAAGGGTTCAGAAGTTTATAGAGCGTGGTTGGCCAGCGCTCAAGGCCTTCAGGGTAGGGTCCTGGGGGCGCAGTTAGGGTGGGGTGGTCTCAGGAGGGGGCAGTCAGGGGACAAGGAGCAGGGAGGCTTAGATAGGGGGTGTGATCCTGGAGGGCAGTCAGGGGATAAGGAGTGGGGGGGGGGTTGGGGATTTTTGTGGGGGAGTGGAAGGGAGTGGATGGGGGGGCTGGGCGAAGACAGGGCTTTTTGGTCCGCAGCTGGGTTTTTTGCAGTAATATGGCCCTCACCGCTTTTGAGTTGTGCAGGCCTGTGCTAGAGCTTGCTCAATTTTAGTAGTCTCTAATCTTCAAGCATTCCTCAGTTCATTGCAGCCTCTTACTACTCTTTATAAGGCAGTCACCCTCATTGCTCCCAGCTGCAGCTCATTCTGTAATCAGGGTTGGTTAGCCTCAGCCTTCCAAGAGTTACGAATGTCATTCTAACGGTGCTGGATGTGTGGGATTCTAAAAATCATTTTGTTTCTGAGCAAGATTGCCAGAAGGACTTATTGATTGCATTTCAGTTATAACCTTGATTTGACTATTGCATAGTAATTATTGTAAATTAAGCTTGGAAATGATAAATTAAATGAGCTAGTGAAATTTCGCTTTAACTCATTCGTTTTTATAACTGCATGCTTATTCTTTTAATAAATTTGTAAAAAAAGAGACACTGGACTAGTTTATCTCTAAAAACTTCCATGCAAACAAAGTAACCTACCTAGAGGAAAAAGGTAAAATCATGAAAAATGATTCCTGAGCCCTGGATAACATTTCAATTACTTAAAATAACACATTATTATCCCCGTCAGCCACTCTTGGAATGATCACCTAGTTAGCATGCTAAGCAAAAGGAAGCTTGGATTTAGAGTTGAAAACTGCCTTAAAAATGCATGTGAAGGAGTTGTTCAAAAGTTTGTAAAATGTTGCATTTTTTAAATTATGTTTTTATTTATGCATCAATAGTGAAATGGATTTAATAATGTGATAGATCTGCATGCTCCAATACAGGAATTGGATACAACAGAATACTTAAAAAGATAATTCTGAGGGAAAGGAGATGCAGTGTAGGGCAATTTTAATTGAATGTGGATTTTACATGAACAGTCATGCTCTAAGATTTAAGAGCAAAACAAAAGAATCTCAGATCAATAGAAACTAGAGATGAAAGAGAGCTAGTACTAGGTCATCTATTCCATCCTGCTCCCTGATGGTGAGGTGTATGCTTCTGAGCCCTTCAAAACCAATCTAATCTAGAAACACACTGCTGTCTTATACCTGAAAGGATTCTCCCTGTGCCTCACTGAGTAACCATGACAGTTCTCAACTTTGGAAAAAAATTGAGTAGAGACATCACAAGTTTGCTCTTAAATACCCATTCAGAAAGCATAATGTAACAGTCTATTGGTACTGAATGGACACAACATTCAGCCTTTTTCCAACTGGCTAGTCACATGTCTAAAGCAAAGGTCTAGCCTCTGACATCACTTGATTAATTTAAAATTGGTCTGGACAAAGTATGTTCACTTTTAAGAAACAAGAAACATTTTCTGAAATGTTGTATGCCAGACTTTTGATTAGATGCTGAAACAAAATGCTAACCTTTCATAGCAAACATACATTTTAAAATCTAGACTCCCTTTAGAGAATCATAGACTCTAGAGATAGGTGAAGAACTATTACACCTCTTATCCACCCATGCCACTGTTGGGTTGTTCACTAGAATCTATTCACCAGTACATATAAAATGCAGCTGCCAAGTTCATCATCCTTGCCTGTTGCTCTAGCCACATTTTGAATCCCTTCCCTGCACCAAGTTCAAGCTTTTTGTTCCCCGCTTCATGGCCATTCACAATTCTGCCCATCCCTAGGTATCTGCCTCTTATCACATCGCTCAACCAATGATCTGCTGAGCCTTTTTCAGTGCCTTTTTCTGCGATGCCCCTTATACATGGAAGAATAGATAGTAAAGAATAGTAAAGAATAAAATTATTAGACACATAGAAGAACATAAATTGTTGGGCAAAAATCAACATGGTTTCTGTAAAGGGAAATCATGTCTTACTAACCTATTAGAGTTATTTGAAGGGGTCAACAAACACGTGGACAAGGGGGATCCAGTGAATATAGTGTACATAGATTTCCAGAAAACCTTTGATAAGGTCCCTCACCAAAGGCTCTTACATAAATTAAGTCCTCATGGGATAAGAGTGAAGATTCTTTCATTGATTGAGAACTGATTAAAAGAGAGGGAACAAAGGGCAGGAATAAATGGTAAGTTTTCAGAATGCAGAGAGGGGTAACTAGTGGTGTTCCCCAAGGATTAGTCCTCAGACAAATCCTACTCAACTTATTCATAAATGATCTAGAGAAAGGGGTATAATGAGAGTGAGGTGGCAAAATTTGCAGATGATACTAAACTGCTCAAGATAGTTAAGACCAAAGCAGACTGTGAAGAACTTCAGAATGATTTCACAAAACTAAGTGATTGGGCAACAAAATGGCAAATGAAATTTAATATGGATAAATGTAAAGTAATGCACATTGGAAAAAATAACCCCAACTACACATACAATATGATGGGGGCTAATTTAGCTACAACTAATCAGGAAAAAGCTCTTAGAGTCATTGTGGATAGCTCTATAAAGACATCCATGCACTGAGCAGTGGCAGTCAAAAAAATCAACCAGGATGTTAGGAATCATTAAAAAAAGGGGATAGAGAATCAGACGGAGAATATCTTATTACCCTTATATAAATCCATGGTGCGCCCTTATCTTGAATACTGCATACAGATGTGGTCCCCTCATCTCAAAAAAGATATACTGGCATTGGAAACGGTTCAGAGAAGAGTAATTAAAATGGTTAGAGGTTTGGAACAGGTCCCATATGAGGAGAGATTAAAAAGGCTAGGACTTTTTAGCGTGGAAAAGAGGAGACTAAGGGGGAATATGATAGAAGTTTATAAAATCATGAGTGGTGTGGAGAAAGTGCATAAGGAAAAGTTATTTACTTGTTCCCATAATATAAAAACTAGGGGCTACCAAATGAAATTAATGGGCAGCAAATTTAAAACAAATACAAAGAAGTTCTTCTTCACACAGCACACAGTCAATCTGTGGAACTCCTTGTCTGAGGAGGTTGTGAAGGCTAGGATTATAACAGGGCTTAAAAGAGAACTGGATAAATTCATGGAGATTAAGTTCATTAATGGCTATTAGCCAGGCTGGGTAAGGAATGTTATCCCTAGCCTCTGTTTGTCAGAGGGGGGTGATGGATGGCAGGAGAGAGAGATCACTTGATCATTACCTGTTAGGTTCACTCACTCCGGGGTACCTGGCATTGGCCACTGTCGGTAGACAGGATACTGGACTGGATGGACCTTTGGTCTGACCCAGTACAGACCTTGTTATGTTCTTATGCTGCCTGAACTGATGTGTAAGGAAATGACTCACCTCTAGTTTTATGCTTGTAAGAAATGAGCCAGTTAACACTGGCTTTAAGGGCAGATGGGGTTAGATGGTACTTGGCTATTTATAATAATTTTAAATCCATGCAAATGAATATCAAAATTTGTGTATATGTGATTGTGTCTTCTTCTCTACCCTTCATGTACCATTTGTATTTTTTAAATAACATACCGTATTGTTGCTATGTTTCTACAACATCCAGCATAATGGGGACCTGATCTCAAATGAAGAGACAGGGTGGGATGGGAAATGGAGTCAGAGATAGGTGAAGTGACTTTCCCAAGGTCACATAGCAGGTCGGTGGCAGAGCTGGGAATAGAATGCTGACTCCTGACTCACAATCTAGTGCTTGAGAGAGAGAGAGAGAAGGTGGGTGAAACTACATCTTTTACTGGACCATCTTCTGTTGGTGAGAGACAGAAACTTTCCAGACATACAGAGCTCTTCTTCAGGTCTGATATGATCTAGTGCCCTATCCACTATACCATGCTGCTTACAAATATTTTTTAAAAAATAACTTGCCAGTGATATCAAGAAAAAAATCATACACTACATGTCTCTGTTTATATATTTTTTGCAAAGAAAAAGTATCCACTTGGGGTGGATAAGAGGTGTTGTAGGTCTTTCCCTCTCTCTGGAGTCTATGATTCTCTAATGGGAGTCTAGCTTTTAAAATGCCTGCTTTCTATGAAAAGTTAGCATTTTGGCTCAGCATCTAATCAAGAGCCTGGCATACAGCATTTCAGAAAATATTGGTGCAGGATGACAAGGATGTTAGGGGAGACCAGAGATCTGGTGGTTGTTATAGTAATCAAGGTGGAAGAAAAATAGCATAAATAAGAGTTTTGGCTGGCAGAAGAGAAAAAGATGGATGTTAAAAATGTTATGAGGAAGCAAGAGCAAGATTGGGACAAAAAATGGATGAACAGTCAAAGAGGAAGAGGTTGAATATTTAGGTTACAGACTTCAAAGATGGAAAGGATGATGGAGTTGTCAGTGACATGGGTGGCAGGGTGAAAATGAGAAGCTTTGGTCATATTAAGGGGAAGAGGAGGGTAAAACCCAAAGGAGGAGATGTAAAAGGGACAAGCTAAGATGCGGGACTTAATATAAAGAAACAGATCAGAATTGTAAAGATAGATCTGCAAGTCAATTGCATAGGCAATGCTCAATGTCATACCTACTTTTTATTCTACAGTAATTTCATTAGCACTTTGTGAAACGCACTGTTTAGTACCATTATTGTAAAATGCTGTAGTGGTTTCTTTGTAAAAGTCAAAGATCAGGAAGCTTGACCTGGGAGAAGTTAATAAAAGAGATAACAATTCCTGCAGCAAGACGACATAGTGAACTCAGAGATACAAAGAATCCCCAATAGTCAGCACCAACAAGCACAAGATGTTGAGGAAAAAAAGCACCCTTTTAAGTGATATTCTGCCTCATGCAGCCCGAATGGTTTTCCAGTTTGATGTAAAGTGATCGCCTCAACCTGCCTCTCTTCCATTTGCTCAAATGTTTAATTGAGTCAATTTATGCAGCTCTATGTAAGAGAAGTATTAGTGCACTTAAAATGGCATTCTTCGGGAAAGAGCAGAACCAAAAAGAAATTCAAATCTATGTGGCCAAATAATCACCCAGAGCTCCATGCTTGAGAAGGATCATCCCCTATCCGTATGAGAAGGGGACTTAATCACTTTTGCACCATGGCTCTTACACAACAGAGAAGATCACCTCCCATATGCAGATTCTTGACGAAGAGAACAGAAGTGCTGGGCATCTGATCCTCAGGCTGAATCACTTTTGCTCTGAGCCCTGCCTGGGACAGCAATACATAGAGAAAGCTACACAAGAGCCCTGGTGATGGCGGGAAGGTCATGGAGGGCAATGTGGGATATAGCCTCTGTGCAAATGGCTCTGGACTCTGACAACTTTCTAAGGTTCCATGAATCTTAGGGCAGATTCAAGGTGCTAAAACCCCTTTGGACATTAGGATGTGGGCACAGAATGACTTCCTGATCTCTCCCGCAACAAAGAGAGATAGAATAGAACTAGCTTGCCCTATATAAAAACAGCAGGGTTTTCAAATGTGTGTGTGTATATATATCTATATCTATGTATTTGAATAAATTCAAATATATATATATTTGAAAACCCTGTTTATATGTATATATACACACACACACACACACATATATATATAACCCTGTATATATATATACACACACACATACTCATATATAACATATATAAGTTAAATGATAAAAAAATTTAATATGCCCACTCTAAGCCATAGTGGAATCTAATGCAACTGCACTGGCACCAGTGAGTCTGCATCTCCCGTCACAGAGTCGGAATTTGACACAATTAATTTTCATGAGTCCAGTGGAAGCTGGAAGCATTTGAAAGATGATGCTTTTCATTCTTTGTGTGCAAATGTGGGAAGAAAATGCTACCTCCCTGACAACTGGCACTTGTGCTGTAGAATCAAAGGGCTGGTCGTCACTAGCGCGGGGGATCGACTGTAGATACACAATTTCAGCTACGTTAATAACGTAGCTGAAATCGGCGTATCTACAGCCGACTTACCCGCCGTCCTCACGGCGGCGGCGGGTGGCGGCGCGCTCCCCCCTCGACTCCAGCTTGCGCCTTTTGGCGAGCTGGAGTTACGGAGTCGACGGGGGCGCCGCTGGCGATCGATTTATCGTGTCTTGACGAGACGCGATAAATCGATCGCCATAAGATCGATCTCTCCCGGCTCTAGTGAAGACAAGCCCAAAGGTTCTTTGCCTATCCAGCTGCAGTCCCAAGATCATTACCAGATACTCCGATACTCCTGCTACAAATGGAGAGGATGTAAATTAGAATTGGGGAGGGACGAAAATGACCAAAATAAGTCATGGATTAAATCATTTAATATTCTCCTTTGCAGATTAAATAATTCTCCATGCTGTAACCATTCCCTATGCAAAATGATGAGAGCAGATCCCCTGTAGCAGACATCTTTACCAGAGTCAGTGAGGGAATGAATAGAACCTTCAGACTGCTGAGATGGAAGAAAGGCTGGAGTTCCACTTGTATATTTGAAAATAAAATACAGACACCAATTTATTAGTGCTCACAATTTAAAGATACAGATATTCCTAAATCTGCTCTTGCAGTAAGTGGCCTTCTCAAATGATGGTATTTAGCACATCTTCTCACTCCCGCCCCTGCATGTCAGCCTCTCTCTCTCTTACAGAAGCAACGTAATTATTTAAATCCATAAACACCATGTGTTGCTCTTTCCTTTGCTCTGGCTCAAATCCAATACCCTGATTATTATTTTGGACAGAGCCATTCATACCACCATTGTTTCTGATAGAATAAATGATAATCATTGCTCATTTGTCTCCTACTGCTGAAGCTGTTTAAGTTGGACCATCGCACCATTCGAGTGAAGACAAATTTTGGCAATTCCTGCTTATTATTCATGTCCTCAGTGCTTTCTCCTCAGCCAGTGGTATCCACACAGGGATGAAAAGTGAGGCTAAATTTGGAATTTTATTAGTGTTTACTTGACTGCTGAAGGCTATCAGCAGGATACTAATTCTTCTTCCAAAGTATTTTCATGCAACTTTCTATAGCACAGAGGTCTTGGGCCATATTCTGATCTCAGTTATGTGTTTAAGACAAGCATAACTCAGTTGAGTTTGAATGTATAAAACAGTAACCGGGATCAGAATATGACCTTTTAACTGCAGAATGTAGTCATTTTTGCAATAATACAAGTTAGAGGCCAAAATCCACTCTCTCCCTTTGAGGCTATGTCTACATTTGGAGCTGAGGATGTGATTCCCAGCTCCAGTAGACATACTTGCACTTGTTATCATTGAACTAGCACACTAAAAATAGTGTAGCTGTGGTACCACAGGTAGCAGCGGCACAGGCTAGCCATCCCGACCAGGTTCCCATGGGTCTGGGCAGGTTTGTACTTGGGTGGCTAGACCTATGCCACCACTCAGCCTTTAAGGTCAGAAGGAACCAGCATGACCATCTTGTCTGACCTCCTACATATTGCAGGTCACAGAACCTTACCACCCACTCCTGACTCACTGCTGCCTGGGCTACCTTGGCTATATTATTATTTTTAGTACACTAGTTTGATGAGAGCTAGCACAAGTGTGTTTTCTCGAGCTGGGAATCATATCTCCAGCTTCAAGTGTAGACATAGCCTTAAAACCACCTCACCCATCCCCTACTTTGTTACCTTTGATTTTCTGTTGTTTTGTTCAATTTAGTTTTAAGATTAAACATGAAAAAAAGAGGAAGAAAAAGAAAACTAACTTCATCCAGTACCATGAATGTGAATAAATGACCTTTGTAATTTAAGGTATACTTTATTTGCTAGTCTATTCAGTCTTCCTTTAAAAACAAGTAGTGGGATGTAGTTTCAGTCACAACAAGCTCCAACTATGGGACCTACAGAAGGCTATCTTCCTGCCGCTGTATTCCACTTCTCAGAATACTTGTTGGAACATCTGTATTTGCTGTACTGCATTAGACCCAGACATACTATCAAATATCAGGTATTCACACTCTGCACAGGTTTAAATGAACACACTGAGGGCCACAGTTTCAACAGATCTCAGCTCCCACTAAAACACACTTTCAGCCGAACTCTTTTTTCAACCAAGTGTTTTCATCTGGGAACACAGGTCACTTCAAGGCCAGAGTTCTACTCTCATTTAGGCACTTAAACAAAGCATGGTTAATGGGAATGACTGGTTGCTGAGTACTTTTGCAAATTCATAGATTCCAAGGCCAGAAGGGATCACTGTGATCACCTAGTTTGACTTCCTGTATAACACCTCATAGAAATTCCCCATAATAATTCCTAGAATATCTTTTAGGAAAACATCAAATTTGATTTAAAAATTCTCAATGATGGAGAATCCACAGGCACCCCTGGCAAATTGTGCCAACGGTTAATTACTCTCACTGTTAAAAATACATACCGTATTTCCAGCCTAAATTTGTCTAGCTTCAACTTTCAGCCATTGGATCATGTTATACCTTTCTCTGCTACACTGAACAGGCCATTATTTAATATTTTTTCCTCCTGTAGGTGCTTACAGATTGTAATGAAGTGTAATCTCTTTGTTAAAATACATACACTGAATCTATTACGATAAGGCATGTTTTCTAATCCTTTAGTCATTCTCATGGCTCTTCTCAGAATCCCTCCACAGATTATCAACATCGTTCTTGAATTGTGGACACCAGAACTGGACACAGTATTCCAACAGCAGCCGCACCAGGGCCAAATACAGAGGTAAAATAACTTCTTTATACCTGCTCAAGATTTTCCTGGTTATGCATCCAAGGATCACATTAGCTCTTTTGGCCACAGCTTTGCAGTGAAGGCTCAGGTTCAGCTGATTATGCACCATGATCCCCAAATATTTTTCAGAATAACTGCTTCCCAGGATAGAGTCCTCCATCCTGTAAATACATTGTTCCTAGATGTATACATTTATCTTTAGTCATGTTAAAACACACATAATTGTTGACTTGCACCCATCTCTTGAAAAAGCTGTCTCTGACTCAGTAAGATTTCCCAGATAACAAAGTATAGTTTAAAAAAGAGTTAACACCGAAAGTGTTTCCACAAGGGTCCAGTGAATACTCAAAAGAAATGCTACCATTTCTTTACAAACTTCAACAAACTGGTAGTGAACAATTACGGAGTTCAATCAATTTACCAGTATCATATGATCCTTTTTTACTTATTTTCACCCTCTCTGACTTACAATGCCACCCCAATTTTAACACTGTCTCTTGATTTATTCTGGAATACGTACGTGCTGCTTGATATGCACTGTTGACTTTATATATTCATTATTAAGTGTGTAGTATAGATTTCAAAAGAAATAGTGTGTTGGAATCCTGGTCCATGACAAGGGCTCCTAAGTACTATAGTAATAGAAACAGTAAATAATACAAAAGGTGTGTAAAAATTCTCACAGTGTGATGTGATGATGGAGTGGAATACTTGTATGAACAGAATTGGAATGACTGATCTGTTCTGTATTAGGAAATGCATTGCATGTAAGCATGATAACACTGTAAGTGGAAATTTTTAACTGTTGTGTACCTGATATGTAGTATTTTTGGATTGAATACTATATCGTATATTATTATCATATATAGGAAATTATAATCTCCTAGTCAGATGTTATTTTGATATTTACATAAAACTTGCAATTTTTTTCAAGTACATAGGAAGGATTGCATGAGATAATAGACCAGCGGTAGGCAACCTATGGCACAGGTGCCGAAGGCGGCACACAAGCTGATTTTCAGTGGCACTCACACTGCCCGGGTCCTGGCCCTGGTCTGGGGGGGCTCTGTATTTTAATTTAATTTTAAATGAAGCTTCTTAAACATTTAAAAAAACTTATTTACTTTACATACAACAATAGCTTAGTTATATATTATAGACTTAGAGAAAGAGACCTTCTAAAAATGTTAAAATGTATTACTGGTACTCCAACTCTTAAATTAGAGTGAATAAATGAAGACTCGGCACACCACTTCTGAAAGGTTGCCGACCCCCGTATAGACCATGATTACATGGCAGGGGGGAACTGAGATGTGTTCATTGTTCATTTAATTTATTTAAAAAATCTATATTTTTGAAGGTTGGTAATATTTTACATATTAGCTGGATTCCACGGAAACATACTTTTAATCATAACTCTCTTAACCAAATGCTTTGTTTGGGAATTTCCCTGCTGTTTCTATTTTTAAACATAGCATCAAAAGTTGAAATTTGAGTGGTGAAGAAAGTCCACAGGAAGAAAACTATGCTCTGGTTTGTCTCCTGCAAGACTGTCAGAGGGGAGTGATTAGGTGGAAATAGGTAGTAAGGGCATGGTTTTATCCACTGAATATTTTAATCATTTAGTAATGTATATCCAGAGAAGTTTTAGGATGGATAAGAGACTGGCTTTCTCTGTCCTCCTCTATTCTTCCCTTAATCTCCTGTGCCTCCCCTCTTCACCTTCTCTACTCGATTCTATCACTCCTTTCAGTAACTAAGGGCTCGTCTACACTTACTGGGGGATCAACGAGCAACGATCGATGCATTGGTGGTTGATTTAGCAGGTTTAGTGAAGACCCAATAAATTGACCACAGATCACTCTCCTGTCGAGTCCTGTACTCTACAGAATGGAGAATAGGGGGAGTCGACGGGAAGAGTGTCTCCTGTTGACATTGCGTAGTGTGGAGCCCACCGTAAGTAGATCTAAGCTAGGTTGATTTGAGTTACACTCATCATGTAACTAAAATTATGTAGCTTAGATCAAATTTCTCATGTAGTGTAGACAAGTCCTGAGCTCCCTACCCCACTTTCTGTCCTCAAGAAGAGGAACAAACAAAAATTTGGTGTTCATAGGCCAAGACATTTTCTGAACTATGAGGAGTCAACATTTTTTTTCTGCACAATAAATGAGCAAGAGGAGGATTTTAAACAAGATAAGCCCCACCCCTCAAAAAACCCTTTAAAACTACTTTTCTGGTGTTTTCAAAACTTCCCCCCAAAAGTCTATTATTTGATGAGATAGGGCATGAGAAATTTCATGAGGATTTAAATTATTTTTGGGAGGATGTTAAGGAGCATCCTCCCAAAAATGTTTTGAAAAAATATTAGGGAACTGCTGCGTCATAACATTTTTATATATGGCGTATTTCTGCAAGAATATGGGAAGACACCCTCAGTATTGGATCAGGTTTAATTTTCCACCTTCCTATGGCAAGGCCAGTAGTATGATGCTCATCTAAACAGCTGCAGAAAAGATGTCCTCATTTTTCGCACACCTCCCATGTGTAAACAATTTATTTTATAATTCTACCCTTCAAAAAGGAGGAAATATGGTCCAGTTCTAGTGGGGTACTGAGGGTCAAAACCCGCCCCCCATCAGTTTGACTCACCGCTCTGACATTGACTCAGTGTATGATCTTCAGCTAGTCCGTTAAGCTCTCAGTATCTGCATTTCCCCATCTGTAAAACAAGTACCTGCCATGGGTTTATGGGGCTTAATTAAGTTAAGCACTTTGAGAATCTTGTTGAAAGGCACTTCACTCCTTAAAGGTAGGCTATTATGATAGCCTCTGACAGGTAAAACTTGCAATTATATGGCACTGTTTTAACACTCATAAAATACAGTGCTGTCTTACCTCTCCTTATGTGTGATGCTAATTTCCTTTAACTGTTTTGTTTGAACCAGTCCCCTTAATTTGGGAATCTAAGCAGGGGAATCTAATGGCTCTATGTTATAATGCTTCATTGAGAGAGATATACACTCTTATACACCTTCTACGCATTTTTCTTCAAAAACCTGTGCTCAGTAATGGTTTGTTTTCCTAATACAAGACTGTGCAGTACATATTTCTCTCCTTTTCTTTCTCGTGCCAGCTATTTTCTAGTCAAAATGGGTCCATCCCCCCAGCCTTCGATTTAAACACCATGTAATTTCAAAGTGCTCCGAATCCAGGTTCAAATTTGGTGGCTGGCTTGCATCTACAGAAATTCATTATTTGCCAAATGGAAAAGTATATGGGGGAAAATAGATTCTAGGGGAAAAAACAATTTTCATATTTTTGAGACGATTATGCACCAATGCACAGTTAAAAGAAAACACCTGGACAGAGTTACCAGAGACCGAGACCTTTAAACTGGGTAACAGCTAAACATGCTGGGATTGTCCTGTTGCTTTTTGAAATTTGTTTTTTGTTCTTCAGAGCGTATAGAGGGTGCTCATGAAACAGTAAGCTACAAAAGCTTGCCAAATTAAAGCTCACACGGTAATAGTATAAAAAAGGAACAGTTCTAATCACAGATGTACTGTACATAAAGTAGTAATTTCCTTCGTCAAGGATAATTGCAAAAGTTGTTTGAAAATAATCAGGTCCTTATTCAGCAGATCTGGAGGACAGAAGGCAGCTGTACAAATACCATGACAGAGTGTAGCCAGAAAACAAAGCTGAGATTGAAATGTGTTGGTAAAAATAAAAATCACGTTTTAAATGATGTATACACACTCACACATCATATGGTGACAATATTCATACATTAAAAGCAATTTAACATGCATTCTTTTATCACCTTATCTGTCCTCTGCCTGTTAGCCACCTCCTCCAGGACTACTGACATTGCAAATTTCTGAGAAGCTTCTAATAGCCACCTTTCTTGTCTTTATCAGCGACATTTCTCTCCTCTCCCCCAAATGTCCGCCTCCTTCTAAAATGGGGGATTTCAGTCCTCCACTAGGAACAGATTTAAGGTCTGATCATTTGTGACCCCTGAAGGACCAGAAATAAGGACCTTATGTTCCTGGAAAAGGGCTGATGCCCTTTCGGTGATTCTCAAAAGGATACTTGCTACTGGCCTGACATATTTTAGCTCTAGCACAACTTTAAAGTCTAATTTTTAAGGTTAGTTTGATTATTATAGATGTTATTTCTTGCCTTTTGGACCCTACATGACTGAATTCACGGTAACTAAGGTCTTCAGTGGAGGGATACAAAAATAGTTTCAATCATTTAAAAAAAAATCTAAAATAGTTTTCTGTAAAATATGATATACAGAATTCATGATGATTTAGTGTGGTATGAAGTGTTTACTGGCACTCACTTGCAACGACCTCATTAATTCACTCAAGGCTTGACAAGGTCAGCTCCCTACAACCTTTGTACAACACTATCAGGTACTCAGAACAGAAGCTGTCTCACGTAGACACACAAAATACACATGATCCCCTAAGGCCAACCAAAAATGGAAACAGACTGAGAATATTTTTGAGATCAAAATGCTTTGTCACCAGCCCCCTCATCATAGGAGCTTGTTGGCTCAAGAGCCTCGGAACATCTCAACTAGTGCCGTGTAGTTGTGGGATTGAGGTGTTCTCCAATGTAACCGGGACCTAACCTGTTTGAAGTTAAAACCCAGCACCTTAAATTGCACCTGGAAATGAACTGGGAGCCAATGTAGACAGAAGAATACAATGGGGTGTATTGCATATATATTGTTCTCCCTGTAACAGCTCCAGCACTTCAGAGACGAAATAGGGACGCTCCTGTTTTGGCACCTCTGTCCCTCTGACAACTGGGAGCTCAGTCTGACTCCAATCCATCCAGCAAAATGTAATGAAAAGTCCTTATAAGAAATCCTTATCTCATCTTTGGAGGCAGCAAGCATGTATAAAACCACCTACATCCAGGAGCAGGTCTGCTGACTGGGATGTTATGGCTATTACAACAAAGCCAAGAAACCCCTTGGCATAGAGGGCACATTTTTATTCCTATACAGATAGTAATGATCCTGCAAGACTTGACATCAGACTAGGAGTACTAAGACTGGCAGACAGAGGGCAGCTGGGAGTTGAAGAAAGGGGAGGCCTAGAGTGATGACAAATGTATTAAGCTTTTTTTCAATGAAGAACAAGCAGTTAATGAAATGGGAGCATTCGATTGCCCAATAAACAGATAAATAAGAGACCGACAGCTATAGATTACCAGGGTTCTGGTGACATAATAAATCACAGGTCATCTGGATAAGGGCATTACTGGGCCCCTTCATGTACTTCCTTGTAATTTACAGTGTACGTATTATAAAACAAGCCTGTTAACAACACAAACTTTTAGAATTTCTTTCTTTACTTTTTAACCAAGGAGCTATAACCAGCTAAAGATTGCAAGTGTCAATTATTTTTTCTCCACAAGAAACCGTTCAGAGTGAGTCTTCTTTCTAAAACTCAATAGTTTACTTTTTCTGATACAAAATCCACATATAGTTATAATTCATCATTGGGATGTCATGCCTGTGAATGACATTTTTCATAGCTGTATGATAAATACTTTTTTAGCCTCTATTAAGGGAAGAACTTAAAGCACCTTACAGTGATGGATATTTCCATTTTAAATCTGGAGAAATAGCTGTGCCTATCCTGAGATTTTCTTAACACTTTCCACCCTCCATTGCAATGGTGGTAATCCTTGTGTAGATAGACAATGTGCTGCCATTTTTACAAGCACATCCTCTATTGCTGTTCGCAGCAAATCTAGACAACAATCCACTAAACAAATGACAGCAGCTAGAGCTGATTGTGACAGCATAGTTAAGGTTGAGGCAGAAGTGTCCAGTTTATCATGAGTTTTGAAGCTTCATTTTGTAAAGACTTCATTAAAATGGCAAAAAATGCAAGGTAGAATGTTAACTTTGATTAGTATTTCATGACTTTATGATGGTGTGATGAAAATTGATTTACACAAAGAGAATAATGAGTTGTTAATTTTAGACGTTTGGAAACATAGGATTATTTCTTCTTTTATCAGACACCTTTTTCAATAAATTTAAAACATGGTTTGTTCCATGTGTTGCTCCTCGTGTGCTTATTAATATAATATTACTTGTATTTCGTCTGTCTCATAATTGGTCATTTTTTCCTCCAGAAACTGAAAAGTGCCAAGAAAAGCCTGCTGTATTTGGCAGCAATGATATAACACGCCCACTGGGAGATACTAACTCTGGAAAAGTGAGATGAAAGAGACTCTCACCAAATATCCCGGCAGAAAGTTCCATTAATTGGCAGCCAGGAGACTGAGTTAATATCTCACTGCTACTGATTGCTCTTCACATTTTTATGCACTGCCTAACCCTAATTATTAACCAAGGCCGTAAACACCAGCCTTATAATGCTAGTATAAGATGCCCTGTTTTACATATAAGCTAACACAGGCTACTGCAGGCCCAGTTGGGAGTAGCATCCAGAATGGAGACCCTGATACCTGCTTTGGCTCCTTTATATTGGGTAAAAGGGCAGAAGTGGCATAGATGGGCTCTCAAAGCCCCAGTTCCAACAGGGGAGGATTCCACTGTGACAGGCACTGTGGAAGGCAGCCACAAGGCTTCACTCTCAGGCCTCCCACTAGGGTCACCAGGGACAGTCCCGATATTTGATGTTTTTTCTTAAATAGGCTCCTATTACCCCCATCCCGATTTTTCACACTTGCTGTCTGGTCAGCCTACTTCCCACGCAAGCTCCCCTGGGAGCAAGCTTTTCCAGGGGGGCTCTGCCACACAAAGCACTGAGGAGATTCCAGCACTGCAGGCTACAGAAGAACTTGCGGAGGCTGCTGTGATGTACACAGGCCCCCAGGGTGATGCAAGTTGCATAAGGAGGCACTGCAGTCCCCGGAACAGCCCAGGATTGGGAGGACACAAAAAGTGCTTTATAAATCTCCTTTAAATCCCTGCCGCCTTTGGTTTGTGAGGTCTGTGCTGAATTAGAGACCTGGGGTAAGATTTGGAGCTGATCCTCTAATATGGTAAACCTAACAACAAACACACTACTTTTCATTCTTGATTGTGCTTCAATGAGTCTGTCTCAGAGAGCTAAACCATGCATTCCTTTCCCAGAGCCAGGAATGGACGCTAGAATTCCTGATCTCCAGTTTGTTACTGATGTTTAGCAATCATGTAACCCACTATGAGGCAGTATTATTTAGTGGTTAGAGCACCGGATCAGGGTTCAGGAGACCAGAGTTCTATTCCCAGCACTTTCACTGGTCTGCAGCATGATCTTTGGGTAACTTAAAAGTTAGGAAATGCCAAAATTAAGGTTGTTTAGGCAACCTTAATTTGGCCTTCTTCTGCATACGCATCACGATACAATCATGAATTACATGATCATAGACTATTTTTTCCTTAAGACACCTGTCTCATTCAATGCTCAAGATGGAGCTGCTCTAGAGGTTAATTAGGGTTATGTAGTAAAGGAAGATGTCTGTCTGGCCTCTGCCTAATCTGTTGCTAGACTTCTAAATCAAATTTCCCCTAACCGGTTATAGTATGTTTTCCTAACCATTCCCAGTTCCTCCCATCTTCTAGCTCTGCATCCAATCCATCTCTCTCATCTTCTTCCCTCCACCACACTTGACCCATTCCAGCGACATTCCCTGTCTCCCTCCCTGGTCTCCTTGCCACCTCTTGTGTGGACCCCTCCAGCGCCTTTTCCTAATCTGTTTGACCAGCAGGTCCCAGTTTTTCCCCCTCCCCGCAAATCCTGGCTCCTTGTCAGATGTGCCTCCCATTCTCCCAATCTAATTCCTACCACTCCAGTGGTCCAGAGTCTCTTTAAACAGCCAGTCCCAATCTCCACTCATTTCCCAGTCACAGTTTCCTACTCCCCCTTATCTTTGGAAGCTCTTTTCTGTGGCTATATCTTGACTGAAAAATGTGGGTTTTTTCCCCCTTGATGTAACTAGTCAAGATCAACCCTGCGTTCTTGTTAAAGCCTGAGCGGAGTTTGTCTTTGTAGTTGATTACTGAGCTACTGTAATCTATCCATCTTTGGATGCTGTTCAGACTCAGTAAGCTTGGAAGCATGCTGACTCAAGACACTCTCTAAGTCTGGTCTCTCAGGAACATTCCTGGGATGCAGACTGTTTGGCTCTCTTCTTGGAAAGTGGGATCCCTCAGTCATTGGGACCCATGCTGAATCGCCCAAACTCTCCCCAGTAAAATACGTGCAGTGTAACCAGAACTCCACGCTTAAGTTGGGGGCACTCTGATTTACACTCTAACTCAGGGATTCTCAAACCGGGGGTTGGGACACCTCAGGGGGTCACAAGGTTATACATGGGGGGTCACAAGCTGCCAGCCTCCATCTCAAACCCCGCTTTATCTCCAGCATTTATAATAGTGTTAAATATAAAAAAGTGTTTTTAATTTATAATGGGGGCGGGGGTCGCACTCAGAGGCTTGCTGTGTGAAAGGGGTCACCAGTACAAAAGTCTGAGAACCCCTGCTCTAACTCTTCTGGAACCCCAAACCTGAAGAAGAATGGAGCTCAAAATCTTGCCTCTTCTACCAACAAAAGTTGGTCCAATCAAAGATATTACCTCACCTACCTCGTCTCTCTCATATCCTGGGACCAACATGGCTACAACATAGTCCTTCAAGGTCAGACTCCAGGTTGGCCCCCTAACAGAAGAGTGATGAAGCAACCCAACATGGTAGTACAGCATATAATGAAAGACATAATCAAGGTTACACTCAAAATGGAGGCTGAAATACAAGATTTTTTTCAGAAAGTCAGAATGGGGATACACATAAGCCTGAAATGTCATAACCACCTACCTCAACTAGCTAACAGAGAGGAAAAAATGACCTATGCCTCATCTCCAGTAGGATTTAACACCAAGATAGCTATCCCGCTATTACCACACTATTGTGTCTCTAAGACCATTACTTTACACCTCCCCTTGAATTTTTTCTGTTATATATAAAAGCTAATACAGGGTAACAAATATTTGGACAGTCAAAAATGGGATATGAGATGGAAAAGTCTGAAGACCAGTTATTTAAGGTTAGAGAAGAGTGCCCTGAGTGCAGACTCCCAGCTTTGATTTCCAGTTCAGCTACTGACTCATTGTTTGACCCTGAGAAGACCACCCAGTCCGTCAGTTTACCCATTGTGATGGAGTTAGATCAGAAGGGCATAGGAGAGTGCTGGAAGGCAGGTATATCAGCCTCAGGATGTGCAGGTCCCTGTTCCCTGGATAGCCAAACAAAGACTACTGCAGGCCAATCAGGAACCTTCCAGAAAGGAGTAGAAACAGCTAGCCTGATTGGGACACCTGAAGCCAATCAGGGACTGGCTGAAACCAGTTAAAAACCTTCCAGTCAGTCAGGTGGGCTGTGGGTGTCAGGAGCTGTGGAAGGAAGTTGTGCTATTGGTGAGACTGAGTGGTGGACAACATATCACACAGAAGGAAGGAGGCCCTGAGGTAAGGGTGAAGTGGAGTTTGAAGAAGCGGGGACTGCTGTGGGGAAGTAGCCCAGGGAATTGTATTGTGTTTTGTTGATAAAAGTTGAGCCATCTTAGCTGATACTGTTTAGGGTCCCTGGGCTGGAGCCCGGAGTAGAGGGCGGGCCCGGGCTCCCCCCTTTTTCCACCTTCCATACTGGCCTGTGATGAAGGTAACTCACTAGGCAGTGACTCTTGCCAATTATACTGAGAAAGGGAGGTCACTCTGGGCCTAGATGAGTTTCTGAGGCCCCTAAATCTGCCAGGAAGTGCAGGACGCACAAGTACAAACTTGGAGCTTTGTCACACGATCTATAAGAAAAAAATAGTACAAACATTGAACTGCCCCGTGGTGAAATGTGCTTATTTAGCATATACAGCATTTTAAAATCGTCAAATGAGAAGTGCTATGTAAGCAAAAATATTTCCTTGAACCGTTATCAGATAGCCACTTTTATGTATATTCCTAAATAGTGGATTTTTTTGGTGCTTATACTGCTAAGCCTGTATCAAAAGTCTTGTAAAATCAGACCCCACCCCCCAAATAGTGAACATTCTCTTTTGCAAGCCAGTACCCACAGGGCTCGCTGTCAAACTCCAAGCCCAGTTTTTCAATGGAATTTGTAGAAATGTGTTTAAAATGGAATTTGAGTAACCTGAACATTTGATGTTTTTTGTTCTGTTCTCTTTAGCAAGGTTTCAAAAAAGACCATATCAAAGTTAGTTCACCTAAAATGTGGGGGTTAAGGGATATAAACTGTTCAGGTTTTGTTACGCCTTAGCACTCAAGACCAAATATGTTCTGAACTTCAGTAGTTACATCAGAAATAGTTTAGCTAATACGTATTCTAGCTCTGCTAAAAGCATACCAGTAGCTTTGTTATACTATTGCACAGGCGAGCCAAAAATAATTTGCTTTTCCAGGATTCTTGATCTAGCTTTATAACACATATAGTCGGTGAATGTAAATTAATAGTTATTACAACATCTGCTCTGCCTTTCACTTGTTTTTATAATGAAAAGCTGACTTGATTTTTTTTTTGTTTTAATAACACAATAGGCACACACCTGCTGGGGCCCTGTTATATTGCTACTCCAGGGAAAGCTGGTTAATTGCATTTCCTGCCTATTAGAAGTAGGGTTTGCTAGATTTAGTATCCTATTTGCTGAAGTTCTTTAAGCATCTTATCAAAGCTTTTTAAAACTGTGTCAAACCTACTCCTCCTTAACTTGATATATTTTCCTAAAAGGCCACTGTTGAGATAAAAATCATAGTGCCCAATTCTGATTTCATTTATAAGGTGTAAGTCTGGAAAAAGAAATTCCATTGTTTTTGTATGATTTCTTTTAAAACTCCACCACCCCCAATAGCAACAACACAACACAGTGGGTGGCCTGAGAGCTATATCTGGCCCAGGGAGTAATAGAATGCAGCTGCAGGGCAACAAAGGAGCAGGGTTGTGATTACTGGCAAATTTGGAGAGGGAAAAAAAATCAGCTTCAATTCAGTTAGCAAGTAAAAGAGAAAACATTTAGAATCTTGTATTATATCTAAACGTATCTGCAGTTTAAGGTAGGTAGGTAAAACATGATAGATAAAAACATCCCTTAATGTTAATAGAAGAAGCAGACTCTAAGTATGGAGTGAGCTATCAAGACTTTTAGTATAAGGAGCTATCTATGGCTGGAGGTATGGAGGCTAGCACTGAATAACTAGTCACACACTCCCAGCTTGTCTGAAAAGGCCCATGGATTTTGCAAGTCCACTGCCACTAGGAAGAAGGTAGAGAGCCTGGGGCCATGCTATTTTGGTTGATCTAGGCCACGTTCATTCTTATTCTGTCTCGGACACAGAGGGATCTAGTCATGTGCTCCTCAGTCACTGTTCTAAAGAATAAGGAGCAGGTGTTGGAGACATGAAAATCCTGGAGGGACTGTGGCAAATTAGAAGCAGCAGTGATCAGGCACCCACATTAAGAACAGCTGCTTGATGATGCCAATTAAAAAAAGAGAGAGAAAAAGAAAGAAATAGGACTAGGGTAGCGAATAATAAAAGAACAGGAGCACAATAAAGTCAAAATCTGGAACTAACAAAGTAAAGCCAAAGCCAACTTTTGTCATTCAATATTATGATTATCAATGGAACTATTAGCAAAAAACACAACACTAGCCATAAAAGGTTTTCATCATTTTGTCAGTTCCTGGGGACTCCCCACTTTTCAAAAGACAGCACACTGCTGCGCAGACTGATATGGATCTCTGTTATGGGATGCATCGTAACACTGAATATAAATTAGGAACCTCATTTAACTGCCTCCATCTACATGAGAGGGGGGATGTTTATGTTGTGTATGTAGGAAACTGGTTTTGAAATCCAATTTCAATTGCATGAAATTGACTTCCTTATAGTTTCAGGCAAGCATTTCCCTGTATTGGAATAATTAGACTTTTAAAATCCCTTTTACAGTAACAGATCTACCAAGTATCACACATACATTGGGCTAAATTACATCTAAGTCTAGAGGGAATCAAAAGTGGTATACTTTAGGATCAACTTTTGGCCTGTGAAACATGAATGTTGCATCAGTGTACTTGTACTACAACTTAAGGAATATAAGTATTCTTGAATCCTAAGAACACATCTATGCAAGTCACATTGGAGTATAGCCACCAAAGTCTGTATATCACTTGAGTACACTCATTCTTGGCCACTTGCATCAGCACTGAATGTACCTACCAGGGGTGAGTGTATCAATGCAAAGTGCAGTGCACCATGGGTAAATAATCCAGTGTGCCACATACTTCCATCCAGTGAAATGCCTTCGTAGAAATTTTTGCAATATGTTGTAGAATAGAAATGATTTGCCCAGAGATGTCTGGGAGATAGGGATCAACCTTCCATCATGCAACTTTCTTCATCCATATCCCATAATTTTCATCTTTTTTAATAAAAAAACCTCACAAACCCACCATTCTTGTAAATGTTGCAAATACAGGCTGCACCATTCTCCTGTATTTGCAGACCCCAAGGAAGTATCACAAAAGTGGGGCCATGATGATTTCTTGGGGTTTGCAGCATTATTGTAGCCATGTTGGTCCCAGAATATGAAAGACGAAGCAGGTGAGGCTATAATCTTTTATTCATGGAAATAACAAGCTTTTGAGATACTCAGAGCTCTTATTCAGATCAGGGGAAGGGAGCAGAGTGCCTCAACCAAATAAAAGTTGGTATAGATTGTTAAGCATATGGGATAACACATATCACTTGAAAGTCACTTGAAGTGGAGTGGGCAATAAGGATTAGGTTAGATTTTATACTTAAAGGGTTTGAAGTGGGTCATTAAGGGTTAGCAGGCAGGTGTGTGCTACAAATTATTGTAATAAGCCATAAAATCAGTGTCCCTGTTAAAACCACAGTTTTTGGTGTCTAGCAGACTTCTCAATTTTAGTTCACAGGCTTGCATTTTGAAAGTGTCATGTTTCTTTTGAAGACCAGTGTTGAAAGATCAGATATAGTGACTGCTTTGTCATAAGTATTATCCAATGGGTGACAGGGTGTTCTTGTCTTTTATCATTTTTATGTGCGAGTTCATTCGAATGTGTAGTGATTGTCCATACTGAAAAAACCTCTTAACATTGGAAGTGGTGTTAACAATCTACATAAACAATTACAACAGTAGTTGTCCTTTAAAAAGGTATAACAAAGACAATCACTTTTCAAATACATAAATGGAATTAAAGTACATAATACATGAACAGGAAAAAAAACCCACTTTGATTCCCCCTAAGGTGGCATACTGCCTTTATAAATATCTGAGCCATGACCAAAACACTACAACAGAAATGCCCAAGAAAAGACACTCTGGATAATGTAACAAAATAGTTACTAACCACCAGTAATAGTTTTCACAGGCCTGCTCTTCACCAGTCCAGAACAGATGATGCATTTCATTAGGACACTAATGTTAAACATTCAGCAATTTTATTGAGTCTGAGTACAGCAGCCTCCCATACGATGTCACCAGCATGTTCCTGAGATACTTGCCCAAAGGAAAAAACCAGCAATTTAAGAGAGACAAAAAGACAGAGAGGCTAAAATGGTCTTTGCCCTTTTAGCTGGTTAAGATGAATGAAAATGTCTGCTTTGATGTTTTAGCTTGAAGAAAGTTGCTCTAATAGGGAGTAATTATGAAAATGGCTATTGGGAATAGGATGAATTATGTTATGGAAAGAAGTAAAGTATAGAGGATTTGTCATTAGGCTTCTTGGCTCCAAGTGACTGCAGGCTACTGTTTCCCTGTGTCTCAAATGAATTCAGACATTTGTAAAATGGTATAACTGTTCTCACCTACTTCACGGTGGTGTTGTGTGGCTTAATTATTGGACTGAAAAGTTAAAGATCATCAGGTGTGTAGTGCTCTAGAAATGCATCACACTATATTAATACTAATAGAAAAATTTGGCTATGATTCTGGAAATACTTTCTATTCAATCTCCTCTGCTAATATAAGGGGGTATATTATAACAAAGTAAGGGGGAAATGGTCCCTGTCCTCCATGAAAAATGTGGATGTTTCAGCAAAAAATTGAAAACTGAAAACTTTTGTCTGAAACCAAAAAATTCTATTCAGAAATGATACTATGGCACCTCAGGGGACTTTAGTTCAGATGCTTCAGGCCCCTTTTCCCATCTATGGGCTGATCCTCACTGGGGGAGGAGGGATCGACTGCAGATACGCAACTTCAGCTATGTAAGTCACGTAGCTAAAGTCGGCGTATCTGCAGCCGATTTACCTGCCGTCCTCATGGCGGTGGCAGTTGGCAGCGCGCTCCCTGTCGACTCCAGCTTACGCCTCGCGTCAAGCTGGAGTTCCGGAGTCGACAAGGGCAGCGCTGGCGATCGATTTATCGCGTCTTTACAAGACGCGAGATATCGATCGCTAAAAGATCGACGGCTACGCACGGTAGTGAGGACGTACCCTATGAGCCAAGCCTTCCAGCTGGACTACCTTTCTCTCATGATGCACAATGGTGGCTCATAAATAGTGGAGACTATAGCTTATCATGGGACATGTAGAGGAGAAGGGGTGACCTGGGGCAAGTGAACTACATTTCTCATGAAGCACCACTGTGGCACGTCCAAACTGAAATTGTTCATCTTTTGGGTATTCAACATTTTAATGAAAATTTGAAGTTTCCTGCCAAAACCAGACACTTTTCATTAAAAAATTTTGAGTAGCCCCACACCCAAATATGTTAAAACAGTTTTGACTGAAATTTTTCAGCCAGCCTGTAAAGGCATGGCACACCTCTTGGGAGCACCCCTTGTTGGAGTGTGTATGACTGCCCTTTCTTTCCCTGCGGCTTTCCTTGTTCAGGTCCTTAATTAGTCCGTCAGACTTTAAATGGTCTCGGCCCGAGTATCATGTAGTACTCCAGGGATTGCCTCTTTGGAGGTAATGTCCTTGCACTCTCTGGGCCTTTATGACCCCTGCTGTCCTACTGGGCCACTAAAACAGTTCGGTACCTCTTCTGGGGTACAAAGTCCAGGCCACTTCACCAGTGGCTAATGGAGGGGACCCGGGTCTCCCCTGTATTCCGAGACCCAGACCAGGAAGCCTATAGATAGTAGCTATCCACAACGTCCCTTTATCTAAGCTGCGTTGCTGCTATGATACCCTGAGCCACTTCCTCGCAGTCTCAGCAAATTCTTCACCCTTACCTCAGGGACCTTGTCCTGGTTGAGTCCCAGCAGCCAGCCAGGTTCTCCTTCTTGCTCCCCACAGCTTTTGCTAGTACTGCTCTGTCCAAGGTCCTATAGCTTTCTTAGCCAGCACTTCACCATCCACACTCCTCCAGCAAAGAAGTGCCCTCGTTCTGGCCCTGCAGGTTGTTTATACTAGGCTGCTGGACCCTGATAGACTGCCTATCCTGCAGCTTCTCTAGGCTGCTGAAGGACCCTACTCTGGAAGAGGCACTTTTCCAAGAGGCACTTTTCCAAACTTGCACTCTTTTCCCCTCTCTGGGGGACTGCCTTTTTCTGGACTGGGCTATGGTAGGATCGCAGGGCCTTCTGGAGGGCCTTAAAGGATTTGGTGCACCCTCTCAAGCAGCCCTATTTATCATTTTAGGCAGAGTAATAAGCAGGAAGGAATTTGTTTGTATACTAGACACAACACTAGGAATCTGATGCTAAACTCCAGTATGGTAGGCCTACTTTTCAAAATGTTCGACAATGCTTGCCAGTCAACCACCTTCATAACCCAGGAGGCAGCCACCTTTTCGGGGAAATGCTCTTCTTTTCTAAAGTATTAAGAAGTCACTTATAAATTATGTAGGACACATTTCATCAACCCAGATAAGGAGCATTCAAAGCCTTTGCCCTAGTTTTATATTCCTAGGAATACAGTACCAGTTTGAATCTTCACTGGAGACAAATTTTAACCAACTTGGGTTTTTGATCCCAGTGCCAGAATGGTGTCCCATAGCCGATACATCCACAACCACCACCTAAAATTAAGAATGGAAATATTTGGAATAGATAGCTGAAAGCTCTTTCGTTAATACCTATTAGGCAGTGAAGTAACCTAACCACCCAAAACAGGAATAGATAGGAAATACATAGTTAGTTAAGGCATCTATCCAAGCAATCCTGTAATATTGTAGAAGGATTGAAAGTGACCCAAGAAATCATTTTGAACTCAAATATTTATGAATCTATAAGTGTTTAAGAATACCCAGAACTAGGAGTTAACAGTGTTGTCAGGACAGTTTTAAGGTATGATATATTTTAGATGCAGTCAAGCAGAAATTGCCAAAAAAAATTAAAAAAAAAAATAAACCAACACTTTCTAACTTTTTTCCTGTGATAGATGTTGTAAGGTTCAAGAAGCACTTTTCCAAATCCCCTTTTTTCCCCAGCTGGAAGTTGCATTAATTTTTAAAAGATTTTCCTGGCCTTTGCCCTATGCCTTATATCTTATTGTCATCATGTGTCAACAGTTACCAAAGAACCCTGAATTCACCGCAGGTAAATAGAGCACAGCACTGTGGGCACACAGGGTTAAAAATATCTCAACAGAACAGTTTTCCATTGGAAAAAGCAGTTTTGCTGAAATCAACCTATTTCTCAGGAATGGGAAAATGAAAATCAATGATTTTGACTTCATTGTTCCAATTCAATTTGTTTAGATTTTTATATTAAAGTGTTTTTATTAATATATCTAGTCTGTTTATATATTAATTAAAATGTTTCAACATTATTTAAATGAAACCAATTTGATGATCCAAATCATTTTTAGAAGTTTTATTCTATGGGAAATTTCCAAATTCTGATGTTTTGTTCAGATTCAGAACGGTTCCCATTCCTCCTGCTCCCGAATGTCACAATTGCCCACAGAATGGAAATTCTGGTTTCTGATCAGCTCTAGTTAAAACTTAACCTCCTTTCCTGTGTGAGAGTTACATTCTTTTGTGCCCACTCTATAGAATGTAGACTAGATTCTGCTGTTATACTTGTGTAAATCTGGAATAACTATGGGATTCTTTGGAGCCCTTCCTCTAATGTAACGGAGGTTATATCTACACTTAAACTCCTATGGGTACAAAGCTGGAGCTGTAGTGCTTCAAGGTAGACATTCACTGCAGCGACAGGAAGGCTTCTCCCTTTGCGGTAATTAATTCACCTCTCCAAGAAGTAGTGTGTAGGTGCTGTGTGAACCAGGATTTAGGTTGGCTTACCTGCATTGCTCAAGGGTGTGGATTTTTCACACACTTGAGCAAAGTAGCTGATCAACCTAACATTTTTTTGTAGATCTGGCCTTAGAGTGCTGTTGGGCCCAGTAGATAATGTGTTG
The DNA here is from genome assembly GCA_007922305.1 of Dermatemys mawii. Taxonomy (NCBI): domain Eukaryota; kingdom Metazoa; phylum Chordata; order Testudines; family Dermatemydidae; genus Dermatemys; species Dermatemys mawii. The sequence continues at coordinate 17,311,364 of ML677371.1, read as the reverse complement.
GATCTGGTAGGGGCCAAACAAAGTTAGTTTACTGGAAACCATCCAGCTCTTCTGCATGCAGTTCCCTCCTCCTGAACTCATTGGCTGTTGGAGAGCCCCAGAGTCTCTCCAGTCAGTGCCCTTTGTACTTGGTCAGCATCTTTACTGTAATACTAAATGCATTAAAATGTGTTCCTCTCCTCTGCTAAATACAGATGGAGAGACTAAACCACATAACATCAAGCAAGCAGTGAGTTACGGTGGCTGAAGATGTGCACACTGCTAAAATTGCTTTATGAGGGAGCCTTCGAAGGAGTTCTATTTCTCAATTACTCTTTAGCTCTTTTGGGTTTTTTTGTGTTTCCCTTTTATCTTTAGAGTGAAGAGATGAAGGAATGCATTCATGTGGAACTTTTCAGGCATTTGCTCAAAGTGAGGGGTAAGAGGTAAACTGGATAAAAGCAGTGTTGATGGACTGGAAGCAGAACAGTTCTTGTAGCGGACACGGATGAAAAGCAGGTGTTATTTGCCATAGCACTATGGGATCTGACCCATGACTCACTTTTTGTCAGATACAGTTTACAGTAAGTGGAGATCTAAATTGGATTGCCTGATTCTTAAGGTATTTATGCTATTCAATTTAAAATATAAAGGAGTGGAGTTATTCAATATAAACCAATTTTTGAAATGCAGATCTGCATGCAGAATGTTCAGCGAGAGACAGAGTGTATAGATTTAACTCTGCGTCCTCTTTTGTGTAAACACAGCTCATTAAATGGTTTCTTCATTAAGCATCCTTCAGCTCAGTCATTCAAAGTTCTGCAGTCGATTGCACTGATGCAAATCCAGACACCTCGAGTGTAGCACTGTATTTATAGTGATGAGAGCAGAATTTGGACCATTCTGTTTAAATCCAGCAAGGAGTATGGAATGTTATGGGGATAAATTGTATTATAGTTGTAATAGTACTTTAAATTATTAGCTCTTTGGTGTCTTTTTATTTCATATCCGTACCGTCTCTAGTACAATGGGCTCAGTCCCTGATTGGGGCACTTAGATACAAATATATTCAGAACTATAGAAGAACAAATATAAAAAAAAGACTGCTGCTTTCAACTGCTGGAGTAATCCCTACTCTTATTAAAAACTCTATGGTAGTCAAATGAGGAATACTTGTGGCACCTTAGAGACTAACCAGTTTATTTTAGCACAAGCTTTTGTGGGCTATAGCCTCAGTCACTCTGGCCTATTGAACACTTTGCAGTAGTATTACTGCAGTACTTTGGGATGTTGCTGTAGAGCAGGGGTAGGCAACCTATGGCACGTGTGCCGAAGGTGGCACGCGAGCTGATTTTCAGTGGCACTCACACTGCCTGAGTCCTGGCCACTAGTCCTGGGGGGCTCTGCATTTTAATTTAATTTTAAATGAAGCTTCTTAAACATTTTAAAAATCTTATTTACTTTATAGACAACAATAGTTTAGTTATATATTAAAGACTTATAGAAAGATACCTTCTAGAAATGTTAAAGTGGCACGCGAAATCTTAAATTAGAGTGAAAAAATGAAGACTCGGAACATCACCTCTGAAAGGTTGCTGACCCCTGCTGTAGAACATTGCAATATTTTAAATAAGGATTTATTTTGTTTATGTAGGCAACAGGCAGCAGTCTCCATTCTGTAGTGGAGGCCAATTAGTTTGCAAGGAGACTGGACATCAGGAAGATAACATGAACAAAGTAAGACCACTCCAGAAAGTAGCTAGAAATAGATTCCATCAACTTATCAAAGTCTTCAGAATGGCAGCATTAGTGCGAATGCTTTGAAAGCTTGGTTGCAAGGCACACCTCTCTTGTCATCACTGCTGGTGTTGTACAGCAGTTTCCCTTTGGATTAATGAAACTGATCTTCAGAACAAAGAGGTACAAACTGTCCATGAGTAAAGGTGGGCTGGAAATTAGATATCTAAACATCGAAGAGTGAGGTTCTGGAACAGTCTCTTGCTAGCAGGGGTAAACAACCTAACTAGTTTTAAGATTGATCTTGATAAATCTATTAAAGGAATTACATGACAAGGTTGCTTGTGATAGCTGGAGACTGGATTCAATGACCCAGGAGGTTCCTTTCAGTCCTGTGTTTCTATGGTAACAGTTATTATATTTGTGATATAACAGTTTAATTTGGTTATATTCACTTAATAGGGTTTAGGAATCCAGAGAGAGGTCTAGAATGAGAAGCTGAAAGTACTGCTTAATTGTCAAAAGAAATAATCAGTTAAGGTTCCTTTTTTGCATACAAAATGTATGAAGGATGTAGGGTTTGGAGCTGAGGAATACTTGGAGGTATCTGGACAGACTGTAAAAAGAACGGAAGAAGCAGAAGAAATCGGGAAATGAAACCACTGGGATTGTATCGTGTCTTGATTTGGTTTCAGCAATGTAAAGACTGATTCTTTTTATAAAATCCAGAGATCGGAGTTTGGTGTAGAGCTGGATGACATTTTTTTGGTGAATAGACTATTCACCAAAAATTGAATGGTTTGGCTCAATTGAAATTGCACATCAACTGTCCTTGAACAGTTTTGACAAAAAAATAAACAAAACAAAAAACCCACCAAAATGGTTGGGTAATATGAAAATGAAGTGGTTCCAGTTTCAACCCAACTTCAACTGCCTACTGAGAGAGAGAGAGAAAGACTCGCACCAGAAAAGTGCAGAGCCCAGTGGCTAGGGCACTCTCCAGCACTTGTAGGAGACCTGAGCTCAACTCTCTCTTCCATATCAAGCAGAGCAGGTGTGATGCTTCCCATGGGTACCCACTCACTACCACCTGCCCTTTGACCAGTGGTTCCCAAACTTTAACAACCCTTAAACCCCTTTCACTAAAATGTCAAGTCTTGTGAACCCCCTCCTAAAAATGAATATTTCCAGGGATTTTCTCCTTACCTCAGCGTAAATTATAAAAGCAGTGATCTTGGAAATATAAAATTTGTTTTTATGACATGCTAATTACACACTATTTATTAATTATTCTTTATCATTACAGTATTTTCATTACATTATGAAAACAAGCAAAAGTTTACAAACAAAGGTTCAAATGGCAGCAGATTGAAGCACTGGAAACAAATGGTTACATATAAATTAAAATCATAACATGGACTGTAGAACTTAGACTTATTTAACTAGATATGTTCATGCTTATAGAGCCACGCTCACCCTAAAGTCCTTCCAGCATTTTTCTGCCAAGCCTGGCTGCGATCCTTTTGTAATGAGACAAAACATGCTGCCAGCTTGTCCCCTAGGTGAAGGATACTGTGTATCTCTTTGCAAACCCAGATATATTAAAACAGTCCTTTGATCTTTATTCATAAACAGGACACCCTCCTGCTTTATGTTCCTTCCTGTGGATTTTGTGATCTCTTGTTGATTTCACGGTCTTGATTAACTAGTGGCTTAGTATGCAAATAGATTTACATTGTGAAAGACACAATACACAATGACCAGACAGAGATAAGCACCTGCCATCCCCTGCCTGAACAGAATATGTCAACAGCATGTCACCTTTTGGTGACCTGTCCTTAACTTGAAGGTTTTAAGAACATGTTTTCCGGTATAGATACATAACTTCCTAAATATAATCCATTTTGCAAGGATTATAATGATCAGTGTACTACTGGCTCTCAGTAGAGGCCTTATATGCACAATAATTCACTAAAGGTTAGTATGTACTTGGCCGAGGCGATCTCTATAAAACTCTTGGCCTCCTGTGTCCTCTGCCAGCTGGCACAAATTGAATCCTGGGTCTCCTACATTCCAGGGGAGTGCCTTAAGCCCTGGGCTAAAGGTTATCAGGAGACCACCTCCCTTTTGTCCTTCTCTGGGAATCTAGTTCTCCTCTGCTTTTGTTAAAATGCCCCAAATCAAAGCAAGAAACACAGAGTTGGAAATTTTGAAAGACACTGTTTTTGGTTTGATCCAAAATGAAATTTAATTTTTCACGATTGTTCATGAACTGAAGATTGGTTTATTCGCCTAGCTCTAGTTAGGAGTGCATGTGTGTCAGGAGGAAAAAAATCCAGCTACTGTACTGCCATCTTCTATCTACGAAAGAAAACACAAAAAGATGTTTTTCCTTAGATTACACGAACAAATAAGAATCTGGATCTCTATAAATGCAAAAGGATGTATTTTTCAGTCCATGTTTGAGATGCTTTGTTCTTTGTGAACGTTTGTTGTAGCTAACAAAGAATACATGCACACTAGCAGAAATAAATCTAGAATCTAGTAGAGGGCCTCATTTCTCAGAAATACTTTCAACTCTGCAGAGCTAGAACCCTTGCCAATCCCTTGTAGAGGGGCATCTGCATGATTAGTGGGGTTACAGTCCACATAATCTAACTTAGATACCTCATGTTAGGCACTTACACCCATATGTAGACAACTTAAGGTATGGCCCAATTTTGCTGCACGCATTGTCCCCCATTGAAAAAGTTCACGTGGCTACTCTTTACCAAAGCCATACAGCCAATCAGCAACAGAGCCGAGACGAAAACTCAGGAATAGGTTCCGAGTCCTGCATTTTAACTGCACTGCCTCATTATAATCTACAGGAGATTAATTCAAAACCAGAGTGTAAAAAATTCAAAAACCCTTTTAAACAAAATTCCAAAGGGATTTGTGCATTTTACTAGTCTCCTCTCCAAGGATGTAGTTTACAAATCCAGTTTGTGAAAGATCCTTACAAGAAAGTATTATACATATTTATTTTTTGAAATGTTTGCCCCTCTCTGCCTCAAATTAAATTAAACATGAATTAACTGTAAATAAAATAGGAGAAAGAATTATTTAAATGTATTATGTGGCCAACCTGTTTCTCATAATAATAATAAATGGAAAATTATTATTTTCTTCTCATTCACTTGTGTTCAGCGTCCATATAACAGGTGAAAGCATACAAAAAAGTTCAACATAAACCTGCAGCATCTGATTTAATGTCTAGGGGAAGAGGATTTCATACATATGAAGCTGATATTGAGAGTTTGGGGAATAATTTGTCTAAAAGATTTTGAACTGTTTGATCAGATGAAGATTCAAAGCCCCCCAAAACTCTGCTGTTCTTATGGAATTACTACACTACAGGATTTATTACTTTTAGAGGAGCAGATCAATAGCAGTCCGTGAAAAGCTTGAGTTAGAAACAACTTGAACTAAAACTAGCATTCAGTACAGAGTTTAGAGTTCACAGACTTCAAATTGTCCAGTAAAAAAGAAAGACTGATACTTGACCTTCACCTGGCATCCCATGCTAGAAGAAAAGAACATTTATTTGCAGCAAAGGAATAAAAAATGGAATCTATGCGAGAGGGCATGTAGACTTGTACAGACACTTGGTAGTCATTTCAAAGCGTAGACTGGCACAGCAGCAGAAAAGCTGACACTCATTTTAAAACAAATTTGTATATGTTAAGCTAGCCTTGCTTTCTCCAAGCCCTGAGATCCATCAGCCAATTAGCACAAGTATTTGACAAACACTAGGCAATAACTTAGATTACTGAATTACTAGTAGATGGATATTTTGAATGAAATTACAGATTTACTGCTTTGTCTTTCAGAGATCCTGGCCTCATTGATTTCAATGGGACCAGGATTTCAATCAGAGGCTTTGGTGAAGCTCCATGTGGATGCCACAGTCTGCTTGGGCATAATAAATTGCATGAGTCAAAAACGTCCTTTTATTATATTTAAACCCTCCCCGCCCCAAATCCAGGAATTTAAAAATAAAAATATAAAAATTCTAGGATGTGAAAATTTAGATGCTGATCCTGCAGCTGAATCTGTGTGGGCCGAGAGATCTGCCCTCATAGATCTGGTGTTAGCTCCAGGCTTTGGAACTTTGGACAAGAACAAAAAAGTGTTACCAGTGTTACTCTGGACAACCACAAAAAAGTGTTACCAACAAACAATGGGTAGAACTAAGGGAGAGGAGGACAAGTCTTACAAATACACAATAACGGGACTATTTTATAATAATTTTATAATAATAAATTTATAATAATTATAAATTATATTATATATATAATATATAGAATAATATATAATATATTATAATATATTATATATTACATATATATTAATATTATATTAACATATATTATGTATTATATATTATAAATATAATATATAATATTATATAATATTATATAATAACATATTATAATGACATATTATTTGTATAATATTATACATTATTCATATGTATGAAATGATATTATAATATTTTTATAATAATTTTATAATAAATATTTTTTAATTAAAAAAGTAACAAAAAAGTGTTACCACTGTTACTCTGGACAACAACAAAAAAGTGTTACCAAGAAACAATGGTCAGAGCTAAGGGAGAGGAGGACAAGTCTTACAAATACACAATAATGGGACTATTTTATAATCCAAGGGGGTGTCTTTTCCAGGTTATTTGGGATCTGGTCACCCCAGATGGCCCATCCTACCATGGTTGTACATCCAGTTGACTGCTCATAAACTGTTGTAATCATCATGAGATTCTGTAGAAAAGGGCGGGGTCGATAGATTGGAGAAGTGACATCAGGAAAACTGGAGAGAAACAATGCATGAGGGTTACGACTTCATAGAACAGGTATTCTTCAGAACCTTCCTAGTGCAGCAAGATTCCACTTATCTGTTTTGAGAGCTGGTGACTCCTGGCCCAGCCCTCAAGTCCAAATTCCATTATAGGCATTGACCCCCAGTTCTGACATCACTCTTACAGATATCACGTCTGCGTCATCTTCCTCTGCAACAATTCTGAATGAGCAGCTACTGGGTCAGCCCGATAGACTTAGTTTAGCCCAATCAAGTCATCAAGCCTGTGCAGTCCTGAGCATAGTCTCTCAAGCCCCTCACCATTGCCTCTGACCTCACTATGGACAGTCTTTTGGTTTGCACTGAGGAGTGGCTCTGCTCTTGTGGGGTTCTTCATCCCAACAACTTTAAGCTGTCAGTTCTTAGGGCCCCAGGCAGCAAGTCCCAAGACTTCAGACTATCCCTAGTGGCAAAAAGAGACAGTGTAGATGTTCTACACAGGAACCCCTGGCCATGGCTTTTTGGTGGCCTTACTACACAGGGTTGTGTGGTCTTGACTACAAGATTTCGTGTTCACCCTACAGGAGTGGGCAGCAGAGTCTCAGTGGCAACCTCCAAGAAGGAAGATGTTTCTGGCTGGCACCATGGGAAGGCTGAGATCTCAGTAATGCTGCGCTGGTAACTAGATCCAATTAGGAGAATCAGCAGTGAACTGGGTCTTCTTCCCCTAAAAGGTTCAGGAGTAATGAGAGAATTGGCAAACCTCAGGAGGAGAAGTGCAACCTCCCTACCCAGATGGGTTATTAAAACCCCAGCCACTCAGGAGGAGTCAACCTCTCCTTGGAAAACAAGGCTGCTTCTTCCTGCGTCAAGAGCCTGACTCAGCCTGAGGAGAACTGTTAACAGTTATAGTTACTCCTGCCAAGGAAGTTATGGTCACATCTTGAAAGTACTACTAAATGTAAATATTTACTTAGACATACGCATGCCTACATGTGTATAGTTGTTTGGATGTAGGTACCCACTTAAAGTATGTAGGAACTTCAGTTATACAATAGCATGAAAGTCATCTCTTTTGTTTACGATTCGTGATGGGAGAGGAACAGAGGAGGAATGTCAAGGGGTAAAACTTGGAGTGATAGAGAAGCATGGTGCTTGGAAGAATAAAGGGATCCAGTAAGAAGAGTTATGGGACACATCTGAGGACTATGGAATAAAAGAGAACTGCCTGTAATTGGAGGAGCTCAACACATTCTCTAATATTTACCTGGTTGGTTTCTTGATATCGAATTAGAAATAAATGTATTGTACAAATCAATGGCATGTTTACTCACACATCAAGTGACTAGTAAACAGAGAGATGCATCATTAGCAAAGGCAATAACAAGGATTTACAAATAAGGCAAAAAGGGGAAATCATTATTCTTTATTTATGGCTGTAACAAGAGTGACTGAACTTTTAAAATTGATCTCATATCAGTTACTTTCAATGACAGATGCCTATATTTTATCACAAGAGGTAACTTCAGGATTTGTGTTAAGCCAGATCAAAGTTCATCTTATCAGGCATTATTGCAAACAGGAAGTGTTTTTTGTTTTTTTTTTAAAGCAGCAATCCAGCAGAGTTGCTTCATCTTTCTGAAGTAGATATATTGAATTCCATGAAGTTTACTGTGTGTAGTGTCTTTCAAATGAGACATTAAAAAAGCAGTCCTGTTGGCTTTCCGTAAACATGAAGTACATTAATGTAAAAATAGGATTGTGCCCCAGAGTTCTTGGTCAAAACTTCCCCTTCGGGCTCTGTTCTGAGGTATTCTTAATAATTGCTTCTCTGCCATGCCAGAGATAATAGCATTCTAGTAGTGTTACATGTACTGTATATAGTTAAGCATGTTTAGGGTACAAGGTTATGATACATTTATTTCCTGCATCAAAGAGAATTTACATTTAATTAATTTTTACTCTGTGAAATTAATATGACAGATTATAGGGGATAATATCTTTTCAGATTATAAACCACTGTGACTCAAGTTTTTTTGAGATGTATGAAAGAGTTTGGCACATAAACTACAAGAGTCTAAATTGTATTTTTATTGTTCATTTTGTAAAAACAGAAGTGGAGAAACAATCCACTTGTCCTTGGTAAACAAACTAAAGTGCCTGCAGGATTAATTAGTTAATTTGGTGAAGGATGAATTCTGGCTTTGAGGATGAAAAGTGCTAAGTTTTATTATTGCAGGTTGGATTGTCTCTTCAATAAGATTAAGATTTTTGTTCTTTCACAAAAAATTGAAATGGACTAAACTCAGAAAATAATGATGTACAAGAGATATCCAGGGGATATATTATGGAGTGGTACAGTTAAAATTTACTGTACCTTGGAGGGTCCATTATTTATTAATGCCTCTACAGAATAACATTAAGCAGGGCAAACCAGAATGAGTTAGAATTCTTTGGTGTTCAGTTAGCTGCACATCTAACATGCAACTACCAACAGCAAGACAAGTCCTTTGGCAAAGAAACAGTCTTTGTACTAAATATGCCTATTAGTAATATTTTTACATACAGAGACTTAATATGCACTTTTCCATCTGATGTACCCCTCCTGGGAGGAGGAAGAAAAGCCAAGCAGATTTTTAGCATTTAGACTTTAAGCAATTGAATAAGCGATACCTTATTTTGGCAGTCTGGATAAATGAAGGCAAGTTGATGACAGGTCAACAGATCATCAATTAAAGATATACATCTTTCTCAGAGCCAATCTCTGGATTTAGTAAGGATAAATGACACCAATGTGCAAAGTGCCCTATTTCAGAATGAAAGGCTAGAAACATTAATGAGAAGGAGTCTGAAGGTACACAGGAATTTCCTGCTGAATTGTATTAAACTATGCCTTCTTTATTAAAGCCCTCTCACTGGGATCACACTTGAAGAGAACATTGATTTTTTTTTAAAAAAAGAAGATTTTGGCTTTTTCTCAGCTATATAGTAACAGAAATACAGAAATGATATTCAGATATGAATATACCCAAGTAATTCTCATTTTGCTGTTTTTATTGAACTCTGGTTGGTAAGTTTAGCTGAAAATTCTATATCGTAAATGATAAAATAGGAAGATAGCTCATTGGGTTGAGTTTTTGGCTAATCAGTAAAGATGGAGAAATATTTGCCAATTCTTTCATGTCCTCTAAAAAGATCTTTACACCTCTCTTCCACACATGTATTGGAGCTGTTTAAGCAAGGATGATATTGTATAGTGTTAGGTGATGGCTTTAGAGGACAGATTCCCATGACACACAATGATCCACAAGCCTCTGTCATTTTTCATGCTTCCAGCTAGTTGCACTTATGGACTGCCATTACCTCTCTTTCTTTTGGCTGCTGAGCCATTGGCAATAAAGAAATATAATGATCGGCAAGTGACAGGGAAAAATGTAAAAGAAAGGAAATACACATACAGAAATGTTTTAGATGATTAGAGACTTAGAGCTTAATTAATCTCTATCAATTAAGCTCTATCAAATTCTAGTAAAGCTTTTCTCTCACCTCCGCTGTATCTAAAAATTTTTTGATTACCAAATGAACAACAATAATCCCCATACAGTATGACTAGAAGGTTTGTTGAATCTGTTTTAGCACATATGATTTTAGTGGGATTTAAGGATTGTTTCATGTTACAGTACCAGAAATCACCCTATTTAAATACACCTTCACAGCTCTAACGTAATAGGATAATCAATGTTAGTGCATTTTAAATTAATTATGTTTTCTAAAATTAAATACACAATAGTTAGCAGCAGTCTTTATAATTTAGAGAACCAGATGAGAAATACTACAGACTTTGCAGAATAACTAGTCTATAGCCTAATATTTATAGCATCAGAAGCGTACATATTACCACACAATGGGTTAATTTTGCCATAAAAATAATAGGATCTTGCCCCAATGGGCTTATCTTCTAAAGAAATAATTTTGAACAAACCTTGAGTAGCATATGGTCATTAAATTATTATATATTTCAGAACAAATGCTGATAGGCTTAATATTTATACACTGCCCAAAGGTGTGCTGGGCACTTTACAGCACAAACATAGTTCCTTCCCCAAAGAGCTTACGATCTGATTTTAGGCATGATTCAACAAGTGAGAAACAAGTAGGTGAGGATGGGGGTGATGAAGGACAAAGGTTACAGTCATAAGATCACACAGTTATGGCATGTGCACATTTTAAAGTTAACTTACTGATATCATGTTATGCATTTCAGAACAGCCCTATAGCCCCTCAGAATCAGATCTGGAATATCTCACTAAGCACACCTATTCTGTGAAATTTGGGAGAGAAGAGCGGGAACAAATTTGTTGAATATTAACTGAGATGTGATTCCAGACTTATGTAGCAGTATGAAGGGCAACATGGCATCAGCAATAGATGAAAGAGCCAAACAGAGCTGGAAGGAATTTTGAGATGGACGTTTTTGAGAAGGAAAGGAAAGTGGTGCAACAGCACAGAGTTAAAGAGTGCTTTGTAGGGGACAAGAAAACTTGAACTTTATGGGGAAGGAGAAACATTTAAGCCCCAATCCTGCATACATACGAATGATTAACTTTTCTACTAAGAGTAGTCTCAATGAAATCAATGGAACTTCTTACAGTAGCAAAGTTAAACATGTTAGCAGAATTTAAACATTATTAAATAGCGAAGTCTTTTTTAAAAGAATTAATATTTTTCTGGTTCACATACCATTCACCTTTAAAGTTATTGGCTAATATCACTATTCTCTTCTTTAGACTTTCACCTTATGTATTTTATGTAACTTCATTCACTCATCATGTCTATTTTTCTCACTTTATGTATGTTGGTTATGTCAATATCACAAGAAGTTTCAGGAATGTTAAAAGGAGTCTTCAATCCAAGGGAAGTTAACTCAAAGTCACAATTCTGAAAGTTGTCTGGATAGGTTTAATGTAGAATACTGTACTTGGTTTCAGTCACTGGAAATTGATGATGAAATGTTTTATTGTCTATACATCTTTTAAAACCAACTCCTGACATTCCTCTTTTCCCACCTTAACACTTACAGAAATCCATTCCTATTTTGAGGCTTAATTAGTGCATAGGCCTTTTGTTAGTTCTCTGCACTAGGTTGAAATGGACTTTTACCAAGTAAGTATAAATAGTAAGGATAAAGATGGTGGTTTTCAGCTGAACATACCTAACTTAACCACTCCATAATCTTTCTATATTAAACTTACCTTCCAAGTAGTATTATCACTAGCCTGAATTTTTCCATTAAATATTTAACATACACGTTTATAAATACTTCACGTCTGAAACATAAAAACAAGCAAATTTATTTCATCCCCTTCTGCTACAAAGTTGATATTTCACACTTTAATATATTTTGTGAAATAGGACTATAAACAACACTGCACTAATAATGTCTACTGGGATAACCAATAAGACATTGTTGTCAGGTATGCAGAAGATTAGAGGCATAGGAGACATAAGACCAAGTAGGAAGGAGGTTAGAGGCATCAGTATAATACAGAATTCTTCCAAGATGCATACTGAGACCTAGGAGTTTTTATTTTATGAGATACTTAAACCACACATTACTCAAGTCATCTGCTGTTGGACTTTGTCTGATTACAGCCTCTCCAAAGGCTTGGTATTCTTCCCTTATGAAGTAGCCCTACAGAATTTTATAAGAATGAAACCAAGAGGGTTTTACAGAAATTATTCTTTAAAAAAATCAGTAAAGTTTAATACAGAATGATATCCATTTTATAGGTGTTTCAGACTCCTATATATAACAGGGATATAATTATCTATTAAATTGTTTAAGATGGTCAATAAAAGTAGAATTTAAGAAATAAGCTCTAGAAAATGTGAGTAGTTGTCTTACAGTAACCACTGGCATAAATAAAACTGTTGCTACCAATTTCAGACACAGCAAGAACTGGCTCAAAATTTAATTTACTTCCAGGAATTTAAACTCAGATTAAAATCATGACATGATAATAGTGTGTGGAAATCTCCTGAAAAGCTATTTTGTATCATTTAACAACTTCCATAATGAGGGATCTCTGCACCCAACTTCTTCCAAACCAATTCTCCACCCATGATGCTTCTTTGTGTTTGTATTTTGACTACAATTTTATTTTTAAAATGTTGCTTATTATTGAATCCATATCCATACATCCCAAATTAATCAGGTATGAGACTTTTTTCCTGATACACTGTGTTTGAACTTTAGGGGGCTGGAGCACATGACTTTTGAGGAGAGGCTGAGGGAACTGGGTTTGTTTAGTCTGCAGAAGAGAAGAATGGGGGGGTGGGGGCAGGATTTGATAGCTGCTTTCAGCTACCTGAAAGGGGGCTCCAAAGGGGATGGATCTAGACTGTTCTCAGTAGTAGCAGATGACAGAACAAGAAGTAATGGTCTTACATTGCAGAGGGAGAGGTTTAGGTTGGATATTAGGAAAAACTTTTTCACTAGGAGGATGGTGAGGCACTAGATGGGTTACCTAGGGCGGTGGTGGAATCTCCTTCCTTAGAGGTTTTTAAGGTCAGGCTAGACAAAGCTCTGGCTGGGATGATTTAGTTGGGGTTGGTCCTGCTTTGAGCAAGGGGTTGGACTAGATGACCTCCTGAGGTCCCTTCCAACCCTGATATTCTATGATTCTATGATTTAAACTTGGATGTTCTGTTATACTCTGGCTATAACTCCCCTGCTCCATATTGGGAGAACTGAGCTAAGTTAAATAAAAAGCAGATGCTTATTAAATAAACTAATAAGCCATATCATAATACTCTGTATTGCTATTGTGCATTGTGAAATATGCAGCCAAAGAAGAATTTTCCATTCTACTCCACTGACCCTTGCAAATTTTTACTCTTTTCAGAACATAAAATTAACACTAGTCCTGTTTCACTTTAACTTTTTTATCAGTCCATTTTTCATGTCTCTCTACTTCTGCACAACTCGAGGATCACTGACCTCATAACTTAAAGAGTCCATTGTTTTAAGCTTCTTTTATTTCTTTGGAAAAGAATAAATCAAAGGTCCATTTTTATTGCATGATAACCACTGCACAGCTTGTCATTCTGGGTTAAATTCATCCCTGTGCAGAAAGCCTATGCATGACTTAAGTCCTATCTCAAACTTATTTTGAGAGCTTATGTGGAGCATGGGGCTAGCAATGGCTCTTTCCTCTGGATGAATTCTTTCAGAGGTTGACACTGTGGTCCAAATTCTCTTCAACTGGTGTAAACCTGTGACTCCAGTGAACCTACAAAGAATTTCATCAACAAGATTATTTACCTCAAACTTCCAGGTTCTTAAGTGGCAAATTTCTGTGCTAGAAATAACATTCTCAGAATATTAGTGGTTTTCGTTCCAGCTGTTTTAGTATTTGGTACTTCAGATATGACTGTCTCTGGGGAGAACTTCATATTTCTGATTCCAGTAGTATTTTTGGTAACATTGATATATATTTTTACCAATAATTCTGTATTTTTGGGAAACAATTTATTTTCTAAGTTCTTTTCTCCGTTGCAATCTTTCTGGAACTGCTTCTGAGGCAGTAATTTTATGCACAACAGCCTTTCTGGTGTATAATAGAATCTATTAGAGCTGGTTGGGAAAAGCCATAAATATATTTTCTATTAACATTTGAAATGAAAATATGTGTGTCTTTTTTGTTTTTTTCCATGAAACCAATCTCTTTTAAAAACTTTTTTGTCCTTTTTTCATTGGAGAAAGGAGGAAGACTGCAAGAAAGCATGGCTATGTGTAGGAAGAAACCTACTTCTTTTGGGTTTTGAAAACGGATTAGTTTTTGCCAGGTTTCAGATCTAAGTTTCGGTAAAAATCTTTTTTTAACAAACATTTTCTGTTTTCAGTTGAAGAGCCATTTTTCCATAAAAATGTTTTGACAAAAAAATTTTCAAAAAGCTCTAAACACAATTTTCAGTTTCCATCCAGTGATAGTGCTCCTCATGTACATAATTTCTAAGTCAAAAGATTTTCCTGCTTGTTCTCTAACTAACTTTGTATTTGAACTATGTAAGATTTAATATATCCTATCTAATCACTTTCCAGGAATAAAATTATCCCTAAACCAGATATTTTAAAAGTTACATAATTTTATCACAAAAAAATGGGGGAGGGAAAAGGAATATTAAGTCTCTTCCCATTTATTTTATTCAGTGTAGTATCTTCATTCTCTAACAGATTATTGTAATATTTTGTGCTACTTTTGATTAAGCTGCTTTCTTATTATCTTAAACACTTTGGAGCAAGTATTTTAAATTCAGTAATTGGAATAACTGTAGTTATCTTACTTGTTATTCCCTTTTTCTTTACTAATGGAAGACTGTATTCTTTCTATTGTCATAATTAAGAAATGTTGTTAGAAGGTGTAACTCTCATTGTTTCTATGGAAGCAGAAATAGGCCAACAGAGATTGCATTTCAAAATTCTACACCTAATATAGATTCTTTACTCTTGGCCTATGGAAACTCTTTTTCAGTTTGGGAGCCCCGTGACTCCATTTTTTGGATATTATTATAGAATTGTCTTTGTAGTCTGCTTTATCTATTATATACACATTTAAGTGTTTTATTTTTGCAGAAGCCCATGAGAAATTGCATGAAACTTTGAGCTTCCCTGTGCATTGATTTATTAATAGAGATGATAGCACTGTTTTTTGATGATTTATTTTATAACCTGACACTTCACTAAAGCTAATTACAGTAGCACCTGGAGAACTGGAGGTAATGAGGATAAGAGCCCTGCAAGCTATGACACCTCATCTATTTATGAACCCGTTTTTTGTTCTTTAGTTTCAATTTTGGTTGTGTAAAATAGATTTTTAAGGCCAGAAGGGAGTATTGAGATCATGTAGTCTGACCCACAGAACACAGGCCATAAAATCTCACTGAGTAATTCCCGCATCAAACCCAGGACCTTTGCTTGAACTAGAGCATGTATCTTAGAAAGATATCTCAACCATCTAATTTTTC
The DNA here is from genome assembly GCA_007922305.1 of Dermatemys mawii. NCBI lineage: Eukaryota > Metazoa > Chordata > Testudines > Dermatemydidae > Dermatemys > Dermatemys mawii. Next base: position 17,295,764 of record ML677371.1, on the reverse strand, counting down.
AAGGTAGTGGCTGTATTGCTACAACAAATAGAATTGATGACAATGTACGTTTCTTTTTCTGTATTTATCTTGCTGGATACTTACTTGGTCCTCCAGACCATAGTATCCAAGTGCTCTAAAAACATTAATGAATTCTATCCTCACAAAACTCCCATGGCACAGGAAATTATTATTCTGTTTACAGATGCAGAACTGAGGCACATGACAGATTAAATGATTTGTCCAGATGTATGGATTGCCACAAAATGAACTCAGGTCTCCTAAATGCCGGGCTAGAATACTATATTTTGGTGTTAAATACATGGCATATTACTGGTTTTCTAAATTTGGGGTGAATCCACAATTTATAATAATCCATTAAAATAGCCTTTCAACCATATCAAAGTCCTTATATGCATCAGGGTGATTAGACAAGTTTCTGTTTCTTTAACCAGGCCAAAGAGATTAAGTTAATTGTAGGTAGTAGATTATCTAATTATTGCCCTCCAGTAATAAAGGATGTTTTTTGGTTAGTCTCCATTTTTGCTGCCTATATTTTAGCATGATTTTAAGATCTATATTTAAAGAGAAATTGGTTACTAATCATGTGTAGCAGAGCTGGCCAGAAACAGGAATTTCAATTCTGCAGAATATTCTGACATTTCTAAACTTGTTTTCATTCCAAGTAAGAGCAAAAAGGAGTGAACTTTTCTGCAGAACTGAAGTTCTGAAAAATTTCAATTTAGAAACATCATCATATTTCATTCTGCTAACATTGAATTATAAAGTATAAAATATTAAATATAATTTAATGCCTTAGTCTAAATGCAATGAGAAAATCAAAATTATTTGTTGTGACTTTTTCCTCATTGAAAATGTTCTCAAAAATCAAAACATTTCTTCAAAAAAGTTTTGATTTAAAAGAAAATAGCATTTTCCAGCAGAAAACTCTTCCATTACAATGTTTTGACCAACTCTAATTTATAGGTTTGATTTCCTTGAACAACAATGTAATGGCAGCTTTCTACTTTCCGGGGGACTACTCCTTTTTTAAAGTTTCAGCGAAGGAAAGATGTTCTTCCTAAAAGTTTTTTAAAATGTAGATGTTTCAGTCTCCACTTTGAGATATTGGCTCCTCTAATCTAATTGCATCTTCTGATATAAATGGCAGCTTCACTTTTAAAAATATTATTATATCTACTCTGTATTGGGATGCAATATGACATAATAGGTATAGAAATCCTGAAAAGCAGATTTAATAGATGTACGATTCCTTATCATATCCCTTTTCAGTTCTTATTTGACAAATTGCTTTCATATGAGCTCTCCTAAGGAGATAAGCCAATTTTTTTTTCAGCTTTGTTGCCCTTCTCATAAAAGGCATTTTAGCTAATTTTTTTTAGCATTGTGCTTTGTCACTCAATAGTTTATTAATCCCTTCCCTTGTAAGTGCTCTGCATTCCTTTTGCTTTCATACAATCTTATGAAGAGGTTCCAATCTTTGTTTTTAGGGGACATTTTTTTAAAAAGAAGTAACTATTTCCATTTTTTTTTTACTTAAGTTACCACATATATCGAGCAACTTCTCTAAAATTGCTTCCTGGACCGCTTTCATAGGGTACAATCACTGCTGTCTGCTATATCATTCAGTTTTACGTAGTCATATATATTGCTTTAGCAGCTATCCTTAGGCTTTATAATAAGGTATCATGTCCAGCAGTTTCATAGAATCCTAGGACTGGAAGGGATCTTGAGAGGTTATCTATTCCAATCCCCTGCACTCATGGTAGGACTAAGTATTATCTAGACCGTCCCTGAGATATGTTTGTCCAACCTGCTCTTCAAAATCTCCAATGATGGAGATTTTCCTACATTTGCCTCTGCCATTTCAGAACAGCCCTCACAGGGTCATGATCTACAATAGTATTATCAACTCCAACTTCATACACCTTTCAGAGATGTTTTGGTTCACAGATATAAGCTCTATTCTGCATATGAGCACTGACTATTTGAATAAAACATATACCCCCTCTATCTCTCGCCCTCCCTCTCTCTCTGTATGTTCTATTCTCCCCATATCCATTTGTTACAGTCCCGCTAGGATTGGGGCATCATTTACTTTTTTTCTTCCTACTAAGCAACGTCTTCCCTCCCCTGCACTGATTGACATTTTGCACTATGCCAGTAAGCAATTAAGATGGCGCTGTGACCTTTTGATTCTGTGCTGCTGCAGGGACTGGAGAAGCACCCTGGAGTAATTTAGGTAAACCACAGTGTCTATTTCCAGCTATGTGTGTGTTTGTGGCCCTGCTTCTTATCTCCACGTACTGATCTTACAATTGGGCCCGTGCTGGGGACCTGAGAGGGCAATATATGTGCCCTGCACAGAGCCTGCACTGGGAGAATACTCTCCTGGCTGCAGCAGTGCAAGGAGGCTTAATGGAGGAGGGAATCCCTCCCTTCATGTCTAGCTTTAGATATGAGACCCAGTCAAGGTTCGCTCTTAAAATACCCTTGACATGTGGGTCAAAGGATAATTAATGTATTCTTCCCCCCATTTAAAGAAAGCAATCTCTTGCCCTCATACACATGTACATATCTACCCGCTATCAAATAAAGGACTGCTTTTTTCTAATTAAGGTGGCAACTTTTGTTATTTCTTAGAAAATGCAGGCACTCTCATGTCCAATCCAACCCTTTTTAGCTTCGCTAACTCTTTTCCAAGAGATTAATTTTTGTGTATCTATAATATTTGAAGGCAGTTTTGTAAGATGTTGCTTTCCCCCCTTTTTTCCTTTTGCTGGGTTACCTAGATGTTAAGATTCCAAGAAACTATTTTATAAATTCTAGTCGTCTCTATTAGGTGTCAGAATTAGGGAGGGACATATTTAAACCAACTTTTTTTAAAAAATTCTTTTAAATCTGTTATGTGGACACTAGACCAGAGGTGAAGATCTCTATCAAATAGAGTCAATATCAGTGAAAGGAAAAGGGTGTCTAACAAGGAGGCAGTCTGGCTTAGGTGGAGAAGGTTTGAGGTGGGCAAAATGTAAATTGCATCACTTCTATATTTTTGATAAACGCAGTGAACAGGAGGATGTCAGCCTCTTCCCCTTCAGTGATAATGTTCGTGAACAATTTATATCCCAACCGGAATTTAGTTATTTTACTCCTTCAGATCTTTATTTCAGTATTCTTGCCTGCATGTGTGAATCACAGGTAAAGAAACATGAACTAATTAAAATAAACAGGACAATATGAATTTGCAACAAAAAAGAAAAAAACTGAGCCCTTAAACAAGAATTTTTCTTAATATTGCTGGCCAGCCAGTTTCATTCATCCACCACATACACTTTTAAAACACAAATGGCAAGGAAAAGGAAAAAAAAAACAGTCTCAAAACTGATCCATTCTTCAATACCAGAACTCTGAGGAATCCCCCAAAATTTCCTAGTAAATGCATATTTATTATACATGCTTAATACATAGCATCTAATTTGTTATTTTAATTAAAGGAGGCACAAGTATTTCTATTGCCCTCTTGTAATCATGCCCTTATTCCAATAAATTAAATATACTGTATATTTTATCAGTTGAAACCATATTTTAAAGCAACTTTGAAAAAGTTCTGCTGGTATATGTATTGGTTCTTTAACTCCATCTGGATTTCCCAAGAGATCCAGCAATGGCATTGTTTCTGACTGGTTTACTTTGTTTCCTCTTCAGGGGTTCTCAACCAGCATTCTGCAGCCCTCCCAGAGAGCTGGGAGCCGGTTTTAGGGGGCCATGGGGCCGCCACAGCTAAAGCCTAGTGCCCTGAGACCCAGTGCCCAATAAGGGGCTGAAACTGGTAGTGGAGCTGCAGGGAGCTGTGAGCTCCAGTGCTCCCCTCCCCCTTGCTGGTCCCTGGAGTTTTTATAGCATGTTGCAGGGGGCTGAGAAAGAAAAAGATTGAGAAACCCTGTTCTAAATAACAGTCTTGCGGGCACCATAGGCATGCGGACGGGGTGTGCCGGATGTGTCCAGGCACACCCTAATGCAGGGGTGGGCAAGCTTGTCCTGCACCACGCTCCTGCACTGCTGGCCAGGGAGGCTCCCCCCAGCCCCGCCCCCACCTTCCCCCATTCCCCGGAGCCTCAGTGCCCCGCATCCAGGAGCGGCCCTGGACTGCGCTGCAGCGGCTTAGCTCTGGCGGGACCTCAGCTCCTGCTGCTCAGAGTCGTGTGGTAAGGGGGTGCAGCTGTGAGCTCTGGTGGGAGGAGCTCAGGCCCCACCAGAGCCACGCTGCTATAGTGCTGTCCAGGGCCGCTCCTGGACTCAGGGCGCTGAGGCTCCGGGAGGCGGCGGTAAACGGCGTGGTAAGTGGGCGGGGCTGTGAGCTTCAGCAGGCCAAGTGGGAGGAGCTCAGGCTCCACTGGAGCCATGCTGCAGCAGCAATGTCCAGGGCTGCTCCTAGATGCGGGGCGCTGAGGCTCCGGGAGAGTGGGAAGGCGGGGGTAAGCGGCATGGCAAGGGGACTGGGATCAGGGTGGAGGGGGTTGGATAAGGGGCAGGAAGTCCTGGGGGCAGTCAGGAGACAAGGAGCAGAGGTGTGTGTGGATAGGGCAGAGGTTCTGAGGGGGGCAGTCAGGGGACAGGGAATGGAGGGGTTGGATAGGGCATAGGAGTCCCTGGGGTCTGTCAGGAGGTGGTGGGGCTTATAGGGGGTCGGGGCAGTCAGGGTTCAGGGAGCAGGGTGGGTTGGATAGGGGTTGGGGTTCTGGGATAGGATGGTTAGGGGCAGGAGGCTCTTTGGAGCAGGGGGGATTGGATGGGGCGTGGAAGTCCTGGGGGTCTGTCAGGGGGCAGGGGGTGGATAAGGGTGGGGGAAGTCAATGGATAGGGAGCAGAGGAGTTGGGTAGGGGGTGGGGTCCTGGGAGGTGGTTAGATATGAAGGGTGTCTGGAAGGGGCAGTCAGGGGACAAGGTCAAGGGGTTTGGATAGGTGGGGAGTTCGGGGGGGCCTGTCAGGGGGCGGGGGTGTGGAGAGGGGTCGGGACGGTCAGGTAGCGGGAGGGGGTTGGTAGTCCTGTGGGGTCTGTCTGGGCGCAGGGGTATGGATTAGGGTGGGGCACTCAGAGGACAGGTAGGGGGTAGGATCCTAGAGGGGCAGTTAGGGTCGGGAGGTCTCAGGAGAGGGCAGTCAGGGGACAAGGAGCAGGGGAAGATTGGGACAGGGGCAGGAAGTGAGAGGGAGTGGATGGGGGAAGGGCAGGGCCAACAAGGGGCTCCCTGGATGCACACCCTAATGAAATGTGCTTCGCACACCTATGCAGGACACCAAAGGGCCAAGTATATGCAGATTTCCTTCATTCTTCCTTAAGAGAATTAGGGGCATTCTCTGCCACCAAAGGCTTAGAATTTATAGCTGTGTCCCCCGTTAATGGGAACTCATATCAAGGCACAGAAAATCAGATAATGGGGCCAATGCATGTGATTAAATGGTATTGATCATGTCCGTCTGGAATGAGTATTCACAAATCACCTTTTAAGCTCCCAAAGTCTTTTCTCAGCAGATAATAGGCTCAGTATAAAGCTGGGGAAGGCTTTTTTGGTATGGTCTCTTTAGTAGTTGCTGAGTCCTGATCAATCTGGAGGAGATATCCACAGGACATTACAATCAGAATAAAATGCTAAGGGCTAGATTGCAAAACCTTATTCCCATTGATGAGCTGTTAAACAGTCCCCAAATCAGAAAAGCATCCCTGGCACTTATGGTCTCTTAAGTATGTAGTTTCACTGGAGTTAAACGGGACTAAAGTGCATGCCTAAGTAGTTTCCTATAAAGGCTACAAATAACCACATTGACTTTAGTGGGACTGCTCAAGTGAGTAACTACTCTCATTAGTGAGAAAGTTTCCTAATATGGCCCTAAATTTGTGACCAATCTTACAATGCTATTTTAGTTTTAAGGAGATTTAAGTCCAGCAAAGCATGACTTCAACAGAATTACTCACATGCTTAAAGTTAAGCACATGCTTAGGTACTTTGCTGGATCAGGGCCTTACTGTCTGCTCTTCACCATAACACATAAGTGTTCATTTCAAATTTTGGCCAAACATTTGCAGAATTTCAGGTTGAAGGCAACATTTGGTTTCATTTTAAAGTTTTTTTAAACTTTAAAAAATTGAATTCAAGTCAAATTCAAAAAGAAAAGTGGTTGCAAATCAATTTTTTTGTAGTTTTTTTTAAAAAATCCAGACAATAAGATGAATTAGACACAAGTTTTGGTTTTTTAAATTTGTCACCAAAAATGCAAACAAACACCTTTTGGCTGAAAAGTTTCATCCAGCCGTTGTTGATATTCATAGTAAAGTGAATAACTAAAAGGTGGCCACATACTGAAGACATTTGGCAAATATTGTTAGGCCACTTCATGATCTAGTCATTTAAAAATGCCCTCTTGCCCTCATGTCATCCTTACCACAAACAGTGGAGTAGAAAAATGAGATTCAATCTATTCTTCCGCACCCCCACCCACAACAGGAACATACACCAACTGTCATGCCATTCCTATTATTAAATGGCTCAATAAGTGGAAGCATATGAAAAAAAGTACAGTCTTCAAGAAAAAGTGCAAGGGAAATGTTTTTAAATGAAACTTCTTAGCAACAAAGACACAAGAAAGCCCCACCTAACTTTTTTTTAAACTCTCCTCTTTTACAGACAATGGGAGCAAATGGACTCACTTTTCAGAGAAGGTCAAATCTTGGGAGTCAGAGATTCCTCAGTATCATTTGAGAGAAAAGACAGGGCCACCTGGGAGGCACTAGAATGATTGCGTTCCCATTCAAGACTCAAAAGACACATTTATAGAAGGAACAGGAGATTCTCCACCTTCCTTCCCTCCACAGTACCGAGGAGCCTGAAGTTGTCAGAATTGCATGAGCCTGTTGCCCTTGTCTGGACTGGGGGATACAGTGGCAACAGGAATTTTGAAAGCTTAAAAACTTGATACCAATTGGAAAACCAGTGACAGACAAAAAAAGAAGCGGATGCATGGAGGACATCTTAATCTTTGGGTCTTTAATATCTACATATATCACTGCATCATCTTATGTAAACTGTCTTTGTAAAATTTAAACTATGACAACTACACCAGAAATAAGTTACCATGCTGCATAGGATCATGTAAGCAATTATTAGAATTGATTTTTCTTTCTTTAGAAAATAAAGAACAAAAGAATATACTGTCATGAAGTAGAATCTTCTTTCCTGTAGGAATAAGTCTAAGGACAAGTTCTTGCAGCTTTTTCTGCTAATGTGACTCCTCTGAATGATCATTCAACTTTACAAACATTGGCTCTGAGATAAGCAGAAAGTTCTTGAGTAAAGAGACCACAAATGTGAGACCTGTTCCAAAAAGATCAAATATTATCTAAAACCCATATGAATGCCAATGAAATCTAATAAAAGAATAAGTCACTACAACTTTGACCTTACTACTATACTATAACATTTTTAAAAGAGTGATCATAGATTACTACATAAGTAAATTAGATAAAATCTGTTTAGTTAATGTATGTGACAAAGTGAAGCCCATAGAGCACTATAGTTTGCATTATTGCTAACTATCAATAAGTTGCAAGCATCATGATATTTAATGTTTTTCTTAAAATCTGTGCTCCTGAAGCTATGAGAATCTCAGCTTGCTTTATTTTATTTTTTTAAAGAAAGGAAGTGTCTATCTTTTCTGATTGCAAAGAAAAGCTTGAAAACATGAATACAACACAACAAAACCCAGATGGTAAATAAAGGACCTTCTTGCCTTTTTAAGTCAAAAACAGCTACAACAAAAACCAAACAAACTCTGAGCCACTTGGTGTTAGCAATGCTGAATCTGACTCATGGCCACCATAACTGGGCAGTGTAGCCCACCACGATTAATTCTATTAAATGGAAATATGGCAGTTAGGATAATTAGGTTGCCAGTGTGGTTCACAGCTAGCAAAGCTTGAGCATTCAAGAATAAAATAGGCAAAGTAGGTTCTCCACTCCCACCCTAAACTCAATAACAACACATATTTTATAATCAAACACAGGACTAGAGACACCTGAGGGCTTTCCTGATCCTTACTGCTCCCAGCTGTGGCAGGTCTGGGTCCATGGAGCAGAATTGAGAGCAGGAAGTCATAGAATCATGGAATCATAGAATATCAGTGTTGGAAGGGACCTCAGGAGGTCATCTAGTCCAACCCCCTGCTCAAAGCAGAACCAATCCCAAACTAAATCATCCCAGCCAGGGCTTTGTCAATCCTGACCTTAAAAATCTCTAAGGAAGGAGATTCCACCACCTCCCTAGGTAACCCATTCTAGTGCTTCACCACCCTCCTAATGAAAAAGGTTTTCCCAATATCCAACCTAAATCTCCCCCTCTGTAACTTGAGACCGTTATTCCTTGTTCTGTCATCTGCTATCATTGAGAACAGCCTACACCCATCCTCTTTGGAACTCCCTTTCAAGTAGTTGAAAGCAGCTATCAAATTCCCCCTCATTCTTCTCTTCTTCAGACTAAACAATCCCAGTTCCCTCAGCCTCTCCTCATAAGTCATGTGCTCCAGCCTCATAATAATTTTTGTTGCCCTCTGATGGACTCTTTCCAATTTTTCCACATCCTTCTTGTAGTGTGGGGCCCAAAACTGGACACAGTACTCCAAATGAGGCATTAACAATTCCCCAAATAGAGGGGAATGATCACGTCCCTCAATCTGCTGGAAATGCCCCTACGTATAGAACCCAAAATGCTGTTAGCCTTCTTGGCAACAAGGGCACACTGTTGATTCATATTCAGCTTCTCGTCCACTGTAGTCCCTAGGTCCTTTTCTACAGAACTGCTACCTAGCCATTCAGTCCCTAGTCTGTAGCAGTGCATGGGATTTTTCCATCCTAAGAGCAGGACTCTGCACTTGTCCTTCTTGAACCTCTTCAGATTTCTTTTGCCCCAATCCTCCAATTTGTCTAGGTCCCTCTGTATCCTATCCCAACCCTCCAGCATATCTACCACTCCTCCCAGTGTGGTGTCACCTGCAAACTTGCTGAGGGTGCAGTCCACGCCATCCTCCAGATCATTAATGAAGATATTGAATAAAACCGGCCCCAGGACAGACCCTTGGGACATTCCGGCTGCCAACTAGACATGGAGCCATTGATCACTACCCATTGAACCCGAAAATCTAGCCAGCTTTCTATCCACCTTATCAGTTCATTCATCCAGCCCATACTTCTTTAACTTATTGGTAAGAATACTGTCTGTCTCACCTCTGAGCTGAAGCATTGCTTATGGACAGTATCTTTGGGGAATTAAGCTGAAAAGCTCAAGCTCAAGCTGCAAGCACTGCAGTTTTTAAAAGGCTTAGATTTTGGCCAGATTTGGATAGATTTTCATGGTGATGGCAAAAGGCCCCACAGCGCCAAATCTCAAGTCCCTGCTTTAAAGCATGGGGTCCACTAGAACTTCTCAAAGGAAAGGTTACCAGCATTTTTTAACATGGGCAAAACAATGCATTTCCCCTTCCCCACCACAAGTCGCATCCTCGGAAACAACAGATCCATCTTGAGTGAAAATTTCCAAAAAAATTCAACCTGAGGCAAACACCTGGCATATGAAATTTCAGCCCAGCCAGTTAAAGTTTGGCAAAGATATAAACGTCTCAAAAATCGTGTTATAACATGCAGCATTGGGCAACTTTAATAAGCAGTGTGAGCAGCCCACACAAATACAGGACTAAAAAAAGAGTTAAGAAGAAAAAAAAGAATAAGACCTTGCTTGATAATGAGGCAAAAATAAGTTAATAATTTATCTTTTCCTGGTAGATACTTAAAACCCACTGAAGAGAAACTCTGAAAAATCAGAATTAGAAACTCTTGCTACAGATTTTGGTTTGTTGTGAACAAGGTTTAAGATTTAAATACAACATATTTCATGCCCTGGGAAATCGTTCTGGTGATGAAGCTCTTTGAATCTGACTGTGTTGTTGAAACAGAAGTTTGTTTTGCCTCTAGGAATTACAAATTGCCTGTATGAGAGTAATTGAGCCAAATGGTAGTGTTATCCCTCAAGTGAAATTACTCCCACTATATGGAGTTTAAAGCAGCTACAAATTTGTTCTGTGTTCCTGACACCTAAGCAGTGACATTATTACTTGGCAGCAGTTAGCCAAATGCCTGCATCTCTTTTTAATTAAGATATCATTGCTGCACTCTTTTTGTAAATATATATATAGATAAGACTACTATAATTTTCATTATGTCTAGGCACTTCTCATGCTAAATAATTTTTTTTACACCATCTATAAAAGAAATGACCTCATCACCAAAACATACTCACATCTGAAATGGTTTAGTTTACATTTTATTTTTAATTTTTTTAAAAAAAATCCATCTACAAATAAAATAGTTCTCTCTGTATTTTGTGTGCGGGTGACAGTGTGAGAAAACAATAAGCCATTATCTAATTCTTGGGCCCTTCTTTATGCTAAATTATGGTGGTGCAAGAATAAAGCATACAATACTGTATTATACATACATGAGTCACAAAAACATAACTAGAGTAAAGGATTACTTAGGCTGAAATTAGAACATGCCAGGATTAAGGTTGCATGTGCAACCTTCATTGTCCCCCTTGTGCATATGCATTTTGATCCACTTTTTAATTACATGATCACATACTATTTTCGCTACAGGCCCTCTGTCTCATTCAGGGAACAGGATGGACAGTGAACAGTGAACAAAGCAGTACTGTGTAATGAATGAGGTGGTTGTCTATTGATCTCTCTAGCATGCTTTGGGATTGTTTCACTTGTAAATTAAATGCATACCTGAGGCTTATAATGCAGTGGGATGCGGTGTAACAGATTCTCAGATTCAAGGCCAGTTTAATGTAATTTCATTTATCAACTTTTAAATTCCAAAGGCTCAAACATACATACTTTGTAAACTAGCACAAAAGAGAGAGAGATCAGAGGCTTTTTGCTCTGTTCTGTGCATGGAATCTCAAGTTGGATAGTGCTCCCCTCCTGTGGGCCTCAGGAATTCAGCAGAGTAGGGAAGGCACAACTATGGAGTAGAGGGGTATTTTAACCAACAGCCGGGTTCTTAAGCCACTACCAACTATTGGGATGGACTGTCAATTCTTTCGCTTATTGGTAGGAATAACTATTTAGTAGATCTTTGTAATAATTTAGTTACGGCAAAGCCTAAAGGGAGGAGAGATGAACCTGACTCCGCCCTTTTCTTGATGTGCGGGGGGTCAGTGTCAGTGAAAAACAGGCATACTGGAAATATGTACATCTGCCAGACTAACTGCTGGAAACCATAAAACCGCATCCTGTTTTCACTTTCTTTATAACCAGCAATTGATTCCATTTGATCACCTATATAATACCTTTGGTTGACATGTTTTTGTAACTTTGGGGTACTGTGAGTTGGGGTTAAGTGGATCGCATCATGGACAAATTGAGAAGGTCTCTAGCCACAGATGGAAAGCTTGCCACTGGAACTCTGTGGCTGAGGAATCACCCAAAGACCACTACAAACTCCTGAGGGTTGTTTTGCAGTTTGGGGTGCCCTATAACCTATTATATTTGTGTATGTTTGGGATTAGATGAAGCAATGACTAAGTAGAGGTATTCCATTGGGAGTGAAGGGAGTTAATAAAGTACTGGCTTTAAGTGAAAGCATGTGGTTTTGATTTGTTTGTGCTAGCCACATAGCAGACAGAGGTATTTCGTCTCCCTTGGTTTGTCCTGATACTGACTCAGAAAGAGAAAAGGTACCAAGACCTTTATGTTCACTGGGGTACTGAGAGATTCCGGTTCACTGGAACCCCAGGTAACACATGGCAGAACCGTTAAGAACTATATAGGCTTGAGAACTTAAGCTATATATGTCAATGGTCCCCAAATTATGGGACACTCCCCTTAAAGGGATGCAGAGGAACATAGAGGGCGGGAGGGGGCACATGGCAAGGCCTGGACAGCCCCCATGAGGGGTGGGGAGGAAGGCCAGCTCCACCTCAAGCCCCTGCTTCTCCCCCATCCCCAGTTCTGCCCACAGCTCCACCTTCACCCCAAGCTCCCCTGCAGATCCAGATGTGCAGTCATGTGGGGGAGGAGGTGCAGACAGATTCCATTACAGGTAAGTGGTAGTCGTGATAGGGAAAGTTTAGATACCACTGGCTGAAGAATTATATAGGCCAAGGTCCTTCGTGATATTTGGGTGCTTTGAACACCTTCTGTGTTTTTTGAAGAAGGATTTTGCTCTGGCTCCCCATGTGAAATATGTGGTTCAGGCCCATCTCTAATTTCAGCACATTACACAAAGAACAGAGGGCCCACAAGAGTGAATGTATCTTCTGCAAAGATGAGTGAAACAACATAGTAAGATGAAGACAGTGAGTGTCAGACTTTATGTGGAAAAAACAGAGTAAGTTACTTGATATATGCAGATATAAGAGCATGAGAAATAATGGTAAAGAAAGAGAAAAAATGTTGCAACCATATGCCAAATTTCTGAAGTACCTACACATGCAGAAGACAAGAGGGGAAACTGGTTACCCCCTCCTGATGAGGACATAAGAACAGGTATATTGGGTCAGACCAATGGTCCATCTGTAAGGACCCATGGATCAGAACCCAGGTCTGTGGAGGTTGGGATGGCTGGCTTTCCCACCATACCACTAGTAAGCCATGAGAGCTCTGTGGAGAGCACATGCTCCAGGAAGTACCACTTGATTAAGCCAGAGTGATAGTACTTTGCAGTCCTCTGATGGGCCAAATGCCCCATTTAACTCCAGGGGTTACCCCAGGAGGTTGTCTGAGCAATCACACAGACTTTGGCCTATTGTAACTCTAGACATCATTTTGTCTCCAGATCTCCAGTACAAGCCTGACTCTGACCTGGATTCCTGCCTGGTTCTACCACTGACTTCCGGTTTCTGACCCCAGCCTCAATCTGACCCAGACTCTTGCTTATTGAACCTGACTCTTGTGAGTCCTCTGGCTCCTGCTCAGCAACTACCATCCCTCATGTGCAGACCCCAGCCTTGCTGTGACTACTTGGCCAGACTTCATACACCCCAGTCCCTTACACCATCTAGCCCCGTATCCTGTCTTCTGATGGTGACCAGTGCCAGGTGATTCAGAGGGAGTGAACAAAACAGGGCAATTTATCCAGTGATCCATCCTGCCATCCAGTCCCAGCTTCCAGCAGTCAGAGGTTAGCGACACCCAGAGCATGGGGTTGTGTCCCTGACCATCTTGGCTAATAACCATTGATGGACAGATCATCCCTGAATATACCTAACTTGGTTATACTTGTGGTCTACATAGTCCTCCCTTAAGCCTATTCATTTCACTGGGTGAGCACTGGTTCTTGCGTTATTTGAAGGGGTAAATAACACTTCCTTATTCACTTTCTCCACGCCAGTCATGATGTCATAGACCTTCATCATGCCCCTTCCGCCTCACCTTGGTCATCTCTTTCCCAGCTGAACAGTCCTAGCCTTTTAAATTTCTTTGCCTATGAAAGCTGTTCCATTCCTGTAACCACTTCTGTTGCCCTTCTCTGTACTTTCCCCCCACCAATTCTCATGTATCTTTTCTGAGACAGAACAACCAGAATTGCACACAGCATTCAAGGTCTAGGCATACCATGGATTTATATAGTGACATTATGATACTTTTTGTCTCATTATTTATCCCTTTACTGGTACCTAACATTCTATTAGCATTTTTTCCCCCTTCTCTTTCTTTTTTTTTTCTGCTGCTGCACATTAAAAACATCTGCTCTGAGACCTAGCCACAATGACGCCAAGATCTTTCTTCAGTGATAACAGCTAAATTAGACCTAATCAGTTTGTATGTATAGTTAGGATTATGTTCTCCATTGTGCATTACTTTGCATTTAGCAACTCTGAATTTCACCTGACATTCTGTTGCCCAGTCACCTAGTTTTGTAACTCTTAATCCCTTTGTAACTCTTTACACTCTGCTTTGTACTTAACTATCTTGAGTAATTTTGTATGATCTGACAAAGAGTCCTGTGGCACCTTAAAGACTAACTAAAATTTAGTTAGTCTTTAAGGTGCCACAGGACTCTTTGTCACTTCTGCAATTCCAGACTAACATGGCTACCCCTCTGATTCTTTGTATGAACTGCAAACTTTGCCACCTCACTGTTTATCCCTTTTTCCAGATCTTTTATGAATATGATGAACACCACTGGTCTCAGTATAGACCTTTGGGCGACCCTACTATTTACTTATTTCTATTGTGAAAGCTGACCCTTTATTCCTATCCTTTGTCTCCTATCTTTGAACCAGTTACTGATCCATAGGGGATCTTATCTTTTATTCCATGACTACATATCTTGCTTAACAGCCTTTAGTGAGGGACTTGTCAAAAGCTTTCTGAAAGTCAAAGTACACACTATCTATTGAATCACCCTTGTCAACACCTTCAAAAAATTCTAATAGACTGATGAAGCATGATTTCCCTTTACAAAAGCCATATTTATTGTTCCCTAACAAATCACGTTAATCTAGGTCTCTGATAATTCTGTTCTTTACTATAGTTTCAATCAATTTGCCAGGAACTAAGGTCAGGCTTACTGGCCTGTAATTGCCAGGATTATCTCTGGAGACTTTTTAAAAAGTCAGCATGACTGATGGATAGCTAATGTGATCTGGTACAGAGGTGGGTTTAATTGATAGGTTACATAACAAGTTAGTAGTCTGTAATCTCCATGCAGCTTGCACACATTTCAGTCTTCTGATGGTTCCTCTTAATTTCCATTTCACTAGCCTCCTCATTTTTGTGTAGATCTCCTTTTTGAAGTGAAACCCTGCTATGGTGGGTTTATTTGGTATTTCCCTCCCCTACAAGGATGTTAAATGTAATTACATTATGGTCACTATTACCAAGCGGGTCAGCAATAATCACTTCTTGGACCATATCCTATGTGCCATTTAGGACTAAATCAAGAATTGCTTCCTCCCCTCCCTACACTGTGGGTTCCAATGACTAATGCTTCAAGAAGCAGTCATTTGTGGTGTCTAGAAATTTTATCTCTGCATCCTGTCCTGAGATGATTGGTTTCCAGTCAATATAGGGATAGTTCCCTATATTGTTACTGGGTTTCCTGTTTTTGTAGCTTCTCTCATCTTCCTGAGCATTTTCAATCACCATCACCATCCTGCTCAGGTGGTCAGTAGTGTATTCCCACTGCTGCAATCTTATTATTTAAGCATGGAATTTCTATCCACAGAGATTCTCTGGTAGGGATGGGATTCATTTAAGACTTTCACTGTATTTAACTCTATGCTTTCTCTCACATAAAGTGCCACTCCCCCTACTCTATCATTCCGATGTATTTTTAACCAGGTACTACCATATCCCATTGATCATCATCATTCCACCAAGTTTCTTTGATGCCTATTATATCAGTTAATATCCTCATTTAATACCACATACTCAGGTTCACCCTTGTAGTATTTAGCATTCTAGCATTTGTATACAAGCACTTATAAAATATATCAATAGTCAGCCTTCATATGATGTAACTGGATGGCACTCTTCTGTTTGGCTGTTTCTCTTCAGATCCTACCTGTACTTTATCAACTTCTGTCCTCTCCTCTTTGCAAGACTACAGAATATCCCTTTTAATAAATCCTTTCCTAAGAGACGGTCTGTCCAAATTGCATGTTGCTCCATGCCTGTTGGTTTCCCCCCAGTCCTTAGTTTAAAAATTCCTCTATTTCCTTCCTAAATTTACATATAAGCAATTGGATTCCTTTTTCATTTAGGTGGAGCCCATCCTTCCTATATAAGTTCTCTTTCCCAAAAGGTTTGACTGTTCCTAATAAACTTAAATCTTTCCTTCCAACATCATCTCATTCACACATTGAGATCCTACAGTTCTGCCTATTTAACTGGCCCTGGGTATGGAACTGGAAACATTTCAGAGAAACTACCCTGGGGGGCTTGGCCTCTAACTTTGTAGTCTAAATTTGGCCTCAAGGACCTCTCCTGTCTTTCCCTATGCCATTGGTATGTACCATGACCATTGGCTCCTCCCCAGCACTGGACATGTCTATATCTAGAGGTCTTGAGAAGTCTGCAACCTTCACACCCAATAGGCAATTCACCATGCTGTTCTTCCAGCCATCACAAACCCAACTATCTATATTTCTAATAATCAAATCCTCCATTACTATTACCTGTCTCTTCCTAACAGGGGTTCTCTCTCCTGGAGAGGTATCCTCAGTATGGGATGAGACATGATACCATCTGGAAGGAGGGTCTGAATATGACAGCTCACATTGTCCTAAAAGTATATGTTTATTTCTACTCTGAATAAGACAAAACAGTAACAAAATATTTTCAGATTTTAAGATAGTCTTCCTTGGAATGAAATTGTCTTATGCCTCATACATTTTTCAAATGTATGGAAGGAAACAACTGATCAATATTTTAAAGTTAAATTCAGACCATGCAGCGATATGCAAGGGTTTAATGAAGTGAAGTCTTTCAAAATGACAAAGTTTTCTGTGGGAGTATCATGGCATTAGGAGCAATTATATAGGGTTGATTTAATCAAACAAGATATTTGCTGGAAGATCTGACTGAATTTCTCTCTGAAAGCATCTGTCTAAACTTTTGAAAGCTTTTTGTACTCTTTGTTGTATGGCTATTAGGACGTCTAGAAAAAGATACTAGGTAGAGAATAAATCTCATGTAAATAAGGTTGAGAGTGTGCATCTTCAAAAAACAGTCTGTTTGTAAGTAGAACTGTGCTGAAAAAAAAACCATTTCCACTTTGAGCCTTTGCATAAAAGTTGATGGAGCAATTTGGAGTCTATTTACAACTTATTAATTGTTTGATATGAACTCTATGTTTTTCAAATGACAAATGCTATTTTGATTGAAAGACTAGTTTGCATTCTCTTCTGTCTTTATCTCCATCTTGAGTTGAAATTCCAAGAGATAGTGACGGAGTGCTAATAATGCAGAGGAGGAGGAGGTCACTAAACCTTTTTGGTCCTCTATTCAAGTGGAAGCACCTTTAGACAAAAAGTTCACTACTGCCCAGAAGAACCAGTCCAGCCAGGTGAGCTGATAAGCAAATGATCAGCTGATAGGGGTTTTGAGGCTCACTAGGATATTACCTGACAAAGGGAACTGAAGGCCTACAAAAGGAAGGCATTCTGGTCAGCCATTTGAGAGAGGGTGAAGAGACCAAGACCCCAAGCCCAGGCTCACCAGGAGGCATGAAGTGTAAAGCAGAAACCCAGACCCCATGCACAGATGCTGACCTGTTCGAAAGAGTTCTTGGAGTGTAAAGAAAGGGAGGCAGGGATTTGTGTTTGGCAAGCAGTAAACCAGAATGCCCACAAGCTTAGAGCTCTTGGAAAGGGGGTGCTTAAATTACTGGTGTGTCTTAGCGGTCAGTGCTGGTCCTGGGTAGGGTTGCCACCTCCAAAATGCAGAAAAATTGGTCATTGGCCACTCTCTGTCTCTTATGAGGGGAGACTGGCTTCATGAACACACTTGTTAAAAGCTGTCCAGAGGAGAAGGAAGAATCTGAGATTTGAAAGACTCTGTGTTCAGAATTCCATACAACATGTGTCTTGGGCACCTCCCTGGGCGATAAACTGGTGACCACTAGAGCTGAAAGCATGACTCTCTATAACTTGAGCTAAAGACTGTAACTGAAAGCAATAACAGAGCCACATCCTCTGTGGAGTGAGCAGATGGGGATGCTAGCACATGCTGACCCGTGGGTTATACCACCATGCTGGAGAACTTTGCACTTGTGTCCAATTCTGTGGACCTGTGCTGTAATAGTTAATAAGCACTCAAGTTGGAGAGAAGGCATTATTGCATGGCACTCAGCTCAATCAGATTCTGTTGAGCCATCTAACACAATATATTCACATAGAGGATGTTCTAGGCAAATATTATGCTTTTGTTACTCCCATACCCATCTTACATCATTTTATTAGAATAGCTGTTCACAGTAACAATAATCCCCATCCTTAAAGGTGCATAGTTGAAGAAGCTTTTAGAATTTATGATGGAACCAGCCTACAGAGACACACTTAAATTTGAATGAGAGCACTTTGTACATGCAAAAGCTAAAGAAACTGCAAAACCCCAGGTCAGATATCTTTAAAATGAAGATGGGAAATAGTTCTTGGTTACAACAATGAATGTGACTAGAAAGCAGCATGTTGTAGCTTAGCCTAGAAATGAATAGGTGCTCAAAAAGCGATTTTTTTAGCAGGTGGGGGAACTAGCATAGCATTAGATCTTGTTCTGCTGTTGGCAATGATAAGAATGTGGATGGAATAATCCCTTTGCTTACTGCTGCAGCATAAAGAGCCGAGAAAACTGAGCACATGCCATGCAAAAAAAAAAAAAAGAAAAAAGAAAAAAGAAAAAAGAAGAAAATGAAAAGCCAACCCCCACTCCCTACATCCAAAACAAAAACCTTCAGCTGAGGAATTTTCTGTAGGCTCTAAAGGGCAAAACAGGAAAGAAAGAACTGAATTTTATCTGTGGCTCTAAAGAATGTGACCATTATTTAAAATAGGATAGAAACACTCATAGAGATTTGGATTCAGTTCCAAGATTAACCTAAAGAAGAAAAAAAAAGAGGAAGGAGAGGGAATAGAAGGTATAATATTCCAGGTAAAAAGCAGGTAGAGCCCAATTGAAACACAATCCAATTTCTTTTTTTAATAGACTGAAGTCTGGAGATGTTGACGAATTCTAATTTAGACAAGGAAAGCAGTAGGCTGTAAATCCAGTCAGGGATTTACTGGTCTTCTTAATTCTCTTGTGCAAGATAATAAATACCTTCACATCTATTAAGAAAGTGAGGACTGAGACTAAGGCCTGGTATAAATCTAAAACATAGGTTGACCTAGGTACATTTTTCAGGAATGAAATAAATATTCTCATCCTGTTAGGTCGACCCAACTCTCAGTGTAGACACAGATAGGAAAGGTGGATGACATACGTCGATAGAAAACCTTCTTTTGTTGATGTAGGCAGCATCTACGCTATGGTTTACAGCAGCACAGTGCTGTAGCTGTGCTGCTGTAGTGTAGGCATATCCTAAGAGGCAGATCCTGCTTCGATTGAAGCCATATGGTAAAATTTGCATTAAATTCAGCAGAAGCAGCAATAAGTCATGTTGAAAAGTCACTAACTAGCTGGTGTTATTCCTTGTGGCTGAGTGTAATGTAGCAGGCCCTCTGTCTCTGTTGCCTCATGGACCGCAGTTTGGGCCACTCAGTGGTCTATTCCTTTTTTCAACTCAGGGCTCAAGGCAGGTTGATTGGAACCTCACCCCTTCCAGAGTAACAGAAAAGTCCAAACAAAACCTGAAGTTCACTGACCATATCCTAGCTCGTCAATCTTAGTTCTGGTGCAACCACCTGGGATGCTGGGGTTCAGGGGCGCTAGGCTCAGGGTGCTGACAAAAGGGAAAATAGAATGTTTGAAGTAAAATGTTTCAGGTATTCCATATGTGGACTCGTTTTTCACTAACCTCCTAGAATACTCTGGACCTTTGTAGAATCTCATGGAACCTTCCAGACTTTTTGAGAACCACACTTTTCTCCAATCTCCTAGACTACTGTCAGCCATGCCCTTCCAGGTGCATAATGGATGAGGCCTTGCCAATCAGTCAGCATGCAAGATATAAGTGTGACAGGTTGGACCCTTCTCCCATCTAGGATGCCACCTGATATACTGGCGTTTAACAGAGCCTCTTCTGCTGAACCAGCCTGGGTTCCCTCTCCCTGCTGAATTAGGCTCTCCATCTTTTTGCATCATACACACATGCAGGGCCACACCCCATTACAGACACAGACTGAAGTCATCTCTGTGTGAGAGGGCTCCCCTAGCATGCACATGCCCACCCCTTTTGGGAGACAAAATGAAAATAATACTGTCTTGCATTGTATAGAAATATCTGTACAGTGCAAGCTCATAAAATTCACCCTCTTCCTCACTGTGTGAAGAGATATGCACAACTTCTTGCCCCACCAAGTTAGAAGTTGCATAAACTGGGTTTAATAATAAGCAAAACAAATTTCATTAACTATAACAGGCAGATTTTCAGTGGTTCAGTGGATAGCAAACAGAACAAAGCAGATTACTAAGCAAATAAAACAAAACATGCAAACTAAGCTTGACACACTAGATAGGATACAAATTAACAAATTCTCACCCTGAGTGATAAACACACTGGCAGATTCTTAAGGCACAACTTGCCTTGTGTTTCCCAGATTTTCTTGCACAGGCTAAAAATCCTTCCAGGCTGGGACCATCACTTCCCACCATTCAGTCTTTGTTCCTCAGGTGTTTCCAGGTGGGTTGTTGTAGGGAGAGTGAGATCCCCTTATGTTATCATTGTGCCTCTTTTATATCTTTCCCCCACTTGCTGGAAAGCTTTTTTGCTTTGAGCTAGGTCAAACAGTTCCCACTGTATACAGCTGTCTGACCTGCCCATTGTGTAGAGCTGTCTTTGAGAGGTTTCCATGCACACAGTTCCTGCGGTAAAACAGTGGTATATTATAAGACCCATCTTGCATAAAGAACATCTCAGTTATGTCATATCCATATCATATGCGTATTTCCATAAAGAATATGGAGTGCAACATCACAATAAGAACAAACTGAAGTGAAGTGAGGGCCCAGCTACAATATTGTGAACCTTGTTTTATAGTGAAAGTGTACATGTGTTTTAAGACTCAAAGAGTGTGAGTAGCAACTAATAAAAGACATATTTAATGAGATGCCATAGATATCTATTGAACACCTGTCTACTCAACAATATAAAAGAAATACTTTTACTTCTTTTATCCTGCTTAACACATAATGTTTGATGACTGTCTAAGACTGCAAAACATAGACTTTTGCTTTCCCTAATGCTGTCTGTTTCCCCCCATAGAAAATAAAAGAAGCCGCCTTCAGGAGCTCACTATAGGAAGCAAAAAGTTCAGTTGCAATCTAGCTTGTAGCAAAGGAGAAATTTGAGAAAACAAATGGGGGTAGGAAGCACCAAAAATGCTTCTTGTTTTGGGCCAACCCTGGATAGGGGCAGCTGGTAGGGAATGCAGGCTGAGACTTTTCTCTGTGGTCTCGTTCAGGACCCTTCTGATAAGCAGCTAGGGTTTATTTCTTATTGTCCCTCTCTAGCTGTTTGGGCTGCTTCCTACCTTTACCTCTCTGGAGACATCTGTTCTGGAGCTGCTTTCTCCACTCCCCTCTGCCTTGTGTTTTGTCTCTCTACAGTTTTCACACAGTCTGTTGCCAAGGAACTTTCTCAGGAGACTCCTAGTCTCTCTAGTAATTATGCTCTCCTGTCTGCGACACAGCCTTTTATCCCAGCTGTGGCTAACTGGCCAGCTAGTTACAGCTGGAGAGGTAGCTGGGCCATCTAATTAAACCCTTCCTGGCAGCCACAACCTGAGGTCTATACATCCCTCAGAACTCCCTATGATGAATGGGGCTGAACACAGTAGACATGCCATTTATAATGGAGTTTATTTTTTTTCTGCTCTGCCAGCTTGAGCTCTGGAGAGCTGTTCATGCTTTCACCCACTTAAACCCACTTTAGTTTAACCCTTTCCAGGATCAGGCCTTTAACTGTGATGAAGAAAATGTTGCTCAGCAGGTGAGTGCATGATAAGGGCTGGAGACCCTCACAATTGGTTGAAGATTATTTCTATTATTTTTTAGGGGGAAAATGGAGGATACAGAATTCAAGGTGAAAGTTTCAAAGCTATTTAAGTGAGTTGGATGCTCCTTAATTTCTAGGGATAACTGGGCATCCAGATCCCTTCCAGTGCTTTGAAAAATCCCAGTTCCAACAATCATCATCACTTCCACTCACAGATTCCTCAGTTTGTCTTCTTGTCCAACCAATCCCACTCCCTCCACCAGCTCCCAATGTCTTCCTCATGCCATTTTCAGTCTCAATCTATTCTTTCTGACACTCCCAGTATATCCATCTCTTGTTCCCTCTACTTCCTCTTCTATGCTACCTGGGAGCCAGTAGGAGGAGCATTGAAAGCACAGGGAGAGACGGACTTTCTGCTCTCAGTTCCTGAGATTGTTTTACTTCCTGAGCCATGGAGCTAATGGGATGAGAACCCAGGATCTCTGGCACCCTAAGTGAAAGCTCTGCTTCTAGGCATCACAGCAGCCTACAGCCACTGGGAGCAACAATTGTAGGGAAAACCCAGCTTAGCCCCTTACAGCTCTGGAATGGCACATGCTCTGTTCTGTGGGGTCCGTACATGGGCAGGTCAGTCACAGGTGATAGTGTATACTCTGAACAGAAAATCTTTCCAGAATTTTGGTGTCAAATCTGAGCATACGCAAACATGGTTATTTTAGGCTCATAACTTCATCACATTTGGATAGCATTCCCATAGAAACAGCGAAAGATATATCCCTGACACTAGGGTGATACCGCCCCAGATTTCAAAACTTATTTCCCTACTCTTGTTCTTGCAAATGCAGCACCATTTTTTAAAAATGTTTTAAAAAATCAAACTAACAAAACTCACCTCTACCTCTCCCACCCACAAAACCCAAAGAAACCCCAACTCAGCCTGAGGCAGACACCCAGCATGGAAAATTTCAGCCCAAATGATTTTAGTTTGGCAAAATTATAAATAACTGGAAACAGAGTTGTATAAAGGAAGTATACAAGCAATACTAACTCTAGGCAGCCTACTGTGAGGAGAGGATACACTGTAGGCTCTCTCATGAACACTTAGTTATGCTTTTCTGTTTTGTTATTCCCTGAGACTAAATTCAAATTCATTTAGGCTGAAATGATCCATTTGCAGTATGAGTATGGAGGGAAGCAATAATAATCATGCAATTCATAGAAGCCTGCTAGCTTGTATATCTGTAAAAATGCCTGCTTTCAATGCAAAGTGACAAATCCAAAAAAAGGAGGAAAATATAGAGGAAGTGTTTAGTCTTCCCTTTAATCAGTGAGAGAGAGATGTCTGTATAGCATAGCAAATATATTTGGTAGAAAGCCTGGCTATTCTTCAATATATAAAGTGTGTTCTTATTAAAGGCTATGTTCCAGCAATACAAGACAATATCAGTTGAGAATTGTGGGTGGGTGGATGTTGTCAAATGTGAGATTGTTTGCAAACAAGTGGATCCAGCTGATCTTTTTGCAGATATATGAGTGTGTTCAAGTATATACATTTTATATTAAAATATCAGTTTCAAGAATGAAAGACAGAACATGGAAGCGTGGGGAAAGATTTCGGCTGATGGACTAAATGATAGAATTTATAAGTTACATTTAAAGAAAGTTACAGGTAATTTTTCTAAACGTTGTCCATAAGCTTTAATATATAGATCTCTTCTCAGCAAAGCTGGTTACAAATGCT
This sequence comes from Dermatemys mawii, assembly GCA_007922305.1. NCBI lineage: Eukaryota > Metazoa > Chordata > Testudines > Dermatemydidae > Dermatemys > Dermatemys mawii. The sequence continues at coordinate 17,272,312 of ML677371.1, read as the reverse complement.
GTCAATTGTTTTTACAGAAAATTAGGTTTCAATACAATTTTCTCCCACAAAAAGTATTTGCTTTCTACAGAAAATTTTGATTTTGTCAGAAACAAATCACCCAAAAACGGACAAATTTTTATTCATTTGTGCTGCCACAGTGCCTCATGGTAGTTGTGGTTCAGCTACTTCATGCCCTAGTTCTCTTCTTTTGGCTAGTTTCCCCAACCAGACTACATCTCCCATACTGCATCATGGCAACTCAGCAAGAGGAAAAATCATGGTGCATTGTGGGAGGTATAGTCAAGACAGAGAGCCCCTATAAAAGTTGTCATGCTGCAGCTGTACTATAACTTTTATGAGAAACTATATAGCCTTTCCAAATCAAAATTTTTGGGTTTCAATTTTTTCGCTAAAAAGTTGAGAGATTCCAGTGAAATTGTGAACAATTCTTTTTCATTTTAGTTTTTCTGGGAAATTTTTTTCACAGACACCTCTGCTTTTACCTTGCTTCTATACTTTAGTATCTGATCCAGAGAGTCACTGAACAGCTCTCTGGAGGTGCTTAGGGTTCTCTGATGAGAGGGTGAGCCAAGCATGCCCAGTGCTCGTTGAACTGATTCTTTATTCCAATGATAAAACACCACATTGTCACGGACACCTTGTGAGTGATCACTTACGAATAACTGATTTCAGTTTACCACAAATGATGAGCTTCTGCTGCAAACTGCTATTAAAAGTCATCATTTCCCCACCTGTCAGTCTGATGGTTGGTGCATTAGATACTTCTGTGAATATTATATATCACTGCATAACTGTAATACAAGCAATGATTCTGCATTTCAAATGATGTCCCAAAAGCAACTCAGCTACAGTAGATTCTTATATATTTTATAATTTTGAAAAGGCTATTATACAGATTCCTGAGCTTTATCTTTTACTCATCCCAATAAACAACATACACTATAATTAAAGCAAAGCATGGCTTAGGAGAACAAAATAGATTAAGCATCTCCCACAAGCACAACTTTGTGAAGGGGGAGAACAAAAAACTTGTAAGACAATAAGAATGCACTCAGTGATTATGTGCTCTGGGGCCTATATGAGAACAGTTCATACTGTAAGCATGAGAGGGATTACAAATTTGCTTGCTCTGGCAGCAAGTATATGCCTATTAACTGCATCCAGCTGCTCCAGAAAAACTGTACTGCCAAATATTTAAAGGATTTCATGATTTAGCTTCAGGCCATGTTTCTTACAATAAAAGAGATTGGAGAAACTGTGATTTCAACAGAATTAATAAAATACCAGTTATTCTTCACAAAATATAAAGAATTAGTTCACTGTAGTATATATTATCTCTCATGTTTAAAGCCACTCTCACCACCCATGGTCTTTTGCCTAGTATTTACAAGTGTATGACTTACTGTTGCAAGAAATCCTCTGCCTTACTACTGTGTAAATAGTACAGCATGCAACACTAACCATAAACACTCACCCTCTGCCACTGTCTCCTTGTATTGCCTGAAAAGTCATAGAATGGTTTCCACAGAGCAAGAAAGAGAACATGTGTTGGGTTAGAACTAAATTTGCTATAGAATAATCCACTCCTTCCGCCCATCCCTCACATCCCCCAATAATATAGAGAAAGAAATATTATATAGACTCAAGGCCTTGTGGGTACATCTTCACTGCAATAAAAGAACTGCAGCATGGCCACAGCTGGCCCGGGTCAGCTGACTTGGTCTCATGGGGCATGGGCCGTGAGGCTATAAAATGGCAGTATAAAAAGTTAGGCTCAAGATGGAGTCTGGGTTCCAAGACACTGCAAGGGGGGCGGGTTTCAGAGCCCTGGCTCCAGTTCAAGCCCAAACATCTACGCTGCAATTTTTAGCCTTGTGAGCCTGAGTCAGTTGACCTGAGCCTGGGCTCGGTGCTGCAGGTTTTTTTTATCACAGTGTAGGCGTATCCTGAGACAAGCTGCTCCACAAGTGGCAATAAATATATAAATTCCTGTTGCCACTGAAGACTACAGCAGTCTCTTCCTTTGCTAAAGTTTCCATTTTTAAGAAATTTCCTAGCCCTTCTGTAGAGCCATCGTTATCTACATCATACTTTTTATTTTTACCTTTAAATTAAATGAGACCTTCAGGAAAAGATTTCTACAATTCAACCTGTTTTGAGGTTCCTAAAGAATTCCAGAAGTTACAGATGGAAGATCTCATGCTAACTGAATATTATCTTCTTCCACCTCTTACCAAGGCAGTGTTGCTCTCCTTAACATATTCTGAGGTGCTTTATTCAGTCTAATTTTAAAGCAGTGAGACTTCACACGTTTCCTTGGAAAATTATTCCCAAGCCCAATAGTTTTTTTTTGTTTGGAAATGTTTCCTTAAGCCCCAGTTTCTGTCTGGTTAGGAAGATTGAAATTCAAAGAAGGAGTTATTTCCTTGGAAGAAAAAAAATCCTCTTCGAAGATGAGTTTTTATCCCACGGTTCATGTCACCCTGGTGAATGGAATAAGTCTGGAAGAAATGGAACAGTCACAAGCACCATTACTTTCTATAAAGTTAAATGGAAGCGCATTCCCAAGACTTTTTTTCTGTTATAACATGGGGTCACTGTGATGTCCTGTCCCTTTAAATGTTTGGGCACTTGTACGCCGCCCCTCGCAAAACCTCACTTTTGGCTTGGTTTCTGTTTTGCTGCCACAGACAGCTGTGTTTAAATCAGCTCCCCTTGTGTCTATCTCCTTCTCTCCTCTACCAAACAGATCATAGGCAATGAGAATTTTTTAGCCTACAAATGTCTCATGCTCTCCTGCCTGCACAAAGTAAAAGTAAGCGAATAAATAATTGATAATAAAAGGAAAAAAAGTTCACCTAAAGGCACAAGGTGGCAGACTGCTACATTTGCTGTAAGGAACAGTGTGAGCCGGCAAGCAAATAAGGGCAGGACAAAGCAGAAGGTGGTTGCCAGAGACAAAGCAGTGAAGCGGGAATTGCCATGTTTGTGCTAGGGAGAGAAGCAACCTTTAGCCTGTGCTGAAGGTCTACAGCCAGCAGTGGGAGCCCAGGTACAATCAAAAGAGTGATTCTGCAGTATAAGCACCCAGCCAAAAAAAGGAGATTAAGTGCAAATGGCGCTCAGTAAAGAAAAAATAAAACAGGTTTTCCTTTGGAAGAGAAGATGTCTGGGAGGCTGTGAAGTGCAATGCGGGGGAGGGAGAGGAGAAAAAGTGCTACTTTTGTGTGCAATGTTAGTGAATTCGACAAAAACAGTGAATCACGGGTGGTGTACCTCAAACAGTTCAAGCCATTTTTAGCCTGAATTCCATTCCAGATAAACAACAAGTTGCAACCTTGCTGACAGTGATGGGTCATATGGACTGCTTGGTGACCTATTGTCTCCATCTGTGCCTGGAACTGCGACATACATCACAGTTACTGCAGCAACGCAGGAACATTTTTCTCTTACCCCATCAACGATAGCAGAATCTTATTGGTCCCATCAGCAACATCAGGGAAGTGGAGAATGGGTAGCACAGTTCATTGCTACTCTAAGGAAGTTGTCAGAGCACTGTCAGTTCAGATAAACATTAAGTGATGCACTGCATGACCAGTTTGTCTCTGGATTATGTAATGACCAGATCCAAAAGAATTACTGTCTGAATCAGTGTTTACACTCAAGAAGGTTGTTGGGATAGCTATTGCCATTGAAGCCACAGGGAAGAATTCTCTGGAATTTAGTGTGAGCCAAGAAGTTCATCTTCTGAATTGGCAGGGCAGAAGAACATGAGAATATAAGAAAACAATCCATATGGGTGTTGTGCACAAAGCTATGTTCTCTGAGAAGGGTTGCTGGGAACACCAGGTCATTTGAAGAAAAGACACATTCCTATGACCTGTTGCACAGTTTAACAATCAGAAACACAGAATAACCTCCATCCAAGCAGACAGGTATAAAGGCTGAACCTAAGAAAGGGTGGAAAGCAAGAATTCATAAAGTGGAAAAAGACAAGAGCTCTGGACAGACTGATCTAGCACTGCATGCGTTATCAGAACGTGAAATCAGAGATGGCTTGTGGGTCATGACCTTGATTGAGGGAATTCCTACAAGAATGGAGCTTGATACTGAAACTGCTGGACTACAGCAAGCAGTCTTCTTTTGACAAGTTTTCTTCTTTTGACATCTCTACTCTGTCTAATACAACAGTACATCACTTCTGTGATAGAACTTTACTATCTCCATATGTCCTGCTTTTTTGGGGACAGCCCTGGTTTTTCCATATGGGTGTCCTGCTATCCTAGATACCTGAAATATCCCAGTTTATTTTATGCAACCCAAACACATGATTTAAATAACTATAAAATACACCACTGTACAAAGTGGAATGTGCCCTGTCCTATGTAAATGTTCTTAATTTTTTTAAACTAACTTAAAAGTAAATCGATATAGGACACTTATTTCAAAATAAGAGTGTCCATACACCAAGATCAGCATATTGGATTTCTATCTATTCAGAGGAAGTTTGAGAATCACTCATGTAGAGAGAGGGGCCCATCATTTCTTTTGTCCCCTGTTCTTTCAACCCCACTATCTTGCTGGTTTCCATACCTTGTATATTATCATAGTATCTAAGCAACTTAGATGCCCACTATGCACTCATTTCTCCCTGAACTAAGCTTATTGTTGTATCAACCCACTTGCTCACCCCCTGACCTAAAAGCACGCCCTACACTCTTGTTTTCCATTTCCTTCCTGCCATTCTCAGCTTTGGTGCTTTCTCAGCCAACAGAGCTTTATCAACAAGAATATTTCACATACAGCTGCCCATTCACATATCCTTGGCACCAGCTCTGATGAAGTCTTATAAATTAAAGCTGCATTCTTCTTGCTAATATAATTTGGCAAGTTATATTCCACAATGCCATTTATAGCATTTGTCCACTCAACATTTAAACAAGCATGTGCTAACTTGCAATGGTCTTTCTATTCCTTAGAGCAAGTGAGCAAAGCTTTCACTCTAGTTTCCAGATTTTAGTTCAATATATGGTAGCAAGGCAGTAAAGCATTTAGCAAATAGTGCAGTTTTATCCATGTATATAGATGGAGTGATCCCCATTGTGTACGTTAAAGGGAAGTGTGCTTACAGAAGATATCTATGATCAGGAAGCCCTGGGTGCCACCCCTTGAAAGCTCCAAAGGACAGAAGAAGGTTTTTGGCAGCTAAATTGAGAAACAGAGAGGTAGCTAGTAGCTGTTAATATTGTGAACTCTTGTATAGTGTCTTATTCCTTTAAACTCCCTGTTGAGGGACCTTACACATAGTAAATGCCTTTTAAAAAGTTGTCATTTACTTTACTTGAGAGCAAAGATAGGTCAGAGACAAACCTCTTATAATAAAAAGTTTGTATTTAAGTGGAATTCTGGTTGGGCAGAGGGTACACACTTATCTAAACTTGTTGCTACTGAAAAAAAAAACCACTCCCCTTTCTGGAACCAATACTTTTAAAGGCTTTTTCTAGCGTTAATTATTATACACCTATTTATTCTGAGACTTTAGCTAAGTACAAAAACTATGTGTTTATTAATAACAACTAGAAATCTACACGGCAATGAGCCCCGCGAGGGCTGACTTGCCTGGGATGGGTCAGCCATGGGTGTCTAGTTGCTGCATAGACATATCCAGAGAGAAAAGGGTGGGAATCAAGAGGGACCAGGACAGCATGAGTCTGGGCTCCAGGGAACAAATGGAATCAAAGAAAGGAAGACATTTTAGATTGTAAGCTCTTTGGGACAGGCACTGTAAATAAATATTTATACAGAACCTAGCATAGACAGGACCCACCTGATCCTGGACTGTAGGTATTACTACAACTAGGGTGGCCAGACAGCAAGTATGAAAAATTGGGATGGGGGTGGGGGCAATAGGAGCCTGTATAAGAAAAAGACCCCAAAATCGAGACTGTCCCTATAAAATTAGGGTGACATCTGGTCACCCTAACTACAACCTATTGGTGAGTAGGTGTTACATGTCACTGTGATGGGGCAACTCATCACCAATGTGTCCCCTGGAGCCAGAATGTAGCACTGCAGGAATTCTTGTACTCTACTATCCTGTTATCTGGTTGTAGTTCTCCAGAGGTCTGCAGCTTCTATGGCCTAGCCTTGCAGCCAGGTCACCTTCCCAGGAATAAAAACACATTGAGAAAAAGAAAAGTTTAATTGTCTTCAGCCCCACCTAGGACTCATCAGTTTTTACCTCTGAATCCTAAGGTTTATGCTTCTCTTGCTGGGCAAGGGGAACCCAGGCCAGCCCTCCCCTCTGGGTTCCAACAAAAGGATCTTATATTAGGCAGCTATCGCCTGCTCCTTCCAATCTCTCGCCACTTCCCTGGGCTGCTCCTACTTTATTTGCTATTTGTCTGAGTCTCTCACAGAGCTGCTGACCCCAATACTCCAATTCGGGAGTTCTGTCTCCTTGTATGGTTTCTTCCCAACCTGCTACTGAGACACATCAAGGCAACTTTCAGCCTCTGACAGACACCTTTCTCGGCCTGAGCAGCAGCCTTTATGCCAGCTCTTTCAAACTGGCCCCTTCAATATAGCTGGATTACTAATTGGTTCAAATATCAACTCTTTCCTGGCTGTTACAATGTTGGGTTTATCTACCCCATAGTTCCCCTTTATAACAATCCATCGAGGATATGGATTTGTTGCTGCACCTAAATACAGAGTATTGGCTCATCATCTCGGACTGTAACAATTCATGCTTTTAGCTGTAGAAGTCCCTGGTGTGTTGAATAAGATGATGCCCATCACACTACAATATAAAATTATTAAACATTTGCCAGTATCAAAAGAGAGGGGAAGAATAAGATAGCTAAGAGAGAACTGAAAATGGAATGGGTAAGAATCTAATTTGTCTGTCTAGCAATGACTCCCTCCACCCGCTCCTCTCTCTCTTTGGAGACTGCCCTCTTCTTCTCTAGAGCTTTTTTTATAAATTATGACCTGAAATCTTTATGGTTGAAAACAGAATCTCCAGTTTGTGACCAGGGTGCAAACCAGTGCAACAGTATCCACCCAAGACTGCAAGCACACAGAAACAGCAATTCTGAGTGGTGTGAACTGCCTCCATTCATCAAAAGTTGTGTTGACTCTGAAGCCTAAAAATGGCAGTTTAAAATGTTAGATTTCTTTGCTGCTCATCAAAACACACAATAAAGGGGAGATAATTGTGACATTATACCCCATATTCTTTATGGAAATATGCTTATGATACAGTTATGGCATAACAAATATTTTATGCAAGATGGGCCTTGTAAGGTATCATTGGAAAGGTTACAATTTACTGAATGTGATTATCCAATTGGTATGTATGTATCATTTCTGTATCTAAAGTTAGGAATATTGACTATGTAACAATCACAATTGTGTGTGTATTTGGGACAGGCCCACCAAACAACAGGCCACAAACGTTGATGGCCTATTAGGAAGAAACAATAAGACTTTGAAGATACTAATTTCTCTCATTCCTGAGAGGCATCCTGGGATGTAGCGGTGACACTACTAGATCAGGTGGTCCATCGTGGACTTCCAGTGATTTTCCCCTAAATGGAGAGGGCGGTCAAGATTGGGAAACAAAAGATTCACGCCTCATGTAAATCTTATTTAAGGTTCGGGAGGAAGGCAAACAGGACTCTTCTCCATTATCTTCCTGCCCAAGAAAAATGTCTCTTCATGTATTTTTATTTGCTTGGTAATCTGCTTTGTTCTGTTTGCTATCCCTTGTAATCACATAAAATCTGCCTTTTATAGTTACTAAACTTGTTTTTGTTTATTATTAAACCCAGTTTGTGCATTTTCGTGTGTTTGTGTGCGGGGGGAGGGAAGGCAAGAGATAATCCTCCACATTGAGGGAAGGGGCAAATTTATGAGCTTATATTGTATAAAGTTCACTACAGCACAAGACAATATTATTTTTGATGTACTTTCCAGAGGGGAGTTGCACTTGAGTGCTGTGTGATTTCCTAGCTGAGTCTTCTCATAGAGAACTGTTTGCAGACTCTGTGATTCTACAGCTGGGGCATCCCTACCTGTCTGTATGTGTGCTGCCAGAGGATGGAGAGCCTCTGAGCCCCTGTTCAGCAAAACAGGGAGAGGGAGTCCAGGCTAGGGGAGCAGGCAAGCTCAGTGAAATCTCAGTACATCAGGTGGCATTCCAGAAGGGGGTTCCAACCCGTCACAAGAACATCACATTATGAAGATCTGCTTATGCCCAGATAAATTTGTTAGTCTCTAAGGTGCCACAAGTACTCCTCCTTTTTTAGATAGGGGACTATAGAGTGCTAGGTCATAGAATGTAGCAGTGGGAAAGATTTTTGCAATTGTCAATCCATCTCTTGCTCACCTACAGGACCTTTCCTCTTATTTTAACTCCATTTCATACTCCACTTTCATCTCTCAGTTTGCACAAAGCTCACTTTTCAATAGAAACGTGTATGAGTAGAACAGCAGAAAGCTACCCATCTCCACCCTTTCTCTGAGACCAAAGAAAGACTCACTGAGTTCAAGATCATATAATCTCAGTCATAGCCTTACCCTAAATGTCAACAGTGGCTCAGTTGCTCTTGCTTCACACAGTCAGAATTTGCTGCAAACACATTAGCATAAATTTCCTTTTTCCCTCTCATTCTTCACTGTAAACTTAATAGGAGCAATGGGGCTGAGTCATGATGAAAGGCTAATACCTAGGTGAATCAAAATAATTTCACTAGTTTTGGTGGCACCAGGTCTCCAGAATCTGCAATTGTAGGGAAACAATTCCAATTGTACCTCACATTTATTATTTGGACAATCGTCTCAAACATATGCTTCCAAGCTAGCACGTTTACATTTTAAATAGCTACAGATCAAAATGTTGCCAATTTCTATTCACTATCTAAGAGTAGGAGAAGCAAAAGAGTATTCACTCCAAGTCAAAGCCTCCAGTACAGGATAATAAGAGAATCTTGCAAGTCAACTGCTAAACATTTAATACTGCTGGCTGCTTGGCAAGAGGTTTTAAAGCAGAAACACTTCAGACTTTCTGATACCTCTAGCGCACTGGGTAAGTGAGGGACTTATATCCATGTCATTGATTAAACACCATCTTAGGGACAGTGTGAGGTGATACAGGATTAAAAGAGAAGTTTGAGATGGTGTTTTTATGTAAAAAGTTCAGATAGATACAAATACTATACATATGGCAATCACTAGTAAAGCAGAAAAGTGTAGAAACCTAAGACAATCTTATATTTCCTTGAAGCAGACAGCAAGAAAGAAAGAAAAGGGAGAAGAATGACCTGTGACTCTCTGTATTGGAAAGATTGTTCATGTACACATTCATATTTATCTTCTCCTCCCACAGCCTGTGGATTACCTTCTTGCTTGATGCAGCTTCTTTCTATTAAAGAAGCAATTCATTCTTGTACTGTCAGCTTCACATTTTTTCTAGTGTCGCAGGAGAGCAGTCTTTGCTGTCAAGGTGATAAAAAAATAACCCAAGAGATTTTCTTTTGACAGCCCCCCGAGCCCAGACTCATCATATAGGATACATATTTGTGGTATGTCAGGAAGCCCGACTTTCACGGTGATCTATTCTAGCCAGTACACTTCTTTAAAAAAAAAGAAAGAAATCAACCCATTATTTTTCACAGCCTAACAAACATGTTTATAAGTACCAGACAGACATGAGCAGCAGTAACATGCAACAAGAACTCAAACCCAAATGATTGGGTTTTGATGTAGTAATGCCATTGTGAGGGGCAGCATTTGGAACAAAATTTTTTATTTTAATGTGGTTTACTTCTACACTCGCTCCCTATTATCTTGCATATCAAGCTTAATTGTCTTGGCTGAGATTTTCAAAGGTTTTAGCTAAATTCCCATTAGAATTAATATGATTTGTACGGTTGAACACCCAAATGGGCTTTGAAAACTCAACCCTTGTCCTTGCTGCATACCACACACCTCCTGCTTATGTCTCTGACCTGTTCTACTTCCTTATTGTCTCCTGCCCTCTCCATTACCCCTTCGTCTCCTTCTATGGACCTTCTTCCATGCTGCTCTTTTGAATACCCATCCAAAACAAAGCAGATTGCCTGACCTCATTCAGTTCCCTCCCAAAAACTTGCTTCTGCTGCTAGCCTACAAAAGGAGAAAGGGGAAAAAACCCAACACCACAAGAACTTGGCAGCCTATTGAGAGGTGCACTGGCCTTTCTGACCCAAGTACCCTTGCAATCGTACAGTTCCTGTTATGTCTCCCTTACCTATTTTTATATGCTTAGGATCTTCATTTATATCATGTCAAATTTAGTCCCTGATCCTGCACATACTTGTATATGTGAGTAGTCCCATTGATTACGGTGGTAACTCACTGTGGATAAGTAGTCTCCATGGCAGTTTCTTGGCATAAAATACTGTTATTTTCTATTCTTTTTCAGCTACTTTATCTCTGCTATCTACGGCTTCTTCCCTACAGCTATTACTGGTGTAGGTATCAATCAGAAGCAATGCGTGGGATTCAATATCTGCATCTTTCGCTCCAAATAAAAAGCTGAGCAGCTAAAGGAGCAGATCTTCGGGATCCACTCTAAGAGAAAGTCTATTGTCCACTAGTGAAGACTAGCATCACATGTGAATGCTCACATGCAGATCTAATCGAGTAAATTTTTGTATTTGATGATACAGAACAGGAAAAGCCTGATCCAAAGCCCACTGAAGTCAGTGGAAAGATTCCCCTTGGCTCCAACAGGCCTAACTGCTTTGCTGGTATCTGCTCCTGGTACTACACTGGTACATTACAGTACCAAAATTGAAGTTTACAAATAAAATTCATTGTAATAGAAAATGTACATGTATAAGTTAGATTGGGTTACACTGCTAAGTGTATTGCTATGCTATTAAGAAAGTCCAGACTAGATGCCTCAAGAAGGGAAGTTTAGAGATTCATGAAGGAGTTGGCCAATCCTTGTTCAAACAATAGTTATGAGAATGGGGGTGAGGGGAATGTGAAACAGTGCTCCTGACTGGCAGAACCCACAAATATAGACCTCACCAAAGACTTGGGGAAGGGGCACCAGACCTGGAGATAGTAAAATGAGGATGAAGCCCACTTGTTCCTCTTTACCATTACTTCTGCATCAGCAAAGGTACACTGGTGTGTCCTAAGGCTTGGCGGAAGGTAGAAGAACAGCTTTGGTGGGGGAGGAAGGGCTGTGAGGTGGCTGATGTTGAGAGGATGCTCTCTGTGTGAGTTTCCGCCCCACTTACTATAGCTCAAAATCAGGCCCCAGACCTCTGTGGAGCAGGTTCAATGTTTATTAAAAGTGAAATTCGTTAAATATCAAACAATTACCCAGAGAATTTGGCACTGTACAGGTATGGTGTTTTTTTTAAAGCATGCCTTATTTCACACAACTTTGCCAAATCCTGTTGTGCCAGAAGTGATCACTGAGGAGCAAAATAAAACTTTATTGTTTTTTAAAAAGGTATCCTCACCTAGTCTAGCATATATACTTTTGAGGTAACAATGAGCACATTTTTGTATGGCTCAATATGTACTGCTCACAATAAAGGCAAATACGTGTGCCTTTTGAAGGTAGCTCAGAACTCCATGTGGTTCAAACAACCTGCATCTGCTTTTTCCTATTTAGCATTTTGCAGACCATGCTGCCTGGCACCACCCTCACTGCAAGTTGCCAAAGCACTGGCAGAAGAACGAGATATCTTGGCACCAGCCTATATATGTTTTCTAAAGCCATACAAAGAGAGGACTTAAGGGATATGCAAATCACGCTTCCATTGCAAAAGGTTTGTTACATATTATCCAGCTTGCCTCATCCAAATCTGTTTTATTGTGTTTTAGGAGCCAACTTGAAAATGGAACAATACATAGACTGCATGTTCTTGTTTTATGTCCCAACAGTAATGGATCTTGTTATGATTTAAGTCTCTGTATACTGTTATCCAGTTGCAGTTGCTATGTAAGTATTTAAGAGAAATCGCTGCATGCAGGAGTAAAGCTTTTCATTAATTTCCACTGTGCTTTTTTCACGTGTAAGAATGCAGGCAACTGTAAACTGTTTTTTGGCAGCATGTGCCAATAGTAGATCTGTGCACGGTGACTCTCAGCTATCCTGTGCTGGAAAGACTTTAAAAATGATCATCACTGAGCTAGAAATGAACAGTGGCTTCACAAAGGACATTCCAGAGTGGTCATTGACATCTAGGCCTAAAAAGTGATGAAGACTGGCAAAGAGTAGTAGTTTCACGGTTTGTTTTACAGAGGTCAGTCCTCAACCCTCCTTATGCCTTCTCTGTTATCCCCTTGGTTGCAACCTCTAAACTCTATGTATGAATATTTGCTTCTAAGGCACGCCGCACAATTACAGGAACTTTTGCAGAAGATCATTAATCCATAATCATCAACCCTCTCCATTACACTAGGAACTTGATTCTCCTCTGCCTTGTATAATCATTTACATCTGAGCAGTGTGAGAGTAAAATGCTACTTCTGATATAAGTGGGATGAGAACTCTGCTATGGCACTATTCTACACCCACTAAGCACTTATTTTGAATGTGCATAAATAATTATATGTAGTACCAGTACTAAGTGCATTAAGCAGCTGAACTCTTAAATCTGGCTCATATTGCACTGAGCTTGTAACAAAGGGCTAAATCATACGCTTCCTGAAAAGATTTATTTTTTAAAAAGGACTTTGCAATGTTTAGGCCTCTGCTGTGCTGTGACCCCCTACTCATCATGCTGACTAACGTTGTCTCATTGTTTCTTTGCGCTCCTCATCTGTATCCATCTGTTGCCCCATCTTAAACTTAGATTTAAGCTCTTTGGGAACAGGGACTGTCTTTTTACTCTGCATTTATACAGCACCTAGTATAATGGAGTTCTAATCTATGGGCTGGTCTACACTAGGGGCGGGGTCGACTGAAGATACGCAACTTCAGCTACGTGAATAAGGTAGATGAAGTTGTTGTTGAACTTACCTGCCGTCCTCATGGCGGCAGCGGTCGACGGCGCGTTCCCCCGTTGATTCCAGCTTGTGCCTTGCAGCGAGCTGGAGTTATGGAGTCAACGGGGGTGCTGTTGGCGATCGATGTATCGTGTCTTAATGTGACTCAATAAATTGATCACCAAAAGATCGATTGCTACCCGCCAGATTTGCAGATAGTGAAGACCTATCCTTTGACTGGGGCTCCTAAGCTTCAAATAATAAGAAGCGTCACTATTTCCCCCAGTCTGGCAAGCCATTCTGCAATATTAGATGCTATGCACCTTTTGTCCAATAGTATCAGTTTATTAGTTACTAAGCTTGCTCTCACTAAACACTTCATATGACATGATCTTGAATGACTGTTAATATCAACTAGTGAAAGAGTTTTAGGCCATCTGGAACAGCAATAGCTAACCCACCCTTCCCCACAAAATTTATTCATGGTTTCTTCCCTAAAGTAATTTTATTGTAGGACCTTCCAAGCACATTCGATATTGATGTTTTATCCTTGTATCTCACAACATGGACTTGCATTTTATGGCTCCCAGGCTCAAAACTTAACTGCACTTTAACCAAAGTGCCACAAACAGTCTTGTTATTAGAATGACAGGAAGGTCTGGCTTAGCCAGTCAGGTCTCCTCGCTCTCCAACAGATGCTGGCACAGCTCTGGCAGTGGAGCCTTTCCCACTTCACCAATAGTTGACAGCACTGAGCTCCCTTGTCTTTCAGGTCACAGGGCGTTCATTACTGGGGGAGGGGAAATACAATTTGAGGTTATAGCAGTGTTACGAACTTAACATAAAGGATATTCAAGATATCAGTCCTCTGGTTCCAAATTCTAAAGCTGGATCATCACCATTATCCGCCTGCACAATCTTGGGCTGTTCTTTAGTAGGCCTAGTGAAACATACCTTACCCATTAGAGCAAGAAAGGCAAAAATGGCACAGTAGACGACTCGCCACCCCAGAGCATCCAATCATGAACTTTTGAACAGTCTTCTATGCTGAGGACCTGACCCTCCAGCAAAGTCCTTCTAGAGTCCCACCCCTTCCCTGTTCACCACTGTCTGTAGAGTATCAAATAATGGTCACCACGACTGGTAAAGCACATCCATCTCAAACATCTTCATCCCTTCCTTCCATCTCCTCACTGCTTGTCTCTGTAGAATGGTAACAGATAGAACACTGTCACGACATGCCCACATTTTCCAAATTCAGTATGAACAATGCTAATTTTTAGACTTCACTGAGACTACTCATGTGCATAGAATTAAGCACATGCCTAAGTGTTTACAGGACTAGGGACTTGGACATGAAATTTTAGGCACTCAAGTGTCGATAAGAGTTTATAAACACACTGGTGAGAACATGAAGCCTCTTTTTCAAATACTTAACTTTATGCAATTATGTACTCCAGATATGTATTCATGCTCAGTAGATAACATGCTCAGACACAAAGTGGAAATATTTAGATATAAACATGGGCATTTAGTTTATTGCACCGTAGACCCATTTAGGCCTCACTAGAATTAAAATTTGTTAATTATGACTAAAGTGTGCTATAAATCGAGGATGGAAACATATTTGCCATGTAAAAATCAAAGCTGACAAAGGCTTTTTGTAAAAAAAAAAAAAAGTAGCATAAATCTAAACCAAATTAGAATACTTGTAATTATGAATAATTTAGAGAACTGATATGCTGAGGATTGTGTACTTTATCATGTAGTTAAACATCTCAGGGAAAATGAAGGCATTTATCAGGAGGAGGGGTAGTTGGGGAGGTAGGAATACTTTATCAAGTGGAGCAGTGGGGAATATGGAAGAAGAATCTATTGCAGGGAGAGGGAACATGGAATGAGGGAGGAAGTGCCTCTAGACCTAGTGCCCCTGAAGTCATTTCAATTGTCAGAGAGGATAAGATGGCCTTAGCGTAAATGAAAATCAGGATTGTGTGCTTTGTGATCCATAATTGAGGATCTGGAACATATTTATAGTTCAGTTATGAAACAGTCAAGCTCACAATTCAAATCTGGATCCAAATTTTGAACTCACAAAGTTAGGGATGGTAATATTGGTGCAGCCTGCTGCAATGGACACATCTGATAACGGATTTAATTTTGGACCCTCCCGCCCATGCCCACCCAGTTGGTGTGTTCCCCATCAGAATCCCACAGTGTACGCAAAGCATTATGGATTCTTGAAACCTTTACAGTAGAACTACAGAGAACAACAGTAAAACATGCAAACACCAATGTCAACATGGGCACCCTACATGCAGGAGCAATGTGCTGCAAAGCAGCCTGAAAACTATACTCATGAGCACAATAGCATGAACTATCTTCCACTTGTACACTAATAAAAAAACAAGTACAGTCAGTCTCACTGTAACTAGTCCATAAACTTAATCTCAGCATAATAAAACTGTATATCTAGTAATATGGGGATCCTTATGAGTTTCAGAGTCTGAATGCTTATTGGTACTGTTATGGAACTTTACAGGCTAGACTGTCCCCAATCTCACAACAACTTCTGTGAGAAACAATTTCCTCAACAAACACATTACACCTTACCTAATGGAGTCTTCTTGTAGAGAGGGGCGATGGTAATCTATGCTCCCTACAGTATTACTAGCAGTTCTCTCTTGTGTCTTCCAGGAAGCCATCAAGCAGGGCATCTGTTCTGGTCCCAGATGGTGTTAGAAATCCAAGATATTATGAGCCAATTTCTAATACACAATGCAACAAGGAGCTACACAGAAGCTGCTCACTAATGTTTCTGCCCACTGCTCTTTTTATGAGTAGCTCAAACAGGGCACACAAAACACACACACACTTTGAGCAAATGTTCAATGATCTTCCTTCTTGACCACCTAGGCTTATTCAATCAGGGAACCAGAGCTAGTACTAGTACCTTGTAACTGATGTCACCAATCAACCCCTCCAGCTTAAAAGTGCAAAAAATAATTCAAAATATACAATATTTTTGTCCTAGCACCAAACAGTTTTGGTGCAAAATTTCATTTTAAAGATGTGGAATGGCATGTAATTGCGCTACATTTCAAAAGACCAATGACAGGCATATTCCAACAAAAATTGTCTTACTATGAAAGTGTCACCCAGTCCTAAACTGTAAGCCCATGGAACGAAAAGGTACTGTGGATAAAATTTTCAGAAGTGCCTAAGTCCCATGGTAAAAGTGACTGAAATTCTTAGGGCCCAGATCCTCAAAGATATTTAGGTACCTAATTTTCATTGAAGTTAGGTGCCTAAATATTTCCAAGGGTCTGGAGCCTAAGGGTATATCTACACTGCACCTGGGAGCAAGTCTCCCAGGCCTGGTAGACAGACTCATGCTAGCAGGCTCGCCTTAATTAGTGGGCTTAAAATAGTGGATGCTGGAGTCCTAGCAGAGGCTGAGATCCATGCTCAAGCCCATCCTGCCCCTGGAGTCTGAGCTCAGGCAGAGGCTCGGGCTAGCCACTCATGTGGCAACATCCACGCAGCTATTTTTAAGCACTTCCACACAAGCCCTGCTTGCGTGAGTTTGTCAGCCCAGCCTGGGCGGCTTGCTTCCAGCTGCAGTGCAGACATACTGTATGTGCTGAAGTCATGAAGAAAATGAGACTCGGGTGCTTATGAAAATTTAATTTTATAAACTGCAACCTTATAAACTGCAACCTTCTCAAAGGAGGTCCAGAGCCTGCAGTGAGAGCCATATAGAGGAACATCCTGAGCCTGCCTGGTTCTGTACTGAGCAAGACTTCTGAGGTTTGTATATATACAGGAAATAAGAAGAAGAAGAACATAAGAACGGCCATACTAGGTCAGACCAAAGGTCCATCAAGCCCAGTATCCTGTCCTCTGACAGTGCACCAATGGCAGGTACCCCAAAGGGAATGAACAGACAGGTTACCATCAAGTGATCCATGCCCTGTCATCCAATCCCAGTTTCTCTGGCCCGACCTGGCTAATAGCCATTGACTGATCTATCTTCCATGAATCCATCTAGCTTCCTTTTGAACCTCGTTGTAGTATTCACCTTCACAACACTCTTTGGCAAGGAATTTCAGAGGTTGACAGTGCGTTGCCTGAAAAAATACTTTCTTGTGTTTGTTTTAAACCTGCTACCTATTAATTTCATTTGGTGGCTCCTTGTGCTTGTATTATGAAAAGGAATAAATAACACTTTCTTATTTACTTTCTCCACACCACTCATGATTTTATAGACCTTTATCATATCCCCCATTAGTTGCCGCTTTTCCATGCTGAAAAGTCCCAGGCTTATTCAGCTCAGAAAAGAAACTCCAAGAATACACTGACAGTTTAAATTCTGATACAGATTTTAAAAAGGCAGGAATATCTAAGGTCCTTATTCAGCAGCTTCTTATGCATATGCTTAGCTATACTATTGTGACAAGTCCTATTGATTTAAATGAACTACTTATGAGAGAGCATGTGGATAAATAGTTGCAGGATTGTGGCCTAAAATGATAATTATGTCTTCGGTATTACTGAAACACTTTGCAGCTATGGTACATCCAGTGGCAGATTGGACAATATTATGCAGGTTCTGTCCAACCCCCTAATTTTGTTTTCTGCAATTATGAAGGACACATTTAGGTGTGATATTTATCCTCTATGTATATTTATCCTGTAGTCCTTATTCATGTGAGTAATCCCTCTGAAGGTAAACTCAGCAGGACTGGGCTCATGACAATTTGTCAGGAAAGACTAGATACAGATATAGACATAGATAATATTTTTAAATAGCTGGAATGAATCTAAATAAACCAAGACAGAAAGGAGCTCATGGTAAGAAATTCTTTTTTATTTATTAAACCTAACCCCATTTAATTTTAAATTATTCAACAAAGAAATTCCTTTGCTGCTAATTAAATTATTAGGAGTAATTTAGGATGTTCTTAAATCTGTCTTTAATCATATTTGTCTAGACCTCAATGATATAATCATAGTTACAGAAGAAGCTACTTCTATTGAAAAAAAAAATAGCAGAATATGCTCATTCGTAAAGTAATTTCTCTTTGAAGGTGTGAAATAGCAACAAGGGATTATAGAAAGATTTTAAGCAATTCTCTCTTCCAAAACACATTTTAGGATATACTTCCCTGATGTTTTTAGATGGATAAAGTGATATACACTGTGATGGAGTCAGACCAGAAGGCTATAGGAGAGTGCTGGAAGGCAGGTATATTAGTCTCAGGATGTGCAGGTCCTTGTTCCCTGGATAGCCAAACAAAGGCTACTCCAGACCAATCAAGACACCTGGGGCCAATTAAGAACCTTCTAGAAAGGAGTAGAAACAGCTAGCCTGATTGGGACACCTGAAGCCAATCAGGGACTGGCTGAATCCAGATAAAAACCTCCCAGTTAGTCAGGTGGGCTGTGGGTGTCAGGAGCTGTGGAAGGAAGTTATGCTGTTGGTGAGACTGAGTGGTGAACAACATATCATACAGAAGGAAGGAGGCCCTGAGGTAAGAGTGAAGTGGGGTTTGAAGAAGCGGAGACTGCTGTGGGGAAGTAGCCCAGGGAATTGTATTGTGTTTTGTGGATAAAAGGTCAGCCGTCTTAGCTGATACTATTAGGATCCCTGGGCTGGAGTCCGGAGTAGAGGGTGGGCCCGGGCTCCCCCACTTTCCATCTTCCATACTGGCCTGTGATGAAGGTAACTCACTAGGCGGTGACTCTTGCCAATTATACTGAGAAAGGGACGTCACTCTGGGGCCTAGATGAGTTTCTGAGGCCCCTAAATCTGCCAGGAAGCGCAGGACCCACAAGTACAGACTTGGAGCTTTGTCACAACACCAAATTACAAATATTTTTTATGTATAAAACGCAAAAACAATAAGACCTGCATTTATGTAATACCAAGCCTGCAATTTTAAAATAAAGCACTATAACTGTGTCTCTATGGTTCACAACTGAGAATACCAAATTCAGGACAAACTGCTGAGAAATAGAGCAGACGCACCCCAGAACTGGTGGTTATTCTCCCATAAGATATACCAAACTAGCAACAAAAGTAAACTTTGTTTCACCACATTGGCTACAAGAAGTCAGAAAAGCAGTCTCCTTAGGCATTCCAGTTCTGGATTCAACACCCAGACACTAGATTTAAAGATGAGTAGTTAGCTGAAACCAATTCAATCAAACAAAAGCATTCTTCTGATTCCAAAGGACCAGCCACATACAAAGGTAAATATATAATTCAGATTGAACCCAATAACCACATTGTTGCCAATCCTTTAGTATCTAAAATCTAAAGGTTTATTGATAAAAAGTATAGAAAGAAAGGTGAGAGTTAAAACTGGTTAAAGAAATCAAATATATACAACAATTGCAAAGTTCTTGGTTCAGTCCTGTAGCAGTGATAGAATAAACTGCTGGCTTGATAAGTTTGGTTGCTTCCAAATTATTGGAAGGCCCTCAGCTATGTTTCCTCTAATTTTTTCCATCCATGTGCAGAATAAATTTTGTTATGTGCACCAAGATATGTGCAGATGTGCACCGCCAGTAAAAACAAAAAAACCTAGATATAATTTATATTTTTAGAAAGTTGCCATAAGGATAATTACTCCAGCCAGGACAGGTTAGGCATTTTAGAACTCACTACTCAAAGAATTAAATTTAAGCATAAGAGAAATAAATATTATGAAATGCATAGACCACTCACACCCTTGAGTGACAAAAGTTTTAGGGATGAAAATGCCAGTGTAGGCATAGCCTGAGTCACGTACCTACATTGTGTTGTGCTATTCTTTAAAAAGAGTTTGATAGGCAAGTGTGTTGAGGGGACCCCATTGCAAATCCAGGAGACCAGATTACATCTCTCATGATGCACTGCAGTCTTCTCTCTGGTGGAAATGTCTTGGTATACCATGAGAGATGCAGGCCACTTGGAGCCCAGACCGTAGAGGTAATAGGGACATGAGGCATTCAGACAGTTATTCCCATGAGGTACCACAACTGCTCAGGAGGACATAGATTAAATGTCAAATGGACCTGAAACAAAAGTTTTAATTCACTTTGGACAAACCAACTTTTAACCCTTCCAAATAAAAACTTCTCAGAACTCTTAATTCCATAAAACAAAGGTTTCATATTTCAAATATTTCTTCCAATTCAGGAGGAAAACAAGTGTTGAAGTATCAGAAATTCCCATTGCCTGGAAATTAAGATTTTCAGTCACTCCACGGAGCAATGAAGAGGTCTCAGGCTGAATGTAGACGGACTGGATGGGAGACAGTATTCCAGGAGTTTTCATTTTCCACTTTAAGAAACAGAATCTTCCACTGCTTCCCAGGGTCTTTGTCTCTCACAGGCACAGCTCTTCAGTTCTCCACCTTGTTTTCTCCTACCTCCCTCCTTTTCACACATTGAGGGTCTCTTTTATCTCTCCTCTGGACATTCCCTGCCTCTCTGGCTGTATTGGAGGACCTTTGGGTATCAGGGATTCTCAGATGAACAGCCCCTTCAAAGCTTACTAGCCTGCTGCTATTTAGCTTGTGGACTTATGTGGAAAGGTTCAGCCTGAAGCGTAGATTGGGCGGGGAAGATGCGTTCTTCAGAGCTGGATTTATTACAACTCATCTAAGGAGAGGTTGTAACAGTGCATGTCAGGGGTTACGATGTGTCTTGCTAAGTTTTTATAAAGTCATCCCTCACTACAGTATTTGGGTGCCATCCACAAAAAACAAACCTACAAAAATCTTTCTTAACCCATCTAGTAGGAAAAAGCTTCAGGTTGTTGGTGGGTTTTTAAAATATATAGGGAACTCTTGAATCAAGGCACTGAAATACTGAAATGAAGTATGTACTTATGAGGTTTACACTTAACTGGGACCCCAGAGTGCCTGGCTGACCCAAAAATGTAGCAGTGTGCCTACCCGACATTGATACAGGCATGCTTGTATCTTGCCATGCAATGGATAAAAATCTGATTCAATTATAAAAACGTATCAGAAGACAGGAGCTCTAGCATTTTGGAAGCTGACAGACTCAAAGAGATTGTAGTGCCTGCTCCTGTACATGAGTGGCTCTTAGCCCCAAACTTAAATTCACCAATGAGAAGGTCTCTTTTTCTACTGCAGATGAGTCAAAGCACTACTGTACCAAGGAACAACACAGATAGTTTGAGTGCCTGCCACCTTGCTGCTGAAAGAGTCACATTTATGCCAAGGTCCTGCTTACGTCCTGGAGACATTCTGCCATAGTGTAATTTTAAATATAGATTGAGCCTCACTTTAGAGCGGGAGAATTGATTTTTTTTTACGATCCAATTGTATTAAAACTAACTGTCTGAAATGGACCAAAGGCCAGATAAACTTTTTAAACATATCAGGTTTTATTGATACAGGTTTTTGGGTGGGAAGAGAGAAAATAATCTTTCTGCACTGAACCTTTATCAGGGCCATTAGACCATTTCCCAACCTTTACCTGGTTGACTTTGGAGTTTTAACCTCCGCATCTTTCATCTGATTCTTTAACTTTAACTTCTTTAGTCCCCCCAACCTCAATGCAGCCATCGGAATAGTGGCTAACAAGGGAAGAAAACAATCAAGGTGAATGATCTGTGGAGTTTAAGTAATTTTCTACCTTTTACTTGGCATCAGAGTGGGAAATTGCAGCTTTTTTATTGCAATGTTCTTTTGTCCCTGAAAAGACATAAAAGCTGTATTTAAAATGATTACAGATACGCACAACGTTCATAAACTTCAGACTGGAGGAAGTCTATTGTTATTGTTGTCAGGTTGGGAAATGGACAAATCTGAAGGGAGCACCTCTAGATCTCCAGTTTTAATGCACTCTTTTTCCCCCCGGGACCTGGGAAATGAGGAGACAGGAGATTGGATTCTTTGCCATAAAACAGGGCTTCCCTAAGCTGTACAGCATGCAGACCATTGAAACTCAAAGGAATCTCCAACCTTACTTGAAAAGGTGATACTACTGAAAAATATTTAGAATTATAGATTGAAATGTACATAAAAAAAGATGAGAATTTATATTCTCTGACTGAATCCACAGTGTGTTCCAGCTTTCACCAGCTAGCATATGGTCCCTAGAAAGCCTTACCCAGTATGGAAAATTACAGCAGCTCCTAAGATGCTCAAATTTGCACTGGAGTTGGGGCTGCAAAAAGAGCATTAACCAGCTTCCAGTGAGCCACTGGATACAGCATAGGATCCTGCCCACTGTTAATATATAATAATCTGACCCTAGTTTACAGAGCTGCCCCATTATGTGAAGGAGCACATGTTGCCTCCTATCAAAACATACCTGAGCTACCACTACAGACTGTAGAGATTCCAGAGACCAAACACAGAATGCAGAATCTGTGTTGCTAGCTATCAGAGACCCTGGACAAATTCTGTCTGAGTCATTCCTCCAATTCTTCCATCTGCAGCTCATCTCCTCATCACTCCCTGCCACATAGACCAGGACTTAAAGCCACACTTTGTAAACTTGGAGTTAAGGCTGTCCAAATCCACCTACTGAAAGGAAAACGAACTCCAGGAGAATGTTGTAGCTGGAGAAATATTACCTTGAATGTCCCAAGTGAGGATTACACTTAAAGGAAAATTATGAACACTTAAAAGCTCATGGAACAAAAAGTAAGAAACCAAAACCCCCAACACATATTGGTACACCTTTGTCAAGAATCTGATATCCCCATTATCTAAAACTGTCAGGTGGCTCTGTGATACTTAGTATTTTTGCATGATATTTAGTATTTTTATATTACTGTATCAACAAACTAAGTGCAAACTTCACTCCTTATCCCTACACTGTGCACCTGCATTGCATTCATTGCTTTCTTTTTTACCCTGTGGATGAGAGATCTGGAGAGTGGACAGAAGAGGTGAAATTTCCCTTCGTAATCCAAATTGTTTTAGTGCATTAGAATTAAAAAATATTCCAAATCTGACCTCTGAGGTACATCA
Organism: Dermatemys mawii; assembly: GCA_007922305.1. Lineage (NCBI taxonomy): Eukaryota > Metazoa > Chordata > Testudines > Dermatemydidae > Dermatemys > Dermatemys mawii. The sequence continues at coordinate 17,249,309 of ML677371.1, read as the reverse complement.
CTAATACACTCTTTGCCTTCAGATATTTCTTTACCTCTCACTGTTTCCTTTTTCACTTAATTTTATATCCTGAAGTTATTATTTTAGCCCATGTATCATAACTCCCTGCTTTATTAAATTATCTTCAGCAGGAATCTTATTACTTTTTGAAAATGTAAGTATACAAAACACAATGTAGTTCCCTTGTTTGCCATGGCAGCAATATCTCTCAAGAACTAAAGTGAGTTAAAAAAAGACTTTTATAAATCCTTGTTAGATATTTAGAATCAAATTACGTATTTCAAGGTCTTTCATAGCACATCCTTCAAAACATTTCCACCATTTATGAAGCTAAGAAATCTATAATTACCCGCTACAGTATATTTTGTGGCTTTTTTTTGTTAAGATAGTGGTATTAGGTTTGCCATTTTCCAGTTCTCTGGAGTATGTCCTGTCATTAGAAAGTAGCTCTTCATATTCTTTGTCCTCTGAAAAGACTGAAGCAAAATAACTGTTTAACAAATCTGCCATCCCCATTCTCTCCAATTCCCTACTATAATTTTTTAGTGGACCAATTTTCTCTTTTATTATCTGCCAACTGAGGCTATATGTGAGGAAACCTTTAATGTTAGTTGAACATTCCCTGGCAATTTTGACATGGCAACACTGAGTAATTTTTACACCTCTAATTGTGAAAAGAACATGAATCCAGTTCAGTTTGTAATACAACCAAATGGCAATTAAAGGCATCCTGGTCAGGCTTTTTACTGATATCACTTAAAAACTAATTCTTCTTCATTATTTGCCATTAGAAAGTGGCTTAATCACAACAAAAGCTAGGATCATACAAACCCACATTTTTGGGAAATTCACATCAACATCCAGATTTGAAGTTTGTAGCTGATATCAGTATCAAGTAAGGGCTGATCATATCTGATCACCCCCGTTATAGGGAAAATTTGATCCAGATCCTATAGTGTAGTCTACAGGCTCTTCTATGACTGGCCTACAGGAGGATTTGGGCAGACTTTGTATAGGGAAAACAGGCAATGCTGACTCTGTGCATTTAATATGGGCACTGAAAAGCCAGGGAGAGAAGGCCAGTTTTCTATGTCCAGCAGTCTCAAATAAAGACTCTCTTTTACATTGATCACAGCAGAATAATCTCTTTTCTGGTGAGAGGGGCATTATAGATCTAATCCTTTCATTGAAAATGTCATTTATTTCCTGACACATCTGATGTGGCCACTAGTGGCCAACTCCCTCTTTATTAAGAGTAGAGGCTTTTAAGAGTAGGGGCTCTTTTGCTTTAGACAGTTTCCTTGGTTATTTCTGTTTAAGTGACACTGTCATTGATTAGTTATTGAATAACTTTAGACATTTCCACTGAAACAAACCCTTTCAAGAGTGACAACAAAATTCTTTTTTTATATTCACTTGAAAACTCTGTAAATCTTGCTTCTCAACCCCCACAAAAAAACCCCACTTTACCTCACCTTTTACCCCCAAAGGCAAAATGGCAGGAGTCCCCCCATGCATATTTCCGGTTAACTCATCTTGTCCCCAGCAGCTGGGTGCAGGTATGGAGCTGCCCACTGCTGCCACCTCCCCAGCTGGACTCCCTCTCAGCTAGAGTGAGAAGCAGCTTCATCCTACTCCCCAACCAAGGCCTGCCTGCCAGGGGCCAAACATGCCAAGGGGGAGGTAACTCTGGTGGGACAGGGAGAGTGCAGTAGCCCCAGGCTGGGTGCAAGGTGGGGTAGAAGGTCACTGGGCAGAGGAGACATGGGGCAATCATGTATCCTCCACTTTAGACTGTGCCCTTCCCAGTATTGGAAGGCATGAGTTGTCTATGGACAGCAGTCAGCCATTTTGCACAAGGCTGAACTGCTAGTTGCAGTTGAAACATCTCTAAATATTTCTCTTAATAAAGAGCCAGTTTCGTGTTACAAGCAAGGAGTCCTTTCATATTATTACCCAGTAAGCAGTACATGAAATAGGTCTAAATGGAAACTTAGAGCCAGGTTCAGGCTGTAAATTGTTCTGAAATTATGCATAAGTGGCAAAGGAGTAGAATTTGCACTCATCTGGCATTCAGTGGTCATGCAACACCAGTGGAAATAGGTGTGAAATGGGAAAAGCATTTAATAAAAGTATTCAAGTTCAAGCAGGCTTCCCATGATCCTGTTTTGCCCCCTTCTGTTAGTTGCTTTTTTTGCTGTGACAACCCCCTGTATGTTTATGTTTTGCACATTTTCTGAAGCCATATCTGCACGTTACACGGCTTTACCTTGATTTAGAGCAAGTTGGTAAAGGCACCTGCTTACTCCATTCTGTTAACTCATGTTGAATCTGGAGAGCTGATTCTTTGACTGCTAAAACAGAAAAAACCACCAACAAAAACCAGGCCAAACCCCGAAGTTCTGATTCAGCAACACAAAGTCGCGCTGACTCCAGTGAGTATTTGGTCTGACGAAGAATTTAGGTGGTCTTCAGAATGTAGATATTTGTACGGACATACTTCACAATCTTCTTTTATTTCCTATTCACTCGTTCACTGAAAACCATACTTCAATGGATTAATTTAATTGGCTTGTTAATGGAACTTGTTTATTATGTTTTTCCTTTTACAGAAAACATTTTATTTCCCAGTGTGATATTAGTTAAGTCAGAGGTTTTTATTATATTTTATTTAGCTGCTCTATAAATGCCAACACACAAAAGCCACAACACCCCCCCTCATTTTTATTTTTTTTTGAGTGAGAGGAGCCATAAAAACAGTCCATTCACTTAATCTGTTCTTTAGTAAGCTAAATAGCAGCTTGGCTCTTCTTTCCTGATATTTTCCTTGCTCTGAGCCACTGACATTTTTGATGACTTTGATAAAGAGTCCCTCAGTTCAGTAATGCCAAGTAATATTTTCTATTTTCAAGCATTACAGATTGAAACTAAAGTTCAAACTGGTTAAAAGAACATTACATTTTATCCCCAGAACTGGGTCTAATCAATTGTTGGAAGGCGATTTTAAAAAAAGTAATAATTACACTAGGGCAATTCTGAATTGGACATATATACCAAAGCCACATAGGTTGCACTGGTTTCAGAGAGCTATGGGATTAAGAAACAAAAATAAAATATTTAAACAGTAGTAAATCTTCTGTTGCAGTTTGTTATGCAAGGAGTAGGTGAACAAAGAGAATGTGTCTTTTGCAGATTGGACTGCAAATGAAGTTTTAGAATAAAATATTTATCCTAAAGACTTGTTTAATTAGAGTCAGAGTTTAAGGCCAGAAGGGCTCCGGATAACCTAGTCTGACCCTCGCACATCATAGGTTACTAAACCCTACCCAGGTACTCCTCTATTGTACTCAGTAACCTGGATTACACTAAAATGTTACAGGAGATTAAAGTATATGATGTACCATAAACAGAGAACAGGAAAGACCTAAGTACATCAATATCTGAGGCCCTTGCATTGGCAAGGAATTCATCTGGAGATATATACCCAGATGATCCAAGCAAGCACGCAACTCACATCCCGGGGTTAATAGGAAGATAAAAATACCCAAAGGTCCTTGCCAATCTGATCTGTGGGAACATGGTGATTGGTCTGACCTTGTGCATGTAAGCATCTCCCACCAGCTATGCACCTCAGAAAGAATTCTCTATGCTGCCTCAGAGCACTGACCCACCCATTTGGTGTCCATGGCCACCTGATGCTTCAGAGAAGGAGACCAAACCTCCTCCCCCAGGATAAACAAACAAAACAAACCCACTGCACCACATAAACAAAAAACAAAAAACATCAACAGGAAAAAAAATTGCTTTCTGACCCCCTACAGGTGTCTGGCTGAAGCTCTGAAACACAAGATTTAGGAACTTAAGATATGAACTGGAAGAGTGATCCAGGACTGCCAAGCCCAGCACCCTGTTACCCCAGAAAATTCAGCTCATACAATTCCATTCACAAATTTATCAAGCTCTATTTTAAAACTAAACAGGTTGCTTACCCCTGCAATTCCTGTCAGACAGCTGTCCCAGAACTTCACTCCTTTGATGGTTAGAAACCTTCTTCTAATTTCCAGCCTAAGTTTATTCATAGGCAGTTTCTACACATTTGTTCTTGTGCCAACATTTTCCTTTAACTTAAATAGCTCTTCTCCCCCTCTAGCATTCACCCTCTTGATGGATTTACAGAGAGTAAATCATCTCCCCAGTCAGCCTTTATTTTACTAGGCTACACAAGCCACTTTCTTTTAACCTATTATTGTAAGGTAGATCCTCCATTCCCCTGATCATCCTAGTAGAATTACTCTGCACAAGCTTCAGTTTGAATTAATCTTTTTTGAACATGGTGACCAGAACTGCACACAGTATTCCAAATAGCATCTTACTATTACCTTGTACAATGGCATTAATACTTCCCTACTTCTATTGGAAATACCTTATTTAATATATCCTAGAATTACATTTGCCTTTAACACAGCTGCACTTCATTGGCGGCTCACAGTAATCTGGCAATTGACAAATACACCAAGGTCTCTTCATTCATATTCACCTGATTCCCTAGCTTATAGCAGAAATTCTTTTTATTAATTTCTAAGTGCATGAGCTTGCACTTTGTACAATGAAATTTCATCCTATTTCTATTATTCCAGTCCTCTAGGTCATCCAGTTCTTCCTATATATTATTCCAGTCTTCCTCTGTATTGACAATGCCCCCCAATTTGGTATCATCAGTCAAATTCAGTAGCATACTTCTGCTTGTTGTGCCAAGGTCATTAATAAAAATATTAAATAAAATCAGTGGCAAGACTGATCCTTGAGGGACTCCACTAGTAATGTCTCTCTGGCCTGATAGCTCCCTCTTCAGCATCACCCCCCTCTATCAAGTTCCCTACCCACCTTACAGTTCTTGTTCCAATCCCCACCTTATTTGGTTTAAACAACAAATTTTCCATGTGGTATCATACCAAATGTGTTACTGCAGTCCAGATATATTAGGTTTACTGCATTTCCCTTATCTAACCCCCGCCCCCGCCATATAATCAAAGTTAAAGTTAGACTGGCATGATCTATCTTTGGTGAGCCACTGTTACAATTCATTTCCTTTACCTCCATATACTTAATTATTTTTTTCCTTCAAAATTTCTTCAAGAGCCTTTCATGCTATTGAAGTCAGACTAACAGCTCTGTAGTTGCCTGGATCTTATTTCAAGTTCTTAAATAAGATCCAGGTAACTGAAAGAATAAAAAACGATAGATTTATTAAAAATCTTTGTAACTAAACTTGCAATTTCATGTGCCAGCTCTTTCAATATTCTGCAATGGAAATTATCTAGTCCCTCTGATTTGAACACATTAAGCTTTCACCATTTCTATACACATTTCTATCAGTCATCCTATCTTGTGCCCCTATTCTATATTATTTACCTTATTACATTGAGGCAAATATTCATTTAGTTTTTGGGCTACCCCATATTACCCTTAATCTTTATCCCCATTTTACCATATAGTGCCCCCACCTCTTCCTTTCTTGTTCTCTTTTTACTCATATAATTTTAGAAATGCAAGAACAATATTTAATATTTTTGTGTATGTTTGAGGACAATTGCAAACAAGTGGGAGCTGCTGTAGAACAACATCAGCAGCATTGTCTTCTGTTGATGGAAATATGCATATGAAATACAGACCTATCAAAAAGAGATGCATCTGAGCTGTGAGTTCAGATCACCAGTCAAATTCAGAACAGAGGCTGTTCTTACATCTGGAATTTTGGCTTGGTCCCACTCCTAATATGCCTGAAATTAGGTATATGACAGACTTAGGTATTCTATGCATAAAAGGTTTGGATTGTTCAAGAATATATTGGTGCACTGAAGAAACCAAATGAGTCTGTAGGTTCAGAGATATTAGCAGTAAAATATTAGACATCTACATTTACCAGCTAGCCCTTCAAACTATTCCACAAGGACAGAGAATTATATCTTCATAGAGTCTCATTGATTTCTGTGGAAATCCATATGGGTTCACAGGTCTGGGTGCATGGAACAGCATATGCGATCTGGTTCTTAAACAGGTTGACTCTTAAGATAATCTGATGGGTGACATTCTACTGAATTCAGTGACAAAACTCATACTCTACTGTACTGATAATCTGATGGGTGAAATTCTACTGAAGTCAGTGACAAAACTCATAACTTCAGTGAGGCCAGGATTCCAAGTATTGAAAGGAAGATAAAGAATAATGCAAAGAAGCTGATTCTGATGATAAAATAATCAGGATTAATGTTAGGATTGAACATTGCTTGAAAGACTAGAGAAAGACAACACTGTTTTTGATGCAGATCATCTCCTTTGCTTCTGAGAACACTAAGGGGAGGAGCAAGATCTGGCATTTGGCTTTTCTTGAGTCTGACTGTGCTATATGGAAATCTGTTCTACTGTCCCTGTTTGTACCATCCCCTGGAAATTATTTTTGATTTGTGTTACAGTTATATAAATGACCTGGCCTATGCTCCATGATTTCAGTATGACACTACACACCACTTCTCTCCTCTCCCAATCCTTTATCTGTGACTCTAAAAAGAGAATTACAAACAAATGACTGGCTTTTAAGGAACAGGGATTTTAAATGCAAAATCTGTAAACACATTTTCCACATGAATATTTTAGACCATGTATTTCAGCCAAGATTACTTACAATTATTGCTTTTGAAAATGGTGTCATCCCATGCTATGCTGCTGAACTCTAAACATAATGACCTTAAAGTCAGATACAGTTGTGCTACATGACCATTCCCAATGGGATTCTTTCATATGGAGTAACAATTACTGCAACATTGCAGCAATCCTATTAGACCATATATAGGCAATAAGGGTTGGATCCATGAAGGGACTTAGGTGTTTCAAGTTTGAGTATCACAGCACTGTAGACACCTAGAAAATCACAGGCATCACACCGTGATCCACAAAGTTGAGTTAGGCACGTAGGCTCCCTAAATAACACATAGGGCGAGAGAGACCCCTAAGAACATGATCCACATGCTAGACAGAGACCCACCTAAGCTAGCCAATGGAAGATGCTGACCAGAGGATGTCTGCTAAGCCCTCTCAGATATAGGTGGCTAAGACCAAGCTTCAGGAAGGCATCTATTTCTGCTTGCACTCCATGAATGGGAACACACCACCTGGAGTCAGGCAGTTTAGGTGCCTAAGCTTCTTTTTGAGGGAATGAGTTAGACACCTGCCTTGCTCCACATAGAATCTGAAGGAGGTTGTGGTGGTGCTTCCCTTTTAACTACGCCATCACTGGTGAGTGCTCTAACCACTGGATAAGACCCACGTTCAATTCCGCTCTCTCAGCCAGAGGGGGAGGAAAGATTTGAATAAGGGTCTCCCCACTTTCAGGAAAGTACTTTAAACACGGAGGTGCACGCTGCTCTGATTACTTTAATGTATGACAGCTTTTCCTGTTAAAACCTCTATTGTTCAGACTGTGTACTTCTGGAAAGATGTAAGCCAACATTGCTAAACAAAGAAATCCTGGGATTAATCTGCATTTAAGATTCTTAATATTTATTAATTTGCCTGTTTCAAAATAGCAGAGAAACCCATATCACTAGGATAGTGGGAGTCAAATTCCTGGATTGGCACTAAAAGACAATTACTTATCATTTCTCATTTCTCTAAACTAAGGTTTTAGTAATTTTTAAATAAAAATATCCTGGTCTTTGATCCTTTAGGACAGTGGTGGGCAACCTGCAGTCCACCAGGGGAATCTGCTGGGAGGCTGCCAGACAGTTTGTTTACATTTGCACTGCTACCCGCAGCTCCCAGTGGCTGTGGTTCACCATTGTCGGCCAAGGGGAGCTCAATGGAGAGTCCAGCCTCAAAGTCTTTCAGTTAAAGTCCAAGAGAAAACAATACAAATGAAACGTCAGCCCATTTGTGCTTAACTAGTAGAGCTGTTTGCAGGCTAGCCCCATCTTCAAACTGTCCCACTTCTGGCCTCAGTTCTTGGGTCTGACTCTCACTACCTGGGGACTGTCATGTTCTGATTATACCCAGGATTTCAAGTAGGTGGCAGCTCTTGATTAGCTTCTCTCTCCAGTCAGGCTCCCAGCTCACGACTTAGCTTCACATCTACAATGTTTTCTCTTGTTTCAGAGCACAGCCTTCACAGAGATAAGCCTTTCAGCGACTCCTAGGAAGTTTGTAAATCCTGTGTGATTCCTACAGGGATTATTAAATCTGCCTGAGTCATATAAAGTTTGTAATCCCTGCAAGGATTCTTGGCAGGATTACGGACTTGATCCAATACCCATTGAAACTAATGCAAATCCTTGCACTGATTTACAGTGCTAATCCAACACCCAGCAAAAGCCTGCTTAGAATCAGGCAGGGGTTATAAACCTGGCAGAAATGAGGCAGAGGTTTATACAACATTAATATTTCACAGAGACAAATACTTTCTATTTTTTGAAACCAATAATGCATACTGAAGGGTCACAAAATGACATTAAAATGAAGTTTCTAGTTACAAATCTTGATTAAGCCATAGTTAAAATACTTATCAGTTATACCAGTGGGGAGTAGGGGGAGCTTAAAGAAGGTTTAAACTTCCCTATCCACTGGAAATGAGAAAATTCTAAATCCAGATGAAATTAAAACAAAAACCAATCATTAGAAATAATGGTGATATATTTAAAGAACCTCAGGGAGTCTTCACTTTGCACCTGTATTCCCTATCTTCCATCCAAAATCATGAGATAGCTTCCTGCCCACATGTCCTATGGTACATCTTCACCCCTGAAAATAGGAGCCACATTAATACCCTGTATCATGCTCAACATACTGCAGCACCCATCCATTATATATGAGTAACCCAGAACAACCAGAGATCCTCTCCTCCAGTTCAGCCTTCATTCGCAGAACAGTAATAATTCACTTCTTATCATTCTTATACAAAGTCCTACCCAACACCCATTCCACCCTCCCAACGTATTTGTCATAAGACAGACATTGATAACTTTTGTAATCATTTGTTATTTATGATTTGTCAGCTGCTTCCAGATGTTTAATGACATCTACTTTATGTTATCTTGTGATTTTTCTGGATAAACCTCATCCCAAGTAAAGATGGTTAAATGTGTCTGCCGACACAGGCTGTGGAATTCTTAAAGTTCATAAGTCAGCTGCCACATGGCTGTGTGGATTTTTTAAACCACACTGTTGTTATTTGAGAGTCGTTAATGGACGTTGGTTTGAGTCCCTCTGTCTTATCTTGCTCCCCTACTTCACTTCCTATGTTCTGACAGCCATTATTTGGACTCCTATAGGTTCCTGATCTGCTGCCAGAATTTCTTCTTTCTGCCCCTGAAATCTGAGCAACACAGAATTTTCCCTCTGACTAGCTTCCTTTTTTTGACTCCTGTTGTTATGTCTCTTCACAATAATGTGAAATATTAGTCTCTTCTGAGTTGACGGGTTAGACAATCATTATCCTTGTATCACACATACCAGAAAAGGAGATGGGTTTTAGAAGAAGAAGTTATTGTTAAGAAAGCACATGGTGATAAAAGTTGAGGACTGACATAAAAGCTCTCACCTATTCAGGAATTATGTTACACTACAGGAGACCTAGCTTCTTTAATTTTCAAAGAAGCTATTTTTATTTTGATTTATGAACTTTCAAGGTAGCACTTAGCTGTCCCTTAATTGATCAGTAAGCTACCCCCTCCCCATATATTGCTTTTGCCAGTAAACCATATTGCTGTGGCAGAAATGCACTATTTTCCATTTGCAAACTATAAGAAAACTATTGCTTGATTGCTTGATAATTAATTCTGATTTACACAGCTTTGCATGTGAAAATAAAGGTTAATGTTCTCTCTATCACCCAAAATGCATCAGGTTCCTGCAGCATGCACTGCCATTCTCTCTCTGCTGCTTGTGTTGATTGTCTAGACAGGAGCTTGAAATTACTTCATTAACAGTCTATTTTAAATTAGACCTCTGTTAGTTAAATATCTCATTCTATCAAACTGCTGAGTGTTTTCTGAAAATAGTCAGGTCATTTTAATGACAAATACGGTTCTGTTGATTCACTTCATACTGTTTTACTGTGTTGGAGATTCATATTTGTTACATGATTGCAGAAAGGCACGAAAAGTGTCATTAAGCCAAATTAATTCTTTTAAGGACTATCTTTAAAAATGTATGAAACAAACCTGACTGTGTTTGGTTTTTCTAAAATATTAAAATAGACTAAATCTGAAGCTGAGGGTCTATTTAGGAATGGGAGGGATAGAAGAGAATCAGAAAAACGGAATTTAGCCAAACTTCATATTAATAATTCAGCCTTTAAAAGCTGGCTTGTTTAATATTTTCCTTTTTGTGCTTTTTGAGCCATGTCCTATGTAATAGAGGATTAAAGGGCTCTTGACATTTAATATTTCTATAGAGATTTCTTGAAAACTAGAGAGAGGGGCCTGAGCCACAAAATTAACATCTGGATGTGGATCTAGCTTTGTCATAGACTGAGAGTGTTGCGATCTGGGGTTTGTTCCTATCTTGGCTATAGACCTTGCAAAAGTAAAAAATTACCAACTCCCCCATGGTGAGGCTGGGGTTCCTTCTGAGGAGAGCAAGATTATACTCCACTTGAAAGACTTGAGTGGCTGTCCTGATACAAGGAGAGGGAGGACAGAGTCTGGGAGTGGCTGAAGGCACTGGTTTATGGCAAGTGCATCATGCTGGGACAAGACGTCAGGTGATCTTAATGAATATTTGCACTGGGGATGGTGACTGGAACTATGTGGGATTTTGATTATGGACTGTTTTGAGCTGTATTCTGGTAACAAAAACATACTGATGCACTAGAGGATAGCCTTGCTACTATGGACTGGAAAAAGCAAATGGAAGCAGGTGTGCCTGCCATACTGTGGCCTGCAGGAGGGTGTTTCCTATGACAGATCCCTAAAAGCAGTCATAGTTGGGCAGGAAAGAAGTATAATCAGTTCCCAGTGAGATGTGCTAATTTGTTAAAGCTAATGGGGATTGGCTGTTGGGAGATTCCATACTTTTAGACCTACTTTCTCCAGTGAGGGTGACAACAAACAGTATCTTCCAATGGGAAGGAAGTTTCCCATGGGGCAATTGCCTTTGTGTTGGATTAGAGCAGTGGTTTCGTTTTGTGCCCAAGGAGATTGAGGAAGATATCTATTTTGTATAATTATATGCACCTCTGTTTACCTGCTTGATCTTGTCTATCTGACTTCATGGAGTTAAACGAAAGGGGCTGTTAGGAAGAACAAGGAGAAAATGAAACAAGAGTCAGAATGGACACACCTATGGGTAAACTTAAAGTGGGTAAGGAAACAATGGCTGTGCCGGTAGTTGGGAAGGTGCTGTTTCCAGAAACCAAAGAGAGTTACCCAGTTGGTTTGCCAAGGCCAGAACTTAGAGCACAAAAGGGACATAAGCGTTAAAAGTACCCCATGCAGAAAGTGGCTGCAGGAGGAGGGAAAAGAGAGCTGCTAGCTTCCGCTTGAGGGGAGACATTGACAAGGAGACAGACAGAGAGACAGAGAATACAGCACCACAGCCTCTCAGCCCAGAAGCCAGGGAACCTGGGCGAAGTGGAACTTACTTATCAGGAAAGAATAAGGGTTAGACCCAGGCCTTTTGTTGTTTTACTGTTCTTCTCCACTTGTTATGTATCTTTGGCTGAATAAGCTATGTTAGGTTTGAAAAAGCTGTTTTGAGGTAGTGCGCTCATCTCCAGAAAGGAAGTTTCCTGCCAGGGCAAAACCCAGGTGGTTCTGCTAGAAAAGCAACGGTGGGAAAACAGGGGGACCGCAAACTCCAATCCAAGCTCAGAGTGGGTGAACTGCCGCTTTCAGAAACGTGAATGAATCCAAGCTTAGAACAGGAGGGGTGCACTTGTGCAGGTCTGCATAGGGGTGTAAAGTATAGTTTACCCTATAAATTTGACAGTAACCATCAATCTTCATGTGTTAAATATCTGGCACCTTTTGGTGCCCACCATCAATACTATGCAGTGGGACACATCAGGATGCCGTTGACACATTTCATAGTGTTGACTGCGTAGAGACTGCTATGTGGCTTTGTGCTAAGGAGAGAAATGACCACAGTCACCTTAGTTTCACATTCAGTTACAATAAAAATAAACCGCATGTGTCAATGGGAGCTTATGGTACTTTTACATCTCCTTAGATTTGTAAGCTATTTCTGCAGCAATATATATAAACAATATCTAATGCAACTCAAGGAAAATGACTCAGTTGCCTTAAATGTCAGTTTTGGAATGCGCCCCCATTGTCATGAATCTCTACTAACATACTGAGGTAGAAGCTGTTCCTCACTGCAAGAGCATGCAGCCTCTAGCAATTTGAGATCTGTACAACATTGACAGCCATTTCTTCTTGTCCTTCTGCGTTGCTGGCTGTAACGTGCCATAACTGTGTCAAATATTAATGGGTAAGTCCACACTGCAATTAAACACCTATGGCTGGCCCACTGTCACATGCTCGGATGCTATGGAGTAAACACCCATTTGGAGTAAACACCCATTTCTTTCTTTAGGATTGACCTTTTAATAACTTTTGCCTAGACAAGGCTGTATGAGCTCAAAACATCATACCTGGGAGCTGAAACTAATTGAGGTGCCTGCCCCATAATTCAACCTGCTTTGTCTTTCCTTTCCAGGACCTCTTGCTAGTTACTCATCCTATAACTTTTTGCTGGAACTTTCCTATTCAGATTCCACCTTTTTAGTAGAACATTGTTTTTTCTAGGATTTTCTCTTACAGAACTGCCTTTGTATTTTCCACGAGGCCTGGTTCTTAGTCACAAGCTCCCTCTCTCATGAGACCTGTACTCATTCTCTTCACCTGGGAAGGCAGGCTAAAACTGGCACAGGTAAGACTGAGCCTCAAACCTCCTTCCCCCCCTTGAAGGACCAACTCTCTTTGTGACAGGGAGCTGAAAACACAGCGCTTAGAATGGAGCCTTTTACGTATGACCATTGTTTCATACTAATATTTGTTGCATTTCAATGCATAAAGTGTTATATGCAGCAGTCTATATTCTGAACTATTTTAATCACTTACTGAGTTTAATGCACATGCGCGTTATGGTCTGGGAAAATTTTATGACTGATTCCAGCCTTACAAACTCTGCATATGGCAAAAAGAGCTATGGCTTTAAAATTCCCTGCAAGGTTCCTGAAAGGCTTAGAGTAGCCTGCAGAGTGAACCTGGGCTTGGCTAGCCCAGCTGGAATCCCTGCTTCATAGCCTTATCTGTGCCAGAGCTATGTATGTGCATCCATATTTGGGTTCTACTAAACCATGTCCTGAACTGGACTTTTGCCTGGACAGCCCAGATCTCTGAGTTCTGCTCAAACTGCACTGCGCTATGAAGTCATTCACTACATAGTATGAGAAAACTTGCTTGTCCTTCCTGAGCCCCTGTGCAGAAGTGCTCTTAGGTCACAATTTTGTAAGGTTAGACCACACGTGGCAAGGCATGGACCTACTTTGGATAATGACCTATTCCAGAAGTTTTTAATGCAAGTCACATTTTGGGTAAAGTAGAAGAGGAAAAAGGAGGCAAAAACAGCTACTGCTCCCAACCATGCGCCATGCCCATGAAGGGCATGGGCCATGGTTGGGAGTAGTAGATGTTTTTTGCCCTGGGAAAGCAAAGGTATGTCTTGCTAAGATCATAGACATGATGGAGTGAAGATAACCAATGCAGGGTTTAATAGCTGGGGAATTTGCCAATGCTGATCAGTGGTTCTGAACCAGGAGCACAAGTACAGAGTGGTGGGATCACATTGTTATGCAGACCTGGGATGATCAGCAATGGGTCCAGAATTTCTGCATGAAGTTGTGTGTGCAATATGCCCTGATCCTTCAGTGCCTGGGCACAGAGATGAGGGAGGCCATACCAGTCCTAAAGTGGGTTGTGATTGCCATCTGGAAAGTGACTGTCCCAGCCTGTTATGAGTCTGTGGTTAGTCAGTTTGGTGTTGGCACATCAACTCTTGGTGCTTTGGTGATGGAGGCTTGCAAAGCAATAATTACTCTGGTTCACCCAGGGGTGGTGAAGATTGCTAATGCCCCCTACAATGTCCTCAGATTGTGAGGTTCCAGCAAGTGGGGTTCCCAAACTATGGTAGTGTCATTGATGGCACATATGTCCATAGTTTACCTCCAATGGGTACACATGAGTATGTAAACTGGAAAGTATGCTCATTAGGTAAGTCTTTATCCACCACAGAGGGTGGTTCAAGAACACCATGGAATTCAGTAGAAGGGTTCATGATGCCAGGTTATTTTGGAAAACTGATGTTTTCAACTGGGACAAGTTGGGACTTTGAGATCCCTATTAGTAGATAGGACTATTTTGAGGAACTGAGCTTATCTTCTACAGCTCTGGCTCATGATAGTAGAAGGTTTAATTAAAACAGTGACTGGTTGCAGGACTGGTTGCATTTGGAACACACTTTGGATTCTGGGAGTCCAGCTCAAGAAACCCATAGGTGTGCCCCAAAACAGTTTGTGGAGTAGGGGCCAGCATTGACTCAATGTCCTCTCCTTCCTCCCCTCCTACTCTCTACGTGGCTGCTCCACTATCTGTAGTCGCTCCACTCTCTGTATCCCCACTTTCTCATCCAAAAGCCCATCCAACAGGAAAGTGGGGTGCATGCTCAGGGCAGGATCAAATAGCCAATCACATTCATTGTTGTTCAGGCACATTTTTAGTAAACTGCTGGCTGTGGCATTGTGATCCTTCGTCTTCCCATGTGCCATCTTGAAGGCTTTTATATTCTCCCTGCACTGAAGGAGTGAGGAAGTATAGAGGGAGAGGGCAAGGGCAAGAAAATATAGCCCAGGTAGAAAGGTGGGGAGACACAGGAGAACTATCAGCATCCAGGTGTGACTAGCCTTCCTCCTCACTTTAAAGTCAGTGGGTCAACAGCATGGGCCGAGGCAAAGCCTGGGCTCACATCCATACCCTCAACAATGTATGGTAGCATGGGTTTATAGCATTCTCAGGCCTGCGTGAGAGGTTTTTCTGTGTAGATAGCAAGGAGTAGGGGCAACACCAAGGTTAGAATCTGGGGTAATGCTGCCATGAATCCATATTTACAAGCAGCGTGTAGACTTCAGTAAATATTAGACATCAGCTCATAAAGGTTTATGGTATGAAATGTCCAAGTTGTTCCCTTTGTCTGAGCTGGTGCTTTTCTCTCTGCATGAAGTAAATTCTGGTGTATCTGTTTCACACTCACTCTCAAAGTCCACATGGAACTCTTAGGCTTTTCATGGATAGAATTTTTGATCACATCAGCCCTGTTCTGTGGTAGAACTTGACTTGTAGCATGGGGTGCCACATTCTGCTTCATCAGCAGATATCTGATGGGGCTGGAAGGGAGGGAGAAATGATTTGCCACAGTTCAACTTTTGCAGATGTACACTTAGCTCTGCACTTCTGTTTTCCTTGTCAAATGCAATGAAACTCAGAATTTGCCCTATTGAAACTGCTCACATTGAATATTTTGTACACCAAGCATTTTTAAAAAGATGATCTTTGTATTTAAGCTCTGGGAACTCAGAAGCATAAAAATGAAAAATGCTGATAATCCTTTTTTAGTTAGGATATGCAAGATGTTTTATGAAAATTGTCTTATACTGAAGGACAAGTGTAAGATGCAAGAAATGTTGGTGTTATAGGGATTCAAAAAACATTTTAATCAAAATTTCAAACAAGGATCATATTTAAACCATACAGCTGAAAGTAATGGTTTGATGATGTTAGATGAAATTAAATGTCATTGAAATTAAATTTAAGTTGAACTCCTACCATTGGCAAAGCAAAGACCACAAAAATTTTGTTGATGTCAGTTCCCCCTCCTCCTCCCTCTCTCCCCATCTAAACTATCTGGCTAAAAATTGGGCTTGTAATGGAGACCTGATTGTAACTGTAAGTATGAAGTGACTAATGGATCTCCACAATGCTGTACCATGTATATATATTTCTTTACTTGTGTTCCTTATATCACTGATTATTAGAGTTACATCTCTAGCAAATGTAAAATTTATGGAACTCCCAAAAAGAACTATGAATTTGCTAGCCAAAGAGAAAAAGGAAATATTATTTCACATAAATATTGTCAAAACCTGCTTCTTTCCACATGAACATTTTTTCTTCATATTTAAAGTTTATAGCAGAACACAAGGTACAAAGTTTCTCTTCATATCTGAAGTTTATAGCAGAGCTTGAAATACATATTAATATAGAAGCTATAATGTATTCTGAGTTAAGCTGTCATAAAATCTGGAGCTTTTCACATCATCACTTTTGAAGGTCGGTGCCACAGAGAAAAGAGGCATCTGTATTGGATCACCATGAAGGTTTGTAATACATTACATTAAATACTGCAATATATATCATTTTTATACGTTTTTGATGAAGAGGCAAAAGTGCATCTTCTACAGTTGCTTTTCAAAAATTGCTCATTTGTTTGGAACGAGAGTAAAAGAGATTGAAGCTAAACATTATTTATGGATACATTACCACTCCTCACTCCAGCCAGAGCTGAAATGAGTAGAGGATTCCAATGATATTTCATTTAGAGTATTGATTTTTCCAAGCTCATCCTATGAAGCTATCATATGTGCATTCCAGACAAATATGAGAAGAATGTAGATATGCTAACTGTGTTTCTGTATCCCATTTTTTTTGGCTTGTATTTTCTCATGTTGCTAATTTTGTGGTTTTTATGTTCCTGGAAACTCTAACAATAGCAAAAACTCTGCACTTCTGTTCTAGACCTGTTCCTGTAGTGCCCATGTGAGCCTTCCATTCAGAAGGTACCCAAATGACAGGTTGGAAGCTTTTTGCCCACCAGTGAAGGGTGGCAGCTGTTTAACAGCACACAAACACTGACCAACTCTTTAGGGTACTGCAGACATTAGCGAAGACATGTGGACAGCCAGAGGAGTTTCAGACTAAAGAACCAGCATAAGAAGAGATTGCTGTTTCTAATCTTCCTCCACATGTGGTCCAAGAGAAGGTAAAGAGGTGTGAAGACTAAGGGCCAAATTCAGAGGTAGTGTGTATGGAAGTCCAAGCGATCCCTGGTAGAATTGATATGCTTAGACCTGATTTCCTACTTATATATAAGGGAGTTTAAGTGGATGTCATTTAGATGTCAAAAGGATGGAAGGAATAACTGTATTTATGTTAAAGCTAGGTGGAAGCTACTTAAGATTAGGACTCCACGTGTTAACATGTGAGTTGTGCCAACATACATCCCTCATAATAAGACTCAGTGGCCAAGGCAGTGATGCATATGAGAGTTACATATTTAGATTTTATATATTTAGAAATAAGTAATTTGGTCAAAAAAAATCTGTCTATTCTATTGTTTTTCTCCATTGTTTTTCTCTTATGGTCGCTTGATGTGGCCTTTCAAGAGGGCCATAGTTTCTCCTGGCTAATCCTCCTCAGCTTGTCTTCAACCAGTTCAACACCAGGGCCATCACCTTTAATTAAGGCAAGCAGCCCTTCAGTTTTAGGGCTTACAGTCTGCTTCAGTCACTTGGTTACTTTCTTGGAGGCAGCCGGTGAAGGGTTGTCTTTCCTTTGCTGTCCCACGCATTTCTGCCTCCTCTTCCTTCTCTGTACTCCTTCCTTTATAACAGGCCTTGTTTCCCTTATTGGGTGCAGCTGGTCAGTGCGAGTCCCCATAATTAACAGCATAAAACAGGAGAGGTTCTCCTTCCCCTTCTGTCTAGGCTCAGAATGGAGTCTGTAGACCTCATTACAGGCCCCTTTCTACAAAAAGAAGTCAAAAGAAAGCCATGGAACTAGAATTTTTCTAGATAATCTTTCATTTATTTAATATCTGTCATAATTTAGATAATTTAAACCCAGCTACTCATAAGACAATTCTAAGGAAACAGTTCCATTGCCTTTCTAAAATTTCTGAATTTGGCCTTACACCTGCATACATTGTGAGTATCTAGTAATCCAACCATTGACCTCTCTTTGGATGAAATAGCATGGGAATGAAGGATTAGTTTCTCTTTTGCTTCCTTAGACCTTAGTTCATCCTGTGCTGCGGACACATCGGGCAGTCTAATTCCTTGACAGACTTGGCCAGTGAGAGTGTCTAACTAAAAGAATGAAGGATTCCATTCACATATGGCTGAAGGAGATACTACATGAGCAACACATTAGAAAATATCGAAGAAAGAAGGCTTTTGCCCTCCACTACAGAGAATTGTTTGAAAAGTCTTGAGGCATACATCCAAGTTCCACTCCTGAGATCAACTTGATTTTTTAAAAAGAATTATCTACTAATTTTATCTGAGTGAGGTTCAGGGCATGATAGAAACTGAACATGGTCAACGTTTTTTAAACTAAAGTTTCTGTTAAAATATTTTTTTTAAAAACAGTTTTTTTAACAAAGTATTTTTTTAAAAAACTGTGTGAAGAGCCCCAAAAGGAAGAGTCTTTGGTCTTAGTTTACCCTTCTCCATCTCAGCTCCCTTTTTAATTGGCAAAATCGAGAAAAAAAGAAAAGTGGAGAGCAGCATTTGATTTCTTGTGGCATCCCTCTGATAAGAAAGGCAAGTCAACTCTGGCTTCCCATTGAGGCATGCCACAGCTTAAAAGCTGGTTGTTTCCTATTCATAAATCCCATATATGTTATCATATAAGCAATATCCAGTCTACTAAGTTTTTTTCACATATGGCTTTATGGAACAGATCTATATTAATACTTAACACTGCATTATAATTGCATGACTTATTAACTGAAGAACGTTATCAATATTACTATATATCTGTTACAGATGAAATGGCTATGTGTGTGACAGAGAATAATCCAGTCACTAGTTTTATGGACTCACAATCCTCTATAGAGTGTCACTAGTTTACATGATGTTCTCAGGTGTGGATTTTATATTTAATTCTGCCATAGTTGAATGATGTGTAAATAACAAGTAGGCAGAGTTTCTTTTTGTCTGTGTTCCCGAGCATATTTTAAAATAATGACACATAACTAAACGTTAGCATTTTTGTATTACTTTTGGTCCAAGGTTCTCATGCTTTCCAAATCTGGGTGTTTGCACATTACAGATTGTAATGGGGCAAGGCCGGATGGCTATAGGAAAGTGCTAAAGAATAGATATGTTAGTCTCAGGCTAAACAAATCCCCGGTACCCATGGAACCTTCTAGAAAGGAGTAGAAACAGCTAGCCTGATTGGGACACCTGAAGCCAATCAGGGACTGGCTGAAACCAGTTAAAAACCTCCCGGTTAGTCAGGTGGGTGTGGGTGTCAGGAGCTGTGGGAGGAAATTGTTCTGTTGGTGAGACTGAGTGGTGGACAACATATCATACGCAAGGAAGAAGGCCCTGAGGTAAGGGTGAAGTGGAGTTTGAAGAAGCGGGGACTGCTGTGGGGAAGTAGCCCAGGGAATTGTATTGTGTTTTGTGGATAAAAGGTCACCCATCTTAACTGATATTATTAGGGTTCCTGGGCTGGATCCCGGAGTAGAGGGCGGGCCCGGGCTCCCTCCTTTCTGCCTCCCCTAATTAATCACTGAGATTGGGAGACAACAGAGACTGTGCCAGGAAGGATAGCTTCTCCTCACTGGTTTATGAAAAAAATGGCTCAATAGGCTGTGACCTTGTCTCTAGAGAGAGAAGGGCTACGTGGAGGGTCACAGTGAGCCTCTGAGGCTAGTGAAAATCGGCAGGCAACGCAGGATCCATGAAGATAAGGACAGAGCTTTGTCACAAGATGCATAAACGGAGAACAAGATTTTCAAAAGTGACTAGAGATTTTGCCTCAGGTTTTTTGGTGCAACTTGACACGTTTAAAAGGGCCCAATTTTCAGAAAACAAGCAGCACACCACCCATCATCTGAAAATCAGGCCCCATAGGTATCTCACAGGAGACACCTAAAGTCTCCATTCACTTTAGAAAATCTTGCCTAAGGCAATTATTTTTTCTTAATTTTTAAAGGTTTTATTATTACTGTATAGAAAAACCTGTAATAGGCTGAGACAATTGGAAGTAACTATTGAGCACATTTATTTCAAAATCTGTATCTTCATTGATAGCTGCAATAAAGCTTTTGGTTGAATGAAAGTCTAGAAAACATTGTCTGAAACTGTGCTCAACTTGGTTTATTTTTCATTAAAACTGCATACTGTATGTGGGCCATAAACTGCCATACGGTCATTTAACATAGGCACCAATTCAAATAAAAAAAAAGAATTAAAATGTAACGTTGTCTCAAACTTTTACCAAATACAGAACTTTGTGGTTTGAAAAATTGAATTTATTTTTAGCAAAAAAGAAACAGCGCACACTTTGGTACTTTCTGAATTTGACTGGAGGCAAACATTCTAAAAGCCTTTGAAAAGGTTAGTTTTTGTGCTATTTCTGACAAAGTCCAAAAATCTAGCAATAATGGAAATTGAAAGAAACAGACTGATTTGTCTGAGATTTCAGTCCAATTTCAAAGACCAAAGAGGAGGACATGTCTGAATAAGCACACAAACTAATGTACTGAAACTCCAAACTAAAACAATCACAGTTTTCACATCTGAAGTTCCTCTGTTATGGCAGAGTAAACAGACATGAAAATTGTTAGAAGTTTATTTCCCTAAATTCGATGTATTTTTTTCACCTGTAATATTCCATACACTCTTACATGCCTCCTGAATAGATTTATTGCCAATTTAATCATTAAGATGCTCATTACATTCCCTTACAGTTTTTTAAAACAGTGATCCTGGGTAACTGATGATTTTTGAATAGGCTTTACTGACATTTTATACCTATTAATGCTAGTATATGAGCAGCAGAAACACAATTCCTTCAGGATTATTTTTATGCTGACAATTTTATTACTATAAAAATTTCAGGGCAGTTTAAGTTAAGACCAGGAAAATGGCTATTAGGGTGCCTTAAGAAATGACATTTAAACAACCATGTATCTAGTTTTACTGAATGAACCTATATAAAGCTTCCTGTAAAAATTTAAAATGATATTTTAGTAAATTTTTTAGAAAAAGAGCAAATTCTGGAGATAGCCATCTTTTTACTGGTTTCTGGACTGTAATAATTAAAGTGATTTGCTTACCAAGCAGTAAAGTCAAATTCTATTATTGGTCACTCTATCCTGAAAAATCTTTGGTAGGCAATAAACCAAACACAAAAGCTTTCCTAAATATATTTAGAGGACTATGATTGCTGACTTTTCAAAGGCCTATATTTGCTACCTAAAACAAGTTAATTATAAGTATTACAAAGTTACCACCAGTGCTGTTACCACTGGAATTTCTGCAAGGGAGGGATGCTAACCAGGAGCTGGATTTTGCTAGAGACAACTCAACCATTTCTTTGCTGTCTTACAAACTATTGCAAAAACACATCTCCAGCTACCCTGAAGACCATACCCAGGGAAAACTGCAACTCATTTCAAGGCAAAATGAAGTCAAGTTATAAATTGTGATTACGCAAGAAGACAGGATCAGCTCTACAGACAGAGCAGATATTAAAATAATCTCATACTGAATCTTAAGCCTACACACTAAGTCACTGTAGCAGGGACCTAAACTTGAATCACTCATCTACAACAAGGCAGCTCTATCCACCAAACTATAGAATCAGTCTTACTTTCCCTGGCCTAATGACTAGTCATTGTTACCAAATTTCCTCCTTCTCCTCTTTGAATCTAGGTCCCTCCCCTTTGATTTCAGGCCATTAACAAATGCAAATATTTCTGGTTGGGCCAAACAAAACATTTCATTTAACTTGACTTGAAATGTTTTCTGTCTTTTTGACTCACTGACAATTAAAGAAAAAAATCATTTTTGGATTGACCCGAAATAAATTTTTCTTTCATTTTTTTTTCAGAATTGCTAGTGAACTAAATAATCCATTGTTTTCCCCATTCTACTAGCCACTGGAAAATCTTAGCCTTCAAAGATATCCCAGATGCATTTTTCCTTCAGTGTGATCAAAAGGTACTCAAAGATACCTACTAATTTTACCCTCTCAAAGCTCCTCTTCTCACAAACCAGCACAGTTCAAAGATCAATCACTGGGAGGCCTACAGATCCTGGAGCCTGTCAACACAGCTAAGAAATCATTCACTAGGTGAGTTTTATAGAGCAACACCCTCCTAAAAGTAACTGCATCACTACTGTGGTTGCAAGGCAACAGATCTTGAAAGACCTCTGTGTGTGCTGGTTGAAGTAGTATTCACAATATAAAATACCACAGTACGGAATCTATTGCAAAACTATTCAGAGAGTGCTTTGCCTTTGCAAAGATATAGCCTGCATTGTGTTTTCGATGTGTACATTTTGAATCAATGTTTTCCCTGTCTTCCTAAACCAGGTAAATACATCATCACTTTACAGTTAATAGTGCTAATACTGTAGCTATATTTTAGTGACAAACTTTCTATAATTTCATTTTTGCAGCTGTAGCAGCATCTTGTTGGAACCCTTTAGCTTCTCAGCTCAGCAGAGAGTTTCATTTAAAAAGGGGCCCTAACAAGATCTATTTTTTTTGGGAGGGGGGGTTGTTGGCCACATTTAATAGTTTATTGTTAGATATTGTGAGCTAGAGAGTTTTTTATCCTGTCTCCTTCTACTAGGCCACA
Source organism: Dermatemys mawii (assembly GCA_007922305.1). Classification (NCBI taxonomy): domain Eukaryota; kingdom Metazoa; phylum Chordata; order Testudines; family Dermatemydidae; genus Dermatemys; species Dermatemys mawii. The sequence continues at coordinate 17,226,602 of ML677371.1, read as the reverse complement.
CATATAGAATGGGTCCTAGAATCGAACCACCTTGGTTTTGCTAAATTAAAACTAACTGATAACATATTGCAAAAAATCAAAACCAAAGAATAGCTTCTGCCACCCATCTCTAGGTTAAGTTATATTTTCAAGAGGTGTCTAAAATACTGATTGTAAATGTTATACATACATTTCAGTTATTATACACAATAGAATATCACAAGAAGTTTATGGCTGTTTGATATGTTTGGTTACACTTTGCAATAAAGCCTTGTGCTCTTTCGTTACTTCATTTCATTTCTATACATCTTGCATTTTCACATACATGGAGGGGGCCCATACAGCTTGAAACGAAAGAGCTGAGCATGAGCTTCCTGACCAGAGTCCTCCTCTGTCTCACAGCAACAATAAGAGGAGGTTGCCTTTCAAAGAAGCCACATAAACTACCCAGAAACAATGATACACAAAACATCTTTCCTGAAACTAATTACAGATTGATCATGGAAACAAAAGAAGAAAACTATAAAAACGCCCAGAATGTTTTTGAGAGAATCAATGAAAGAAATGCACCTGCTTCCAAGACAATTCAGTACATCATCTCGTCTTCTGACAGAATACAAAACCACTCTGTTGCCCAGATCTTGAATTTCCTTAATGAGTTTTCCACTAGAATGTCACAAGATGCTCTATTAAATCAGATGCTATTACACAAGCTAAAGACCTAAATATTTGTTTTAAAATTATTTCCTATCCATCATTTTACTATTCAAAATTCAGACTATGAAAATAAAATAAATACCATCCCTAAAATAAACAAACAACTTTTTGATATTTACCTAACTCTTCTCATTGGAGCTTTTAATGTGACCTGAACTCTGCCATTTAAATGAAGCTCATTCATTCAAGCAAATTGATTGATTCAGACAGCTAATTGAATGCTACATTCTCTATTCCTTTTGACTGACATATTTCCTATGCCAACACTCTGTAAATCTGTTTGGCTGAGCCTATGCTGACAAAATGCTGCGACAGAAGTCAGTAGGCCTTTGGGTTGCTTGGTTTGAGTTCAGATAGTTCTGCAGCCAACAGCAGTTAGTTGCAGATTGATGCTAATTTGCATTTGACACAGTAGCAAACCTAAATAAAGACATTAAATCTTGGTTCACTATGGAATTCATGCAAAGAAGAAACTATCACAAAATAGGCTCTCCAAAGTTTGTATTTATTTGTACGTAATGATCTGAATTGAATCCCTGGATGTACCATAAGCTTCCGCTGTGACCTTACCAAGCCACTTATTTTACAGATCGGAGACTAAGGCACAGGGGAGTAATATTACTTCTTTTCTCTCCTCTGTCTCGTCTATTTAGACTGTTAGTTCCTGCCTCAAATAACTGTTTCTAGTAGATGTATGTGCAGTGCCTAGCACAATGCGGATCTCCATAATGGCACACAGGGGAAGAACACCCCATCATGCATCACTGCTCCTGCTTGCACACTAGGGGGCTCTACAGCACAGTGTTCAAGCACATTCCGTTTACAGACAGCGAGACTAAAGCGAGGTGGGATGAGTTGTGCTTCTCTGCAGCCTGTTCCCTCCCTTCCCCAGGAGGTTCTTCTGAATTCTAAAAACAAGGTAGTGCTACATTATAGCCTTCCAGCAAGGGTATTTGTGTTTTTAAACAAAATTTTCTGTGCACATGCTGCAAACATAACACTTACGACATGTAGCAGGGGACACGTTATTACTCTAAACTTGAATAGCCTCGGAGTGCCATGCACTTACCCTCCCACCTTAGGGAGCAAGGGCAGCGGAAGGACGGTAAGCACATTGGGCCAGGAACTGTTTGTTTCTTTTGGGGCTCTGGTCCATGAATGGGGCTCCCTAATCTACAGACCCTGGCTTTCTATGGCCCACCCTTTATTCCCCACTGCTCTCTGTAAGGCATGCGGAACTGCTATGGAGCTGAGTCCTATAGCCTGCAGAAGATACATCCCCCTATACCAGCTCTGAGAATCCTCTCCCCTACCCCATCTCTCCTGCAGAGAGATCCCACTAGTTCTACTGCTCACTGGCAGGAGGTGTTTGTTCCACCGAGTTCACATTGAGAACCAGACCCTATTTTGCCTGATTCTGAATAAGCATTTGAACCTGAGTCTCATACATCTTTATGTTATAGAGTTAGAATCTGTACCCTCCCCCTCTTCCATTTCTGTTGGAATGGTTCCCCCTTGTATAAATAATAAAATGCTCATTGGGGCCAGAGAGAAACAGAATGACTTTATCGCACGGTGATTAGGACACCCGCTCAGAGCATAGGAGACTCAAGTAAGTGCCCTAACCACCAGGCTATTCTTGTGTCTCTCTTTCTGCCCCTCTGTGCTGGATCTGAGAAAACTTTTGTAGAAACTGATACACATTTCTGTGGAAAGTTTCTATTCTGATGAATTAACATTTTATGGCAGAAAAATGGTTTGTTGAAAATTTCCCAGCCAGCTCTCGTCTTAGTGCATTAGTGATAAAGTGAGAACTATGTAACTATAACTTACTGTCCTTCCCTCACCTTTATCCAAGCTGGGGAAAATGAAAAAAATAAGCAGAACAAACAGTGAACCTAAATTAGACATTAAATATTCTTTTAATTTTCATAATCTATGGAATAATATTAACATTCTAAGTGGATTTTATTATAATTTATTTGGACAGTCCCTGTATCATTTACCTTCAACTGTATTAGTAGTACAATTTTAAGGAACAAGCCACCAGTTAAAGACTAACAAGAGAAACTTCATGAATAATCAAGACTTTATTGTCTAACAACTTTCCACCAAAGTTTAAGTGTTTATACTTCATTATAAATAAATGAATAACTGTATAAAGTTCACTTATTTAAAATGCTGACACAAGATGCATAATTTGGATACATCTATTGAGTTTTTTGTTTTACTTACTTGACCTAGTATTTGCTTCCATTTGTGGGAAGAGTTATCAATTGGAGCCAGTCAATTTCTTCCTCCCTTCCCCTGCAATTTAGAAGTTTTTTGACAAAACAGACACATTTTTGGCAAAATATTTCTGGATGTTTCTCCCATTTTTCCAAACAATCCTAATTCAATTATCTTCCCTCTATTTCTAGAATTCTAATGTGCACCAGATCCTCAGCTGGTGTTAATTGGCGATAGCACCACTGAAGTTAACTTTAACCATATGTGTAAGAGCTTTGCTGAATCATGGGCTCTTAGGGTGTGTTTACCCTGGAATAAAAGACCCAGGGCACATCTGTGGCTGGGCTAGATCAGCTGACTCAGGCTCACAGGTCTAAAAATTGCTATGTAGACCTGCGTGGGGTCCCAGAGTGTCTACACAGCAATTTTACAGCCCCACAGTCCAAGCCTCATGAGCCTGAGTCAGAGAACTGGGGCCAGCCATGGTTTTTTAATTGCAATGTGGACATATCCCATAGCAAGAACTATGTTTTCAGAGTGTAGAATATGAACTGGTGTCAATGTAGTTGGGGTAGCTTGCATTTTCCTTTGCTAGGCTCCCTCTCCTACTGTAGTTCCTATTTTTTCGTTGCTTTGTTTAGCAGAATCAGCCACCACACTCTGTGTCTGGCCCTTTGTCTTTCTGTTCACTTTCAAGGTGAATCATCCTCCATCCAAATTGCTTCACTGAAACAATCTAGGCCTGTCTATTAATCTGCTTCAAATACATGGCATTGAAATAGCTCTGAGGAAAGTAATCTATTAATTGTATTGATCCTCATTTGTCCCTTTTTAGTGCTAGTATTTTCCTCAGGTGGATACTGTTTAATCTAGAGATTGTATTAAATCAAAAACCATCACATAGAAACACACAACCTTAGACTGGGTGTTTAGAATCTTGATGTAGATTTTGTAGCTTGGGTCCATCACAGGTTGAATGAGATAGGGACTTTTAAATCACCCAGCCATAACATATAATGTCCCCTTTCCCAAGGTGTGACAGGGTGCGACTCACCACTCCATTGCCTCCTGCTGGCTATCATGGGGATTAGTTCTTCTTGCTAGTGTGCCCTTTTCTGCTGGTGCCTCTCCACCACCATTTCTGCTCTGGGACCCACGTCACTCCTAGGACCATGGCATCCTCTTCAGTGACACAGCCCACCGGCCATGTTACTTCTGGGTTCCCCACTTCTGGGAGCTCTGCAATATCTGTCCAGGGTCTTCCTTTAGTGGTAACTGCAGTCCAGAGTTCTGCCATTTACCCAGTGATGACTGGGAGTGGGTGGGGTAGAGATCTAGACACACCACTACTCTGGATTGTGGCCCAGGGACACTGTAGATGGTTTTCACTTGTTGCGTCCCCTCTGACTCCTATGTAGATCTCCCGGAGCCACTTCCCCATGGCTCCAGCACCCTCTTTGTCCTTGCCTCAGTGCTTCAACCTGCAGATTCCTGCAGCCCGCCAGGAGCTGCCTTTAGATTCCCAGATTTCTGCCCGCAGCACTGTTCTGTCCACGGTGCTTGTCTTCAGCTTGCAAGGCAGCCAGTCTTCCTCCCTCCTCAAGCTCCAGGGAGTGACTGACACTATTCTGCATCCAGTGTTTTCCCCAGGAATTGAAATTGGTGGGGGTATTGGAAAATTCAGGTTGGGGGTGAGGGCCGATGAGCGCTGAGACCCTGAGGGCAAAGGTGGGATGTATGGCACCATAGTAAAAACAGAAAAATGTTTCACAAAGATTTTATTAAACTCATGTTTTAAAATCATCACAAAAATTAAATTGGCTACTTAAGCCTGCTGTAAAGCACTACATCTATATCCTTCTTGGTTTCTTGTTGTAATTTTGCACTCTTTGATGTCTTCTTGTGTGTCCATTACTTCCAGTCCTTCATGATATGCTCATGATCAGGCAGAAGGCGACTTCTTTCAGAACACAAAATTCTATTCAGTGAGAAAAAATATGCTCAACTGTAGCTGTTGTGACTGGGATTAGCAAGTGATGTTGTGACTGGGATTAGCAAGAGATGAATTCCTACCCCAGATAACTGGGATTAGCAAGAGATGAATTCCTACTCCAGATTACTCCTGAAAACAGGACTTGGCTCATGCCTTTGAATAATTTTAAACTATGAAGAATTATCAAGAATATTTTAGGCATTATAGGAGAAATTAACAAGTAAAAATTTCTGTAAATCCACTCAACGTATTTGTCTTCCTACCTATGTTTACTTTGGGTCAGATTGAAATTCCTTCACTCATACTACAAGCTACAAATACTACAGTGAACATTAGTGGGACTACTCATGGTGCGAGGTAAAAGGACATCACAATCTGGTCCTTAGATGATAAAGAAGTTGAAGTTAAATTGGTTCATCATATGATATTCCACCCTGTGTTCAAAATTCTCTATTCTGTCCTGATCACATAGCAGCCCCATTGCTGGTAGTGCCTCACTCCACTCAACTGTAGATGTTTTATAAGACAGGCATCTGTAAAAGTTATGTGGAAACCGAGTCGAATCCAGAAATCTCTATTGTGGATTTGTAAGAATCAAGTCTATGTACTTTTTCAGCTGGCTTAACAAACACTTCGTGTCCTCTTCACTTATGAAGTCAATATAAGTACCTTCATTAGTCAACCTCTGGACTGAAGTCTTTGCTTTTTCCAATATATTTTCAATGGACAGCTCTGATTGATCCAAGGATAGATTCTATATCTGGACAAAGATCTACTATTGTTGTAGCAGATGTCTGGATGACATTGTTTAATGACCCAAGTGGTTTCAACAGTAGACTTACAAGAGAGAAAACGGTGACAGTCTTCTCTGAACTTAGTAACAAAAGTAATCCATTAGCCTCACTACTTAGATCTGTCCTATCTTGGTGGATACTTTCCAAAGCCAGTAATAATGGTTGCAGTAATTTTAAAACAACTGCCAAGAATCACTCGTGAGAAAGCCAGCAGGTTTTCCCAAATTGGACTTATTTGACCTTCAATCCCAGTATATCTTCTATTTGTTTCCAAAATGTTCAGTCCTTTTGAACTCTTGCTGAAAAAAAAAGAGTATATAAAAGCTATTAAATTTGTGGCTTATAATGTCTTTTAAAGACTCCGCAGCTTGTACTAGTGCTAGCTGGAGTAGATGGCTTCTACATTGTGTATAGGAAAGATTAGGGTTACACTTTTCTCTGAGCAAAGCTTGTACTCCACTATGTCTTCCAGAGAAGTTTGTAGTTCTATCAAATGCACAGGCAGCCATCTATCTGGGGTTCAATTTAAAAGCATTTAACTCTTTTAAGATATCACAGATGCAGCTGATGTGTCTTCTATAACCTGAACATCTAGAATGCATCAAGATAACATATACAATGACTTAATACTTGATGCCTGTTTGCATTGGTGCATTCATTGGTCATGTATGAATATATTTTGAATATGATTGAGAAAATTCTTCACTTTGTCAACTCCTGAATCTTTCACTGTTGCACCATATGTTTGAAGAGAGTCAGATAAGTTTTTTGCAGAAAGATAGTGAGCATATGCCAGTCTTGTTCAGAACCAGTGTCCAACTTCAGGATTAACAAGTAACAATACATGTAACATAGGCCTCCAGTTTGTAGTGTGTAGTATCTCTTGTTTAAAGAGAAAGTATGATGCAATAGCCATGTCGGTTCACATAAACTGAATTGTCTCCAGCATTCTTAACAGCCTCATTAAGTTCTTCTAAAATTGGCTTTGACAGTGACTGGCTTATAAAGCTTTCTCCATGTTGACACAGTCCAGAGACATGGTGTTTTGCAGCCTTTTCATACAGGTTATCAATATTGGCTTAGCTGATCAGTCTGGCAAACCAAGCTCCTCCACTTTTACTATATAAATCCATGACATACCCAAATCTTAAATAGTGCATGCAATTATGGTCACACCATCTCAAAAAAAATATTGGAATTGGAAAAGATACAGAGAAGGGCAACAAAAATGATAGGGGTATGGAACAGATTCCATATGAGGAGAGATTAAAAAGACCGAGCCTTTTCAGCTTGGAAAAGAGAAAACAAAGAGTGGATATGATAGAGTCTTATAAAATCTTTATTGATGTGGAGAAAATGAATAAAGAAGTGTTATTTATTCTTTCATTTAACACAAGAACCAGGGGGCACCCAATCAAATTAATAGACAGTAAGTTTAAAACAAAAAAAAGGAAGTATTTCTTCACACAACGCACAGTCACCTGTGGAACTTTTTGCCAGGGATATTATGAAGGCCAAAATTATAACAGGGTTAAAAAAGAACTAGATAAGTTCATGGAGGATAGGTCCACCAATGCTTATTAGCCAGGATGGACAGGGATGCAATATCATGATCTAAGCGTCCCTAGCCTCTGTTCACCAGAAGCTGGGAGTGGACAACAGGGAATGGATCAAGCAATGATTCCCTGTTCTGTTCATTCCCTCTGAAGCACCTGGAACAGTTACTGTCAGAAGACAGGATACTGGGATAGATGGACCATTGATCTGACCCAATATAGCCATTCTTAGAGAAAACAATTATTATAATAAAAAAGTTTAGTATAGAAACTCCCCAAGATAATGACCTCTTGAGATAGCGATAATGTGAGATAATGATCTTGGCAAATAATGCATTTTAAAAACCTTGGCCTACTAGGAAACATATATTTATATAAGTTTCCCAGTCACAAATCCAGCTTCTGGAGAAAAGTCACTAAAACACAGTCCAATGCTCTGGCCGCTGTTGTTTGTCATACCACTGTTCACTCTATTGCTCTGCCCCAATGGACATCACTGTCACCTTCTGCTACCACCTGCCTCTGTGATCTCTGTGAGTTGGTCTCTCGCAGTTCCACCCGACTCTCAGTGATTTCAGCTCTTGGGGTAGAATCTCGGTGTTAGTGCAGACTGGGTCATCTCTTCCACAAAAACACCATCCCAGAGCAGATCTAAGCACTTAGACCTGAGTATCAGAGATTTCAGCTCTAGTGGTCACTTAACAAACCAGAAGACTCTGTATAAAGCCTAATGAGCTCTGTCTTTAAACAGTGGAGAGGGGCAGATCAAATAGTACTTGTGACTCAGGCAGATCATCAAGCATAACACCTGGCTGCACCCTCTCTCTTGATGCTCTCAGTCAGCACAGCCTAAGGACAGTTCTATTGCCCTTTACTCATACAATAAAAACAACTACATTTCATTACCCCCTCCCCCGCCAAGTCACCCTCCCCCGCTCACATTCAAGTGATTTGTAACCTAACTCCAGCCAGAATCTATCACTTGGGCAACACAGCTCTGTTTGCTGAATACCTGGGTAGATTAGGTTTGAATGTTAATACAATCTGGTCCTGAAGCCTTTTCCCCCCAGTCTCCAGCTCATCACTAGCTGTCAGGGAGAGCTCATTCAGACTTTGCTTACAAATCATAATTTGATATTATTAGGTTGGCTAACATCACCAAAATGAATGCACTGACAGTCTCAAAAAACAAAAGCTGTAAAGGAAGCTAGTCTGTGTTCATACTTTTCAAATTTATTATACTTTTTCAGCTACAAATATTTTATCATATACTTTATATGCTTTTAAAATGTGTATTAATGTTTCAATTTCAATTCAGATTTCCAAACAATCACTAAATTGATAACACTGTAAATAACTAGTTCACAAAACTGGGGAAGGAGGGTGTTGGGAAAATTCAGGGTGGGGTGTAGGGAAATCCCTGTCTGCATCCCTTCTTATATGGGCCAGCCCAGCTTGGATTGGCTGCTCCTCGCAGCCCCTCTTTCATTGGTCACTTCCCAAGGGCTCTGTTAGCCCCTTAGAGCTCAGTGTGGGGCAGGCACCCCATCACACAAGGCAATAATTAAGCTCTTTTTTATCCATGATTTTAAATGACAGTCTCTCCATCTACTCCCACAAAGGTGACTCTAATTTACCCTCTAATAATTCCATAGTGCTTTAAGATGCATAACTAGCACAGTGCATTTTAAATGAGCACAAAACCATGCTGTAGCTGAGTTGTCTGTTCATCCAGCAGGCCTAGTGGTCAGGACTAGCACTCCAGTCTCTTTTAGTTCAATTTGTCAGGGTCCCCCTGAAAGGGGTTTATCTGGGTCAGCTTCCTTGTCAGTAAGTCCCTATTCCTACCCATCACAGGGAGGGATCTGGGATTGGCTAAGAGGACCCAGGCCCTCCTACTCCATTGGGACCTGGCCCATGGCCCTTAAAGTGTGCCAGTGTGGAATGGCCTACACTCAGTCCAGCTCCTGCTCACCTTTATGTAAGCCATTTCCTACCCATCCAATTTCTTAGTTTGGGACATGGATGCTGTTTAACTGTAGTTCTTTATTCCAAACCAGAGTCTTGGGACTGATGCAGGTGACCCTCTAGTGGTAGTTCTCTGTACTTCTGAGGTGTTGGCTCAAAGGGTGGGGGAGGACTCACAGCTGGACCTCCTTAGTAACAGTTCCTTCTCCTCCTGGAAATGGCTTCTCTCCATCCCCTGCCTTTATACTGTTCCTTCCCCACAAGCATGCTTGGCAGTGTCTGAGGGTGGAGCTTTCCCAGCTCAGTACTGCTACAGCCTTTTTCTGCCTCAGCCTTGGTGTGGCGTTTGTAAACCCCACAACAAGGGTTTGGTTGTTTTTTTTTTGTAACGATGTGTTACAGGAAATTTGGTGCAATACAGGTCCTATTCTTTGTATGGGCCTATTTGGAATCTATGTATACTAAAAGCAAAGTTCTATAATTGTTTTGGCCGATAGCTCTATTTTACCAATATTTCAATGAAGATTTCAGAAACCATATTTTATAAAAACAGTCTGTTCGAGGTCATTGGCTGGACATCTTTGATGAGTAATATCACAGGGACTCATGATGCCCACACAGAGTTTAAGGCCACAAAAGGCAACTCACACCAAATTTCTAATTTTATTCCCTTTCAAGTCAACAGCTAAACTCCCACTGGTTTCAATGGGAATGGGATCAGAGCTACTTCAGGTATGGATCTTGGTATTTAGTGGAGACTGCAATTCTGGGCCTAATGACTGATCTTAGTTGCACCAAATTCACAGAATTACCCCAGATTACTCCTGAAAACAGGACTTAGCTCATGCCTTTCAATAATTTTAAACTATGAAGAATTATCAAGAATATTTTAGGCATTATAGGAGAAATTAACAAGTAAAAATTTCCATAAATCCACTCAACGTATTTGTCTTCCTACCTATGTCTACTTAGGGCCAGATTGAAATTCCTTTACTCATACTACAAGCCACAAATACTACAGTGGGACTACTCATGGTACGAGGTAAAAGGACATCACAATCTGGTCCTTAGATTTTAATAGTCATTAAAGGCTCTTTTCTCAAGTGTTGACTAATTCATTTTACTTTTTTCATTGTTTCATTACTTAGCAATTCTGGTTTCTGCCTATTCCTGACCAACAGGTCATGCAATACTATCACTTTCTAAGTCATTGATCCCAGAATAGCGCTAACATGACTGCTGTCAGAACCTGATATGGCTCCTATTTTTTCTGCATTTGTACCAATGATCAGTCTGATCTGGAAGCCAAGAGTAGATACACCTTCCTTTTAAGAAGTTTAGTTCTTAAAGTTCATGTTTAGTTTAAAATATAGAGTACTAGAAATGTGTAAGTTGAAAAAATGAGCAGGTTGCTTTGCTCTTATTGTTGTTTGCAAAATGTTCCTGTGTCATGATAACTGCAAATAGTGTGAACAAGAATATTTTTAAAAGTACTCTTTCTTGCCTCCAACAACAGTCTCTTCCCTATGTATTTTTTGCTAAAATGGCACTCTATATCATCTTTCTGCATATATTTTGGCACTGTCATCTAAAGTTTCTCAACCCTTTGAGCTGTAGGAAATACAGACAGTACAAAAGAAACAAATATGTGAGTTCTCAGTGTTTCTTTTTTACTGCTGTGCATGGAAAGACAAAAATATTTATATCATCTATATAAGTAAACAGTCACATCATAGTAGTATAGTGCAGAAATAAAAGTAAAAAGATAAAGATGCAGTTAATCCTCTATTTCAGCAATTTTACCGCTACTTTCAGAGATTACCCTGCATATTTATTTTCCCATTCTGTTATCACCTGTATGACGGCTGGAGCCTTAATACTTTATCAATACATAAAGAAAACAGCTTGTTTTTGAAATGTTACCATCACTCCAGTTAGTTTAAAAAAAATACAAAATTGCACATCTTTACACTTGTTAACACTGTGATATTCTCAGGGAACAATATAGACTAGTGAGTAGCTGTATCACCCCTGCCCTTTAGCCTAGAGTGTCTGTAGCAACACAGTGCCTGCTGGTCATCTGGGAATTAGCTCTTTTTCAGCTCCAGAGAGCCTCTTTCTGGTCTGCATCTCACCTGCTTTAGGGCCCCTCTGTCTCTCCTGGACCCTGATACCCTTTTACCTTGGGGTGCTGCCCCCAGGCACTCTGGGTCTCCTATGAGCCGCCAATATGATATGGCCATGAAAAAAACTAGTGTGGACTTGGGATGCATCAGTCGAAGTATTTCCAGTAGAGATAAGAAAGTGTTAGTATCATTATACAAGGCACTGGTGAGACCTCATCTGGACTACTGTGTGCAGTTCTGGTATCCCATGTTTAAGGATGAATTCAAACTGGAACAGGTACAGAGAAGGGCTACTAGGATGAGCTGGGGAATGGAAAATCTGTTTTATGAAAGGAGACTCAAGGAGCTTGGCTTGTATAGCCTAACCAAAAGGAGGCAGAGGGAAGATATGATTGTTCTCTATAAATGTATCAGAGGGATAAACACCATGGAGGGAGAGGAATTATTTAAGCTCATTACCAATGTGGACACAAAAACAAATGGATCTAAACTGGCCATCAGGAATTTTAGACTTGAAATTAGACGAAGGTTTCTAACCATCAGAGGAGTGAAGTTCTGGAACAGCCTTCTAAGGGAAGCAGTGGGGGCAAACGATCTATCTGGCTTCAAGATTAAGCTTGATAAATTTATGGAGGAGATGGTATGATGGGATAACATAATTTTGGCAATTACTTGATCCTTGACTATTCATGATAGACGGGCCTGGTAGCCTGTGATGGGATGTTGGATGGGATGGGATCTGAGTTACTACAGAGAATTCTTTCCTGGGTGTCTGGCTGGTGAGTCTTGCCCACATGCACAGGGTTCAGCTGATCTCCATATTTGGGGTCAGGAAGGAATTTTCCTCCACTGCAGATGGGCAGAGGCCCTGGGGGTTTTTCACCTTCCTCTGGAGCATGGGGCATGAGTTACTTGCTGGAGGATTCTCTGCATCTTGAAGTCTTTAAACCATGATTTGAAGATTTCAGTAGCTCAGACATAGGTGAGAGGTTTATTGCAGCAGTGGGTGGGTGAGATTCTGTGGCCTGCATTGTGCAGGAGATCAGACTAGATGATCATAACTGTCCCTTCTGACCTTAAAATTTATGAGTCTATGGGTCTTCCCGCCCAGGGGAACCCCCAACCCTCTATCCCAACCTTTCCTCAGTGGCTACTGCCAGTCATCATCTTGCCCCCTTTCACTGGGACAGACTACAGTCTGTCATGGCCACTCATCATTGGCAAGGGGTTAGGAGCAGCTGCCTCTGCTTATCCTTGGGCTGTCCCTCTGTAGCTCCATTACCTTTTGTCCCCCTGCAACCTGGGGGTTTTTCAGGCTGGAGCTCCCCAACTTCCTTTGCCCTTTTCTCCAGCACTGCTCTGCTTTAGGTACCATATTCTCCCAGACAACTAGGTCTTTCTCTCTCACTGCTAGAGAGAGAGACACTCCTTCCAGCTCCTGGCCCCCAGCCCTCTTATAAAGGCCAGCTAGGTCTTGACTGAGCTGGCCACAGCTGTAGTCAGCTTCACCCTCAGCTGCTTTCACTCTTCTTCCCAGCTGCAGCCCTCTCAGCTAAGTAGGGCTACTTTTACTTCTCTTTACCCAGGAGTGGGGCAGCTGCCCCCCTACAGTTCCCTTTACACTGCTTTGCTGTTGTTGTCTTCACTCTTGGACTGCTCACAAACAGCCTCCAGCATGTAAGTCACTCCCAGCTATGTCTGTGTGTGACTGCAACCTGAATTATACTGCAGGGTGACCCCAACACACTTCCAGTCCTAGATTTCACCCCCAAAAAGTATGTTTTGGGCAGCCCAGCCTCTCCTTTACAATACAAGTGCATAGAAAGTCAGTCATTTTATTAATATAAATCATATGCCGAAATCCCGTTAACCCAAATGGAGATTCCCAAACACTTCAGTTCAAACACACTATTTTACATCAAGGAGTAAAACAATCTTATTAACTACAAAGAGTGTGATTTCAAGTGAATACAAGTAATGCGGCATAAAAGTCAGAAACGAGTACAAGAAAATAAAGATGAAACACAACTAATACCTAATTTAACAAACTATGTTAAATTGAAAGCAAAGTTTTTCTTACCACATGCTCTCAACAGATTTATGAACCAAACTTCTAAGGCCAGGCTCCCTTCCTTTGTGTGATGGCTGCTTTCCTTGTTCTTCTGGTGCAGTGAATCAATGGACAGGAGGAGAGCGAGGAGGAGCGGTCTCTTCGGGTGTTTCTCCTTCCTTTTTTAGTCTTCCACTCCCCTTTGAGAAGCATTTCCAGATGGGATCATGGTGACTAGCAGCCTTTGTGGATGGGAACCCTTGCTCTTTCTTTGCTAAGATGGAGTTTTCACCCACGACCCCTTTCTTGCCCAAGAATGGCCATTTAGCAAGTAATGGCCCATTGACCTTGTTGACACCTGGCTGAGACGTCAGCTTGCCCTTTGTCTCTGAGGAACTGGTTTGGCCACTCCCCAGACGAGGAAGATGTCTTAGTAACACCATCCAGTGGAATTTTATAACGCGATAAATCGATCCCCGATACATCGAGCGCTGCCCGCTGATCTGGCGAGTAGTGTAGCTGTAACCTAAGTCTTCATTTCCCTCACTGAAACATAAAAAATAGTGAAAGGACAGTTCTTCAGACAATTTCTATTCCATCTTCTTTTCAGTGCAACATATACCATGTACTACTTCATCTTACACTTAGATTAATTGTAACTAATATTTTCAGAAAATACAAGTTATCTGCCAGTGCAGTCCATTTCACTTTTGCTATTTTACTGACAAAATATTACCTTTATCTCACACGAGTGGGTTTTGTTGACAGTGATACCCTATTCTTTATTGTGGTTTGTGTGAAATGGTAGCTCAGTTCAGATAACTCCTAGTTCACACACAGCAAATCCATAGTAAAAACCACAGGGTCTGATTCTTTTATTGCTAACACCTATGTAAGTTTATTGACTTCTGTGGAATGATCCCAGATTTTACACCAAGGTTCCTCATATGGCTCCTACTCAAATCTATGGAGGTTATCAGTCTTTATTATGAAAAAACCAAGAGACCATGTTTTAGAACGGAGTGAAAATATTCATTGACGAGAATAAAAACTCTTTTGTAATGTACCTGACATTAAAAATAGTAGCACAGTAAGCTGACTTGTACCAATTGCTTCTCAGCAGGGCTATTGTCATTCAAGTATAGTTATGATAGTTAAAGTACAATAAAGTATGATATTAGTTGTATTACTGAAGACATTTTACCTACAGTTACAGCTATTGAACTGATCTGCATTGTTGTTGAAATATATGTTATTTTGGAAGCCCTGCCTGCAAGGCAGAAATGTGATCAGTTTTTTTCAAAGCTATATGTTATGCCACATGCTTTGTTCTCTGGAATTTCAGATGAGTGGGCAAATAAATGACAGGAGAGAGAAAGCTATTATTTTGCAAGACTGGAAAGTCAAGATCATTGAGGCTCTTTGATAATTATGGCAGAACACTAACAAGCCACAGAGCACAGTAACTGCTGTTTGCATTGCAGCAGTAAGATTGCTTGGTCACAAAAGAAAAAGAAGGTGAAAAAAAAAAGACTGAAAACCAACTTTTGTTTAGAGAAATAGTCTGAGTTTTCAAAGATGCTGAGCAAGCTCAGCTCCCATTCGTGCAAACGAGAACTGCAGGTGCTCAACACCACTGAAAGTCAGGCCACCTCCCTTTAAGCATCTAATGAGGGACTGAAACATGGTTGCCAGCCCTCCAAGATTGTCGTGGAGTCTCCAGGAATTTAAGATTAATGAAAGATTATGTCATGTGATTGAACCCTCCAGAAACGTCTCCGACCGACATTATCAACCCTGGATGTTTGTGCAAATCTGTTGTCCCTGAAGAAATCTGTAACTGCAGTGATATCAGGCTATTCTTTAATTGTCTCCTTTTCAAAGCTGATGCAATAGCAGAAGAGGAAACAAATCCAAAGGACAGATTTTTTTCCTGTTGTGCTAACATGGTTGGAATGGCAAAAAGGAAGCTATCAGTGAAATTAAGATGCCCTAGGCTTCAGTTAGCTCAATTTAAAAATTTGCTGCTGCCAGTCTATGACTATCATACTATACATGGATGGCAATTTAGATTTTCACTTGACTAGCTGCATAAGATTGATGACAAGTGTCACAGTTAAGGAAAAAGAAATTTTACTGATTCTGGATAAAAGCACAGCACATTTTAAGGTTTCCTTGAGAAATGTGTCACCTTTTTCTCTTCACTGCTTATGGCCACTTATTTAATCCAACAAATAGACCAGGGAATATGCCAGAATCTTAAGCAGCATTACAAGAAAAAGAACATTGATGAGGAAGTTACATATCATAAATGATGGCCACTTGCTCAAATGACCCAGTACAAAGGATCAAGAAGTGTTGCTCTTTGGTACTGCAAATTACGTTTTCCATTCAAACATAAAATGCTAGATAATAATCACAACAGTCAATAAGTCTTTAACAAAGCCCAGAAGCCGTTTTGTGTTAAAAGCAGCATCTGTTAGACCCCATCTATACTACACATATAACTGTGTGCTTCTAATAGGTTACATAATCAATCAGCTTAGGTTAGAAGTTACAAAAATTAGCTTGTGTCCACGTGGTAACATTTGTCATCAGAACCATACTTTCACATCCCCATTCAGCATTCTGGGCAGCTACCTCCAAATGCCTTAGCAACTGTTTCCTGTGCCACAACAGGGATGTTAATGGTTTTTCTGTATCAACCGTGATTTATGGGGACCCTACATATTCAAAAGGCAGTGGATGTGTGGGGTATTGTCCCAAAGAGGAGTGAGTGCTATGACTGGTAAAACAAATGCGGGGCATTTTCAGCCTGGTCTTGGCTTACGAGTGACATATTCAGACAAGTCCTGATGTACGGTACAGAATTGCCGGAGGTCAAGTATACAGAGTAGCACCCTGAACATGTAGGAAAGTACATCTTTGGCTAGCTAACTGCTGAGAGTTATGGGAGGTAGGAGAAAACCTGATTTGATAGCTACAGTGGCCCCATTAGAGTTGACCATCTATACAATAATGTAACTACAGTTGGTCAAAATTCAGCATGTCCATTCTGCAAAAATTTCCAACATTATAAAATTCTTCCTTTGCCCCAAATTAGACTGAAAAGGCAAAATATCCTGTGAAATGAAAATTCTGAAAAAAAAAATCATTTTGGAAACATTGGAATGACCTTACCTAAGTGTTTTGTTTCAATAAGGCCAAAGCCCCCACTTTGCCTTTTATAATATAATTTTGAAACAAAGCACTTCAGCCTTATTGAAATAAAATCTTTTGATACCGTTTTTTGTTTGAAGTTTTGACAAAGTTGGCACATTCCCACAAAACATTTGAATTTCAGCAAATCAGCATTTCCTGATGGTTTACTAGTCTGTTGGAAAACATTCAACCAATTCTAAAAATAGCCATGTGCCTAACTACTTACAGCTACTAAAATGTGTGCCAGATTAGCCCACTAGCAGGGACTGGGCATGTCAAAATTAGCTAGTTATTAACTAATGGCTAAATATTTGCTGTGTAGACATGAACAGTGTTCTTTTTCCAGTTGTACCCCTAACCAAATAGTAGCATGGGAAAAAAGTAGTTGTGTGGACATTTCCAAATCTGTGAACTTACATTTGTAATACTAAAGTGGCTTAGGCAACAGGCTTAACTGACTAATACATTAGTCACCTCACCAACTGAAATCTAGAAGTGGATTCTGGAAAGATAAGAAGAGCTGAGAACAAATAAGCATGGTATTCACCGACTTTGTACACAATACTAGTATCTGGAGATACTCAGTCAACATACAAAGACTGAAGACTTAAACAGATATCACTCTTTTTAGCACTGGACAATAACATGCAGCAATCATCTGTATGCATCATCTAGAAGTCAACAGTAACTTATATTATTTCCAAATATTGGAAACTGTTACTAGTTGGGACAATGGTTGGAATGTATTTTTATGGGTTATCATCAAATAGAAGTCCCAGTGGTCATAAATGCCTTGCTTGGACACCTGTAAATAGAAAAGGTAAAGAATCTTTAGTCATATCTAATTAACTTTGACATGAGGTAGACCAGATGGTGGGAACACCAGCTCTTCAACATACTGTACTAAGAAGAGAATAAACTAAGATGGATTTTCATTGCTTGCAGATGAAATCATTGCATTTTTTCTGACTAGAGTGCGTTTGCATAACAGTACAGTTAAGGTAGCTGATGAAAAACAGCACAGTACTTTTGAAATTGGCTTTTCAGATTTTTAATTAGATGTGTAAGTGGCAACTCATTCTTTTTAGAATGAAGCAACAACATCTTCAATTATTTCTAATTACTTTCAGTATTACACCATAGCAGAATATTGTAAATGCACAGAATATACTGGGATTTGAAAGGAGGGAATAATTCCCTGGTTTAAATGAAAGCAAACATAATGCTACTTTTTTTTTTTGACAACCCACAGTTCAGTGTGAAGATTATCTGCTTCTACCTACCTTGTGAATTCCAAATTATAGCTAATATTAAAAGACCAAATTCTGAAGTCCTTGATCAGTTTTGCCTTAGTCATTACTCAGACAGAATTCCCCTCTAACAACGTTTTGCAAATTCTTGCCTTTCCAGTGAATATTTTCTTTTTAAAGAGCCTATGAAATGAGTGCATCATACTTGATTTTCCTGTTAGATACACATTAAGAGTGTATAAAAAAAGATGGTGGACAGACAACTCACTTGTCTAGAGTGATGTCAATGAAAAGAACAGTATTTGGAGTTACGTTGGATGGGCAAATAATTAAATGATGCAATTAGCACTATTGCAATCAACTGACGGAGCAAAAACCTGATTTAATGGGCCCAGATTGATTATACACCTGATTCTGCAAGGGATTGAGCACTCCTAGCGCCCAAGGAAGTCAACATTGGGTCCCATGTGTATAAAGAGATCATGAACCAGAGCCTTAAAGGTACCAGGCAGAGCTAGTCAAGTTTTCCAATGGAACAGTTTTATGCTGGAAAATGCCATTTTGTCAAAATCTAAACTTTCCTTAGGCATATGTTGATCTGGTGAAATTTTGATTTTAAAAAATTGAAATGAAGCATTTTGCAAAGGTAAAAAAAAATCGCATTTCAACCTTGTCACAAAATATCTATTTTTCCTTTTAAAACCTCTGTTTCCAAATTTCATCATACACCTAATAAAATTTGTAACAAGTCAAAATGTCACAATTTTGATTGACCTAACATGAATTTGTGTTGAAAAAGTTTCAAAGTGTGAGAATTTTCTGCAGAATGGAAACTCAGTTTCCAACATTTCTATCACAGAGGTCCCCCTGGAAAGTGCTTCACAGCCTCAATTTCCACTGAAGTTAATGAGAGGTGAGGGCATTACCATTTAACAGAATCTGGCACTGTGCTGGTTAAGTGCATTGCAATGTACTTACCTTTCATCATTTGAGAACAAAATATGGGATACAGAATTGTGCAAGGAAACTTACAGTAACCCACCTCCCCCATATCTAGTAACACGAGCGAATCTGCTGCAATATTAACACATTTGTGTTTGTTTTTCCTACATGAGAGTGTTTTTATGAAGATGAACTGATTTGTTAAGAATACAGAAAAAGATGTTAAACACATGACATTGTTTTCATACAACTTTTACTGTAAATCACATCGCACCTTATGCAATAAATTAATTTTCACCTGTCCGGGTTTTAAAAAAGGGTTCATTTTATAGCAAATGAGAATAGATCATCTGTCTCTCTTTGCAATTCATCAGGACCTGAAGCCTCACCTCAACACATAGTCTCCTAGTTATTTATTTATAGGAACACTATATAGTTTAGAATTCTTAAGTAAGTGTCTAGAGTGATGCAGTTCACTTTTTGCTATCTAAAAAAGGCAAATTGCTGAAGTATGGCTCTGTGTAGGGCTGCTACACATCTTTCAAACTGGCTTTGCCTCCCCCTTTACAGTTGCACTCTAAAGTCATACTGTTACCGTTTTGGCCTGAGTAGTAGGGTGACCAGATGTCCCAATTTTATAGGGACAGTCCCGATTTCTGGGTCTTTTCTCCTATAAGCTCCTATTACCCCCTACCCCCTGTCCCAATTTTTCACACTTGCTGTGTGGTAGTAGTCAGCCAGCAACTGGGGCCTTACAGGGTTCTATCTATTGTGACAAAGCTCTGTCCTTGTCTTCGTGGATCCTGCGTTGCCTGCCGATTTTCACTAGCCTCAGAGGCTCACTGTGACCCTTCATGTAGCCCTTCTCTCTCTAGAGACAAGGTCACAGCCTACTGAGCCATTTTCATCATAAGCCAGTGAGGAGAAGCTATCTGTTGTCTCCCAATGTCAGAGACTAATTAAGGGAGGCAGAAAGGCAGAAGCACGGGCCCGCCCTCTATTCCGGACTCCAGCCCAGGGACCCTAATAATATCAATTAAGATGGCTGACCTTTTATGCACAAAACACAATACAATTCCCTGGGCTACTTCCCCACAGCAGTCTCCGCTTCTTCAAACTCACCCTTACCTCAGGGCCTCCTTCCTTGCGTATGATATGTTGTCTACCACTCAGTCTCACCAACAGCACAACTTCCTTCCACAGCTCCTGACATCCGCACCCATCTGATTAACTGGGAGGTTTTTAACTGGTTTCAGCCAGTCCCTGATTGGCTTCAGGTGTCCCAATCAGGCTAGCTGTTTCTACTCCTTTCTAGAAGGTTCCATGGGTACCAGGGATTTGTTTAGCCTGAGACTAACATATCTATTCTTTAGCACTTTCCTATAGCCATCCGGCCTTGCCCCATCACACTATTAAAAGAAGTCAGTGATGTAAATCAAGTATATTCTTTAGTGGAGAGCCTTGTGTGTCTCAATGACCCTGAGAGCATTTCTGCTGAGAGTCATGTACTCCTTTAGGGCTACCCATGGCAGATCGGTCAAAGGCAAGGTTCCAGACAAAGTGTGTTCCAAGAAGTCCCTAACAGCAGAGCAGACGGAGGATAACTGCACATTGGAGGTGAAATTGTTGTGTAATGTTACAACGGCTGTGAAGGTGGATGTGTTGGGGCTGACCGCAAGTTCCCTTGGCCTGTTGTTACAGATTGGTGCGGAGGGAGCTAGTAGTGAACTGTCTTTGACTGGCCAGGTTGGCTTGCAGCCACTCGACTTAATAAACAAGAAAAGAGATAAGGAGGGGTAAGTATGGGAACAGAAAAGTGTTTTCAGCCAGAGCCTGCTTGTGGATGTATATATCTCCCCTTAGAAAGGGATGATAAAAAATGGCGTTGCGAATTGCTTTAGACGAACAGTCTCACCTGCGAACCCTGGCCTTGTGGGTGCCCAGGAATTCTCCATGCTATGAGCCCTCAATGACAAGGCTGGAGGGTCTGGGACTGTCCATAGCAGAAGGGGCATAAGCATTGATTCTTGCTTGCTTCCTTAGTTGCTAGAAAGCACATATTTAGTAACACGTGAAGGCTGGGAAGCTTATTATACTTTGGCAATAAAAATGGTTATACTTATGCTCTTGGTGTGACTTCGTTGAGTGTATCCAAGACCCCCTCCCCTTGGCTTGACATGATGAAGGCTGCAGAAGACAGAGGATCTCCTGTCGTCATGGTGTTCATGTCATTGGTTTCAAGTCCTCTATCTGTCAAGCATAGTGTGATGACTGTTGTACACAACAGGACTGTCTGCCCAATATCATTTGAACAACTGAAAAGGCTGGTGGCGATTGGTGAGTGGCGACAGGAACAGGACAGTGAAATCCAGAAGTGCCTACTCACATACTGACACTCAGGCAGTGGGTGTGTGATACAGTCATCTTGCCTGAGGACTGAGGCGTGTCGAGCATCTTGGCAGCTGCACCCACGACTGAGCAGTCATTTTTAGGATCCACTCTGCTCACCCCACATGGGGAGTGGGTTAGTAAAGACACCCTAAAAACAGTATTGCCTCTGTTTTTCCTCAGCAGTTGAAAATGTAAGAAACTTTTCAGCTTTGGAACTTGGAATGTATGTACCCTGATGGGCAACTCAAACAGTGACCAGCCATTATTGCTTGTGAATTGAGTCAGTTTAACATTGATATTGCTGCTTTGGCCGAAACTAGAAGAGCTGATGAAGGACAGGCGAGAGAGGAGAAAGTAGGATATACTTACTTCTGGAAGGGAAAATCTATAGATGAACCCGATTGCATGGAGTAGGTTTTGCTATAAAAAATAAGCTCATAAGGTGCCTTTCTGAGGTACCAGATAGTATCAATGAGTGGTTGATGACCCTCCGATTGAGGGTCACCAAAAATCAACAGGCAACTATTGTGAGTGCCTGTGCACCAACACTGGATTCCAAAGAGAATGCAAAGGAATATTTTTATTCTCAGTTGCAAACCATTTTATAGGAGACCCCTACAGAAAATAAGATCATTCTTCTGGGGGATTTCAATGCACATGTTGAATGAGACTCAGACCCACGGAAAGGAACCATCAGAAAAAAAGGAGTTGGCAAACGCAGACCAGATGAAGAACAACAAGGCAGCAGGTCTAGATGGGATCCCCGCTGAAATCTTTAAAGACAATGGACCAGAGCTAATTTGTCAGCTTTACCTTCCTCCTAGCCATTGCAGGCAACATTTTGGCGCAGATCCTGCCAACCCGCCTTCTGCCCCTGTCAGAAGAAATTTTACTGGAGTCACAAAGTGGTTTACGACCATGTCGTGGAACTATGGATATGATCTTCACAGTACGGCAGCTGCAAGAAAAGTGTCGGGAGCAAAACCGACCACTTTACATGACTTTTATTGATCTAATTAAAGCCTTTGATTCAGTGAATCGCCATGGTCTCTGGCCTGTACTTTCTAAGATTGGATGTCCTGATAAATAAATCAGTGTCCTAAAATTGCTTCATGATAACATGAAAGCGAGTGTTCTGACAAGCACTGGCTCCCAGAATGAACCTTTCAAAGTACAAACAGGAGTCAAACAGGGCGTATCATCTCTCCAACCATGTTCATGACATTCAGACAGCAAACTTCTTGTTTATCAACCCAGTATTCTCCCAACAATGTTGTATGGATCTGAAACTTGGACAACCTATAGACACCACTTGAAAGTCCTTGAGAGGCTCCATCAATGCTGCCTTCATAAGATTCTTTTCTAACAACTTCTTTCTAACAACTTCTCCAATATGGATTAAGCCAAGAAATCAGGGATGTGGGGGCCAGGTAAATAGGAAACAGAAAGGCCTCCCTAAATAAAGAAAACATGCCCTATCTGAATTCAAGTGTTGCTTTGGCAAGTTTAACAGAAAATGGGAGACTTTCAGTTTGACTGCAAAGTGTATAAAAAGTGATCAGTGAATAAAGAATGCTGAACTAAGGGGAAAAACACAGATTGCAAACGTAAATGAGAAGTGATCATGCAAGACTAAGGAAAGAATGAGAGGTGTACAGTAACAAATGAAAGATGAGCAGAGAATAGAGTAGTTAGATGAAATATACCTAAAGACAGAAAAATGGAGAGACAGACCACAAGATGAAGTATAGAAATACAAGATGTTGAAATCAGTCAAATCAGAGCTGTAGAAAATAGAGCTTGGAAACAAGGATGGGAAGCAAGCCAGCACTTGAGTGTCTGGACAGAGATTTAGAGGAAGGGAGAACTGAAACTTTCTGGAAGAAGTCCAAACATGACAAGTTGAGAAGAGAGGGGGAATGGGGTGGAAGTAAAAGATAAAAAAATGAAAACAACTTTGGAAAGTAAAAGGAAAGAGAGAACACAAGCTGCAAGAATAAACAAAAAGTGAATTTGTAAGAGCAGAAAAGGAACACGAAAACAACTTTGGAAAGCAGAAAACTTGTTGCCATGGTGGGAGAGACACTGTATTAGTGACTATTGATATACATGAGACTATGAAGTTGGCTAAGGATAAATTGTTGGGCTGAAGTTTCAGGAGAAAAAACAGAAGAAAGTAAACAAAATGATAAAAGAAATGAATGGATTTGGTGTGTTATGGGATATAAGACATCCCTCAGCTTATCTGTACACTAAAAGGCACTAGGCTCTCCCTTTGAGGGACGAGTGCATAATATGGTCCCTGTTGCAGCCTTGCTGTTAGGAAAGATTGCCTGAGTTTCTGAAAATGGTATTTGCATGTTTCATGTCTGCAACAGTTTCTCAGTGAAAACACTGCTAAACAGCAGCTTTTAAGCAACCTTGCTCCTGTGGGTATATTCCATATAGAATGATGTGAAAATAAGACCATACAATCCATTTTGGAAGGGTGAGAACAGGTATGCGTGTTCTAATGAATACATTTCCTAATGGGACAGACTTCCTTTTTCTTGCTATTTTATAACACCCAGCTTAGGTGAAATGCAAATTATTTTAGTTACAGTAAATGATTCACATTCTCAATTAAAAAAACAACAGGAATCATGGGGTGGGGGGAGTTTTTAGAGACTGGAACATTGGTTCTGGGGCTACAATTCAGATGCCAAAGTCTGAAAGTTCGGGCTTGAGTTTAGTTTTACAGATACCCGCTTTGCATCTCAATGAGTGAGCTAAAAATAACATCAATCATGTTCCTGAAGCAAGATTAAAATTATTGTTATTCATTGCATATGGACAGAGTGCTCAGTGCTGTACCAAACATGCAGAAGACATGGTCTCCATATGTTACAATTCTTGGGGGTGCTCCTCTGAGCTCAGCTGTCTTAAAATGGGAAATGAAAATGCTCCTCTCCCAATAGGATTGTGCCTTCTGAGCCCTGGCAGAATTAAAGCAAATGCTATTTATGTGTGGGCTGCTCAGGATTTGAGGTAACCGGAAACAAATTAAAATGGAAATAAACTCAAGCGAAGACCAATTGTAGCTGTTGGATTACTGCACATTAGGGGCAGGCTCAGCTGAATACAGCCAGTTAAGTTAAGGAAAGGCAGCACAGGTGCTTTTTATTAGGAGAGGAAATCTTTTCAAGTACGTTGCCTGAAGATGATGTTAAATTGTATTTCCAAAAAAAGAACAAAACCAGACTGTGAATGGCTCTTAGGTGCAGTGAGATGCCTTGAGGAGATAAAATGTTTTGTTTTAAAATCTTTTCTGGAAGAGCACTGTTCACTCTCACCAATTAAGAATCAGGGAATACATGACTTTTCTTAGAATATCTCTTGATAGGCTTACAGAGCACTCTGGAGCATGGCCTTGATACATGAAACATATAGATCTGCAGTAATGGCTTAATGGAATCACTATATCCTGGTTCCTCAGTGAAAGCTGTAAAAGCCTATTTTATTTCCATTTCCTTTTAACTAGAAATATTTGGCTTTGCAATTTCACACACTGTTTTTCAGCCCAAATGGGGCTATGGGTTTTATTTGGAAAGTATGAACAATCCCTAGAGGATTTTCAGAACATTTTGGGCCACAGCTGGTCTAACTCTTACCCCAGCTTCAGAATCAAAAGGTGGCTCAAAGCCACCTTTCTCACACTCTGGACTCTGAGCATAGCTCTGTCAGATTGGAGGACCAGGATCAATGTCTGTTAAAATGATGTACCAAATGGAGAAAGGTAAATCTGGCATAATTTGTAGTCAATGCAAATATTATTCACTGAACTAAAGAATTCCTGAAAACTTTCAAGAGAAAAAAAGAAAGCATCTATCTATCTCTATATATCCAGTCTTCCTCTTCTTAAACTACAGTGGTGACTGAACTATCTTTTCTGCCAGGAAACATTTCTAGTCTTTCCCGACTGAATATAAGAAAATTTGGTGGACTCAGGGCAGTGATTATATTTATTGGAAAGAACTTTTTTAGAACAAAGGAAGGACATAATTAGTATATGATGCACCTTTCTCCCACAAAGGAAAAGGGGTTGAGGGGAAATCTGATCACTTGTCCATGAGTACCTAGGACTTCAGATTTGCTCCTGATGCTGCTGGGATTGTCTAATGACATTTCTCTGCCCACACGCAAGTTTGTTTTGATCTTCCTAAGAATGCTCCAGACTCAACCTACATCAGCTGCAGCTCAGTTTCTGCCAGTTGTTCCAAGTGAATGGCAGCTGAGTGACAATTATGGATCATTGCACTGGCCTGACTAGTAACTCAGCATAGGTGGCAGACATCTTCAAAACAATTACCTCAAAGGAATGAGTTGAGTTTGAGGTTGTCATTTCCTTTCAGGGGTTAAATAGTAAAGTCTTACAAGCTCTTCCAAAGTAAATTCAGACTTGTAATGAGCCAGACTAGTAAACTCAGTGGCTGACTCAGAGCTGAACTACAACATAAGCTGTATTTTGTCTAAAGTTTGCCCTGCACAAAGAGCCCATATTTACTGCTGCACCAACTAAATTCAGGCCAACCAGTTTTCATTTGAGTTCTCTGACTTGATCCCCATAGCTCATAACGCTGTCTATTCCCTGTGTGGTACCACCAACTGCCTCACATATTCCAAGTCTGGTATGTCAAAGAGAATATTATGTTTCCTCTCTGACATTGAGATGGCAGAGTGCCTTGGTTTCCCCTTGTTCCTGGGTAATATAGCCCTTTGGGCAAATTCTCTTCTCTTTATAGGGTAAATGGAAGTACAAACACCATCACCACAAATATTAAGCCTTTAACCTTGGTGCAGGGGCTCCACAGAGTCCTCCTTCTCAAAGCAAGCCCTCTTTCTGAGGTCTACACAGGACCCTCATCCTCTGCATCGGAGGGTCTCAAATACCTTCACTTTTGTTGCAGTTATCAGCTCACTGCCTCCAGTTGACACAGCTAAGGTACAGTGGAGCCCTTGCTTTCCCTACACCTTGGGCACCAGCCCACAGTCACTATCTGATTTTACTTTTGGAAATTTCAAAATCTCTTAAAAGGAAATCATGATTATCAGGTGCATGAGCTCTATTAAACAAAGTGGTAAATGTTTGGACCTTCTAATCTTGCATTACAGAGAGAAAAAAATCAGGTAATAAAAGCTTCCTGTGGAAAATGTAACACATTTTCTGCATCCATGAATCACCTAAACTCTAGATCTGTCAGGTACATGGAGAGAATCAGTTCTAAAGGTCTTACACCTGACTATAAAAAGAGCTGCTCTTTTTTTTTCCTGGCAAATTACACAAGACATTTGACCTTTCTGATGTGAAATCCATGTTTTGGCTTTCCATGAATTCTGGAAAGTCTGTTTATGTCCAAGTTTCTCAAGTGCCATATACTTTACGCTTGCCTGCCCCAAGGTCTTCAGTTAACATATTCAGGGCTGTTGCTTTGGCTTAATCTTAGCAGAGTGGTTTGATGTGTCCTAGGCATTTTTCAAATTAATGTATATTTAAAACCAACCAGGTCGGTGTGCGTACAGATTAAATATCAATGTATTTTGAAAAAACCAGATAAATCAAGGATTAATTAGCAAGTTAAACTCTCTAGTCCTGGCTGCAGCAGTTAAGTTTGTATCTGAAAGGGCATAACATAATATTACAGAGAAGGCATTGCCCTCCTAAAAACCGCAAGTCAAATTATGGTTGTAGCAGCAGGTAATCCAGTTGTAGTTTATTTTATTACAAAGTTAGCTTTGTGATTGGATGTCAGATTAAATTACTGCTAGCCTTTCTGTCTAGCTTGAACTATCTGACTGCAGCCTACATCTTGCAAGCTTTCATTTCTTTTTAACAAACAACAATTAAACTGTCTTGCAGCTAAGTGCTTCTGCTGCTAAATTTGCAAGGCTCTAAAAGTTGTTGCCAGCTTATTCTAGTTGGGCTGGACAGTTAAACTGCTGAATGGCTTCCTGGCAAAGATGATGGCCTGTCATGGGCAAAGTCAAAACCCAGGATCTGAAAAACCCTGAACATCAATCATTGTAATCCAGATCTCAAGCTGATTTTAAACCTGGCTCTATCTCATCATTTAAATCTAAACTTGTCAGTGTTTCTTTTTGCTGTTCAACCTCTCTGATTTAGACCTTGGCTTGAGATGCTAAATTGAGAGCTGCATTTAGATATGAATTTTCCCCAAACAGAGGGATGGTTATCTCTGGAATTTAGGTTTCTTCCTATCCCTCTTCTGTTTGTTGTTTTCTGACTCTGAATATTTCTTGTTTTCAGAGATGCCTGCAGGGAAGGTGTTAGTTAGGTGCAGATTATTTTGGGTGTTGTTTCATCATCAATTTATTTTTGCAGGACATTTTTTTCTTTGCTGTCAGGCATTCTTCCCTGCATCTCTGAACTTCAAAAGTTTCACATCCAGCTTCAGTGATTGAAAATAAAACAAAAGGGATGAGAAGGCTATTGAACCACCAGGTGCAGTAAGAAAAATTTGACTCCCCTTTCTCCTTGGATTTTATTGCTTAGAATTATTTTGCTTTTTCTTGGTGGTGTATTTCATATACATCAAGTGTTGGAAAGAAAAGTAAGAATATTGCTTACTTTTTAAGTAATAAGAGACTGTCATTCCCCATGTTTTGGTGTGAGCTGTCCAATGTAGCAGTTGTTTCATAGATGTGTGTGTGCTAATTTTCTGATAAGCGTATTATGTTTAGCTCATGGCACCTCTCCCCCTGGACACAATACTCTATTCACCACCGTTCTAGGTGCAGCACAGACAGACCTGAGAGCAGAGTAGTCATTTTATTCCTTGAGGGGCTGAAATACAGAAAGAGCTTATTTCATTCATTTATATTATCGGTTATTTATATTACCATAGCACTGAGGAGCCCTAGTCATGGACAAGGACACCGTTATGCTAAGTGCTATACATAGAACAAAAAGACAGTCCCTACCCCAAGAAGTTTACCATCTAATTAAAAGACAAGAGATGAACACAGACAGATGTAAAAGGAAGGGGAGTAAAAGGAATCAGTGTGACAGACTGCTGAGACCACTGCCTACCTGTTAAGTTTTTTGGAGGCATCATGAAAAAGGAGAATTTTGAGGAGGGATTTGAAGGAGATCAATGAGTTTATAGGAAGCATGTTCTAAGCATGAGGAGCAGCAGAAAAAAAAGCACAATGGTGCTTATTGGAAATTTAGCAAGCTGGCAATGGAGGCTGATATCATGGGCTCATTCAGATCCTTTGTGTGTTCACTTAATCAGACAGTGAAGAAACAGAACAAACCTTTCTACTGTATAATCCCTCTGAAACCAAAGGCTTCCTAGAAATGCTGGTAAAATTGCTGTCCAACATGGTGGTGATGGTCAGCTCTTTCATTATCTCAAAAGATTTCAACTTTGGCCCGGATATCAGATGAAGTAGGATAGTCCAAAACCTATTCATACCCTCTACAGTAGGATCCTCAGTATGGTGCGGAATCTATTCTAAGTCATAATATTATGCTGAATGGGCATTTCTGGAAATGGCACTCAGCCTTTCTGAACATGTTCACTTAGCAAGGCCTGGAGTGGGATTTCTCACTCCATGTCATTCTATATTCAACTCAATGTTGGGCATTCCTATGCCAAGAGTCTTAAAACTGCAATGCCCAGAATAATTTATCAGGTTATTGTCATGGCAAAGGGTGATGGTAGCAACCAACATGCATCTCTGATCTGTAGGCAATCAGAGACTTAGTGCAGGCTGATGGGCATGTTAGCTACCTTTCATTCAGGATAAATGTAAGAAGCAATGAAGCTCCTCATGGGGTAAGATGGCTGAAATGATAGAGGACATCACCCAAGGGACTAGGCCACATGCAGAAACTGAATCATATGGGCAGAGCAGTTTCCTTGGGGGATGATGGCAAACTCAGCAACTAGGAGTGTCAGAGGCAAAAAAGCCAAGAATTGTCTCTGCAAAAAGCACAGACTAAACCCAAGGAATTACTGGAAGCATGTCCCTGGGAGGACGCTAAAAGAGAGTGCTTCTTTTGGGCAGAGTAGTGGCTGGAAACAGGATTGGATTTCTGAACAAGGAAGCTGCCTCCTTTGTTTTATTCCTGCTGTGTTCATGGAAATAGTATCACACCCAAGAAATATCGGACTATCTTCAATTTCTCCTCCCAGTGGAAACAGCCCATCAAGGTTTGGACTATTGGGTAACCACTCAGGCTAAAAATAGCAACACTATTTATGTTGTGGATTAGTTAAGGAGGAAATTCAGGGCTGGTCTATACCTCACCGTCCTCATGGCAGCGAGTCAACCACTGATGCTCCCCCCGTCGACTCCTCTTGCGGAGATGGAGTCTCCATGAGACATGATAAATCGATCCCCGATACATCGAACACTACCCGCCGATCTGGCAGGTAGTATAGACGTACCCTCAATGAATTTTCAGTATCTTAGAGAGAGAGCAAAAAATAAAGGTATACTGTTGAGAGCAGCTGTCAGACAGATCTCTCCATTCACATTAAAATCATAATAAAAGCTTTTACACCTACAGATAGAGTAATGCAAAGATGCTGCTGCAATTTTATCTAATAATTTCCTTGCTTTTATAAGTTTGTCTCGGGTGTAACATTTTTAATATCATTATACAAATTCCCCGGGTAGCTCCTGTGTCTGTATACTGCAAACAGTGCATCAGAACATGTCTGAAATTCTTCATGTGGCTCAAAAATGTTGTGTCATCACTACGTCTGCCCAATATCATAGTCAAATAATATTAATGATATTTATTTATGGCTTTTCATTCAGAAAGATCACAGACCAATATAGAGACTGCATATAACCATTTCACCTGCTCCTGAAACTCATCTGCCTCTAAATATAGCTGTATGCCTCACAATGTGCACATAGGCCAATAAAATATATCCTCTCATAGTTTAATGCTGCAGAATATTTCTTCCTGTAGTAAGTTTTCAAGACCATGAAATAACTATTATCTTACTAACTTTTGGATGGTCACCTGAGCTCAAACAGATTCCATCTCATGGAAAACAGTTTTGTTTCTTTTCTTCTATAAAATATCAAAGTCATTAACACCTATGCATCCCAGTTCTCACAAGGGCACTTGCTCTCTTCCAAAGTGTCTCTGTCAGATATTGTTAAAAACAAAGTATTCTTACACTTCAGAAATGCCCTGTCAGATTAAACCAAAACAGTCTTATATTTGGTTTGCCACTTGATTTTACATTTTACAATCTAGCAAAGCAATTAAGCATGTTGTTATGACTCAGCACAATATCAGGAATAAGGAGGCTACACAGTCACTATGAAATTCCAGTACACTAACCATGTGCTTAAGTCAATGGGGATTACTCAGGAGCTTAAAGTTAAGCACATGCTGCAGTGCATTACTGAACGGGGGCCAGGCATTTATCTTGCTGCCAACGTCTTCTCTCTGCTTAATCTGAACCTGAATTATAAAACAACTAGTGACTGACTTCTTATTAAGGGACTGATTTTGTGATCCTTACTCATGCTGAGTGGTATCTTACTCTGAGTTCTTCCACTGAAAATGAGTGGTACTTCTTATGAAGTAAGGCCTAGACCACAAAAGAACCTAGGCACTTCAAGGCTGAGCAATGTGGCACCTAAAAGTTACCACAGGAACAACATTGCCATCCACAAAGCCTGAGTCAGGTGACTAGGCTCCCTACGCAATGAATAGGTGCCGTCTTGGAATGAGATCTACAAAAGCCGGCATACTGGGGGAGAGCTGCCTAAACTAGTCAATGAGAGATGCCTACTAGATGGGGGTACGCTAAGCCCTGTCCCTCTCACACAGAGTGGTACCTATTTCTGCTTAGCAATCTACAAACAGAAACCCAGTTCCTAGACTCAGAAACTGGCTAAGCGGTTTCTTTCAGCACAGTGGCAACGAGTTAGGTGTCTGCCTCACTCTACACAAAATTGCAAGAGGAGAAGGAGTCCACGTTTAAACTTTTAACCCAGTGTTCAGAACATTCACCTATGATGCAGAAGACCCAAGTTCAATTCCATGTTCAATTCCCACCTCTCAGGAGAGAGTGCTGAGCTGTGTGATGTTCTGATATGGGAATCCCTCAGTCTCTCCCCTCAGCTGGTCTAAATCTGTGTAACTCTGTTGAGTTCCACAGAACTACACTGATTTGCACCAGCTATCAGTTTGGACCCTAATCTTTTCCAAATAGTGCTCTGTTTGCAGAGGCTATGGACTAGCTACTTACACACCCCATTGATTTGTGCTGTTCTAGCAGAGCAAAAAAAACCCCACAAACAAACAAACAAACAAAAAACCCCCAGAAAACCCCACATTAAACTTACCTTCAACTTCTTGGTTACACTATGGATGGTCTGCATCACTATAATGATGCAAAGGAGCCAGAGCATATGGGTGGATCTGGCTTTATGTCACTGAATCCCCTTACTGTGACCTCCACTTGGTTCTACTTCGGTGTTTTACTTTTCTTCTTGTTCTGTCTCTCACTCCTTTCACACACTTGAGATTGTGAACAACTCCTTTATGTCTTCTTTTCCCCTCTGCCCTTGATCCAGTCTGTTGATACCACCATTTTGCTTTGGTTTACTTCCTAGCTGCCTCACAGTATCCACCGTACTAATTCACTGTCTTGGGTCTCTCAGACATTTGTTATTGGCCAGAACCTGAGTAATACCTGATTCTGCCAGTAGTCCCATTGACTTAAATGAGCCTATTCATGGAGTACGACACTACTCTGTGTGAGTAAAAGTTGCACAAACTTAGACTGCTGCTCTCTCTCCTTGATGAGCGAGCACGTAAAATGTGTCTGATTTCCTTTTCTTAATTCGCTAGCCTTATTTAGATTTGCCACTCTGCCTTTTTCATTTAAACATGCTAAAAGACCAAATTATGCAGGCTGGATGAAGGGTATTTTAAAAGGGAAAGAATTATCATTTTTCTACCTTTGGTGAAAGAAATCCGGCAGCATAGGAAAAGATTCCTGAGCCTAACTCAGAATTTATTTCAGAAACATATTAATGTCTTTGCACTTTTTTTCAACTAAATTATCAGTTATGGTGAAGGAAGAGGGAATAAAAACATGTTTTTGTTTTTTTTTAAAAAAGCAGACATTTCTTAAGCAGCAATTTTTAAAAAGGAGATGCTAATGGTGGTAATGATGACCTTAATGTTTCACATGCCGAGGCTATGTTTGATTCTATGCTTCCCATGGGTGATGGAGTAGGAAGGGGGTAACATTAACTGTTTTGGTGAAAATTTGAATAATAATGGGAAGCAAAATAGGAGGACAATGTAAGTTGGCTCTAGCATGGAATTTGTTTATAAAGGGCCAGATTCTAACACTGTTGAATAGCACCATACTCCATGAGAAGTCTCATTGGAGCCAATGGTACTACTCGTGGAATAAGGTCCCATAACCTAGCCCATAATGATATTTAGGTTATTAAAGAGCTCATTTTGATACCTTTACTCAGACTGGAAGAATGATACTTCATAAGTAGCCCAGTCGATTTCAGTTGCACTTGTAGCAGGGTAAGGTTCTATTCAGCACTGAAATCTTGAATGGAGTGAAGCAAGACTGCATACTTGCTCCAGTGCTGTTCAACTTTTCTTTGCCTGTGTCCTCAGCCATGCCACAAGGGACTTGCTACCGACTTGATGGCTCTCTCTTTGATCTTGAAGACATAATGCTAAGACCAAGATGCTGGAGACACTTCTTGTTGAGGCACTTTTTGCAGGTGCCATAATACTGTCAGGTCATCCTTGATAGATTTACTGAAGCATCCCAGCTCTTTGGCCTTATCATCAGTCTCGGGAAGGCAGAGATCTTATTCCAACCAGCACCTCATTTCAATGCCCCAGCACCAGCCATCTCCATCCAAGGCACACAGCTGAAAAATGTGGATCAGTTCAAGTATTTAGGCAGTACCATATCTAGTGATGATTCCCTTGATAAGGAAACTGCCTCCAGAGTCAGTAAAGCCAGCCTGGCCATTGGCCAACTCCAAACAAAAGTCCTTATCCAACACAACATTTTTCTCTCCACCAAACTGAAGATCTACAATGCAGTGGTCCCAACATCTCTCCTGTATGTTTCTGAGAGATAGACTTTGTACAGATAGTACATTAAACAGTTTGAACAATTTCATATGTGTTCCAAACACTCAATAATGAGTGTTTGCTGGCAGGGCAGAGTGACCAATATTAAGGTCTTTGAGAGAGAAAACACAGCCAGCATCAAGGAAATGCTACTGAGATCATAGTTTACATGGACTGGATGTCATCAGAATGGAAGACAACCGCTTCCCAAAACAGATCCTGTATAGGAAGCTGAGGCAGGGCAAAAGAAAGAAGCATTGTCTGTATAAGTGCTTCACAAATAACTTGAAGAGCAGTTTCCAGTGGGTGGGCATCAATCTCAAAGAACTTGAGCAAACAGTTCAGAACAGGGCTCACTGGTGGACTCTGACAAGATTAGCATGCAACAGGCTCTAGTGGGATCCACAAAATTGACTCCAGGCTGCACATGAAAGGCCTCACAGAACTGCATTGTCAAACATTATGGATGTGGACTTCCCATCCCCTTGGTGTGGGCGACTGTGTATCAGGGTTAGGACTTCAGAGTTATATGCATAGCCAATTTGAGAATTGTGACAATATTATCATCATTGTCGGTGATGGACTATTACTGCTCCTAACATGAGCTCAGGTATCAGAATGTAGCCCTAAAAGAGTAGTCAAACATTTTGGGCCAGATTCTTCCACCTCTATTTAACCTTAGTAGCACTTTTCTCTGCAAGTCATCCCACTCACTTTGATGGAGTTACTTGCTGAGTAAGGTGCTATTAATTTTAAGTAAGGGTGGGAGTATATAGCTCTTTGGTCTGATTGTATTAAGTACACTTATTGCTTGTCTAATTTCAGAGTATATTATTGACAAGCTATTTTCTCCTCTATGGAGATTTCTTAATCATGATGCAAAATATATTCTTATGAGACTCCTGTGATGTTGTGTCTTAAGAAGAGATTCTTTGTGATGGTTGTGTTGTCCTTGAGTTATTTAGAGACATGATATGCTTACACAACAAAGATTCCTTTCTGTTGTTTTCAACATTG
Organism: Dermatemys mawii; assembly: GCA_007922305.1. NCBI lineage: Eukaryota > Metazoa > Chordata > Testudines > Dermatemydidae > Dermatemys > Dermatemys mawii. The sequence goes on along the minus strand of ML677371.1, from coordinate 17,192,235 downwards.
ACAGTGTTTTCCTGGAATACTTTTGACACCTTTTTATTGACAAGCGTTGGGTCTAATGCCCTTTCCCTCTCTCTCCTTCCCTATTCTTGTTTGTCAAGATGAATCAATATTCTGTATTGATGTAATACAGTTAAAATAAATTTTAAAAAATACTAGAGAAAAAAGTTCTCTAATACACAAACCTGCCTGCATTTTTAGTCTTACCAATATCTATACCAATCCCCCTTTCTTGAATTGATGTCTCCTGTCTTGTAGAGTGTAAGACAGACTAGACAAATGGTCTGATTTCATGAGGTGCTGAATGCATTTACCTCACATTGATTTCAGAGGGAGTTAAGGGTACTCAGCTCCTTGCAGAATCAATCCCTTAGATTGTAGCAATTTATTTGGCTTAAAGGGGTTTAGGATCTAAACAGGGAGTGTTACATAATCTATGTTTATGAATTGCGTTGCCAGTTTACAATGCTATGTGCATTATTTTAATTAAATCATCATGAAAATTAATTCCTCTTCTCACAGAACAAATTCCTTCCTTTCCCTCATCTTCTGGAGAGGCACAAAGAAGGAATGTCACAGACTCTCTAAGAATACCAGATATTTCCTTTACACAATATATACTGTGATGAGAGTCTGAATCTTTTCTATATAAAGTTGAATGGGGCTGCCTTGCACCCTTCATTTTTCAAACTGAAAATAGGGTCCCTATTCAAATTGCTTTGCTGACATGATCACACCCTGAGGCAATTCCCCTAAGTCTTCAGCAAAGTTGTACTATCAACTCTAGAAATATTCCTCTGTATACCTGGCTCAGGGTCCCCTGTCTCATATCATTTATTACCTCAGGATTCTTCAAGTATTTTCTTAATGGATATAATAATGCATGTGTTTTTAGAGGAAATTCAAGACAAAGGGTGGTCTGTTAGGAGGCTGAGAAAAGTAACCTTTGCCTCCATTTTACCATTTATCATACTTTGAAAAGCAGTTTTTTTCACCATTGCACTGACGCCTTGTTTCATGCTCTGTTGATGTTTTTTTGACTTCATAACACATCAAATCATCCATCACTGATAAGAATGAATGCACACTTTGTTTTTTAAACAAAAAGGCAAGGGATTTTTTCACTGTTCCGCCCCTCCCCCTGGCATCTTTGTCAAGTGTTTAATCCAGAGGCTTTGCAATACAGAGGGTCTAACTTTCTTGTTTGCGCTGTGTGTTTTCAGTTGTCCTTGAATTCTCTACATTTCCCTCTTCTTCCTGGTATTTGGGCAATGTCAGTGTTGTTTCTGATGTATTCCTCCTTATTCATTTTTTTGCCTACTGAGCAATATGAAATAGCAGAAGCATGTACTTAAATAAGTTTTAAAAACCAGCATCATTGTTTTTAAAATATTTATTACTGACGGTTAGAAAAAGGGTCTTCCATGGAAGATTTTTGATGTTTTGGCACCAAACCACCAAAAAATAAAAATAAAGCCTGTAATATTTAAGCTGAAAACTGAAAAATTTGATTTGGAAATTCTTCCTCTGTGCCTCATGCTCCCATTCTCTATCACCCTAGCGGGACTACACCTCCCATTCTGCACCATGGTTCCCTTTTTTGGTGAGGGCAGGTGGTACATCACAGAAGTCGAAGGGCCACAATGCTTCATGGGAGATGAAGTCCAGGTGGGAAGCTCAACCCACAGAGAAGACTGGGTTATGAGTCAACCTACCTATCCTCCCAATAAGAGTGTGTGTGTACGTGTGTGTATGTAAATTAGATAGTAGATAGATAGATGAATAGAAGAAGAAGAAGAATAGAATGAATATTTGAATAGAAATATTTTGGATTTCAGGTCTTTATTTTCAGTTAAAAAATGTGAAAGTTTCCACAGAAAGACACGTCACAACATATTTCATTTAGGCAAAAAGTCAATTTTCTGTGGAAAAACAGTCAATTTATTTTTTACCAGACCTAACTGCCAATCATTCAAACAAAGATACAATTAATTGGAAGCTTGTTTGCTGACACACATATCTGTACAGTGACAATTAGATAGGGCCCCTGGGAATAGGTGAGGAACAGGGTGCTCTAGCTTCTTTTCTTGACTCTGCAACTCACTTCTCTGGGGAAGGTCTCGTCATTACTCTGTGACTCAGTCTCTTCATATCTAAAAAGAGGAGAATGAGATTTACCTATTTCCTTAAAATGCTTTGAGATCATTGGATAAGTGCCAAGTACTATTTTAAGCACAAGTTGGGTTACAAATTAACACACAATACCCATCAATTAAACTGCTGTGGTTTTATTGGGAGTATATTAACTATTGTGTACAGCCTTCTAAAAAGACACATTAAAAAGAGTCAATTTAGTAAGTGCCCATAAATATATTAAATACAATTAAGTAAAAAAGACAATTAAAGCAAAAAATAAAAACACACAAAAATTAGAACAAAATACACATTTAGGCCCCTGTCCTATAACTGGCATTACATGAGGGCTCAGCTAGGCTCAGGTGTCTACTCACATGGATCCCTTTGTAGGATCTAATCCTCAGGTATATGGTTTGGATTAGAAAAATAATGTTCAATAAGTGCATGTGACAAATGCAATGTGTGAAACTAGAAAACAGACATTTGTTTTAAGATAATGGATCATTCTTTATCGTTTATTCGTTAACACCAAATAACATGCATTTCTCAAACTTAGGTGGTAAAACTACACACTTTAAATATCTAGATACAGATTTAAGTGCATGACCCTGATCTTGCAATATTGGCCTCGAGCCTGCAAATTCACACACATGCTTAGCTTTATGCACTGGGAGTATTTCCTGTGAAGTCAATGGGACCAGTCACTGTATATAGCATTAAGCATGGGCAGAACTCTTTGCAGAATGGAGGCCAGAGTGAACACCTCTTGTGAGAAGCAGAATGCCCTCAACTCCACTTGATGTGGCTAGTAGGGATCACTGATATCTTAATTATATTTTTCTATGCTGTTACTGTTCTTTAAATATTAATGTTTCTTTTGCTTTGACACTAACCAACTGCGCATATAACTGGAAGAGCTCACTACTGAGGCTTTGTGGATCAAAGTCAGGTAGCCCCGCTCTGTTGCTATGGATGATGATTCGAGTGAATTCCTAAAGACTACTGGGAGGGCGGTGGAGGCAGAAGACGCATCATTCCTCCTTTCTTTTTCCCACAGTAGGCACTCTTTCCTTAACAGGATGCAGACAAGCTGCACATGATGGGAAATATTATCTCTGTAAAAATAAAGTCCCTCGTGATTTAATATAGACAATGAATCCCTTCCATACAATTGTAGAGGAATGTAGTAGGACAATACTAATGAATAATTGGATGTATTTTGTCGTCAAGACTCATACATACCTTACAGCTTAGGGAAATAACTGGTCATCAAAGAGAGGGAGAGAGAGAGGTAATGTCCCCTCCACTGTCCCTCATGCCACATTTAATCTCAACCTCCTTTCCTCCCCTTCCCTCTTTCTGAAATGTCTCCTTTCTGTTCAGAAACTAATTATACAAAGGGCACTAATTCAGTTCTCTTTTAAATGTTAAAGTCATGAAGAATGTCTTTTAGGTCAGAGAGCAATTAGTAGTCCTATAGCTGTGAAGGTTTAGGAGAAAATGAATACCACCACACCTTCAGGAGAGAACTGAACTCAGTGATTTTAGGAATGACTCCACCCCCACCATGATTTGTTTGTTCCTCAGTGGATACATTTTACACACACACACACACACACACACACACACACACACACACACACACA